>CAWUFW010007645.1:0-600000 GCA_963921515.1 Calotriton arnoldi
CCGACACGTACCTGTGGCGCCCGACACGCCAAGTACGATGCAAGGCGTGAAAAATCCGACCGACACGTACACGAAACCAAGTCGACCGACCGAGCCGCAAGGAAAACAGCAATCCGGCCGGAAAAACACGCGAATCCAACCGGCCGACACGCACCCGGAACAAATCCGACCGAAAGCGTACACGCGAACTCCAAACCGCAAAGTACGATGCAAGGCGCGAAAACCACTGAGCGAGTCGGACGGAGGCTAAGCGCGCACGACTGACACGCATACAAAACCAGAGCGAGCAACACAAAACACCGCGACCGACGGCGTACGCAGCATAGAAAACTGCACAAACACAGCGTGGAACGAAACGGAGAAGACCGTGCGAGACAAATGCAGGGTCCGACTACGGTCACAAGAACGTTTCCACCATACACAAACAGCACAAAGGAAAAATCACCCAAAAAAAGGCCAAACAAGCAATTACCAAGCCAATAAATACTGGGGGGGTGGGGACAGAGAACAAAGACACACCCACAACTCCACCTATATAAAGGACACAAATCACAACCATGAGCCTTTGCAAATGCCATTCCACTGCCAGCACCCAAGAGAAAGCAACCACACACCCACAGCTCATCCCTCACACAAGCCACACACCATCAGCACACCAACAAATACCTTCCTCACATACACCCAGCAAAACACACACTCATACACCCTCACCTGCACACCAACACACACATCACTCACCATCACCACCCATCACCATGCCCCCCAAGAAGAATCCCAAGTTCCTAGATTGTGAATTGGAAGTCATGGTAGACGAGATCCTCAGGGTAGAGCCACAGCTGTTTGGCACACTGGTCCAACAGACCCCCATCTCCCAGAAAACCAAGATGTGGGAGAGGATCATCAACAGGGTGAGCGAACAATCACCATGTCGGCGCACAAAGAGCGACATCCAGAACAGGTGGTATGACGTGCGCAGGAGGGTACGGGACCTGCTGAAGAAAGACTACATCAACAGCCAATACACCGGCAGTGGCCCTCCTGCCAAGCCAATATACCTCAGGCCCTGGGAGGAGAAGGTGCGGGCCATCCTTCCGCCAGTGAGCGTATATGGACTAGAGGACATCCCAGAGCCTGGTGAGTACACAACAAATGTACACAATATACTGCCACAAAACACACACATCACTGTCAAGGGGAGAGTCAAACCATGCACTCATAGCAATTACACAGCAACCAGAACAGAATCATCCCAAAATGTGTATGTCAGTCAGATAAACACAACACATGCCATCAAAAAAGTCACATCCAACTGTGCCAACACATGTACAAACACAACTACAACTACAGCTAGGCAGTGGCACAAATAGAACTAACAAACACATCCAGACATGTAGCCACCACAACAACACCAACACACAGTGAAGACCACTCAAAGGAAGGAATTCTGTGTATGCTGGCCAAGTCAGTGTAGCCAATAGCATCATGGGAGTTGCAGTCACACATATTGCCCCCCACAACTGTCCCATCAACACCACCCTGAACCATGCTCACATCACAGGGAGTGGAGAAGGACTCACAAGATGGCTGACACTGGCTACTGCTGTGGGGAGCACAAGGCCCTGCTGCCAACTGTGCACCAACAAACAGCAGGACACCACTGACTGACATCCTGAGAGACAACTTACACTCCCTGCAATGCAAGCACGTTCCATGGTGGGATATCTGGCTAGCTGGGTGGGAAGGAGGACTTGCAGCACTGACCATAGTCACAAGCACCTCCTCACACACACCCCAACACAAACTCCACAGAACCCACCTGGTAGAATGCAATGCCCCCATCCTAACACAAGATCCCACAAAGAACCACCACCCTGGGTTATGTTGTGTGAAGCACAGGGACACTCTTGGGACTTTTAGCCAAACAACTGCCAGGACAACACTCCCAGCCATCCTGTCAGCACAGCCAGCCCACCCCACAGGGAAGCAGAGTCAAAAGGAAGGAAGCATGGGCATGCTGGGAAGGGGGTGGAGGCAATAGCATGATGGGAGTCGTAGTCACTGATATTGGTCACCCCCACAACTGTCCCATCAACACCACCCTGAACCATGCTCACATCACAGGAAGTGGAGAAGGACTCACAAGATGGCTGACACTGGCTACTGCTGTGGGGAGCACAAGGCCCTGCTGGCAACTGTGCACCAACAAACAGCAGGACACCACTGACTGACATCCTGAGAGACAACTTCCACTCCCTGCAATGCAAGCACGTTCCATGGTGGGATATCTGGCTAGCTGGGTGGGAAGGAGGACTTGCAGCACTGACCATAGTCACAAGCACCTCCCCTCACACACACCCCAACACAAACTCCACAGAACCCACCTGGTAGAATGCAATGCCCCCCATCCTAACACAAGATCCCACAAAGAACCACCACCCTGGGTTATGTTGTGTGAAGCACAGGGACACTCTTGGGACTTCTAGCCAAACAACTGCCAGGACAACACTCCCAGCCATCCTGTCAGCACAGCCAGCCCACCCCACAGGGAAGCAGAGTCAAAAGGAAGGAAGCATGGGCATGCTGGGAAGGGGGAGGAGGCAATAGCATGATGGGAGTCGTAGTCACAGCTCTACATCCCCCACCACATGGCCCAGCAAGCTCACACTCACGCATGCACATCCCACAGAGAGTGGAAAGGCCCATCAAAGATGTCTGACACTGTTGCTGTGTCGTGGGGAGCACAAGGGCATGCTGGGTACTGCACACCAACCAACAGCAGGACACCACTGTCAGCCATCTTGCCATTGCTCTCACACCCACACACACTGAACTCCCCACAAAAGCAAGTAAGTATGGGAATGCTGGGAAGTGGGGTGGAGGCAATAGCATGATGGGAGTCGTAGTCACAGACATAGCTCACCCCCACAACTGTCCCATCAACACCACCCTGAACCATGCTCACATCACAGGGAGTGGAGAAGGACTCACAAGATGGCTGACACTGGCTACTGCTGTGGGGAGCACAAGGCCCTGCTGGCAACTGTGCACCAACAAACAGCAGGACACCACTGACTGACATCCTGAGAGACAACTTCCACTCCCTGCAACGCAAGCACGTTCCATGGTGGGATAACTGACTGGCTGGGTGGGTGGGAAGGAGGGCCGGCTGTCAACCAAACACAACCAATGCAGACCATGTTCACACCCCAGAAAATACATAGAAATGCCCAAATAATGCAGGACAATGTGCCACACCAATATCAACCCCTCACTGTGACGACTTAAGACAATGCAATGTACAGGCCTGCACCCAGAGGCACAGTCACAACTGTCATGTGTGTCAACTATTGATGCCTGCAGAAACATAACATACATTGTTTGTGTCTCCCAAAAACAGGTGATGATGGGGACACAGCAGCAGACGCTGAGGAGTCCCAGTCCCAGGCTCAAGAGGATGCAGAGCTCACTGGCGTCGTACAGCCTCTGTCCTCCTCGGACGATGAAGACCAACCTGGCACATCCGGTGCAAGTCAACATGCAGCACCAGCAGGACCACCAGCTGCAGCACCAGTAGGACCACCAGCTGCACCCCCTGCACCCACCCCTCCAACGACTGTCACCACAAATACCATCCCTGCCGACATGGACAGAACAAGGAGCAACACCAGGACAGGGACCCTGGACCAACCTGGGGCCATGGACACCACCACCACCACCAACCCCCAAGGTGGACCAGGGTTATCTGTGCGTGCCACTGCACACACTGCACATGTCAGCAGGGGTGGTGGGAGGGGTGGGAGACAGAGGTCGCTGCTTGCAGACGTTGCTGGTGTGCATGATGACCCACAACTGGTACGCATAGCTGATGCATACCAGTCCAGCACCGGAGACCTCAGCCAGGTAGTGGGGCTCCTCAGAGACATGAAACAGCAGCAGGCTGCCCATCATGCCCGCTTGGACTCCCACATGTCCCACGTGGAGTCACACATGTCCCGCGTGGACTCACACATGTCCCGCGTGGAGTCCAAGTGGGATGCACTGCATGAGATGACGGCGGTGCACAGGGACATTTTACAATTCCTCCGCCAGATGAACAGCAACCAGTCCACACCTCCCTGTGTGCCAACAACATCTGGTGCCGAACAAACTGCAACTGCCACAGGGAGGGAGGAGGACTCTGGCAGAGAGTCCCCTGCACCGCAGCAGCCTGTACTTGAGGGCCCCCCCCCAAGAAGAGGGGTCGTCCGAGGAGGGAAAAGTGAGAGGCCGATGGCCAAGCGCAACTCCCAGGAAGCCTGAACCTGTTCTGGATGTTCGCCTTTGTGCACAGACTGTTCACCCTGTTGATGGCAACACTACTCCCACACATTGCATGGGGAGTACAAGTTGGACCAATGTGTCAGACAACTGTGGCCCCGATACTGAGGATCCTGTCTACCAGGACTTTCAATTCACCTAGGAACTTCGGATTGCAAGATTTATGTACAGCACTACCCATCCTATGCACTATTAACACAAATGTATCACAATGAACACACTAATACACCATACTTGCCTCTGTCGTGATTCCAACGTGGGTGCTGTTATGGGGATGATGAACTGCAAAATTACACTGTGTATGCGAACTGCAACAGCAAGGACAACACAGGCATGTGAGTAAAGGCAACGTGACACATATGAGGGAGACACACCACCAGGTCTACACAACACATACACACCTAGGCCATCTGACTCATTGCCTACACTGATGTTGCCAGGGAAGACGGTGCAATGCACAGACACCACACCCATTCCCAGTTGTAGTCAAGTAGCCCACAGGTGCAGTAAGCAAATGGCAGTCAAATGTGTGACCACAGACAACGCACATCACAAAGTGAAGCACAGGTTTATTACACAGTTGCAACATGTCGTAACCACTACAGATGCAAGGTAATCCCACCTGGCAGCGGGCACACAGTCAACAACTGTAGACGGAAGGAAGTCCATGGGTGTGGCGCACATCACCTGTAGGGACACAACAGCTACCACCCTGGATGTGCAATCACGTCGTCGGTGGACACAGTTGACCTAACGAATCTGAAAGTACCCTGTGAAGGACAGAAATGACACACAGTCAAAAGCAATGGAGTACAGGACAGAACAGCAAAACTCATGCACAATACATGTTACAAGATACCCACCCAGAACCAAGTTAGCATGTCAACACTGTTGGGGAGTACAGCCCACCTGTTAGCACACATCGCAACACACATCCAGTCAAGTAGCCCATGGACACACTCCAACAGCACCAGAGCACCACCCACACATCATGCCAACTCACATCATTGACATGACACCTCAGGATACTCACATTCAGCTAAAGAAGTTGGTGATGAGCTGTGTGCGGACATCACCATCATCATCATCATCATCATCATCGTCACTGGCATCGTGGTCCAGGCCAGGATCCTCCACAGGTGGCGGATGTTGGTCATTGTCATCCTGGATGAGAGGCAACTCCTTCCGCACTGCCAGGTTGTGGAGCATGCAGCAGACGATGATAATCTTGCACACTTTCGCAGGGGCATATGGGAGGGACCCTCCGGTCTTGTCCAGGCAGCGGAAGCGGCTCTTCAGGAGACCAAATGTCCGCTCAATCACTCTCCTGGTCCGACCATGTGCCTCATTGTAGCGCATCTGGGCTGGTGTCACAGGGTTCCTGAGGGGTGTCAGCAACCACGGCATGTTGGGGTATCCCGAGTCACCTACGGACAGACAAGTGCACATTAGCTGACTTGGAAAAGTGGGCGGAATACTACAGATCAGATCACACACAATGGCACACAGTCAGTACACACCGACAAGCCAGGCACGCTGGTTCTGCATCTGTGCCATCATCCTGGGGATGCGACTACTCCTCATTACAAAGGCATCGTGTGCTGAACCAGGGAAACAGGCACACACGTGTGTGATGGTCATGTCTGCAAGACACACCACCAGTGCATTGACCGAGTGGTAGTGCTTGCGGTTCCTGTAGGCCTGCTCCTGGGCCTGTGGTGGTACCAAAGCCACATGTGTCCCATCAATGGAGCCAATGACATGCGGCATCCTCCCCAGGGCATAAAAGTCACTCTTCACGTCAGTGAGTCGTCGCAGTCTAGGGAAATAGATGTACCGGTTCAGGAATAGCAACATTGCCGCCAAAACATCGCGGAGCACACGGCTCAACATGGTCTGTGACATCCCACCGGCAGTCGCCACAGTATGTTGGAAGGTACCGGTGGCAAAGAAGTGTAGGGCTGCCATCACCTTCACCTTGGGGGTCAGCGCTGTAGGATACGGCCGGCCAGGCTGCAAATGTGGGGACAACTGCACTGCCAAATCCTCAATCAGCTGCCTGGTGAAGCGGTACCGTCGGATGCTGTCCCGTTCCACCATCGTTGCCAGGTCTGGGAATGGTCGATGGACAGCAGGAGCCCTGCAGTGCAGAGGAGAAGTAAGCAAGATTGTCAGTCACCCCACATATGCGGCATTGAACACACTCAAGATCCCAACATACATCATTATGAGGCACAACTACATGAAGTGTGCAGTTCCGGAAGGACATGTATGGTACATACATGGCCAACATCTGTCAACACGGTCCAACAGGTGGCATCAATTAGTCCCAGGTTGGCCCATTGGATATCATGAGGCCGTGTCACAGTTCCCATCTCCTGCTGCCGTGTCACAATAACCCCCACAGTGACATGTGAGGACAGATGTGCCCCAGGCACCACAGCTCAACGACAGGTACATTCCCAGGGACCCTGTATTGCCACATGGACACTGGCATTACATGGAGTATCATGTATACACCACAGCAAAACAACCATGACCCCCACAGGTAGTGGCCCCACTTGCCACGGCAGGACAGACATGGACGTCTGTGACACACACACGCACAACATCAAAGTCCATGCACACACAACCTGGATGTGGAGACTGTCTCCCATTGTGCACATGAAATCAGAGACATTGTAAACACTACATGCACAAAGACTGTGGAGGACCATCACTATTGTGCCACTGGGACACCCTGGCTCAAACATACCGTCCCACATGGGACTCACGGGGTATGTGACATGACATACACATATACCACCGTGAAATGTGACCATGGCACATGCACAGATATGAACAGTTGCACATCACAGTGGTCATGTACACGTAACACCCAGGATCCTGTCCCCATGAACACGTGCACAGCCTGGGGGTGGCTGCCCACAGGTGACACCCACATGACAACATGTACACCAACATACACACAATAGGAAATGCAGCCTTACATGCCTTATGATAAAGTTTGGACAGGCTGTCGTGATGTAGGTGTGCCCCTCACTCCTGGGAGCTATCTGTGGCTGGCATATGTCCATCTGAGACAGGCATGCTGACATATGCCAGTCACATGTACAGTGATGCGTTGTAGTGCAATGGACCGATCGGTGCCCCGGCCGGCCCATTGCATTCAATGTGTGCGGGTACGCGTTGTACCTCTGTACGCGTTGTACTGCAATGGACCGATCTGTGCCCCCGGCTGGCCCATTGCATTCAATGTGTGCGGGTACGCGTTGTACCCCTGTACGCGTTGTACCCCTGTACGCGTTGAACTGCAATGGACCGATCGGTGCCCCCAACCGGCCCATTGCATTCAATGTGTGCGGGTACGCGTTGTACCCCTGTACGCGTTGTACCCCTGTACGCGTTGAACTGCAATGGACCGATCGGTGCCCCCGGCCGGCCCATTGCATTCAATGTGTGCGGTGCAGCGTTGTACCCCTGTACGCATTGTACTGCAATGGACCGATCGGTGCCTCCGGCCGGCCCATTGCATTCAATGTGTGCGGGTACGCGTTGTACCCCTGTACGCGTTGATACCGCAATGGACCGATCGGTGCCCCGGCCGGCCCATTGCATTCAATGTGTGCAGGTACGCGTTGTACCCCTGTACGCGTTGAACTGCAATGGACCGATCGGTGCCCCGGCCGGCCCATTGCATTCAATGTGTGCGGGTACGCGTTGTACCCCTGTACGCGTTGTACTGCAATGGACCGATCGGTGCCTCCGGCCGGCCCATTGCATTCAATGTGTGCGGTGCACGCGTTGTACCCCTGTACGCGTTGAACCGCAATGGACCGATCGGTGCCTCCGGCCGGCCCATTGCATTCAATGTGTGCGGGTACGCGTTGTACCCCTGTACGCGTTGAACTGCAATGGACCGATCGGTGCCCCGGCCGGCCCATTGCATTCAATGTGTGCGGGTACGCGTTGTACCCCTGTACGCGTTGTACTGCAATGGACCGATCGGTGCCTCCGGCCGGCCCATTGCATTCAATGTGTCGGGTACGCGTTGTACCCCTGTACGCGTTGTACCGCAATGGACCGATCGGTGCCTCCGGCTGGCCCATTGTATTCAATGTGTGCGGGTACAGCGTTGTACCCCTGTACGCGTTGAACTGCAATGGACCGATCGGTGCCTCCGGCCGGCCCATTGCATTCAGTGTGCGCGGTACGCGTTGTACCCCTGTACGCGTTGTACCGCAATGGACCGATCTGTGCGCACCCATTGACAATGGGCTTGCCTGGCAACGGACGCGTTTCGAATTTCGAACGAGTCGGTTGCTGGAAAATCAGTTGGTCACCCACAACAATGTTGCAAAATCATGTATGTCATGAAGTTGAAGATTTGAAGGATGCTGTGGGCGTGTTTTGGTGCTGCTATTCCATGGATTGGCCAGATTCAGAAGATGCAAACGACTTGGACCTATCACTTTGGACACAAGGGACAGTATCTGCCTCTCCAGCACATATATATTGCTGGCTGTACCCCTGAGAGCTCACTTGCCTGCACTACATGCTCCAGGACGACATCTGCCACTGCACTGCTGCTGTCTCTGCCCCTCTGGACCCTGCAATGGCACGTACTGTGGAGAGAGCCCCAGCCTTCAGCCTTGAAGAGAACCAGGCCCTGCTGGACAGCCTACTTCCACAGTACAGCAAGCTGTATGGGACACCAGGGGAGCAGGTGAGTGTTCTGTGCACTGCCTTTCTGAATGTGCATTTTGTCTGACTAGCAAGGCTGAAAGTCTGCACGCCACTGGCTAGCAGGCTCACTGAGTAGTTGTCACCCCCATAGTGTGTAGTGACATGCACTGGACAGGTATGGTGCAGTGACAGTGCATTTGAACAAGGTTTTACTTCCCATGCAATGATACCATGTAGTGACGTCTGGCAAACTGTCCATGGGCAGCTTTGCACTGCCTGTGTACATCATGTGCCCCTGTGATTGAGACATGTATATACAACTGTGTCATGCACGGATATGTTGCATGTGTGGTAATGGCCTTTTCACTTTGTCATCCTGACAGGTTAATGCCCATCGGAAGCAGGAGATCTGGAAGGACATCGTCCGGGCCGTCCGGTCCGTGAGGGTCTACAAGCGCCGGATCCGCAACTGCCAGAAGAGGTGGCAGGACCTTCGGGGCTGGACCCGGAGGATTGCACGGGTCCAGCTGAAGCTGTCGCCTCCTCGCAGGAGGGGCGGAACACGGACCCTGACCCCCACATGCTCCAGATCCTGGCGGTGGTGTTTCCAGACCTGGATGGGCAGCTGAAGGCCAGACAGCAGCAAGGAGGGGGTGAGTCAAAGACTGCACTGTGAACTCTGTATTACATGCTTTGTGCCCTCCTCTGGCCTGGTTCAACTGCCACAGTGCAGCAGTCATGTTGTCCAGGAGCCATGTCCCTCTATTGTGCACTGCCCACTGCTCATCTGATACCCAGGTGTGGCCCTTACATTCAGGGAATTGTGTCACTTGGGACTGTGTCCTTGCAGTTTGCTTCACTAAAGGTGGGGGACAGCATCTGTTTCCCTAACTCTGTTGTGGGCATCATGGGTGGGTCCATTGTTCACACAACGCCTGTGTTTGGACATGTGATCTGCGTGTTGCTTTGATATGCGGTCCACTTGCTGAGCTGAGCCACCACATGTGCCTGGGGTATGTGGCACACGCCCATGCAGCGGGTGGGAACAATGTTTGGGCCCCAGGAGTGTGCAGATTACGTGTGTCACACATACATAGCCAGCTATCCACTGTCCAGGGCACATCCCTTATTCATGTGGAGCAGGACAGTCATGCCTACTCCAGGCCATGCAATGCACTCTGTACTCCCACTCCCGTGTATCAGCTGACACATTGTGCACAGTGATTTGACCCCTCAGGTGTCTGCCTCTGTGTCAGTGTGCTGTGGATTAGTTGCCAGGACTGCTGGGGTGTTTCTTGGTAGGGGCTCAGCATGCCCCTGGAGATGTGACCATAGGAGACGATACTTGTGTGTCACATAGGTGTTTGATCAGCTGCCCGTGCAGACTGGGGTATGCGAATGTGAAGTTCAGGCAGCTGTTCCCCATTCACAGCAAATTGTGAGGGGCTCAGGTTCAGAGGGTAGTGTCACAGGTCTCCCATATGTCCAATAGGTATGACCTGGACAGATGAGGGTTAAGATGATGTGTTGTGTGGGGGATGTACATGTGCACTTGTGCAGCTCCAGGACTTGCATTCCCCATGACCTACTATTGTGACACAGTGCATAGTGTTGTTGTCTGGCTGCCAAGTCATACATCACTGAGACAGTGATGTATGACTTAGCAGTCATGCCTCTGCCATGGCATGTGTCAACTTATTGGTGGTCCTGCAGGGGAGTGACATGTGCTACATGCACACCATTGTGGCGATGGCTATCAGGACATGGGTGCATCATGGTGTCTGTCGCTGGTATGCATCACATGCATTTCCTATTTGACTCTGGGCATCCCTTTCATCCGGAAACCTGTACTGACTCAGTGGCAAGAGCTGTGATGTGTGCATGTCCACATGCCACACTGTGTCCTCTGCACTGTCCAACTACTGTGTACTTGGTGCATGTGTCCACACTGGGGTGTTGCAATCCAACAGACACCAGACAGATGGGTGCAAGGCCATGTGGGATGTGAGTGCCATGCTTGGCATCAGACTGACAATTGGCTTCTCCTGTTCAGTTAGGGCACTTTTAGCAATGTACAACTAATGATGCCAGGGCTTGCTCTGTAATGTGCTGTGCTCACAGTGGTGTGTGCGTTTGGTGCAGGTGACTGATGTCTGTCTGTTTCCCCATTGTTTGCAGATACATCCACGGCCACGGAAGGGGACAGCTCCACGGACCAGGAGGAGCCAGAGAGCCAGACTGGGTCAGCAGCCGAGGAGTGGTCGGAGGGACCCAGTGGCACGGAGGGCGAGGGGAGCCACACCGAGGAGTCCTCAGCACCATCCACCTCAGCTGAGGACCAGAGCAACTCGGAGGATGACTCCCTTGTGGAGGCGGGTGTCAGCAGCCACCACACCCCAGCTAGTGTTGCTGTCCCCGCCACCACCAGCACCACCACCGCCCTCCCATCGGCTCCCATTCCCCAGGTCCGTGGAGGCTCCCATGTTCGGGAGCGTGTCTCCTTTGGGCCAGGCACCGCACCCCTGCCCCTGTGTCCCCTGCTGCCCTGAGTGAGGAGTCTGTGTACCTCCTTCGCCAGCTCCATGTAGGGCAGACAGCCATGCTGAGTGTCCTCCATGCGCACACCGCACTGTTGACTCAGCTGGTGTCGTTCATGGAGGGCATCTCATCGGGCATGTCTGACCTACAGAGGGGCAATAGGTCCATGGACTCCTCCCTGACGGCAGCAGTGTCCCTCCTCAGACAGTCCCTCACCCCTCCTGCCTCTGCTCCATCCACACTCCCCAGCACCTTACCCGTCCCAAGCACACACACACCGGCACAGGCACACACCAGCACACACACGTCCAGCACACAGACACACACGCCACAAACAAAACGCACACGCACGCACAGTCAGGGGACTCACAGGGGATGGGGCCCTGGTACACACACACGCATCCACGGGCACTGCGCAGTCCTCAGTTGCCTCTCCCTCCAAAGCACCCTCCCTTGCCTCACCTGCAACCCCAAAGACCCAGCGCCTCTTCCTCAGTGACCTCGGCCTCTTCCCCTCCGATCCAGCTGCTCCAGCATCCAGGGTGAAGAGGAAGCCCCCACACGGAGCAGAGTGCCCCTCGCCCCCGGACACCCTCCCCCAGGCGCAGACAGACTGAGGCCCCCACCCGCAAGTCCCCCGGAGTGCTAAGAGCAAGACCCCGCCGCCGCCCTGCAGCTCAAGCACCAGGTCTCCTTTTCCATCCCTCAGGCCCCCACTCCACAGGTGCCCCACCACACCCTGCCCCAGGTTCCCCCACCCACAGATATACCATCCCCAAGAGGCTCCGGCCTTCTCCCCTGCCACTTGCTCTCCCGGCACCACACCCCCGCTGCGCTTGTCTGTGCCACTGATGTGGTGAGGGTGTCCTCCCCTCTGTCCAGCCCACCTTGCCTGTTCCCCATTCTCCTCCCCTGGTGGTAGGCACTGCAGTGGAGTCCACTACCACCCTGTCTGACTTGGGCACTGCAGTGGCGGACCTGTCCACTCCATCTGCAGGGTCCACTGCAGTCGTGCCGGCACCCACAACATCTGAGCCATGCCCCCAGTTGTGCCGGCACACACCATGTCAGACACCTCCACTGCAGTTGTCAGTGGCTCTCCAGCACCCACCACCCCTTCCCTGCTTCCTCCTGGTGAGCCCTGATCCTGTCCCTGCGGTGCCTGGCCTACCCCCGGTTGCCACTCCTAGTGGATTGTCCCTGGTTTTGTGCAGGCATGTGTAGGGTGGCATCTGCCACTGTCACCCACTTGTGACTTTGTTGATGGACTGGCCATTGGCCTTTGTTTATGTTCTACCGGACTTCTACTTTTAATGCCACATATGCTGAATAAAGCAACTTTCTGTTCTCTAGTGCTTTTGCTTCTGATGTACATGATGTTGATGATGCTAACCATGCCCTTGCTGCAGTGATGGTGATATTTGGTCTCATGTTAATGAAGTGTTACTGTGCAGGAACCCATGTGGTCCAGGGGGAATGTGTCCTATCCTGTGGTGTATCCATGTCATCCATAGCAGCATCTGAGGGTGTCATGTGTTCAGTATTTGGCAATGGGATTTCCTACTTAGATTGGCTATTTCACATCTGTGGCTTCCACCCCTGCACATCTGTTGTGCCTGCCATTGTTCAATTCGTCTACTTCCCTGACCGTGTGGCCATCTCCAGTGGACATGCAGGTTTGGGCATCAATGGGGAAGGACTCATCTGTGTTGTCAGTGCAACATTGCTATACAAGTGTGTTGGATCTGTGCTGATGATTCCGTTGGCACTTCCATGACCAGGCTGATGTGACGGGAGCCCTCATTTGGTGCTAATTGTTGATTGTGTGACCAAGTGCTCAGCTGACATGATGGTGCCCTACTGAGGCAACATATGGCACAGCTTTCCTCACACAGGAGTGGAGTCCCCTCATGGCAGTGTGTACTCCTGTGACATTGCCTGCGCCCAAGGTGTGTGTTGTATGTGCATGTCTGTGTGTTCACTTCCGTTTAGCTGTGCATGCTGTGATCCCTAGTGTTGTACCTGTTTGTGATGCTAGCTGAGTTGAGCTATGTTCCCCCAAAGTCTTCTCCCTGGGTTCTCTGTGATGTGGGTGCATGGCACATTACTGGTCATCAGGGTGTCACCCATAGGTGTGCTTGCTGTCAGGGCTGAGTTTGTGTGCAGACGCAGATGGGTCACAGTCAGGTTTCCCCTTGGCACTTGTTGTTTGCCCCTGTCATGTGATTTCCAGTTTGTGTTATCTTTCAGTGATTGTGACACGTTGTGTGTGTGACTGCTGGCACTCCTCAGGGTCCGGGCTGCAATGTTGGTTGTTGTCTATGTGTGTTCTTTGTGGGTGACCTTGGCTTCTTCATTGGTGTGTGACTGTGGCTGGGATCCCATTGGTTGGTGTGGTATTGCCGTCATGTCCATGTACAGCGTAGTGTGCAGTGTGTCAGACATTCAGGAGTCTTGTTGAGTGTCCATGTGTGATGTGTTTCTGCACCTTGGTTCCCACCCACCACCCTGGAATAGTCATGGGTGCATGTGCAATGTCACCAGTGCATGTGTGCTTCACTGCTGCACATTGTTGGAGGTCGAGGGGTGTGGTGTTGAGTGTGTGCAGATGAGAGTTGTTGCCCGGCTAGGCCCCTGCCTCCATGTTGGCCTTGGCTTACTGGCCATGCTGTTTGATTTGTGCTTGTGTAGGTGTGATGGTAGTTAGTTGCTCAGTACACATGACTGTGGTTCACAGTGTGAACCACATTTAGCTTTGTCATCACAGTGGGATTGTAATGCAGCCCAGGGTCACCACATTGTGGGGGCCCTGGGGGTGGTGCTGTGGTGTGTCTGTGTCTTGCTGTGTCAGTTGCTGTCCCTACGTGCCTGTGTGACATGTGTGATTTGTGCTCCCTCTCATCTGACAATGCCTGCTTGCCCACATAGGGGATTTGGATCCATGAGTTACCTTTGTGTGGCACTGTATGCACATCTGTATGATTGGTATTCAGGTCTCCTCATGTGTTGTGTGGTTGCATGGGGACACTGGCACACCCCCCCCCTCACATGTTGTGTATGATGTGCAGTGTGGGTCTGCCTGTTTGTGTTTGTGCATCTGCACCACTGCATTGGCATATCTTGGGTGTGCCATTGGCTGTATGTAGTTTGGTGGGTTTCCCCTGCTGTCCCTGGGACTCCTAGGTCATCGGTCAGCACAATGATCATGGTTTGTGTGTCCCATTGCTGCCATGGTATGGTATCTGTTCACCTCACATCTGCAGTCTCCACAGGGTATCTGCATGTGTGTGCCCATTGGTGCAAATATGTGGGTCTGCATTCTGATGGTCACTTCTGTCATTGTGTCATTGATGATTGTTGACGGTGTCAGCCCCCATGGGTGTTGTTTGTCTGCACATGGCCAAAGGTATGTCTTATTTGCACTGCAGGATTTGGCTCCCCCAATTTATGTTGCAATGGGACACATACACTACTTTGCCACTGATGTGTTTGTTGTTCTGTGACCAGGAATCATCCATGCAGTTTGGCAGTTGCACCTCTTTCTTTGTCAACACTTACCTTTTGGTCACTGTGATGATGGGGGTTTGGACCCCATTGCCACAATGTTCGAAATGTGCTTCAGCTATGGACCCCACACTTACATTTTGGTCACTGTGATGATGGGGGTTTGGACCTTATTGCCACAATGTTCAAAATGTGCTTCAGCTATGGACCCCACACTTACCTTTTGGTCACTGTGATGATGGGGGTTTGGACCCCATTGCCACATTGTTCAAAGTGTGCTTCAGCTATGGACCCCACACTTACATTTTGGTCACTGTGATGATGGGGGTTTGGACCCCATTGCCACAATGTTCGAAATGTGCTTCAGCTATGGACCCCACACTTACATTTTGGTCACTGTGATGATGGGGGTTTGGACCCCATTGCCACAATGTTCAAAATGTGCTTCAGCTATGGACCCCACACTTACCTTTTGGTCACTGTGATGATGGGGGTTTGGACCCCATTGCCACATTGTTCAAAGTGTGCTTCAGCTATGGACCCCACACTTACATTTTGGTCACTGTGATGATGGGGGTTTGGACCCCATTGCCACAATGGTCATGGCCTGCTTGCATTGTGGGTGCCACACACATATATGTGTGGCACATGTGCTAGGGGGTCACATTGTATGTTCAAAGTCATGTTCGGTGTTGTAGGCATTTGACACAGTCTACACACGCTTGTCATGGTGTTGGGGGGATGTCTTCTTCTTGCATTCCCTAGGTTGTGGTGTGCTGGTTGTGTCATGCATTGTCCATCCTATGAGTGGGGGTGGTAGTAGTGGTAGGCATCCAGCCCCCCCTGGGTGAGGGTGGTAGTAGTGGTAGGCATCCAGCCCCCCCTGGCTAAGGGTGGTGGTAGGCATCCAGCCCCCCCTGGGTGAGGGTGGTAGTAGTGGTAGGCATCCTGCCCCCCTGGCTAAGGGTGGTAGTAGTGGTAGGCATCCTGCCCCCCCTGGGTAAGGGTGGTAGTAGTGGTAGGCATCCTGCCCCCCCTGGCTAAGGGTGGTGGTAGGCATCCAGCCCCCCCTGGGTGAGGGTGGTAGTAGTGGTAGGCTTCCTGCCCCCCTGGCTAAGGGTGGTAGTAGTGGTAGGCATCCTGCCCCCTGGGTAAGGGTGCTAGTAGTGGTAGGCATCCTGCCCCCTGGCTAAGGGTGGTAGTAGTGGTAGGCATCCTGCCCCCCTGGGTAAGGGTGGTAGTAGTGGTAGGCATCCTGCCCCCCTGGCTAAGGGTGGTAGTAGTGGTAGGCATCCAGCCCCCCTGGGTGAGGGTGGTAGTAGTGGTAGGCATCCTGCCCCCTGGGTAAGGGTGGTAGTAGTGGTAGGCATCCTGCCCCCCTGGGTGAGGGTGGTAGTGGTGGTAGGCATCCAGCCCCCTGGCTAAGGGTGGTAGTAGTGGTAGGCATCCAGCCCCCCTGGGTGAGGGTGGTAGTAGTGGTAGGCATCCTGCCCCCCTGGCTAAGGGTGGTAGTAGTGGTAGGCATCCTGCCCCCTGGGTAAGGGTGGTAGTAGTGGTAGGCATCCTGCCCACCCTGGGTGAGGGTGGTAGTAGTGGTAGGCATCCTGCCCCCCTGGCTAAGGGTGGTAGTAGTGGTAGGCATCCTGCCCCCCTGGGTAAGGGTGGTAGTAGTGGTAGGCATCCTGCCCCCTGGGTGAGGGTGGTAGTAGTGGTAGGCATCCTGCCCCCCTGGCTAAGGGTGGCAGTAGTGGTAGGCATCCTGCCCCCCTGGGTGAGGGTGGTAGTGGTGGTAGGCATCCAGCCCCCCTGGCTAAGGGTGGTAGTAGTGGTAGGCATCCTGTCCCCCTGGGTGAGGGTGGTAGTGGTGGTAGGCATCCAGCCCCCTGGCTAAGGGTGGTGGTAGGCATCCAGCCCCCTGGGTGAGGGTGGTAGTAGTGGTAGGCATCCAGCCCCCCTGGGTAGGGGTGGTGGTGCGCATTCAGGCCCCTGTGTGCATATGTGGCATTGGTGATGGGCATCCCGCCCCTATGGTGCTGCTGTTGCTGGTGTAAGTATATTCTGCATCCCTCTGTGTGTGTGTGATGTGTCGTGTACGTGTTGTATGTGTTTTGTGGTTGGTGTCTGGCTTACCTTCTGCGCCGTACGCGTCCGTGCCTGTTCCGGTAGTAAATGTAGAATATTGGTATGATCGGGACGAAGGGATTCATGGTTGGTTCGTGTCGTTCGTCCTTCTCGTTGCTTCGCGTCGTCCTCGTCGCTTCGCCTCGTCCTCGTCGCTTCGCGTCGTCCTCGTCGCTGGCGTGTTCGTCTCGGAGCGTGGATCGTGTTGTGGCGCGAATCGGAGCTTATGTGCGCCTCTCCCGGATGCTTTGACGTGCCGTGCATAGCGACGGGTTCGGCGCGTACGGAAAGCGCATCGTACTCATTCGGCCGGACGGAGCTGCATTTTCCCTTCCGTGCGACTCGATTCAGCGTTTCCGGATTCGCCTCGGTCGGGGAACAGGACCTGGTTTGGGTGAGTACGGCTCGGCCGGATTCTTTGCTGTTGTGCGCATCGTACTTACTCGTTCGGTGTGCTGTACGGATCGGTCGGGAAACAGGCTTTCGCATGGCTTTTTTCCCGACCAAATGGTGTTGGGTGCGCCTCCGACTGAGATCGGAATCGGCCCCTATATGTTATGTTTACTTCTTTTTCCATTATACCATGTCAAATTTATATATGGTCTTATGTCACCACACGATGAATCATAAAACCTGACATTGGGATTCCACAAAAAAGGTAATATAATAGTTGGAAGATATTTAGAAATGTGCATACACTGTCTTCCTTATTCCGCTTAGTTTTAGTGGTCTATTTACTATCAACAAGTACACCCAAGGAATTAAAACAATAATAATTGGGCAAAATAAAAATTCTCAAAGTTAACATACTTTCCCCTTAATAGGTTAATAATTATATCATCCTTTCCCATTCCTCTCTATTATTTAACCCAATTTTATGCATATTGAATTTTGACATGTAGTATTGTTCTCTTCTTTTTCGCTTTTGATTTATATTACCTCCTCTTGAGATCACTTTTATGTGTTCCAAGATGCCCCATCTGAGATCCTCTATTTTATGTGTCTTCTCTATCCATTGTTCAACCAAAGGGGCATTTTTGCGACTATTGCGAATAGCTGGCTTATGCTCATGCGGTCTTAGGCGTATTTCTCTTCCGGTTTCACCTACATAACCCTTTTGACAGGGACATATGTTGGGATAAATAAAATTTTTGGTATGACAATTCATACACCTTCTGAAATGATGTATTTTACCATCATAGTTTATACTATCTTCTTTAATGATATTTTCACAATTATTACATTAACCACAAGGGAAATTACCCCTCAGTTTTTTGCTATCTTTTATGTTAATTGTCTACTTTCTTTACTATCTTTATAGGTGTGCACAAGACAATGTCTAATTGTTTTATTTCTTCTGTATGCAAAAAGAGGACGTTCTAATATGTTACTATTCCCTTCGTTTAACAATGTCCAATTCCTGTTAATTAAGTTCTTGATTTTATTACTAATGTTTGTAAAATTCATGACACATGTTATTCTTTCTTTTTCTTTCGTATTATTCATTTTCTCTTCAAAAAGACTCTATTGAAATATTTGGCCCTTTTATAGGCTTTTTTTAATAAGATTTTTCGGGTACCCTCTCTCTATAAACTTATTTTTCATGGTTTTTGCATGTCTTTCAAAATCTCTCATGTTTTACAATTACGGCGG
This sequence comes from Calotriton arnoldi, assembly GCA_963921515.1. Taxonomy (NCBI): domain Eukaryota; kingdom Metazoa; phylum Chordata; class Amphibia; order Caudata; family Salamandridae; genus Calotriton; species Calotriton arnoldi. The sequence continues at coordinate 18,820 of CAWUFW010007645.1, forward strand.
ACCCAGAGGAACTGGCCAAATGGGATGTTAACTTCTTGGCACCGAGGATGAGTGCTGTTGTAATGTAGCATTGTATTACGATCAGTTGGTTTGGTAAAAAGGTCAACTTCCAAATGATCTTGCTGCGTTCTTATTTTTATATCTAAGAAGTCACATTCACATTTATTTATTGCTGACATGAACTTCAGGTTAGGGTCACCTAAATTAAGCCATTCAATGAATGAGTCCAGATCTTCCTTCGCTCCCATCCAAATAAAGAATATGTCATCGATATACCTTGACCAATGACTAATGTTTTCCCAGAAGGGTGGCAATTCATTGTATATATGTTTGCACTCAAATGTGCCTACATATAAACATGTTAGACCAGGAGCACACATGGCTCCCATATTGGTACCTTTAACTTGGCAGTAAAGGGTATAATTAAAAAATATGTTATTTTTTAAAATAATTTCTACAGATTCTACTAAAAAGGTTGAGTGTGATGACAGTACCTCATTCTCATCTTGTAGAAGTTCCCTAATCATCTGTATAGTATTGTTTTGGGGAATATTAGCATGGAGGGCTTCTATATCTAATGTAACTAGCCATTGTGTTTGGGAATCAAAAGGGATACCTTCAATCTTGTGGATCATATCAGTCGTGTCTTTGATATAGGAAGTTTGTTTAGAAACTAAAGGCCGGAGGAAACAGTCTACATATTTACTTAATGGTTCCGTTAACAAATTAATGCTTGACATGATGGGGCGCATCGGTGGATCAAAAATGCTCTTATGAACCTTAGGAAGGCCATACATTTCTGGAATTAGATGGTTGTGTAAAAAATCATATTCTTCCTGGCAGATCACATTATTTTCTTTTGCTAGTCTTAAAAGACTGTCTATTTTGTCAGATAATTCCCTCCATTCATCCTTATTTGATCTTCTATAGTGGGACTCAATATTGAGTAGTGTTTGGATCCTCTTGTTGTAATCATCTGTGTCTAGGATTATTATACTTCCTCCCTTATCACCTGGTTTTATCGTGATTTTGTTACACCGTTCTAGATCTTTTAATGCCCTATGTTGTTTGTAAGGTAAATTGTTTAGTATCCACATTTTTTTGTTGAGAAGATCTTCTAAGCCCTTTTCTATTGTTCTTTCAAATATTTCTATTTCCTTACCTAACATCTGTCTAGAGGAAGTTCACACCGACACTGGTTTCAGCCCTGATTTATTCATAGTTGGTATTTTTTCTTTGTCTCTAAAAAAAAAATGAATCTTATTTTTCTAAAAAAGTCTCTGATGTCTCTTTCAATTTCAACTTTATTAATTGGGGAGGTAACAGCAAATCCTAATCCTTTCTCTAAAACTTGTTCCTTATCCTTTGTTAATATTCTAGATGATAGATTAATTATTGTTTTTTTTTTATTTTCTATTCCCAATCTTTCTGGCTTCTTGTCCTCAAATATGTCCTCTTCTGTCTTTGATTTTGATAGTGGAAATTGCCTCTTCCCCTGCCTCTGATGTTTTGTGTATATTTTGTCAGGCGCTGATTTAAAAAAACTGAGCTATCTCTACTCGACCCAGATCTTAAATCCTTGTCTCTTTCATTTCTGTGATCATTTAACGAATCTCGTCTGAATCGAAACTTGTGTATGATGTATCCAAGAATTTAACATGCTTTTTAGGGATACTCCTCCGTTTTTGCTGCCAATTCCTATTATTTCTACTCTCCATTATGAGTTTATCGTAACAATCTTTTTGCAAATAGGGGTATACCGCCTCACTATTATATCGACTAACATACTTTCGTAACTTATTGTTTTTTTTATTAACTAAATAATCTTTGTATCCTTTTAGGTCATCCTGTATTTCTTCTAATTTGCGTTTCGCATTCTTTAGGGATGTATTTTCTTTGAATTGTGTTTCCAATATTTCTATTTCTCGTTTTTCTAAAATTAGTACCTCCTGAGCTGGTTCAATAATCAGAAGCATCCAATCACGGCTGCATCTGTTGGCAATAAATGTCCAGTTCTCTATAAATTTTAAATTTTTTATAAAGAGACCATGCTAATTTTTTACTTGCAGACCCTTGGGTATAATGCCTTTTTTGCAATATTCGATTAAAAAGTTTGCATGTAATTCAGTTCTAATTACCTTCTTCTTTAAATTCCATACACTTCTCCATTATTCACGTTCACTATTGCCAATAGTAATGGTGCTAATATTTTTTGAGGTACCATTAATAATTTTTTTTAATTAGTCCTCCGAAAAACCAACCGTTTTTAGAGTATCCATGTATAATATGTAAAAAAACTCAATTAATTCTCTATTACATATCTCTCTCCAGCTAACAAACTGTACATTAAACTAAAAAAACAACGCAAGAGAGTCACCCTTATTTATCAGAAAGGGACAGGGTAGTATAAAGTCTGAAAACAAAGTTCATTCCCTTCCCACTTTTAAATTATAATTATGTTTGTATATGTATGTCTTTTACAGAATAGGGCAAAACGTAAGTAATAAACCATCTAAATATACCAGGTAGCAGCAAGAAAGACTGGGCCAACATTATTCTGCTTGAGTTTTGTTGTTTAGGGATGTCACTAAAATATTGTTTCTTCTTCCTTTTGCTTTTTTCAGTTTGTGGTCTTTGGTCTAAAGATGCAGGGTGTAGTAGCATATCTTAAGACTTATTTAATTATTTTATAAACTGTAGTGAATCTGGGAATATCAAAATCATATTTGATATTTTGGCTACGTTCTGATTCTTTGATACAAACCAATGAAACAGCGAGCCACAGCAACAACCGCACCTCCCTCTTTGTCCCTAATCGATTTCTATGGCATATTTTATGCCATGCGTATACATACTGCACCTGCTGTTTGAAGCGATGCTACCAGAGGGATCAGGAAAGTCCAGTAATATATATATATATATATATATATATGTGGTGCACCACCAGAACAATATTTACCAATACCAATAGATACCAATCCACATAGTCAGATGTAGTCCATAGATGATCTTTATTTTCTTTTCTTTAATGGTGTCACCGAACAACCAGTAGTATCACCAAACAGCCAACGCATTTCGTTCACTTAAAGTGAACTTCCTCAGGGCGTATATTAGTCGATCCTGTGTTCAGGTATGGACAGGCTCCATGCCTGAACACAGGATCAACTAATGTTGTGCGGCCTAAACTGAGGTGACGCTTGGGACTTATACAGGTCCCTGGCTAGCATGATATGGTTATTAGCTCCAATGCTAAACATGATAATTCGAACTTAGAAGATCTCAAGACAAGAAAGGATTCACCAAAATACAACAAAACATGTTAGATGGATGAAATTATACGCTGTGAGGAAGTTCACTTTAAGTGAACAAAACGCGTTGGCTGTTTGGTAACACCACTGGGTGTTCAGTGACACCATTAAGGAAAAGAAAAGAAAATAAAGATTATGTGGATTGGTATCTAATGAATATTGTTCTGGTGGTGCACGAAGGATTCCGGATCATTGTACCCGTGTTTTCCAGGCCACCCAAGGAGCGGATCAGTGTGGTTTGAGGCGTTTTGGGGACTTGGTGGGAGTATTTGTTTTTTACTGCCTCGACCACCACAGCCAAGAACAGCGCTCTTAAAGATTTCTTGATTTGTCCCACAGACATTGTTGGTTGGTGTCAGTTACCCAGCATGCGGTGAGAGTGCATGCTGGGACTTGCAGTTTTCTACAAGGACTGCGGGGTTACATGTGACTTCCAACTGGCCTATCAAGATAGCCACCAATGGCGGAGCGACTGGAGATATTTAAACTGGACTGTTGGTGATCGGGGGAGGAGCGGGCATTTGAAAAAGGCAATGTCCGAAACGCGTCATGCCCAGGCTCTTTTTAAATAAATCTCCTGTTTTGCAGTACCCCATGGTGTCCCTCCAATTCTTGCAAGTTAAGGGTCCTTTTGTGGCATTTGTTGTGTGCATGTCCTGGGCGCACATAGAGGAGACCCGTCTCAACAAGAGGTAGAGTCATCCCGGACAGCTTCGGCAACTTTTCCTGTATCCATGGTAATGGAAAGGCTCTGACCCACCACACCCGCCGGTGGATTTTGTGCCGCTGTTCGCTGCAGTTCGTGACTTCACGAAGGATTCCGGATCATTGTACCCGTGTTTTCCAGGCCACCCAAGGAGCGGATCAGTGTGGTTTGAGGCGTTTTGGGGACTCGGTGGGAGTATTTGTTTTTTACTGCCTCGACCACCACAGCCAAGAACAGCGCTCTTAAAGATTTCTTGATTTGTCCCACAGACATTGTTGGTTGGTGTCATTTACCCAGCATGCGGTGAGAGTGCATGCTGGGACTTTCAGTTTTCTACAAGGACTGCGGGGTTACATGTGACTTCCAACTGGCCTATCAAGATAGCCACCAATGGCGGAGCGACTGGAGATATTTAAACTGGACTGTTGGTGATCGGGGGAGGAGCGGGCATTTGAAAAAGGCAATGTCCGAAACGCGTCATGCCCAGGCTCTTTTTAAATAAATCTCCTGTTTTGCAGTACCCCATGGTGTCCCTCCGTCCGATTCTTGCAAGTTAAGGGTCCTTTTGTGGTATATATATATATATATATATATATATATATATATATATATAAAACCAGGATCCCAAAGAACGATTGCGGTGGGCCAAACAAGGGCAAAGACTCCAGTTGAAGATGCAATAAAGAGAATTTATTGTCTTAGCATGGAAGGATGACGCGTTTCGACCACAAGCCTGTGGTCTTGATCACATAGTGCGCTAAGGTGAGAGGCATACAATGTATAGTGACATGAGTGACTTTACTATGTTCATAGTGACAAGGCAGAAAATTTTACACTTTTGCAGCATGTAGTAAAACATTTTGTCATACAGTGATGACTAGGCGCAGCAATGACAAGCAGTTTTGGTAGCAGGCATAGAGAAAAGACTACCCCTCTATATGTAGGTGTAGATGGCCATATGTTCTGTAACATCAGTTGTGTGTGGCAGACTAGAAGGTAAGCTCGTGTAATGGCGGTGCTGGCTGCATTATAAAAGATAAAAAAATGCAAAATAAATGCAAGAATTGGGTTTGAAGTCTCCCAAATTATGTCTGATGGAAAACAAAATTAAACGGTACCCCTCATTAATCGTGGGTGTGTGAATACATCCTAGAAACCATGAATACCATGTGGCATTAAATGTGGGAGGAATCCGGTGTACCATCGTAACTAGGAGGGGAACAATGTATAAAACCCATTCATGTTAGTAAAAGCGTGTGGAAGCCAATGCCAAAGTCTCTGTATCTGTCAGCGCGCAACTAATGCGGTTGTATATTGTAAGCTTAGTGCTGGTGCGGACGAAGGGCCTAGATTCTGCTGGAGTTTAATCTTAACATGTTAAGGGCTGAGCCTGATTTTTGGAAATCGAGTCAACTGCCAAAAAATATGTCAAATAAGTGAAAAAATGCTATACAGTGCAGTCACTTATGGGTAAAGTTAAAAATGAGTGCATATATATATTTTCTACGTTTGATTCTTTCACTGATAGGTAAAATGGCTGGTTTCATAGGAACCTTTCCCAATATGTACCATCACATTTACCCTCAGACAGAGAATGGGTGAAACCCTTTGATACATCAGCCCCCTTTTCTAGCGAGTCAGTATGGATAGTAGGTGAATTTGCCAAACACCTTAGGCTTTAAACATTCAATGGAAGGTGTAGTGACAGGTATATGTGAAAAGAGTGCTGTCACCACGCATCTGGGATAGTGGTGAAAACATGACACCAGACTTTTGGATAACATGGAACGCAGTGTCACTTGGAATGCTGCTGCAAAAAGTTCTTACCAAGTTTTTTTATTTTTTTAAGATTTTTATTGGCATTTACAATCATATAGGAGAACATTTACATGAAGAATTTTAAGATGCAGTAGGTAATCAGTACAATATGTCAAACGTCTATCTGTTCGGGCATTCAGCCCTTGGCATAGTAGAATCCATATAATACAGAGATAAACAAATGATCGAGCAATACAATTAGCCTACATGCATGTTACCCCACGCATTCCACCCAATTGTGCAGGCCGGGTAAGCCTGTTTCATCTGGTGTATAATTGTATCTATCTTGCATCTATTCACAGTCCCTGGGGCCTGACAGTCATCAAGAAGAAAGAGCCATCATTAGTCCCTCTTACTGAGAATCAGATTCACATGCCATTACATAATAAAACCCACTAAACTTTAACATAAGAACGGAAAACAATGAATGAAACCAGTCCTCACATGCGCTGTTTTCAATCCTACTACTCTCTGCTTAGGGGGGTCGTTCTCTGCTATTGGCCCGTTCGAGCATGACCGCCCGGCCGCCGCCGGGGCAGCACTACTCTCGGGTTCTGTCGGTAATATCCACAGCTGTACCGGGGGGGGGGGGGGCAGGGGAGGGGGGAAGGGAAGGGAAAAGGACGGGGGGAAACAAATGGAGGGGAAAACAGGTGGAGCAACAACCAGGAGGGTCCTCCACGGCAAGGGGACGCGACGCGAACAGAGCAGGCGATCAGGATCAGTCCAAGTCCATGCTAGGAGTCGTGGCGTCACCTCTTCAACCATCCCCCGCCCCTCCCCCATGCCATCCCCCAGCTAGTTCTCCTGTGCTGGGGCCATCACACTCCCTTCCTCCTCGCTATCGGGGGCCTCGGATGTTCCCAATTGAACAGTACCTCTCTCCAAGCTTCGGTGATAGGGCGCCTGCGTACGCCCTTCAGTTCTTCCCTGTGGAGTGCCCTACCCTCTGCTACCGCCCAGCGCAAGACCTCCAGGGTCCAGGTCCCAAACTGCGGCCCCCTCGCTGATTTCCAGGAGATTGCAATTCGCCGCTTGGCCAAGGCTAAAGCCAAATCAATGAACCGGCTTCCGACTTTGCGCTTAGGCGGTCTAGGATAGAGTCCCAAGAGGCAGACCTCCACCGAGTGGGTCAACGCACGGCCCAGTGTGTCGTTCAGTTTTGTCATCACTGCCTCCCAAAACTGTTGTACAATCGTGCAGTTCCATGTCATGTGGAGAAAATCTGCATCCAGTTGCCTACATCTTGAGCATTCCCTGGGCTCGCCTCCAAATGCAGCCTGTATGCAATGCAGGGTCATGTATGTCATATGGACATAATTAAACTGCAAATATTTGAGACGGGTGTTACGGGAGACCTTCTTGGTAGACCCCAAAACATGTCTCCACTCTGCATCAGTGAATTGTCCGTTAAGACATCTCTCCCATTTCCCTCGGAGATCCAACAATGGGGACAGGGATGCTTCCAGGAGTGATGCATAAAACCACTTAATTTGGTGCCCAGCTGTGCTCAGCATGACCACTGAGTGGAGAACCCCATGCGTCTCTAGCTCCTCCCGCCCAGCACCCCACAGCTGCTCAAACGTCCTCACCAGTGTCTCATATACAAGGAACTGGCAAGGAGGCAATCCACAGCCCTCCACCAACTCTGCAAAAGGGAGTAGGCATTTGTCCTGAAAGCAATCCCCGACTCAATCCAAGCGGATAACTGTTCCGCCCCCAGGATCGCCTGGGGCTCTCCGTGGGGCAGCCCTATCAATGTCAGCGCTGGGGTGTACGTCGTACCCACCGGAAGTCGGACCATGCACCTCTTCCAACACCTCAAGGCGGTGATCTGCAAGGTCGATGTGTAGGGTATTTTTGTGGCTGGGTTCAACAACTTGGCCAGCAGTAATCGAGGGTGCTGTCCTGGTTCTGCTAAGTAGGTGCCCTCCTGGTTTACCCCCTCTAACCACTGCGCCAGCCACTGCAAGTGCGCAGCCAGATGGCAAAATTCAAAATCCGGCACTCCCAATCCCCCCTCCCCCATCGGACGCCGCAGTGTCCGCAGTGCAACTCTGCGTCTCCCATCCCCCCAAATAAAATCGCGCACCAGCGCGTCCAGCGGCTTAAACCAGGCCGCAGGCATCATAACTGGCAGATTGGCAAAGAAATATGGCAAGCGGGGCAACATTACCATCTTCGTCAGGGAGATCCTGGCCATCAAGGGTAACCGCAACGAACTCCAGAAGGCTACACTAGAGCGCAGAGACCATACTGCCTTCCCCAAGTTACCCTCCCTCATATCCTCCAGGGAGTGGAAGATCTGAACACCCAGATACCGAAAGGAGGTTGGTGTCCAATTATACTCGGCAGGGAGATCCTCAGGTCGGGGGGAGAGTCCAGCCACTGGGAACAAATGCGTCTTGCGATGGTTCACCCGTAGGCCGGACAGGCCGCCAAACCCCTCCAGCAACGCAAAAGTAGAGTCCGCCCCTCTGGTAGCATCATTAAGGTAAATCAGCAAATCATCTGCATACAGGGAAATTATGTAGGTCCTCTTGTTCAGCGTTAACCCCAATCCTTCCCCACCCGCTTGAAAAAGTGCCGCCAGTGGTTCCACCCCTAGTGCGATCAGCAGCGGGGATAGGGGGCATCCCTGACGTGTCCCACAGGTTATCGCGTACTCTGGGGATATGGTGCCACCCGTCTTAACCCGCGCCGTCGGGGACGTATACAACAGTTGGACCCACTTCAGCCAGCCCATGCCCAGCCCCATCTTCCACATTACTTCTAAAAGAAAGTCCCAATTAACCGTATCAAACACCTTCTCAAGGTCTACTGAGAGAAGCGCAGCCCGGGGGAGGTCTTTTGCCTCGGAATGGTATAAGACCGAGTACAACCGACGCAAATTGAAAGACGTGTTGCGGGAGGGGACAAACCCGTTCTGGTCCGGGTGGATCAGATATTTCATGTGGGGGAGCAGTCTGAGCGCTAATACTTTACTAAGTATCTTGAAGTCGGTGTTAAGCATAGACAATGGTCTATAATCCCGCACTCCGGCCTCCAAGCGCTCAGTTTTGGGAAGCGGTATCACAGTGGCGGATCGCGTGGAGGGCGGCAACCGACCCAGCCAAAGGGCTTCATTATACATGGTTATCAGGCGGGGGGCTAGTGCCGCCCTGTATTTCATATAAAATTCAGCAGGTAGGCCATCTGGGCCCAGTGTTTTACCACCAGCCAGCTGGGATATAGCTCCCCATACCTCCTGAAGAGTGATCAGGCCTGCCAGATCCTCCTCAGTGTCCTCCTCTACCACCGTCAGTGCCAAGGGGGCCAAGAAAGCGGCGATCTCCTCCTGCGACGGGCCCGGTGGCTCTAAGTAAAGCGTTTCGTAATACGTATGAAAGGCAACATTAATCTTATCCGGGTCATATTCAACCCTATCCTCTGCCACGCTAATCCAATTGATCGGGGATCCCCTAGACTCGGGCCTAATAAGCCACGCCAATAAGCGCCCCGCCTTCCCTTCCTCGCTCTGCACTCTGTCCATATATGCGCTATATTCATGTGAACGAAGCCTTTCCAAGTCCTCATCATACTGCTTGCGCTTAGCCGACAGCTGCTCACGGATTCTGGGATCCAGCCCCTGTGCGTCGTCTAAGAATCGTAGGTCCTCCTCAATTTCGGTAAGCTCTCGGTGGAGTTCCCTCTGTATCCCTACAGTCTGCCCCATACCGTGTCCCCGCACCACCGCCTTAAGAGCCTCCCATTCGACCAGGGAGGTGGATGCAGTGTCCACATTTTCAGTAAAGTATTTGTCCACTGCCACACGTAGTGATTCCGCAAAAGGCGCATCCTCTAAGGCCACCGGGCTAAGGCGCCACACAGGTATCGGGGGTCTACGCCTCAGAGGATGGAGTGTCAACAACAGTGGGCTGTGGTCCGAAAATGTACGGCTCAGATATTCAGTGGAATGAGTGAGGGAGCAAATTGTTTGTGAGCACCAAAATGCGTCGATCCGAGTGTGGAGTTGATGTAAGTGTGAATAGTAAGAGTATTCTCTATCCCCACTGTGCTGCAGGCGCCATATGTCGTGTAGGTCCCAGTGTGCCATCGACTCCCGCAACCCCGCTGCTGTCCTATGTGTCTGTGCTCCCGCCAGGGGGGGATGGGAACTGTCCAGATATACATCCGCAACACAATTAAAGTCACCCCCCACCACCAACTGCCCCACCGCTATGTCCGCTATGTTGGCCGAGAGGGAAGTCAGATATGTCAATTGGTCATGGTTGGGTGCGTAACAACAGCAAATAGTCACTTCCTGACCCAATAATCTTCCCGCCACCAGCACATACCGTCCTGCAGTGTCCGTCAGGACACAAGTCATTTCAAAGGGAACCCCTGGGCGCACCCACACCAACACTCCCTGGGCAAATGCAGAATATCCCGTGGCATAGACCTGCCCCCTCCACCATCTCCTCAACCAGCCCACCTCTTCTTGCGTCAGATGAGTCTCCTGTAACAGAGCAATCTGCACTGCCCGGCGCTTCAAATAATTATAAATGTTATAACACTTAGCCATGGAGCCCATACCTCTGATATTCCAGGTAAGTATTTTCACCTCGTGTTGCACCATTGCTGTTCAATGTGTCCCAACACACCTCCCTCACATGCCCACCCCTACCCCAAAACAGCAGGACAACAAGGCACTTCCACCCGCATGAGAGACATAACTAATGGACTGTATCACCATAAATAAAACAAAAAATTAACAACAAGCATCCCCTGTGGGATAACTCCCTGACCCCAGTACGGTCTAGCAACGGCCATCCAACCAAACTGCAGATAAGACTGCATCAACTAATAAAGGCCCAGCGTTACCAACGCAAGGACCTAAAGGGAGCGCAGTAATCACAGCAAGTGCCCAAACAAAGACACCAAGGTTTACATCTGGCACGTCAGCCTTGATTGGCCGATCCGGCCGGTTCCCAGGGACCCACCCAGTCTCCATCCACACCCTCCTTGAAGTCCACAACCAGAAAAAGGAAGTATATAGGGAGGGTAACAGAGAGAGGGAGAGAGACAGAGGGAGATCAGAATTGACAATTCACGAGTTATACAATCTCATCGGCTGTGTTCGGGGTTACCACCGGTAGTTTAACACTACCACTGCAGGACGAGTCCGAGTCTGTCCCATCAGTCCCTTTCTTCGATCCAGAGCCTCCCTCCGAGGACCACCTCCGGCCCTGCATCATGCCGCCACCCCCGGCAATGCCTCCGCTCGTTCCTTCTTCGTCTGCGAAGGATTTGGCTTCTTTGGAACTCCTCGCCTTTGCCGTTTCCTGAGTCGCTTCCCCGACACACGTTCCCGAGGCGGTTCTGCCATCTTCTGCGCAGTAGGCTGTCCTTCAGCTCTGTAGGCCTCAATCCAATCCCACGCTGCTTTGGGATCGTCACAGAAGTGCGTCTTCCCGTCCAGGACTATTCGTAGCCGGGCCGGAAACATCAGGGAGTATTGGATCCACTCTTCTGCAGGGACCTCTTAACTTCAAGAAAGGAGGCGCGACGCCTCTGGACCTCCAGGGTGTAATCAGGGAAGAGTGAAACGTTACTGTTTTCGACATACGGTCCATTAGCACACGCCCTCTGCAACAAGGTGTCCCTATCTTTAGAATGAAGAAGTCTGGCCACCACAGGGCGAGGGGGCCTCCCGGTGGCCGGCAACCTGGCAGGCACGCGGTGCGCTCTCTCCAGCGTATAGAATGTTGACAGGCCCTCCGGTGACACCACCTCCCGGAGCCAGCCCTCCAGGTATTTGATCATGTAATTTCCCTCCACTCATTCCGGCAGGCCCAGGACCCTCTTATTATTCCGCCCTTCTGCATCTTCGGCTCTCCGTTCCAATGTGCCCACTCTACTAGATAGTTCCCCAATCTGGCTGGTAAGGGCCTGCTGCGCCGGTGTAATGTCTGCCAAAGAGGATTCAGTTTGTTTCACCCTGTCCACCAGCTTGGCATGTTCTGCTCTCAGCAGGCCGAGGCCCACCGCCACAGTGCTTATGTCCTGATGTAGGGTCGCCTTAGTGTCGGTAATGGCTTCCAATATTTTGGACAGCTATTGTTGGACCGGGTTTTCAGTGAGGTCACAACTCGCCTCCTTCTGCACTTGGTCTGAAGCAGTTTCGTTGGGCTCCGGGACAGGCCCCGTCTGCTTCCCCCTAATCTTCCCCATCTTTAGGAAGGGGTGTGGTGGCCGGCTAAGGATCTGTTCTGCCCCTCTCTGGGCGGTTGGGAACCAACTCCCAGGGCTTCAGCCTGGGTCAGCACCTCACCCCTTTCCAGGTCTTTATTGTGGTATCCTTCACTGTAGTCCACCCTTTCACCGCAGTGTGTGGCTTGCGGCCTATATCCCTTGAGCAGTCCCCTCCAGCCGTGGCAGGGAGGCCCACCAGCCCTCTTTTCTCACTCACCTCCCCAGCGTAGGGGAATCTCTGTAATTCGGCCACCTCTAGCCCAACAGGCGTTTCCTCCCACGGGAGAGTCAATGAGGGCACACGTACCTCCGCTTTTTCACTCAGTAACTTGTCCCCAATGCTCGATATTTGCAGCCCTCGAGCTCAACGGGCCCATCCACTATCCTCTGTATCGCACCTCAGGTAGTTTCGATCCCCACCGCGTTCTGCAGCCTTCTCTTTGGCCTGAGGCCAGCTGTCGGCGCACCGGCCACCACCCGTCTGTACAATGACGCGGTCAGCTTCGTCTGCGCCGGTTTCTGCCACAATTCGGGCCCGCTAATGTCTCACCAGGGGGACATGCCCTCTCAGCGCCTACACCCTCGCGGATCTCCTCTCCAAACTCCGCGGGCCAGGGAGGGCACTCCACGGGCCCCGGTCCTGGCGCAGGACCTCTGTGGCGACTTCCTGCACTGCTGCAGTCGGCCCACTATCTTCCCTCCTCCAAGCGCTCCTGCGGCCCCTTTTGCACTCCTCACGGCCGGGATAGGCTCCCTCCAGGCTCCGATCCTCGCAGCATCTGGCAGCACGGCCTCCTGTGTCGTCAGGACTGCTCTCCGCCGTCCGCTCCACAGCTTACGCCTCCAGGTCCTCGATGGTAATTACGCCGCACTGGATGCCCTTCCCGGGCCCGTCATCTCTCTCCGGATGTCTCCGGCCCACAGGCCACCATCTTGCCTGAGCTCCGCCAGCATTTGCACTTTCGATTTTCCTCTCTTCTGCTGCCCCTGGTCATCGGACGGGTTAAATTAGGCTCTGGGGCAACTCCGGTACGTCAGGCTCCCATTGATGCGCTCCTGGGTTCCGGCTGTCACTGCTACAAACAGGATAATTTAGCCGGCCTGCGCGGAGCTCTCGGCTCACACATCCGCCACCATCAGCTTCCAAGCCACGCCCCCCTCAAGTTCTTACCAAATTCAACAAAGATTGGAGTGATACTGTTTGTATTTGCAGTGATTCAGCTACGTATATGAAAAAGTTGTGTGATGACCTGTCAAAATCGATACCTGAGCTGAAGTGCTTCCCTGAAGGGGTGATTGCCACTTGCTAGATGGTATGCAGAAAGCATCTTTACAATCTTCAGAGTTAATGAAGAATGCTATTGACTTTGTAGTCCATTCTGGTGCGCTTTTTTGTTATGCCTGGGAACTAAAACACACATATTTCATATTTTGTGCTTTGTGTGGCATCAAAGAAAGAGTCATCCCAGCCGTGTCGTTTAGCCAGTGGTTCTCAGTCCTAGAGGGCATGAATGCTATATTATCCATGTGGTGACCGTTTACAGAATTTTTGCTTAGTGATGATGCCAAAGGCAAGAAATGTGAGGATCTTTGGTCTCATATTGATAGTGATGTGAAAAAGTACACTCTACTGCATTCTTAGATTTTTACAGGAAAACATGACTGCTGTAGTGGACATAATAAACAAATAGAGTCTGAAAACACCCTTGTCTACCAAGTGTTCAGCATAATTGGTGTAGATGTGAAACATCTCGTTAAGACTAGGCTGGGCGACACTTTTAGTGACTTTGGCATTGCAACATGTTCCATGTTAGAATGCTTGCCACTTGGTAAGCAAAGAAATGTTGAGGAGAAATTCAGGAAATTTTATTTTACAGTGCATGAAAAATAGCTTGCAATGATGCATAGAAATGTACCTTCACCAACCATGGCATTTGAAGTTAATGAAGCCTCACTGTGGTACTCTGCACAAGTTCTAGATCCCTTCCGTAAAGGGGAATTTTCATTGGACTTTGAAAAGTACTGCTTCATGTTTGATCGTTTTAAGCACTCTGAGGGCATATGCCCCCTGTTAAGCGCATATGTTGCAGAACCTGTCCCAGAGAATCGCCATGTTCAGGTGCACCAGTATTGGCATGAAAAGCTATGCCAGTGGCCAGAGTTAGCAAATTTGGTACTGGCGGTTTTGGCATTGCCCATCTCAAGTGCCAATGTTGAGAGGTACTTTTCACAGATCAAAGTTTACATGAGAAGGAAAGAGCGAGGGCGCATGACCAAAGACTCACTGAAGAAGTATTGTATGGTGTACTACAATAAGTTTAATTTGTAAAAATTTATTTGGACCTCATATACACTGTATGTGCACTGTCTATATACCATGCACTATCAGTGCAGAAGGCAAGCAACAATGAAAGCAAAACATTCCATAAACACCGGAAAAACACTTTCTGTTGTTTTTAATTGCGCAAAAATGTGTAACCACTGATAACCACTGTTTGTTTAAGGTTTTGAAATCACTGGAAAACACTGAAAAAAAAACACTAGAATTTACAAAAAATAGAAACTGAAACAGGAAAGCCTAATTATTTTACACTGGATTAGGCATGGATAACAAGCAAGGTTTTGGTGCACCTCCAGTTTTCCAAGAAATGCCCAGCAACCCACAAAAAGTAATAAAACTGGTACAAGGATTTCAGTAATTATTTAACAGCTTTTTTAAAGTTTGCTATACCTTTCTATTCTTTAGCTGTGAAGGGAACTTAGTTGTGCTTGATATATATGAAGAATTAACCTTAGAAAGTCATTTCGTATCTGAACGGAGCTTTGTGGTTGAAAAATGGAAGTGCTTAATGTGCTACCAAAATTAATTGCATTGGGCTGCATTGAGAATGTTGGTGTCAAGTGTGAAAACATTGTGGACCAAATGACAAGAGATGCAAATCTGTGCCACTTGTCAAACCCCTTTTGAGGGGCCACAGGCACCCAGGCACTACTGACTCCTTGTCGCTAAGGTATTTTGCTACTCGTGTCCTGGGGTTCATCATACTTTAACACAGGGCCAAGCAAACCTCTTTCCACACTTAACTGTCAAGGTAGTGAGTGTGAGAAGCCAAAGTAATCTCAGGGACTTATGCCTGATTTATATATTGGCGGAGAGGGTACTCCATCGTAACGGCGATGCAGTTCCCTCCCCCCCAATATAGGGGTCCGCCGCAGCATTACATGCAAGAGGAACTTTAAGTTAAACCCGATGGAGATTAGTCTGTCTCCGCCATGATTAATCCTCTTCTACAGCACTGAAGAGTCGGGCCCTTGGAGAAATGGATACATGTCCACCTACCTAATTTAGATGGACAGACATGTAGTCATTGTTTACTGCTCCTTACGCCACATAGAACCTGGCGGTTAGGAACAGTCAAAAATTATAATGCCCCGCCCCCCCACCATGAGATAATCCTTCCATGGCGAAGGGAACATTACTTTTTTCTTTTTCAAAAGAAAACCCGTAGAAAAGAATTCTGTTTTGCTAGAGCACCTTAGCAAACTGTAAAATGCATTGACAGGAACCGCTGTGACTGTGGTTCCTGCCAATGCCTTTATAAATGACCACCAGCTAGGTGGTCATTTATAAATCTGGTGGGTGGAGTAGTCTTGGCCTGGCGGACGTAAAGTCCTATGCCAGACCAAGGAAGAATATTCCATAAACCAGAAAATAAATCAGGCCCTTAGTTTGGGGGCAAGAGCTCAGAACTCAAAAGTCAACCGAGAGACCCAATAGCATATTGTCCAGCCCAGTGCTTGTCTTTTAATGAAAAGAAAGTACTTTAATTGTAAAGTAAAATAAACTTATACATTACAAAGGTGATTCGTGTACAAGGTTGTATACTCCCTTCAGGATCTAATTAGAGGCTAAAGCCTTCTACAGTGCCCACTTCCCCATCTGTTCTCTCTCTTGAGACTCCAGCAAAAATATGTGTATTAGTATAACTAGCCAAAACTGCAGATCAATAGCGATTACCCCACAGATTAGCCTGTAGCTCGGTTCAATAGTATATTGTCCCAACAAGTTTGTACTGGCAAAAATTTGTATTTTAGTAGCAAGAGAGTCTACAGCAGTTCCAGCCTCTAGGCCAGTATAGGCGGGTGCTCGTCTTCGGCAGTTGTGGCCTCCAGGCTGATATGCATGCCAAACAAATATGGGAAATACATGTTAAAATAATATCTTTGGTTTTAAACGTTTATTTACTTTGACTCCTAAAGGTGTATTTCATATTGAATCTTTCTTTTGCAAACAGCAGAAGAGTTATGATGTAATGGTCCTTGGCATTCTATGTGCCAAGGTACATGGTTTCTATGGGGTGAAACTGATGGTTGCGGCTATTAGGTTGTGTTCCTTTAGCTGCAGCTCCACTCCTTCTGTCAAAGCCAAAAGACCTTCTTTTAAGATGATCAAAAAAGGGGGAGGGAAAACACCACCTGACATATCAGCACACAATTTGCCAAGATGCTTTGTGGTAAATGCAGTGCATGGTAACACTCCCTTTAGTTGATAGTCTTTAGTATTCACCATTGTTATTGCAGCCAGTGCTGTGTATATCTAGACACGTTTTCAGGATATTTGTCTTTTAAGCTTACTTTGCAACACTGAAGCATCTTTACAATCATGTTACAGTATACCAGAGAGCCCCAGATGCAAGCCGGCTATTGGAGGACATATTCTGCAACCTGATTGGTGTCATCAGCCAGCATAGTTGCAGGTGTAATATCAAGGACAGACTAGTAATTGTGAACAATGAATATTTGGCCAAAATAACGGATGGTCCGTGCAACAGTGGATAGGTGACTTCCCAATATGGGTGTGAATTGCTGAATTTGGGTAACACCCACAATTTGAGAGCTTGCACACAAATCTGTACAAGTGCATTGTTTGCCTAAGCTTTCTTTCCGATATTATACACCAAGTAATGCTGCAGATATACATACATACATAACAAGACGTGCTAGATATACACATACATCTCTGTAGCAGATGCTTTAAGGTGGTAGGCTATCTTAAAATGTAAACTATGCTTGATAAAGTGGACCAGTTTACTAACTGCTTCCCTGTGCCAGATTCTTTGGGGCAGACTTTATAAAAATAATGCTTCTGTTTTAGCAGATCTCAAGCAGACTTTATGTGACCCCCATCCCACCACCATTATCATACTACGGTCTTATGACTCTGCCCTTCACATCAACATTCATTTTTTCTTTGCACCCCTGGACCCAAAATCTTCACCAATTTGTGGGATCCTGGAGTAATTTTTGCCAGGTCCCAAGTTTAATTTCCTTGGTCTGTGCAGAAGTAGCTCCTCAGGTTCTGGTTTATACTTTGTATTCTAGAACTTGTTTAGATTTTATAATGGTAAGAACTACAAATCCTAGAAGGCTGAGAAAATTGCCAGTGGATGAGCTACTCACAAATAAAATAAGGGAATTGAAAGATCTATAGCTCTGTTAACACAAAAATCCTTTTTGATTGGAACTGAATGGCCACCCCTGGAACCTTTGGTTGTACATGCATGTAAGCTGGAGCAGGTAAGCGCAATAGCGACTGCACACATGTCTACGATATAGAAGTGATTCATGACAGGACCGAATACAAAATTCTAGAGATGATCCACTCCTCTAAGTGTTCCTAGACAAAACAAAATGAACATCTATTTGGATCTACCACATAACTCCATGCCTCATATTAAAAAGTCTATTTTATATAGGTTATTGTGTAGTATTGTCTTTATATTACGTTTATGTATGATTTGTGTATTCATTGGTAAAAAGCAACCAATAAAAACGTTTGAACATCAAAAAGTCTATTACAAAGCCAAAATATCCCCAATTTTTTTTAAATATCTATGTAACTTAAAAACCCACTGACTGTGTCAATACCTTCAACAGCTAAATGAAACAACCAAGGAGGCAACAAGATACATCACCTGCCCACAGTTCACAACCCTTAACCTCTCTTTTTACTCTTTATACCTAGCTACCCCCCACTGTACTCCTAAAACCTGGCACAAAACTAACCTTGATTTATAGCACGTGATTATTCTTTCTTTCCTTTCTTTTGAATGACCTTCTCCTTACAGTCCATCTAATGCACACCTTAATGCCTTTTGGTGTAGCCTTATCTGTTGTATGGTTCTCGACATAATTCTCTACTGTACATCATCAAAGTAACCATAATCTCCTCTCATATCACAAACTCGTCTTCTGGGTAAAAAATATTTGCAGTCTAACAATATCCAGCCACCTCCCGCTTATCTACTCGTCCATGGTACAAATGCATGAACTCTTAATAATAATCACACCTAACTCCTATTATCTTAATCTACCCCTAGATACTGGAGGAAATACTTCAGTTTCCTTGAAGCTTACATCTATCCCAATAACCAGTAATCTTCAGTAACTAATAACCTCTGGATTAACCACTAACACTGGGTTATGGAGTAGTGTGCTGTAAAACCATAAAGTGCTTTAACTCCTTGTCAGGGACAGGAAGGGCTATATAAATTATGGGGCGTATTTATGTAGCTTTCACGTAGCAAGTCACCTTGCTGTGCTGCGTGAAAGGGCAGGAATGCGGCGTATTTAACAATATACGTCATATTCCTGTCCTTTCCTTGTGCTGGCGCTGGCGCCCTCTTGGCTGAGTAGTGCCAACGCAGGCATCCTTGCACCATGGTGCAAGGGTGCCAGCGTTGGAAGCAGGATTGATTTTGTGCAGGAACGGACACCTTCCTGCACAAAAACAAACAATCCTGAGAGGAATTTTCCTCTTTCTATGTGTGCTGCAGAATGTAGCACTAATTGAAGGAGGAAGTAACAAGGAGAAAAAAAGATATTCTCTTTGTTACACCTCCCCTGGGGAGCAGTAGCATTTTTTGACGCATTCCCAGGTTTATCACTGTTGGTAAATCTGGGAATGTGCCAAAATCCATGGGTGGATAGATGGGAACACCCATTACCCCCAGGTCCCTTATGTCCTCGTCCCATTCATTAACAAAGTGGAGATAATCAACTCCCGACAGAAAAAAAGAGCAGAGGAATGCTGGGACCTTAACCCCACCCCTCCCACTGGGAGTACATAAGACAGCACTTACCCAGCATTACGCCTGTTCTTTTTTTCTGTCTGTCGACAGAAGTGTGCTGTGGATGCTGATGCTGCTCCTGCTGGGCTTGAGTGGCTTTCCTCCTTTGGTACTCCCCGTCCGGCTGCCTGGCTGTTCGGTCGGGTGTCTGCTATCCTGCCTCCCGGCCTGCCGGGCTTGCTGGGAGGCTGGATTCTTCATGGCCGGCTCTTGTGTGCCGGCCGGCCCTTTGCGGCTGGTGCGTCGGCCTCCGGGTCTCTTCCGGGCCGAGGGGCGCATCTTCCTCGGTCCTGGCCGGGTGGAAGACGCGCTGAGGTTGCTTCCTGGATGTCCGCCCAGCCCTGGAGTGGTTCCTGTGGTGCGCCTTGGGCTGCTTGGGGGGGGACCTTGTTCGTTTCTCCCGGCCTCCCGGTCCCCATCCCGGGTGAGTACTGCGTAGCGGTCTCTGTTTTTCCCCTTCTTTTACCCCTGGTGGTGTAGGCTTTAGGGAGGGGGACTGGCCTTCTCTGCCCGGGGGAGTGTGTTTGCAGTTACAATGGAGGCTGCCGCTGTTGGTGCTGAGGAGCCGGGTTCGTGCCTCGGCGTCGCATCCGCATTCTGCGGTTCTGGGGCATGTCACTTTCTCTCCTGAGCCTTCCGCACATGGATGTGTCCTTGTGTGCCGTACCTGCTGCTCACGTACGGCGCTCCACTGCTTTTCTGATACTGTGGTGTTTGTCCGATACAGTAAGATTATTTGTTTTTCCTTCTGCTGTTGCTGGCGGGCTAGCCTTCTGGATCACGCCACGATGGGCGCCTGCGAAGCCTGGTGCTGAGGTGGGCTTGGCGCCGGGGCCTCCTGCTTGCGCAGCACGCTCTTCTCTGCCTTTCACGTGGTGGGGCTCTGGCATGGAGTAGCCTGGGGATGCGGGGTGTTTATCCGGGTGCCTCCTGCGTGTGTGGCTTGTCCTCTGCCTCTGGGCTCCTTCGTGTAGGGTTGGCTGGCTGGCGCGGTATCTGGCTGCTTGCCTCTTCAGTCAGCCCCTGCTCTCTTCTGCTCTCAGACGTTGAAGTGGGTCGGGCCTGGTTAGTACCTGGTTGTGAGTCCTCCTGGGGCTGCCTAGTGCTGTGGGCTTTACGGACGCCTCTTTTTGCTCGTGTCGCTGGCTGTTGTACTGTGTTGTGTTCTGTGCGATTCGTTGTTCGCTGGATTCTGTGGGTTCCTTGCTGTTGTCCTTGTGTTTCCCTGCTGCCTTCTATGCCATGCTTGGGTGCGCTCAGCTTGCTTCTCCAGGGATGCCCTGGCGACTCTTCGGGCCTTGGCTTGGCAGGCTCTCCTCTGTTTCCTGTGCAGGCTCTTTTCTGGTTTGCTTTGGTGGGTGCGGCCTCGGCCTTCTCCTTGGGTCTGGCTTCGCCTGTCCGCTGGTTCCTCCTGCTGTGCTGCACGGTCTGGGGTTGCTCCTACTGCAGCCCCCTTTCTGATGGATGCGTCTGCCTGATGGCTGTGTCCTCCTGTAGCGCGGCTGGTGCTGGTGTGCTGCCCCTGATCTCTTCGGGTCCCGTTCCCGCTCTGTGAGCTGTGTTTCTGCTACTGGTTGGGGCACAGTGTAGTTGTCCTTCTGTGTGTTTTGTGGATGGTGTGAGTTGGGCTTCTGCTCTTCTCTGTTCTTTGGTGTGCGGGGCGTCTGGGGGTCTGCCTCTGGTTGTCCGTTGGGGGCCTTGGTGCCCCAGCCCCATCGCGGCCCGGCTGTTGGCTGTGGGTTGGTCTTTCTGCCCCGGTGTGCCTGGCGCCCGGGCTGGATTCTCCTCCTGCCCTGGCTGGTGGTGCGCCTTGGGCTGGGGGGAGGTGGGCGCCACACGGAACTCTCCCGTTCACCACCCCCCCCGGGTGAGTTCCGTGTGGCGGTTCGCCTGTTTTGCTCCTTTTTCCGGTGGTCCCTGGGAGTCTGGGGTTCGTGCCGCTGCTGTTTGGGCCAGGCTGTCTTTCGCTGGTGCTGTGTCCTGGTCGTTGGCGCCTGGTCTCCTCTCTTCCCTGCGGTTTTCCCTGTTGGGGGTCCGCCTGGGATTCTGGTGCGGTTGCTTGGTCTTGTGCCTGTTTTCCGCCTGAGCTTTCCTGCTCCTGTGGACTTTTCGGCTCCTGTCGGCCTTCCTCAGCTCTGCGTCCTTGCCTGTGCGCTCTCTGGGGGTCCTGGCATGGGGCGCCAGTGGTTTCGGCCAGGCCCTTGCGTGAACCCCTGGGCCTGCTCTTGCCCGCCGTTCTCTTCGCGGGCTTGGTTCACCCCTGGTTGGGTGCCCGCGTTTTCCTGCCTGGTTCTGCTGGGTTGCCTTTGGCTGGTGTTGGGCTCTGGGTTTTGTTGTCTTCCCCTGTTGCCCCGGTGCTCCTCCTTCGTTGGCTCTTCTTGTGGCTGGGGACCTTTCCGCACTGTTTTCCCCTGGGCCGTGTCTGGCCTTGTTCCGGCCTGTGTAGGGCCCTGGTGTTCTGTGCTTCCGGGTTGGCGTGTCCGGGGTTGCCTCCGGTTGCTCCTGGTCTGCCAGCTGGCGGCTGGTTCTGCTTGGTCTCCGGCTATGCCTCCTTGGTTTCGCTGGCTGTGCGGTGGCTTTTGTGCCGGCTCTGGGGTATGTTTCGCCTGGCGTCCCCGGTCCCTTTCCTGGTGCCGGTGTCCTGGCTTGTGTGCTCACAGCCTGTTGGATGGCTGGTCCCTCTCCTGTCTGTTCCTGGTTCTTGCAGGTTTGGGGTGTTCCTACCGTCTTGGCCTCATGGTTCGGTCTGGTCCTGTCTTTGCCTGTCCGCCCGCTCCTGTCTTCCCTGCGTGCTCCCCCCGGTCCTGCTCCTGGGGTGAGTCTATCGGTTGGCATGCCCCCCTTCTCTGTCGGGGTGCGGTCCTGTGGTGTTTGTCTTGCCGCTGTGGGGGTCTGCCCTCCTTGCTGGTAGTTGTCCGGGGCCTGGTGCTGCTTGTGCCTCTGGCTTCTCTGGTTCCTCCGGTTTCCGGTCTGTTGCCTCTCTGCCAGCGGCTCTGTTTTTTTCTTTGGCTGTTGCCTCTGTTGTGTTTTCGTCCGACCTCCTGTGTGGTCCGGCGGTTCTGTGCTGGGGGTCTCTGTCGGCCTCCCTGCCCTTTGCTTCGGCCTGTGCGCTGCGTGGGCTTCTGCCACGTGCGGGTTGGGCCACCGGGTCCTCCTGCCTGGGCGGGTTGCTTGGCTTTGGCCCTGGCTTCCTGGTTCCTTTTTGCGTCTATTGCGCTGGTTGTGGCTGTTTTCTTGTTGCCTAGGGTTTTTTTCCCCTGCTCCTGCCAGCCCTTGGTGCGGGCTGGGCCGTGGAGGTTGTGTGCCTGTGCGGTCTGTTTGGCTTCCGACCTGGCTTCTGTTGCCTCTCTGGCTTGGCTGGTTTTGGGGGTTCGTTTTCCCTCCCCTTGGGGTTGGGGGTTTCAGGGTTGTGGCTGTTGGCCCTGCCCCGCCCCTTCCGTGCCTGAGCTTTTATGGGCTGTTGGTCCCCGGTCTTTGCTGGCTTCTCTGTTGTTTGGTCGGCTGTCTGCCTGGTCTTTCTGGGGGCTTGTCTTTGTGGCCTTGGGGGTTGGCCTCCCCTGCCCCTGCTGCTCTGGGGGTTTAGTGTCGGGCCCTGGTTCTGTTTGCGGCCTTGTTCCTTGTGGGGCATTTGGCCTCCTGGGATTCTGGTCTCTGGCTCTTTCCCTGTCCTATTCTGTTTGGTTGGGGTTTGGCTGTCTGGTCCTCCTGGCTTTCGTTCTTTCGGAGGCTGGTTTCTGTTGGGTTCGCTGGCCTGCTCCCTGCTGGCTCTGTGGGCCTTGTGGGGTGGCATTCCTGGGATTGTATTCCTGTTTCCCCGGTTTTCTTGTGTGTGCCTTGGCCTTTGCTGGATCTTGGCCTGCTCCTGGGCTCTCGCTATGGCTCCGCCTCCTGGGCTGGGTGCTTGGTGGTTGTCGTCTGGCGGCTCTGGTGGTTGGTGTTGGCCGTTCTTTCCTGGGGCCTGGTCCTCCTTTACGGGGTTTCGGGAGCTTTGTCCTCTGGGCTCTCTGAGGGCCGGGTCGTTCTGGTGAAAGGGGGGCTGACCTGGCCAGTGCTTCTCTTCTTTCTGGTGGTCTGGGTGGTTGTGCCTGCGCCCTGTTGGCTGGCCCTGGCCTCTTTCCTTTTTCTTTCTCCGGTGTGGTTGGGGCTCGCTCTGTGTCTGGCTGCTGCCGGGTCCTGTGTGCCTCCCTGGTGGTGCTGGGCTTGTCAGCCTTTGTCCGGTGGGTTCCCTTGGCCATGTCTTGTTGGGGCTTCGTCTTCTTTGGTCCGCTGCGGGCCAGGGTGTTGGTGGTTGGGGTTTCCCTTTGGTTGGCCTGGGTGCTCTGTTTCCGGTTTCTCTGGTTGGCTGCCTCCTTGTTGTGGCTGTCGCCTTCTGTTTTCCTTGGCCCGGTTGTGTCCCTGCTCGCCTGTTCTGGCTTGCTGGCCGGTTGGGCCGCTGGGGTTCTTCTTCTTTGTGTGGCCTGCTCTCTGTCCTCTGTTGTAGGCGGCCTCTGTTGTTTTTTTCTGTTTGGCGTTTTCTCCCCCTTGCTTGTTCGCTTGGGGGGGGGGAGGCTCCTGGTGTGTGCTGGCTGCCCTCTGTGGGTTGTCCTCTTCTTCGGCTTGGTCGTCTCCCGTTTGCCTTGGTGGGTGCGTTCCTGCTTTGGTGGGGTGCTTCCTGTCTGGATGCTCTGCCTGTTGTTTCCTGCGGTTCCCTCCTTTTGCTTCCCTTGGGTTGCTGCCTTGGTGTGGTTTCCTGGGTATGCTTGAGGGTTTGGAAGGCCGGGTTTTCTACTTTGGTATTCTCCACCTTGTTAATGAATGGGACTAGGACATAAGGGACCTGGGGGTAATGCTCTATTACTTACCGGTAATCTTCATTACTCCGGGTCCCGTTGTCCTCGTCCCATTCATACGCCCCGCCCTCCATCCCGGACGGCCGGCCTTCCTGGGGGGCTTGGTGGTTCAGGCGGAATGCTTGGTAAGTGCTGCTTATGTACTCCCAGTGGGAGGGGCGGGGTTAAGGTCCCAGCATTCCTCTGCTCTTTTTTTCTGTCGAGAGATGGTTATCTCCACTTTGTTAATGAATGGGACGAGGACAACGGGACCCGAAGTAATGAAGATTACAGGTAAGTAATAGAGCATGCTCCACCCATGGAACGCCTTCCATGGGCAGAGTAACGCAGTGCAGTGGTTTACGCTGCGTTGCGCCAGTCTGGATTTATCAAGCCATACAGGGCCATGCAAGGTACCCTTGTGTGACTTGATATAGCTTACTTTTGTGTCCACAAGGGCAACGTAAAACCTTCATAAATATGGCCTTTAATACACTTACCTACTCTATTGGAGCATACAATCAGTGGTGTATTCAGTGATTATTCACTAGAGGGCGCAATAGCACCACCCTTACTTAACCTGGAGCACGATCAGCAATGTTCTGCTGTAGTTCCCAGTCGTGCTCTTTTACACCTCAGCACATGCAACACCAGACGTCACATACGCACGTGTTGTCCACGTTGTTTGACGTTCTATACCGGAAGTAATCTAATGTGGCGCTGAAAGAGACATCTACACCTGTACTTGCCCGTACCGGTGCTGGTGTAAATAGTGATGTAAGTGTAACACAAGCATTTGCAATGCAATAGGTCTCGCATTTACGCGAGTTTGAGCTATTGACATTGCAAATAACAATGCCTTTTATTTTTGTTTTCATTTTCAAAACGTGGACGTGGTGGTAGGCTGGCAAAATGACATTCATACAACCTTCATTGTGGTCAAACCGCAGTATTTCATGGTTACTTTGTATGAAATGCCAACATATTGTGTGTACACTGCACTGATCACAAAAACAACGTGCCATCAGTGATCATGACCGTACTACTGAACATATAAGGTCGCATCCCTATTGTTAATTAGCACTTGTAATGTGCTAAACACGCCATTAATGGGGCATTGCAGACTTTTCCATCCTTTGCGAGAGTTGTGTGAAACGTACGGAATGGCTGTTATCCCAGACAGATGCCTTCAGTTCTGAACGGGCCTGGGTCTCAAAGAGAGACCCCCTCCCTACCCTAGCACTGGATCATGGAGGGATCATGGAGGGATCTCGCGTGATAAAGAGATGAAGTCACTGCTGCCTGGGCCTGAGGTCACGAGAGCTACCCCTCCCTAGCCCCAGTATGAAGTGCGTTTTGGCGACGGCGAGTTCACACGTGCTAGAGAGATGGCGTCAGTGCTGAATGAACATGGGGGTCACAAGAGTTACCCCTTGAGTTACCTCTCCCCATGCCCAGTATTGAGGGTGTATCAAGTCACGCTGGGGGGGGATGGGGGGGCTGGTTTGAACATGCAAGTACAAGCCCCAGACTCGAGTGCACTGGTAGAAGATGGCCACACCGAGTGCAGCAGCAGGGCCAGTTTGCTTTCCTGTTCCATTTTGGATTTCAACTGTGTGCTTAGGTGAAGAGAAGTACATAGATTCGGCCACATAAAGGGTGTGTAGGGACACAGAGTAGAAAACCTGGATAGATTTATTAAAGGAAACTGCACTTGGAGCGAAAATAAAGTCTGTGGGTGGGTAAGAGGTAAGTTGAGGTGTGTGCATACAACTATGAATTTAAACAGCTGGCGAATAAAAGCATTGTTAGGTTATGTTAAGTGCTCTTCTAGAGCGCTTTGCGCTTGATTATCAGAAAGGCGTCTTGGCGCTGGCTGATATAGCAGAACAAGCAGCTCAAGAGGAGTGGTGGGGGCGGGCACACGGAGACAAGGAGGCACTGCAACTGCCGCCCTGCGCGCCGCTGCTCGCTCCCGCAGGCAAAACGCAGTGGGAGTGAACCTTTTAGGAAGAGGTGGGACATGCACCCACCTTTAGCCATTTGAAGGCTACGATTCGAAAAAGACACACGCAAAAGCCTACCCAATGCGTAGGAGGAGTCAGACCCACACAGAGTAGAGACAAGAAGCCTCGCAGAACAGCGCATGAGCGCTGCACTAGGCTCAACCTAACAAGACGCTTCATCGTGATTTTTGGGAGGGCATTTTACAATTACAATTAACTTGTATCCCTGGTTTTCAAGTCATGCGATGCTGTTTAGCAATACTGAAATTGCTATATCACCGAAACAGAAGCGTTTTAGAGTTTGCTCTGGTTAAATAATTTCTACAAATAAGGCCGGATAGTAGTGGCCTTCAATAGTGGGCTTTTGCTTCGCATAGTTTTTTTTTTCTTTGCACTTTTATATACCGCGAACTGCCTTTGCGTGAGCACCATTTTCATCACACAACAACAAATGTGTGTTTTAAGGCAAGTGATCAGCACAGAATCATAGGATGTTGAGCTGAGATTCGAACCTGGTTCCACAGTAGGCAGCACTGTTCGTTACACCACATCAACTCCCAGTTTCCGTTAGAGGAGTTTTTAAACCTGCTGATTTGTCCTCTGCTTGGGATGTTTATGTACAAATACGAGTGTACCTTTTAGTAGCCAGCTGGCATCTGGCACTATTTTGTTGATCCTTCGTAAGTTGGGATGTTTTTCTGGACTGTCTATGTGCCATTTACAACGTCCTCTTGCTTGAAGACTTATTATCTACATGGAGCAAGTGGACCTGGGACTTATTAAATATGCATTTGTTCTAATAAACAGTGTCATCTCAAGGATTTTTTGTGGCTTGGGCAAGGAATATTTCGGGGCCCCCTGTTTGGAACATATTAGAATTGTATTACCTATTTCCTGGTAATTCACGTCTACATAATGCCAAAAAATATTGAATTATATTTTAACTTTCACACAAAAACAGCTGAAAGTCTTTCCTGGGACCACACACTTGCCAAAAGTAAGACTGGGTAGAGGAAGTCATAGGTGGATATAGACAGACAGAGCTTCTGATAAACAATAATTTTATAAGGGAGCCCCTTGGAACGTGGGGACCCAGGGCAATTAACCACTTTGCCCATGCGTTAAAACGTTTTTGCTAATAAATGTACATCGTGACAAACAAATTTAAATGGGTTTTTGGCCAATGCACATTTGCCACAACGCAGTAAATTTGAACCTACTGATATAAAACTGCACCAACGAATGCTCATTCATACAAGGAGAGTGCATTTGCATAAACAGGTGTAAATTGCTACTATATTTGCCCAAACTCACATTGTCAGGAGGCAACTACACATTTACAAAGATCATAACAGATGCCATGTCCATTCAACAAACCTTGGCAAAGCCAAACCATGTTGCTTTTGAAAAATGTTTTCTGACACTTTGGCTTTGCCAATGTTTGTAGGCAATACTGAACAGCATCAGCAAAAAAAAATTAAAAAAATTGCCATCCTTCGTGATCACAAGTGTGTGCATACCTCGTCTTGCTATCTATCTCACAATTTCCAACCTCCTCTCCCAGTGACTATGCCCAAAATGACATTGTTACTGGTCAGGTTGTAGCTGGCACATAGGAAAACTCAAAGTATATAATATACACTTTAATCTATACCTTTTGACCTGTACCAGCTACAAACTCCATTCAAAGACTTATTTTTAATAAAAATCCAATTAAATGGTGAAGTTGGATTTTATTAAATAGTTTGAAAATGTAACTTTTTAAATAGTCATCTTTACCCTACCTGATGCTGCTGGAGACTAATTTGTACTAGCTCTCTAGCAACTGTCCAGCTGTATTTGGCCTGAATTAGGTGTGAAAACTGCTCCCAGACTAGAGACAAATTGCCTGTGAGTGGGTAGGTGTTTTCTTTCCCTGAAAGGAAAGCCAGTTCCAGATTTTCACCAGGACCAACTCAGTTGTTGTATCTGACTAGTGCTCCATAGAGGTTAGCCTTGAGTTGCTCCTAGGATCCAATCTACTGCTTCCATTGGCTGTTATTGAACCTTTGTGCTTTTTGGCACTATTTTCACTTTCATGTTTAAAAATTCATATCACCGGTTCCCATTATTGGATTTTTTTTTATTTCGGTCCAATTTTATTTATGTTTTTTCTCTTTATTTTAAAATTGGTTGTAGAATTTTATTGTATTTTTGTGATGACTTTTTCTACTGTGTTTGCATTGATTTCAGCCTGACTAGTGTTATGTTACCAGGGATGGAGCATTCCTTAAACAGGTGGAGGCCTTAACCTTTGAGGTGGACACTTGTCAACTCCAAATAATAATCCACTTTTCACCAATTATACTTCTAAAGAAAGTATGTTTTTGTAGTCCTACTAATGTCGAGGATTCTCATGGTGTGTTTATTGTAACTGTTGCAATCAGCTTAATTCAAGTTTACAGTGTGACTTCCTCTTTTTCAAACACATACATTCAATGCAAGAAAATAATCAATAAAAGTAACTTTGCTCATTAACAAATGTGACACAGAAACTCACCGGCCACAAAAAGTGAATTTTGATGTAGGGGGAGAAGTAAGCAGATGAGGAGGGAAGAGTCAAACAAGAGACAAAGCAACATGGCAAGCGCGGCAGCAAGGACGGTTTAGCAGGAGAAACCACACGAGGAAGAGACCAACATGCAGCATGGGGGTAGGGAGGATGTTTTGCAGGAGTGGAAAGCACATGGGGGAGAGATCACCATGGAGCACGGTAGTGGGGTGTTCGGCAGGAATGGCAAGCACACAATGGAGAGGACAACATGAAGTGTGGGAGTATTTTGCTAGGGTATGCACTCAAAGGAAAGTACAACGCAGACCGCAGAGGAAAGAGGAGTGCCTTTTGGGGGCAAAGCACATGAGGGAGAGAGGCACGCTACATTGAATGTGGGGGCCAAGGTGTTTTGTGGAGTCGAGGCATATGAGGGAGAAAACTACACAGAGCATGGAGGAAAATTGAGTGTTTTGTAGTAGGAAGCATACAGGGAAAGACGAACACCGAGAGCTGGAGGATTTTTTCAGGCGGAAACGCACACAAAGGAGAGAGCAATAATTGAATGCACAGGGGGAGGGTTTGTGGGCCGAGAAACCCACATAAGAGAAAGAGCTGGGGAGTGTTTTGAGGGGGAAAGAACAGTACATGAGCTGGAAAACACATGCACTCTCATGGAATCCTAGTAGTGTCCTTAAAGTGAGCGTTGGAAAGACACAAGTCAGCCAGTCAAAAGAATGGTCATGAAGCTGTGCATTAGAGGTGGGACGAACATAAGGTGGATAAGATGGGGCAAGGAAAGCCACTGAATAAGAAGCAAGCAAATGAAAATGACAATAAAGCCAACCAATGGTAAGCAGATGGCAGGCAGTAAGTCCACTGTAAGCTTTTGGTAGGCCCAAAAAAGGACTTTAGCAACCAGACATCTTGCACTGTCTGGTATGCAAGACCTAAAATTGCAATAGTGCATGCACATCGCCTCCCTAAAAATTGAGAAAGATTTGTTTTGGGCAACTCTGTACTATTTGCCATATAATGGTATGATACTGGGCTTAGTTCGAGGTGACTCAAGATCTTGACATTTCAGTACAAGTTGTTTAATAGAAACAAATCATATATTAAAGTGCTGTAGTCTGCATTCTTTGAAACCTTAATATCTATTTATTAGTTGTATTTGATGTAACACATTTTGGAGTTTTGTAGTAGTGTAAATAAATCACTGGCGTTTTCTATTAGTCAACTCAGTGATATTCATTAGACAGAAGAAAGGCTGAGATGTCCCTGCTAAGATAATGACCTGGTTCCTGCACAATACATGTTGATCCCTACAGAAGGCACGTTAAGGCACTTATACTGATGGAGTTCATCTGTAATGAGTAGTAATAATTGATAGATTTTGTTTTTCGGTATGGCTATATCAGGATGTGACGTCTTTTGTTTAAATTTTGTTTGAATAAATTCATTTTGCATATAATGCCACACAAAACAAACGAAACCACCAATAACATAATATTTCCAATGTCATGCACGTTTACTTTTTCTCGAGAAGGCAGCTGTTTTCTCCTAGACTGTTTCTTTCTTAAGTCGCAGTCTCTAATAACTCGCTCCCCTGTATTCTGTATGTTTTGGTCTGGTATAGCCACACCAGAATAATGCAGTAATTACACAGTACTATAAATGAGCAGAATGTGATACATGTGGAGTAATTTGATTACTCCTCAGCTATCACATTTCCAAGGCACTTTATATCGACCTATTAACGCTGATGTTGATGAGCCACTCGACCCTTTGCTGGAATTAATATCTAAGTGTAAATACCCCCAAAACAGGTTACACCACTATGTATTTGAAAGGAGTGACTGCAGAGGGATTGAACACATGCTCGCCTCTGTGCTGTTTGTGAAAGGACTGACTGCAAAGAGATTAGACGAAGTATCTGCGGGAGGAGTGACTGAGGAGGGATTGTATGACAGGATCCGTCTGTGAGAGGCCTGACTGCGAGCGGATGGTATGACAGGAGGTGTCCTGTGTCTGTGGGAGTACTGACTGCGAGGGGACTGTATTATAAGATCCGCCAAGTGTCTGTGTGAGGCCTGACTGTGAAGGGACTGTATGACAGACTTAGTCCTGTGTCTGTGAGAGGCCTGACTGCAAGGGGAGTGTATGACAGACTTAGTCCTGTGTCTGTGAGAGGCCTGACTGCGAGGGGATGGTATAAGAGGATCCCCCGTGCATTTATGAGAGGACTGCCTGCAAAGGGATCGTATGGAAGGATCAGTCATTTGTCTGCGAGTATCAACCTTTTTAAAGCGATTATTGCGTTTCCAAAGTAAAATAACACCATCTACTCAAAATAAACACACATCTGGAGCAGCTCAAATCAGTTAGTCGGACAGTATCAAGCCGAAAACATCCTTGACCGTGACCCCCCTCCATCTTGGTCCGCCGTACTTGGTCCGGTCGTGACCCCAAAAATCCCAGAACCCCCTCCTCCATGATGTGAAAGACTTTTTAAGTGTGGGTAGAATTTTCTAGAAACTAGGCACCACTGACCAATCCTAGGGTGCCACATCACCTGTCCACCCCTGTACCAAGGAAAACAGCCTTTACAACGAAGGCTTTGCCACGAATGAGTTTTTATGGTGCAAGCCTTTACCACGCATGATTTAACAACGAATGTGATGTGTCTTTACCACACATGCCTTTACAACGAAAATCACGCTGTAAAGGCATGAGTGGTAAAGGCATATGCGTATTGTTGTATTTCTTAATCATGAAGTTATTATTGCCATACTTTGGTCTCCTCACTTGCGTTTACTGTATGTAGCGCGTGCTGACTACACCTCTCCAACAGCATTAGCAGTTTTGCTGCAGCATTCGCGATTGCTATTGCCTTGTTGCATCTCAGGAGCTTACGCATTCTAATGCGATTTGTTCCCAACTTACTGTATATTACACAACCCTGCCAAGTTTCCCAGATCCATGCGTGATGTTCTGATCCAGTCCAGGTTTTTTCTTTGAATTATGGGACTTGTAGCCTTGCTTACTGCATTATAAAACAGGACTACAAGTTACAGTTCACAGTTTGTTTATTTAGTTCATGCAGCCTTTCACTCGAGCTCCGGTCGGCGTCTGCTTTTCCTGCGTGGAGTCTCGGAGCATTCGTCTCTCCCGGGGGCACGGCCTTCCTTTCCTCCCGCCTCTACTCCAATATTTCAGTCAGGATTCCTCGGCGTGTTCATGCCCATAGGGAGGGGATACTGTTTCACATCTCCTTTTTAATTTTAACCCCTTTTTTAGGTCTCGGCCTGACGTAAGCAGCACATGAGCTGCTCTCGTCATACGAGGGCTTCTTGGAATCGATACGATTCCCAAAGCCATGTCCCAGCTCCGCCTTCAGCTTTCATTCGTGCGCGTCGTTTGGCGTCACAAATTATGCCAAAGGCAGTGCAATGATTGCACCGAAGGCATGTCAATCGCTGCTTGT
Source organism: Calotriton arnoldi (assembly GCA_963921515.1). Classification (NCBI taxonomy): domain Eukaryota; kingdom Metazoa; phylum Chordata; class Amphibia; order Caudata; family Salamandridae; genus Calotriton; species Calotriton arnoldi. Next base: position 50,847 of record CAWUFW010007645.1, read on the forward strand.
TGCCACCCTGTCTCCTTTTAGCCCCACCCACCGGGATTGGATCTTTTACTGGCGGCAGTACACAGGCTGTTTTTTATTGCTTTTAAAAAGTGCGCCTGCAGCGCTCCGGCCTTCAGCCAGTCTAATAAATCATGTACAGCATCTCATCTCCTCTCCTCAACCTCTCTCCCACTCTCTTCCTCTTCTTGCTCTGTTTATTTATTTATTTATGCGTTTTTATATAGCGCGGACTTTACCCTAGGGTGTCAGAGCGCTTCACAATAGGAACAGTAACATTACATGAGGAGAAGGATACCAGTGAGCATAATACAAAAGCAAGCGTTACATTACATGAGGAAAAAGTGACAATTGTGCAGATAACAAACAAACCAGATACAGAAAGAGGTATACGTTCCAAGAGGAAAAAGTGACAGGTGTGCATGATACATGGGGTACAAAATACAAATAGAGGTATAATACTGCAGACGTGGCAGTCATTCATAACACACTGGGAAGGCAATTTTATGAGAAACACACAGGTTTGGCAGTGTACCCCGTAAAGACCTAGCACCTGACCCACTATCCCTAATTAGTATAATAGGATTTCTCCAGTGATAGTGTGTGCACACCGTTAACACACCCACTGCCGCGGTGCAATCCAAAACAGGATTATAACAAACAAACTAAAGCGCAAAGGTGCACCACTTCGTAACAAGAAACAACAGACACATTACAAATCATCAGATCCGTGTCCATAATATTTTCCATATATTTTCTTCTTTTATTTTTCGAAATATTCTTGATAGGTAAAAAAACCACAGCCGACGCGTTTCGTCCAATAATGGACTTCTTCAGGGCATTGAAGCCAAAAGGGCGGACACTCCTGGAGATAAATCAACATCCAAGTTCCACCCCCTGGGTGTATATTGGTTCTTATCCTCCGTATGTCAATAAACTCAGGATAACTATTCCGTAATCAAGAAAAAAGCTGGATTTATTTATAGGAATAGTACCCTCCACACAAATCCTTCCGGCGTGCGCCTCACTGTAATATAGTGGGCCAACAGTTGAAGCGGGCAATCTCCCAAAACAGCCTTGATATGGCCAAAGAAATATATACGGCGACCTCGAACGATCTCCTCCGAGGACGAAGACGGTGCCTGGGGTACAAAATACAAATAGAGGTATAATACTGCAGACGTGGCAGTCATTCATAACACACTGGGAAGGCACTTCTATAGGCTTGGAGTACAGAATTTCCTATAGTGGAAGAACTTCCTTGAGGTAGTAGAGAGGGCGTGAATTCAACAGGGGGTACATGGGGTACAAAATACATGATACATGGGGTACAAAATACAAATAGAGGTATAATACTGCAGTAAGTGGCAGTCACTCATAACACACTAGGAAGGCACTTCTATAGGCTTGGAGTACTCCTATAGTGGAAGAACTTCCTTGAGGTAGTAGAGAGGGCGTGAATTCAACATGGGACTTGAAATGAAGGGAACACGCACATAAAATCCAACACAACACGCAAAGGTGAGGAATGAACAGGAAAAAGTACAAATTTACACTGACGAGCGAACTTCCTAGAGGGGCCTGAGAACGAAAGTATTAGTTCTGGAAGTGTCTTTGGAAGAGAAGAGACTTGAGGTCAGCTTTGAAGATCCGGGTAGAGGAGGTGACACGGAGCAGTGGGGGAAGCGAGTTCCAGATTCTCACCGCATTGCCCGAGAAGGATTGAGCCATCGATCTTTCCCTTTTGAAGACGGGGGGCTCAAGCAGAAGCTTTTCCGCATTGCGAGAAGGGCGAGAGCCACCGGACAATTTCAATTTATTCGCCAGGTAACGAGGGGAGGACGTGTGTAAGGCTTTGTGTGTGATGCAGGCAGTTTTGTAAATAGATCTTGCCTCGATCGGAAGCCATCGAAGAGAGGACAGGATAGGAGTGACGTGGTCGCTTCGTTTAGAACCTGAGATGAAGCGAGCTGCTGAATGGAGGATGGATTTGAGAGGGGAGAGGTGGGATTTGGGTAGGCCCGTCAGAAGAGAATTGCAATAATCCAGTCTTGAGAGAACCAGAGATTGTACCAAGGTTTTTAAGTCTTTCTCCGGGAAGAACCGACGGATCCCCCAAAGAAGGCGCAGCTGGTACCGTGCGTTCTTAGCAATAGAGTTGATGTGGGAGATTAGGTTGAGTCTTTTGTCAAGAATGACACCTAGGGATTTAGCGCTGTCGACAATGATGGGTTTGTTGTTGAGTAGGTTCAGCTGATCCATCCAAGATTGAACAGGAGGAGGTGAGAGAGAGGTAGAGAGGAGGAGGAATTCAGTTTTGGCGGGATTCAGAATGAGTTGGTGAGCTGACATCCAGTTGTGAATAGAGTTGAGAGTAGAATTGAGTAGGGAGAGATCGTGTGCGGAAGACACCTTAAGATAGATTTGCGTGTCGTCCGCATACAGATGGTAAAGGATCCTAGAGTTGCTTAGGAGGTTCCCTAAAGGTTCCAGGTAGAGATTAAACAAGGTGGGTGCCAGGATAGAACCTTGAGGGACGCCTTGACCTACGGCCACAGGAGATGAAAGACTGTTCCCTATCTTGATCATTTGGGATCTGTCCGAGAGGAAAGAGGCAAACCATTTGAGCACTGTGCCGTCCAGTCCCATTCTCTGTTGAAGAGTGTTGAGGAGGGTGCTATGATTAACCGTGTCAAAGGCTGCAGAGAGGTCTAGAAGAATCAGAAGACATGATTCCCCAGAGTCGAGTATATGCAGCGCATCGTCAATCACTTGCAGCAGGGCTGTTTCAGTGCTGCAATTTTGGATGAAGCCCGACTGGAAGACGTCGAGGAGGTTATTGTCCATAATATGTGAGGAAAGTTGTTTCGCAACACATTTTTCGGTGATTTTAGAAAGAAAAGGGAGGTTGGTGATAGGGCGGAAGTTGTTGAGGTCGTTCGCATCGGCGGAGGTTTTTTTAGAAGAGGGGTGACCTGACCTGATTTGAGGGCAACCGGGAGGGAGCCATGACTGAGGAAGAGATTGACTAGCCTGGTCCAGTAAGAGAGAGTATAGGTGTAGAAATCGATGGCGATGTCGCTAGGGATGGGGTCAGAAGAATGGTTGGAGGGTTTAGTTTCGAGGATGCATTTGAGGAGGTCATCTTCCGAGATGACGTCAAAGTTCTGCCAGGTAACTAAGGATTTCCGCTCCTCAATGGGGGGGGGGTGGGTGGACGACCTGATCCACCAGTGCTTTGACCTTTTCATCGAAGAATATAGCGAAATCTGCTGCTTTCTTTGAGGAATCCTCAGGCTTAATGGTTAGGGGAGAACAGTTTAGGTTTTTGATGAGGTCGAAAAGTTTTTTGGGTCTGTTTTTGGCTGAGTCAAGGAGGGATCTGAAATGTGATGCTTTTTCAAGGAAGATGTGGTTGTGATATTTGGATCTTGCTGAGCGTAAAAGAGAGAGATTAGAGGTGGAAGGAGATTTTCTCCAATGTTTCTCCAGGAATCTAAGGTTTTTCCTTTCATCGTAGAGCGCTTTATTGAACCAAGGTGCTGAGGGGGTGGGTCTTTTCCTTTTGCTTTGGAGAGGAGCGACAATGTCGATTTCGACTGCTAGTACTGAGAGGCACTGAGAAGTGAGAACGTTGACATCCACGCTAGGGTCTAGTCTAGGAAGTGCCCGCATAGCGGAATCACAAAAAGTGTCAAGATCAATGTTCTTAGTGTTGCGGAACCAGGTAGTAGCTCTTTTAGGTTGGCCGAGAGTTATAACGTGCGATAGGTGAAAACGGAAGGGAATGAGGAGGTGGTCAGACCAGTATACATGGATGGGAGGAGCAGTAGTCAGCAGGTCTGCTTTGGATATGACAAGGTCCAGAATTGAGCCCTTGGAATGTGTGGTTTCCGAGCAATGTTGGAGGAGATCATTGGCTGAGAGAAAGGAGGCAAGCTTGTTGGCAGCCGAGTCTTCCAAAGATCCCCAGTGGAGATTAAAGTCACCCAGGAAGATCTGTCTGTCACTTTGAGAGAATTGGTCACTGATGAAGTCAGTCAGTTCCTCCACAAAGGAAGAGCAGTAACCAGGCGGGTGGTAGATGGCATGGAATCTAAAGGGTGAGCCGTGATGTATTTGAAGTTCTAGGGAAAGGCATTCGAATGTACGGAAGAGGGTGGTAGGGAACGCTTTAATTTGAAGGGAGTTTCTGAAGATGATAGCGACACCTCCCCCAATTTTGTCTGCCCTGTCATTTCTGAGGATAGAGTAGTCAGTGGGTACCAGAAGATCAAACAAAGTATGAGAGGAGTCATTAAACCAGGTCTCAGTGAGGAAGAACATGTCAAGATTTTGGTGTATGATAGTATCAGAGATTTCCACTTTGTGTTTGATTGCAGATCTGCAGTTGTGGAGCAAACAGTGCAGCTCTGACGCAGATGTTTTGGTGATGGGGGTGTTAGGGTTGTTCAGGGAGATAGGAATAAGATTCTTGAATGAGGGAGCCCGGTAAGAGGGAGGTTGGTGAGGTCTGACAGAGGAGATGATCTGAATAGGAAACTGCGTAGAATTATTAGGAGAGGAGGGCGGAGGGGGAGTGACGTTGGTGGTCTTGAAGCTGGCCAGTAAGTTGGTGATGTCTGCAGAGGTCAGACTGTGGTTGGTTTTATTGGGGCGCGGGAGCAAGGAACTCCTCGGGAGGTTGTTAGGGACAGGGGACAACTTGGCGCTTAACCGTGAGATGGACGCTACAAGCTGTGAAATGGAATAGATGAGAGAATCAAGTTTATTTTCCAGAGAGAGGAGAGCTGAGCACGGAGTGTTTGGTGGCTCGATGGATAAAGGAGGGAGTGCAGAGAGTGAGGGAGGACAGGGAGGGGTGGGGGAACGAGTTGAGGGCGGTGGTGCAGAAGGTAAGTGAGGACAGGACGGGCTGGAGGAGCAGGATACGGGAGGGAGTGCAGAGAGTGAGGGAGGACGGGGCGGGGTGGTGGAACCGGATAAGGGAGGGAGTGCAGAGGGTGAGGGAGGGAGGGGAGGGGTGGGGGAATGGGTGGGGAGTTGGGGAGCAAGGGTAGAAGGTGAGGAAAGATGGTGGACAGAAGGAGCGGATGGTGAAACAGTAGTGGGAAGAGAAATATTTTTATTGGAGTTGAACAGAGGGGAAGAGAAGGGGGCATACTTATGAGGAGGAAGTTGAGGAGTAGGAGGGGGGACAAATGAAGGCCGGAGGTAAGGGGAGAAGAGGGGAGACGAGACTGACCCGGGCGGGGTGGGCGGGGGGTCAGATGAAGTCCGAATGTGCGTGGAGACTAGAGGAAAGGGGGCTGTAAAGGGGGGAGGGCGGGGGGTCCGAGGAAGGCCAGAGGAATGGGGGAAAGGAGAGGATGGTGCAAGACAGGTACTGTAGGCTATGAAGGGGGAATGTAGGGGGACAGGTAACAGTTGGAGTAGGGGGAATTAACTAGAGGGAAACTGAGGGAGGAGTAAGGGACTGCAAGGTCAGAGGGAGAGACGAGGAAGGAATTGTCAGGGAGGGAGACAAGGTTGGGGAGCAAGGGAAGAGGAAGGTGGGGTTGAGGATAGATGGGAGGTGGAAGAGAAGAATTTAGGGTACGGGGGACGGGGAAGAGCGGAAAGGGATGAGGCGAAAGGTGGAGGGAAGGGGGAAGGTAAGGAAAGTTGATCGGTAGACCAGGTTGTAAGAGAGGTGAGTTAAGAGGGGGGGCGGTGGGTAGGTTTAGTGGGATTGGGGGGGCGGCGAAAATGTTGGAGAATCGAGCAGGTGCAGGGTGGGGAGGGGGGATGGAGGCCAGAGGCCGGAAAGACAAGATAGGGGGAGGGGCATTTTGGGAAGGGGGAAGAGAGGGAGATGAGGGAGCAGAGGCAGGGAGGAACAAAGGGTAGGCCTGTGCCTCCCGGGATAGCGGCCTGCTGGAGTATCGGAGGGTCGGGGGGGGAGAAAGGGAGAAAGGAGAGGAGTTCAAAGAAGAGTCGAGGGAAATCATAGTTGTGTGGGTTGGACGAAGGGAGTGGAAGAGATGGTCAAAGAGGGAGAGACAGGAGTCTGTCGCTTGAATCATGACGGTGCCATTATTGTAGAGTGTTATGGTGAGAGAGCCCTTAAAGCTCGTGGAGGGGGAAATTTTAGCCGCTGTCCATGCGGGATAGATGAGGAGGAGGAGACGTTGAAGAAATTGAGGAAGCTGGTGGACCAGGAAGGGATGTCATGGGTGAAAAAAATTAAGTCATTTTTTAGCTTCCCTAGGTGCCCATTATGGAATTGATCCACAAAGAGGGAATCGGGGAAGTGTTCAATGGTGTTGTGCTTGAACCGTTTTGCTGCTGCTTTGGACAGATTAGGGGATAGATGACTTTGAAGCAGTTAACTCCCGACTTAATTCGATTGGAAGCCATGATAGGGAGAAGAGGGGCCACTAGGGTAGCGATAGAGCCAAGAAGAATAATAAGAAGAGGAGGGCACATAATCCGGAAGACGAGTGAGGATAATCCAATGAGATAGAGGTCAGGAGACGACTAGAAATGCAGGGCCAGGGACTCTGGTCTAACTCCCTAATAAAACATCATACCGGTGGGATAGAAGGCTGGCTTGCCTCCAGCAGTGGAGAGGGTGTGTGATCATAACGGGGCAGACCCTACCACCAGGGATTGGGACCTCCCAGTGTGGAAACCCGCATGGAAATGGGAGTCACCTATAGGATCGCAGTGATGGGGAAGGACATTCTTCGGCTCCCCAGGGAGGAGGCCCAAATGGACACCAAACCTCAACTAAGAGCACAATTAGAGGAGAGCAAAATGGGTGCCAATTATGTGAATCACTCATCCCATGGGCCACCGAACGAGCCAGGACAGCCCAATAGGAAACAACACACCCGTCTAGGACACCAGTTAAAACATGTCAGCAAAATGTGAGAGTCATTAAACCAAAGTGACAGTGTTCCCGTGCTTGTTACTTGCAAAACGAAGGGATAGACAGGGGGGATCAAACGGGACCGTAGGAGATCAGTCCGATGAACGCATTACCCTCAGCCTTATCCAGAGCCACGTCTGGTTCACAGGACGCTCTGGGAACCTAGCGAGCACAGGATAGTTTCACCGCAGCAGGACTACTAGGAACCAGATAGCTCCTCGGACCAAAAAGCACAACTCAGAGTCGCAGTGCACACTACGGTGGTTGACGATACCAACCAGCCAGCTGATCAAACAACTCCAATCAACCATCCTGCACTACGCTCGGCGGCTCCACCATGTCTCATCAGCAGACAGCACCCGACACCCGCAGTGAGGTAGAGTCGCTGGTCTAACAGGGCCCAGGAGCATCGAGAGTCGTGCGTCGCTCCGGACTTTCCACCGTAGTGATCTTTCCGGGAGCACCCCCTGAGATGGCAGAAGAGACACGGGCCGCAGATCCTGGTGCGGAGGCCGGCGTTACAACCAGGGCAGCAGGGCGGAACGCGTGGGTAGATTAGGCCGGCATTAGGGCCTGGCGCCCTACAATCCTAACAGTCCCCCGGCCAACTGGCCATCTCAAAGAGGGGCTCAAATGCCCTATGTCCCAAAAGTTCCGGCGCGCTGCCTAAGCAGCGAAAGTCAAGGGTGCGCAATCTGCGCAGGACTAAACGTTGCAGCTGGCACTAAGTGCTGCGCAGCTGTGAAGGTCAGGGCTAAAGGAGGGCATCTCACTCCTAACTGCCAAGGTATGTCCCCCAACTAAACAATAGCCTAAACGGTGCAGCTACCCACTACTTGCTGGGCAGCTGTGAAGTAATAAGGCCTGGCACTCACCGTGCCTTTGGGGCCTCACTTGCCTCTGCAGGCACAGCACCGCAACCAACGGAGGCAGAGGGGCTGCAGCACGTCTACTCGTGATCTTGAGACTAACAGTCTGTGATGGGATCAGGCCGCCATGTTAGGGTCAGGCAGAGGGAGGCGTATGCCAGCGTGGGTGCAACAACCCCCAGATGATCCTGCACAGAAAGGACCACTCCTTCCATGGGGGTGTCATCTCCTGGGTTGCAATCTCCCTCTTGGCCAAGGCACAGAAACGAGATTCACTTCTGCAGATCCCTATGTACCGCCGCCATCTTGGAGTCAGGCATCCAGCCTGAAGGACAACTTCCCTCCGTGAGCAGGACCAACAGTGGGGAAGAGACTGACCTGCCCGAGATGATCTGTGCAGTTCGCCCCCTCGCCTACTGCCGAAATCGCCTTAGAGGGGCTAGGCGCTCCGCGATCCCTCAGATCCACCACGGGACCGCCGAAGAATTTCCCGCCGTGACCACACGTCTGTTGCAGTCGCGGGCTGCGGTAAGTGGCTCCAGTGTACCCCCGAAGGTCCGCAGGGTCGGAGGGTGTCTCAGCGTCGGCCGCGGTGAAGTTTAAGGCGCCTACCTCATTGCGGTAAAGCGGCCTCCTGTCCCTTTCTCAGTCACCCCTCTGAACTTCCTTCCCCAGGTTCTCATTTCTCTTCCCTCCCCTCCACTCTACTCTGCTTTACATTTATTCTTGTTTCCACATTCCCTCCGCACTGCACCCCGTCCTATCCCGGTTATTCTGTTTTAATCCCCTTCTCACTCGCTCCTCTGTAGCGCCTTGTCTCAGTTTCCCTCTAGCGCCTCGGAGCTCCCCAGCCTGTCAGCGGCCTCCGCTGCCAGCACGGGGGTCACATTGGACGGGGTTTACTCTGCAGGATTCCAGGGAAGAGCGCGAGCCCGGCTCACATTCCACCCCTGCGACATATTTCCGGTCCCCGCAGATGTGCTGAGTGAGTGCAGCAGTCCTTGGACCGGAGTGGGCTCCTCTTCAAGGTGAACTCTCCTCTGAGCAGGGAGGGGGAAGTTCTTCAGCGCAACCTTCAAGGGGGTGCTCCATCTGCTACATGAACAGACCCACTGTCGAGAGGGTGACCTCCAGCACTCGGGATGTTAGCCAACAGCACTAAGCGAGCTGGGACGGCCGAAGGCTGTAACATACCACGCATCGACAAAACCCGCACTTTATGTACAGCAGAGACCGCAATAGGACAATATCTACCCACACAGGACAGCAACCAGGAGAGCAGACAGCAGTGGGACGGGCAGTGGGGCATAGCCTTGTGCAAGAAAGGAAGTGGACCCTCTGGCAATAATCAGGGTTCAGTTGGCCGTCGGTGCTCTGGGACCTGGTGCCACTGCACCTGCTACACCAATGACAGCTACGCTCCAGCGGACAGGCTTCCCTCGGACCCTCGCAAATGAATAGCAGAGGTGTCACAGGTCCTGGTGCATGCTTGGCAAATGGGTTGGTCCCTCACCGGTGCACAGCAGTAAAAAACAAGCATTGAAAATGCAATAGGCCTCGCCTTTGATTAAGTTAAAGCCATTTGCTTTGCTAATGGTATTGTATAGCAAAGCAAATGGCTTTAACTCAATGAAAGGCGAGACTTATTGCATTTTTAATGCTTGTTTAAAGTGAGCAAGCAAAGCGTTACTGTTAGGGACGCTCCTCTTTTGTCTACAGCTTAAGAAGATGCCGTAACGTGTTTAATGCCATATCTGCATTCTTCTTGTTCTCTTTGCCAAGTGCAAAGTCACTGGGGAGAACCACATGTGCCGTCACTGTAATTACACTTGCCATTAAACTTTTACCATGCATAAGTCTTCACCAAGAATGCCTTTACAACAAACTTTTTGTTGCAAAGGCATGCGTGGCAAAGTTTTTCGTTGCGAAGGCATGTGTGCTAAAGACTCCTGCGGCGTAATGATGGCGTACAAAAAGCATGCGTTGTATTGGCATGCGTTATTCTGTCATACAACCCTGTACCAACCCTCCTGCACAGCATGCTGAGACCATTCAAGATGGCACTATCCAGGAGACACTGGTCACATTCAGTGGAGGCTGCTCGGGATCCAAAATAGTGGGGCAGCGTGGGGAGAGGGGATGGAGGGGGCAAACAAAAATACACAGACAAAAAAAGAAATAAAAAATATAAAATTTTATTTACCTACCACTGGGGTCTCCGCATTGCTCTTCTCCCGATCCTCGACTCCAGGGCTGGTGTACACTGCGCCGGCTTTCAGATGCCAATCCTAACGCTGCTCTCATGCTGGGAATACTATTCCCAGCATGAGAGAAGCACTGGGATTGGTCTGAGTGGCCTGGTTTGCCACTCAGCCAGGGCCTGGGAGCCTGTGGCTTTTCTCCACATAGTTGTACAACACAGCCGGGTGGAGAAATGCTAATTGCGCATGACAGTTTGCCCGGCCTAAGACAGCTGGCAAAACCGTCATGCGCACTTGGTAGTGCCCATCACCCCTCCTCCCCACTGTTGTCATAGATTGCATGGCCCCGCCCTATGACGCAGCTCTCTGGCAGCCTGCAGGTAAGAAGAAAAATAAAATAATAATAAAATTGGTTTATTATCATTTTATTTTTCATGTGTTTAAATCTGCTGCAACCTAGTGAGACGACACTCCTTCGCCATAACAGAAGAGCCGCCCGTGGTCATATCTCCTCTTGAGGCCTCAGCTCTGCCCTTCACTGACATTACTGCTAGGGCCTGTCCCACCAAAACATCATAGAGGAGCCCCCTTTTGTGTTGGCTCCAGATGTCTGGGCTCCCTCCTTTGTTCAATGTTCCTGGGCTTCCATCACAGCTAAAAAGGATGCAGATTTTTCTTCCACACCCTTTCCTCCTCCGGAGCGGAGTTAAGCACTGGTAATTGCTCTATTTGTGTGGTTTAGGCCTTTGTTCCTTATTCTGGAGAACAATGTAATTAACTTGGCCCAGCAGGGTGACAAAAGGCCTGGGTTCTGATCCTGAGCTGAGTCAGAGAAATATGACAGTTCTGGATGACCCATAAGGCGTACATATATCTTCTTGGGACTTGCATATTTGATCTTAGCTCATACTTTCCACCAACCTCGCTGGACTTTGTAGGCCAAAGGGAAGGGAAACTGGCACTCCAAGACAGATTTCCCCCATGCCTATAATAAAGTGTCACAGCAGAAAAGACAGTAAACTACACAGACTTCCCTATGAATGTCCACTAACATTATAAGGCCTACCCTCGTCAATATCTAACCCTGCAAAGTCTCCTCTACGCCAGTCTACCTATGCGCAGTGACCAGGCGGCATACAACAATAGTCTTACATACAGAGCTCTCACACGTGTGCACACGTGTTCATGCATAACCAGCCGAGTGCCCCTTACCCTTGCCACGTTGCAGCAGCCTGATCTTAAAAGGCAGACACCGATGGCAAACATGCGCAGTCCATTAATTGTTGTCTACCGTGGGTGAGACACCTGTTGTGAGGCTCACCCACAGTAAAAAGTCCAAAACCGGGTGATTTAAAGGCAAAAATCCAGGTGGGTTAAACTCATTTTGTTACAACTGTTGCGTTAGTTGTCATTGGACTTACTGGAAATGTTGCCCAAATTTCCCTTGTTGTGTGTGCCAGCCAGTCATGTTGAAGAAAGTGGCTGCTGCCAATGCTTGATGATTCCTGCACTTCTGTGAAAGTGAGACATCTACCACTTAAATATAAATCTCTAACTCTCTCACAACCCCCCTCCTGTCAGCAGGTGACCAGCATCTCCTTCATTAAGCTTTCAAAGGGTTTGCTACTCTATAGCAGCATATCGGGTGTAATTAACACCTTTCCTACCCGTTGAATGACGTATGGGTAGTCTCTTAGAATATTATTTCCCATTATGAATTCTGATGGAAGTCTAACCTGTGGGTGAATTTAAGCTCATTTCCGTAGACGGAGTGGTACTGAACACTAAGGGTCTCTCAAGTACACCAGAGTCTGATCTGCATACATGGGCACAATAATGGAGGTGAAGGTCACCGCTGCTGGGTACCCCACTCCAAATATCGAATATCAACCCACCTGTCCATATCCTGGCTGTAGGTCTAGTGTACAGAAATTTGACCCAGCTCACGAAAATCTGCCTGAATGTCACCGGCTCCAGTACCAGCCATATATTGTCCAAGCCCAATGTATTGAACATGCATTCACTATCCAACTCCGCCACCACAAAGGCGTCCTCAGAAGATGAGGAATCCAGTATGTGTGTGAGACACCTTACATTATGCACATGATTCTAAAATGGGTGAACTCACATTGGTCTTCAAGGAGTAGCTTGCTTAGTGCTCTCAAGGTCCTAGCCATTTATGTTTTGCTTAATATCTTAATGTCTAAATTCACAGCCGAGAGCGGGCTGTAAGAGAAAATTCCAGGTGAGGCCCTATCTGATTGTGGAATCAGCACAATCAGTACTTCCATCATAGTGGGAGATTAGCAGGCATCAGGATGCCCTCCTTGAAAACTTCCATTAGCTTGTCCTCTAATATACCAAGAACTATCTAATACAGGTCAATTGGGATGCCATCACTACCAACGTTTTACTCTTTTGCACATCATGAAGTGGCTCAAGTATCGCGATAGGGGTCTTTCCAACCCATCACTAGGGCATCCTCACAAAGGCAAAGTAATTCGTTATCTTCTATCTGCTCACAGCTTGCGGCTCTCAGTGAACATCCATCTGGGATTCTTGGCATTATTAATCTCCATTTGGATGACTATCTCTCTCCCAGAACTGTTTCTCAACCTCGTAAGGTGGGAATACGGTTTCTCCCTCTTTAACAGCCATTCCAGCAGTTTACCCAGTTTTGTCCCCCCTCAGACGAGTCTCTGTCTATATGTTGTGTGAGTACTTTTTCCATATTATTCCACGTGTCCTCTACCTGCCTCTTTACCACCGGTAGCTGTGGCATTTTGTCTGTCACCAACACTCTCATTTTCCAGCCTCAGTGTCCATCTCTTCTAGAGGTCCCTCTAATTGTATTTTAGTTCCATAGACTTCCGCTATACATGCCCCTCTAAAGTCATCTTCAAGGCTTCCCACTTGACAAACTGTGAAAGGAAATAACTAGCTTGCTATTTCATAACAAAAACACAGGTATGCTGTGCGAAACGTCTCTGAAACTCGCGAACAGGCTTAGGTAGTGCTCAAAAATAGCTTGAGGGTGTTACGACGATATTAACTTAATACCTGTGTCGGAGTTTTTCTTCCTGTTTTTATTTTCCATAGCATGTTTTGTTGCATTATGTTTAATATTCTTTGTGATTACTATTTACATTTTACGCACTGGGTTTGGATTTTAAAATAAACATTTTATAATACATATCCAAGTTTTGCGTGCCTTTCTTGCATGTGTTATTTGTTTGCAAAAAGAGTGTATGGAGTTCCATTGAGTCCGTGAAATCATCTTATGGGACTGATGATTACCAGGAAACACTTTCTACATAGTATTACTCAGTGGATTGTGTATGGTTTGCAGTCTGAAAGGATTTCTAATTTGTATTGGCATACTGACTAAGTCCTTGTACCAATGTTTGAAACCTGACTCCTGCGACACTGTGGGAGTGGTGAGGGGGTCCGATGGTGGTGCATGTCGATACCTCCTGAGAACGTATCTGCCTGTCAAATGTGACTTTTCCTTCTTCTGCTCTGTTTTTTTTAATGAACAGTGATAAGCAAAAAAAGGAGATACTTATGTCAACATGTATATTTTTTCATGCTTTACATACCTGTAGGAAAGAGAGAATCTCTGCATGTTTCTATGTATTCTGAGGTAAAGTGTTTTTAAAAAAATCTGAATGTATAAACTGATTCTAATATCTTTTTGCAACAAATATCTGAAGAAGTGGAGAGGTGTGGAGCAGCGGCCAGGGCAGCTGACTTCGGAGCACAGGGCTCACGGTTGGATCCCCGGCGGCAGCTTAGCTCAGCACCATGTGACTCTGGGCAATAGCTCACTTAATTTCCACAACAGTCCCCAGCGCCTTGAGACCCGTAAGTGTGAGTAGTTTGCGCTTTATAAATACGGATTTACATTTTACAATTGCTTTTTGGAGTCTTTTATTGTGCAATAGAGATTCTAATTGTATTCTTCATGTTTACAAATATTGTATCTCTTTCAAATGAAAGACCAACACTCTAAGGATAGAAGTAGTTTGATGGAAGGGTTATGATGTGTTCATGTATTATAAGGAATAAAGCGCACCCTACCATACATATTAATCGATCGCAAATCACTTCACAGTTCCATGACCTTATAAAGGTCTACATGTGGTCAGGGAACACATTGGTGACCTGCATTTTCTGTATAATCTATGGAAGGGGATACTTTATCTGATATATAATACATGGGATTCTGTAATCTCTATATAAACACCAGTATTTAAGTTCTTTATAATCGGCGACTTGTGAAACATCCTGTTGCCGATTATTAAAGAAAAAGACATCAGAACTCAATTATTATAAGGGTATTACAGTTGAGTTCGGACATCATAATGCCTGCTGTCAGAGCTAACAGCTGAGGTGAAAGGCAGGTCTGGTCACAAAGTATAATCGAAGCAGCTGTTTAAAGCAATGAAAATGGAACGTTGCTTTTCTTTCTTGTACTCTATTTATTAGCTTACAATGGCAAGGAGAGAGAACATGTTTATTTTTTGCACTCCTTACACAGTTAGAGAAAAGCTAGAATCGTTCTTCATGTTTCTACACATTCCGAGCTAGTGCAGCTTTTTTTTTTTAAACTGACTTCTATTGAACTATTTCTAATATTTGTTTGCACCAAATAACCAACAGGTTTTTGATGTGTTTAATTTTGCACTAGAGATTTTATTTTTATTCTTCATGTTTGCAAACATGTTTACTCTGTAATATGAAAAAGCTATGCACTAAAGTTTTAAGTGGTTTGTGGTAAAGGTGATGGTAAAACCATGTATTATATGTGATAAAGTACCCCCTAGTGTACATGATAAGGTTATTGCAAGTCACCTCAGAGTTACATAACCTTACGAGGGGTCTCGGCCTTTGGCCCCATTCTGTAATAAAGAACAGACATAGCTGCTCAACCGTAATCACTTATTTCAGTTGAGTTCTGACATCACAATACCTGCTGCCTACCTCCAAGGTGAAAGGCAGGATACAGCATAATTAAGGCTGCATCTAAAAAAAGCCTAAAACAAAATGTGGCTTTTCCTTCTTCTGATATGTTTTTCTAGATGAACAGTGATAAGCAGAAAGGAACTATTTATGGCAATATGCTTATTTTTGCATGCCATATGTAATAATAGGAAATAAAGACTCTCTCTGCATGTTTCTACACATTCTGAACTACAGCGTTTTTATTTTAATAATCGGACTTGTATTAAACTGATTCTAATATATTTTTTACAACAAATATCTAACTGCTTTTTTGGTGTGTTTAATTTTGCATTTGAGATTCCACTTTTATTCATCATGTTTTCAAGCATACTATTTCCCTCATATGGAAGAGCAACTCACCAAGGATTTGCGGTTTGTCAGAAAGGTGTCAGAAAGAATGGTGACTATGTAGTATAAGGAATAAAGAACCCCTTACCGTTCATTATAAGCATATTGTCTGTCACGTTATAAGGGAACTTGGCCTTAGGTCTTGTTTCTCTATATTGTCATTGATATAGTCATAGAACTCCTGGCAGATTTACAATATCCTTATAATGCTCAGTAGGGGGGTACTGTAGTCCATAAACTACAACACACCTCTGGAAACAGAGACATAATACAAGGAACAAAAACCTCCTGTTTCTCTGTGGGTGACCGTTAGAAACTTAGGGCCCCACCAACCCAATTCTGAGTAGAGCATTGCCTCAATAGCAACACTGTAACCAGCAGCCTTTCCATCCAATGTCCTTGCCAATCTCACTAGTTTATGACAAACTCCTCCCCTTAAATTTATGATTAGAATACTACCTAATGTACACTGCTCACAAAAAGCTTGTATGGTTTTAATCCCTCCTGCCTCCAGCTTGTATTACTTAAACCCTGAACATATGTTAGTTTCTAGTGTTAGAGTATATTACAAAGACAATTTCTTCAGCCTGTCCATCACGGTTGAAGCAGCTGGCCCTCATGTGCTCACTAGCCACTTCCCTCTGTGCTAACATCTTCGATCTGAGCTTCTGACTTCAGAGAGGCCCCAAGGTCTTCAGCAGATTTACTGTTATGCTGTCCACTTGCACCAGAGCTCAAGATATTCAATGGTCCGCAGTCTTTGAGTTCTGTGTTTGCAGACTGCCCTGCACACCTACCCCGCTGAACTTCCTGTGTCACCCTATGGGGCCAGAATGATTCCAACTTGGCAGACCAAAGCTCCGGTCAAGACCCCGCCTCTCCAGTGTGAAAACGTGACTTTTCCCATCAGCAATGATCCTGAACTTTACTGGGAATAGCAACATGCTCTTCAGGCCCATTGCTTGAAGCTTCTGCTTGACTTCAAGGAATAATTTGCTCCGAGTCTGCAGTTTTCTTGTATGGTCTAGGATTCTGGAGATTGTGTGATTTTCATAATTATGTGGTTCAAGGTTTTCTGATGTGTTATGATGCTGTCTCTGTCTCAGTAATTGAGAAACTTGGCTCTTGGCCCTGGGAGGGGACCTTAGGGGATGGCTGGCAGACCAGCGCTCTGTGTCCCTTTTTATGGACAAAAAACAGAGAGCCTCCTAGGCTTCAATACCTTTAGGATCCATTCCTCAAGGATGAGCTCAGCAGAGGGTCCCTGTGCTTTCTCCAGACATCATAAACATTGCAGCTATTTCTCCTGGAGTGACCCTCTGCATCTTCTGCTCTGTCCTCTAGTTGTTTGGTGTGGGTGACCAATTTAGGTCTTAAGGGTACTTAAGGGTTTCCATCTCAGCTTACAGCACCTTCACATCTTCCTCCGTGATTTCGACTCTGACCACTATCTTTCTCATAGTGGCATGAAGTAAGTTCACTTACAGCGACACTGTGTCATTCATTGCTCGGGGTGCCCCCAGAGGATGGCCAACAGAATATATGCTATTGATGATTCCTTGCCAACTTCTCCTGATGCAGCACTGGGCATGGAGCCTGACAGTTGGCCACCCGTGTTACATGCTGTGTGGCATGTGCTGCACAATTGTGTTGCTCTGTGCAGTCCTATTTCTTTTGTCTTTAACCATTTGAACGCATTGTAAAGCTCTCTCTTCTTGCAAATTCGCCACCTCACCACTGCATCGAACAGCTCAAGGCTCATACTGCCACCATAGGCTCCTCAGTGCCATCTTCTCTTTCTTTCCTTATATTGTTTTTACAGTACTTGCCTCAGGAATTCCAACCGTGGCGATCCCAAGGATATAGAGAGCCACTGAGGCTCCCAACAGTTTCTTTGGCAAAGGGCTTGTGCACCTGCTTTTTGTGCCCTGGGGGCTCCATGGTATTATAGAAGGGGTCACAGACGCTTGTGCAGCTACTTCTTTAAAACTGAGAGCGCTGGCACACATGTAGAGGCAGCACTACCTTCAGAGGATGTTCCCTTATTTGCAGTCATTCACTGCACCTGCCTACAAGAGGAACTCTCTCCCCTCAAAGTGCATACGCCATGTCACCTAAACTGTGAAACAGAGCGACTTGTAAACAGCTGCTCCGTATTTCACTGAATACGGTGTCTCCAAAGCAGGCACGGGATTGCGGCTGCCCTGAGGGCATTGTATTAATTGTAATAAGCCTGCACTTTAAAGCGGTGAGAGAGATCCTCTAGTAGGCAGGTGTAGTGAGTAACTGCACCTGCCTACAGGGGGATGTCTAGGGGGTTCATTGGACCCTCTTTCATCCTCCAGAGGGCTTGCTTAAGTAGGCACACTGAGAGCGGTCAGTGCGCCGCCTAAGAGCCTGTTTGCCTGTGCGCCTGCATCCTTAATAAGGCAATAAGGCACGGGGTGCAGAGGCAAAGTGATTCCCTCATTTGCATGGGGCCACGCCCCCATGCAAATGAGGTAACACCCTCTGAAGAGAGCACTGGCGCTACATGTGCACCAGCGCTATCAGTATTGCAGAAGGACATGCGCAAGCGCCTGTTGCCTCTTCTGTACTACCACAGAGCCCTGGTGGACACGAAAAGCAGGTGCACACGCTCGTTGCACCTCCGGGGCACTACGTAATGCAGTCCCGGAATGGTGGCATCTCCAGGCTCGCCAAAATCAGAAGTGTCGGCAGTACCTTCTGCAATACTATATTGTCTCATGGGCACAAAAAGCTGGCTTACATGCCCATGGGGCACTGTGTGTAATAAGGCCCCATGAACCTTTCCACTGTTCCAAAGTACCCAGGCAGTCCCTGCCACAGCCAGAAACATCTGAGTAGGACCGACCAGGCCTTGGGGTGTGTTTTCCGTGCATCCCATTAGACCTCGCCAGGGACCACTGTTTGTTCCTCGTCTCCACAGCTATTCAGGGCTAGGTACCCTGAATATATACTCTTCTCCATTCCCCCATGATGCAAACTATGTGCTTCTAGCATCATACACTGTTTCAGATCAGTGGCGCTGGAAGTAAAGCAGCGGGGTGCTGCAGCACCCCCAGATATCCTTGATTAAATGCATAGGAAGAATTACGACTAAAGATATCATTACATAATAGTTTAGAGCATTTACTATGTGTTCAAGAACAAAGCGTCACATGACTGGCAGCTTCGTTTGACAGAGTGCTGCTAATTCTTTTTACATGGCAATCTGTGCTTTGTGTTCCTTTCTCTGACTGCAAATTTGTAGGGAATCATTTAACTAATGACACTCATTTTTATAACTATCTCAAAATATATATCAGCAGCGTGGAGTGTGCAAACAAGGCACTTAAGTAGATGGCCAGCACTCTCACTTAGAACATTGTTCCAGCACCACTGTTCCAGATGCCAGGATTATGCAAAACTGTTTGGCAGTGAAGTGAGAGTCTCACAGGGACACATCTAATCAGCCATCTTGAGTGGCCAGACCCAGAGTATGGACTTTGAAGCGAAATATTCTTGTGTTGATGAAGCGAGTGACCTTGAAGTGATCATATGGCAGATTCAGTTCAGTGCCTGTTAGAAGAATGACTGTTAGCCAATTGTGGCATTTTCAGTGACGAATCTGAGAGGGCACTGACTGTGAAGTGATTAATTATCAGGGTCAGTTCACTGTTGGTGAAGAGTCTGCGAGGTCATAGATAGAGCCCCTCTGCTCTTATGGGCAAACATTTGGCTGACCGATGAACTGAGGTTCTCGAGGGAAGTAATCAAAGACTGTATTAGCCTGGATAGTGCCCTAACGATTCCATGAATTCGATTCGTGAGAGACAAATTTCAAGAGATAGGATTGGGGCACTTTTATGACAATCCAGAAAGCATTCCCACGAACGCAAAAGTTGTTTTCAAAGAAGCACACCACTCTAAGTCCGCTATGCGCTATTTGCCACATGAGGAGACGGGTCCTTCATGTTCTTTTCCCGTGCCACAGTGATAGAGCACAGTGATATTCTGAAAATTGTAGGGGTACATCATATTCATGAATAGTCCGTACCCGCATATATTCTTATGTGTGTTAATTTTAGTTAGTAATCTGTGTTTTATTAATTAGTGGTAAATGAAATGTTAGGAGGAGTTGAGCCATTTAAAGAAACGTAAGATGGCATTTAGAGGGAATCATATAATTTTTGATGTTCATTTAAATGTCAATGAAGTAGTTTATGTGTAATGTATTGTATTAGAGATATGTGCACCATGATGAAGATTGCACGAAGAAGTAGTGAGTTATGTTTAAAATGTAATCACATTAGATGTTGTAGCAAAAGTATTATTAATGTGTGTAAGTCTTGATGTGTAAAGGCCTAAATGAATGTTCACGTTTTGCTAAGAAAGGCCTATTCATTTTCTTATGTTAGCTGGTTTGTGTAGGCCTGAAATGCATTTTCCCCTGGTAAAGCTCTCATTTGAGGCAGTCAGCGAAATTCATGTACGTGCAGGGTTGTTCTGTTCTCATGTTCTTGTTGCAGGTGCAAGGACACAGTTCTCGTTAGTTAGGATAACCGCCTTTTGTTTAGGAGCTAGGTATGGAGGAGACCTGCAACAAAGTATTCAGGAATGCCGATAATTGGGAGTCGATATTTTCTTTTGCTGAAGAAGCCTGAGACCCAAGGACACACCAACTGTCGCTGGACTGAGTACAAGTTTTGGTGGAAAATTACCTACGAGAGGTGCCTGGCCAGAAGAGGTGTTTCAGGGGGCGTGTTTATCAATTGTGCATTAGGGATAGTGCCCCGAGGGATGAGTGTCTGAGAGCAGAGAGCAGAGGGCAGAGAGAGCAGAGAGTCGTTAAAGGATAGAAGGAAGGGATCGATTCCTAGAATGAAGACTTAGAACAATTTTGTAATCTGGGCGATTGACCTTACAACGTGAGTGTACTTCTTAGGAAGTCTTCACGAACTCACACCTTTTCTTGATCTTACTTGGGGAAATGTTAAGTAGGGATGTCACTTTAGAGATAGAGTAGGGATAGATTTATTGATTTCCAATACAGTCACTAATGAAGACTAATATAGATGTTGGTGCAGTTATTGCCTGTTTAGTATTTTGGAATTGCTTATTCTTTTTATCTTGTATCCGATTAGATTGGTTCGTAGGATGGACTTTGTATTAGTGCCTATGTACTTTTACAACCTCATCCTGAGGTGTTTGTATGTTCAGTTATTTTTGGTTTTGTAATAAACTCCAAAATTTGGAATTCGGAGTCAGTGATCCTTTTGAGTTGACTTAATTGGTTCATGCGGGGTTGGTACGAATGTATTGTTTCTCCCCTTTACACTACTCAGCAGGTAATAAAGGTCCAGTCGACCGAGGGTTCCTAGTAAACTTTTATAGTGGAATCCGGCGTTATCAGTTGGTAGCGAGAGGATGGTTACCTCTGTAGTAAGGGGAGACGTAGAGAAGGGTAGTCATTGAGTCCCCATAGAGCCCAAGGGATGGTTATCCAGTGGATTGTGAGCGGAGGACGACGGCGTTTGATGGAAACCGACGGCGAGTGACGGTGTGGCGGAAACAGCAGTTCGTGGTGGAGTGAGTATGAACAGGGATGTATGTCTGTTAGATTGCGGTGTTGTTTTGATTGTGTGATGTCTTGCGGAGTTGGAATGCGAGTTGAGTGATTGTGGTTTTGGGCCGAACGCGTGCGGTCCATGAGATTGATTTATCGATATCCCGGGATAAGAGATTGTGGTGTAGAAGACACCCAGAGTTGAAATTGTCTGACCAGTGATTGTGGGAGTCATGAGATGTCGTTGACTAACCCACCGGTGATAGGGAAAAGTTTGTGTGAGTGCGTGAGTAACTGACGCAGGTCGTGGGTTACTGCATGTGGAACATTGAGTGATTGGATCCTATCGATTGAATATATGACTGTCCGGCCGCCCGTGGGCAGATAGTCTGGGGCAATTGTCCGGTCGTTTCGTGGACAGACGGTTGCCAGAGTTTAGGTCGACAATTACGTGAGACTGTCCGGTCGTTTCATGGACAGACAGTCAGAGAAGTGACTATTCGGTTGTTTGGTGGACAAACAGTTATTTCATTGTATGAGTGAGACACGTGAGTGTGCGAGAGACGAATTGTAAAGGAGGGGAACTGCTGCATGAGGAGGAAGAGTGATGTCAGAGAGTGCTGCGCTGTGATAGGTCGGTTGGTGTGAAGCCGCGCTGGTATTGGTGGAGTGTCATCAGGAAGTCGAGCGAAAACAAGGGAAGAAAAGTTGATTTCATCATGAAATGTTTTAAAGTTCTGCGAGACATGTGTAGAGGAGATAGAAGAGTGGTTACTCGAGGAGGAGAAGAAGCTCCACCTGAGGATACCCCAGCCCATTATATGGCTACGAAGGTGGGGTTGCATACTATCATTAAGCTCGAAAAGTGGCATAAAATGACTGAAAAAGAGGGATAATTGGCTTTTCCGCGTTATGGCACTTTCAGGTTGGAAGTGTTGTACCAATTGAAAACAGTGATGTCTTCATTGCGACCTTTACCCAGACCAACACAGTTTGAGGCGCTACATGCATGGATGAGAGCAGCACATGACAGGAAAAGAGACCGAAGTCAGGAAAGGGTGAAAAAGTCAATCAGGGCGTTTCAAGATGCGCGATGGGACGCATTGGAGAGGAGATGGAGGGTGGAAACTATCGAAGGGGATAGGCTATTCCCGTTGATGCTAAAATTAGGAGAGGCCCAGAAGAAGTGGGGTGAGGAAGATGATAGTGACATAGATGACAGCTTGCCAGATAGATTGCTATCAGAAAGACCACCTCCATATAATCCAGATTCCGTAGAGGGAAAGGTAGTATCAGCAGAGGGAACTGGAGAATCGCAGACTCAACCTAGTGCGAGAGTAGTTGGAAGAATCTCAACAGGAACAGAAGGGATGGAAACACAGACACCAGCAAGCACCGAAGCCAATGGAGTTACAGTTGTTACAAGACTACCGGATGCTCCTACAGTGCCGGCTACCATCGGTCCCATAGTATCAGTATATGACCCCGATCAGGTAAGAAATGGAAGTCTAGCACGGTCAGTAGCAGGAGAAGGGACTGGCTCAGGAAGGAGTGGCCTAGTGAGTGGAATGGGTCACCTTCCGAGACCCCTAGAATCAAGTACGCCTTTGCCAGCCACTGCAGGCTCCTCTAGAGGACAGGGAGATGTAAGAACGGCAAGACCAAGGTCTTTGGCCGATTCAAGATCTGATATGAGGATGTGGGAACCACCAGTGAGAAGCCCTAATGATAGGATGACAGGAGACTGGGATCGCGGGAATACAGGAAGCCGACCAGCCCTAGGAAATATAGTGGAAGGAAACCGATGTGGGGATCAGAGCAGTGAGAACGGAGAGTCGAGTGGTGCATCAAGTCGAGGAACCCTTAAAACTGCTATAAGAGCAAAGATGTTGGATGTGATGAGGTTAAAAGCGGAGGTAGACGAGATAATTAGTGGGAACATGCCTTTGAAAAGAGTGGAGCTTTATGAACCAGACGAGTTGCTGTTTGTAGCAAAGGATGTAACTTGCAAGGCGAGGTCAGCACATGAGAAACTGACAGATTTGGCAAGAAGATATGAGGTGGATCTGTCCAAAACAAAGATGTTGCAGGGAAGTCACAGATTGCAGTACAGTGATCAGGAATTGGAAGAGAAGAGAGTCATAGGGTTGAAAGCTCACATTCGGGAATTGATTGTAGGGATACGTGCATGGAGCATGCTTGACAAGTGGGAGGAAAGATGGTCCAAAAAGAAGAGCACCAAAAAGAACGTAGGAGAGACACCGCCTCCAGGGGGGAATAATAGGAGTGGAGAATTATCCTTTGCGAGAGGTACAAAATGGAGGGTATGTGCATGTGCCTTTAAGTAGAGGTGATTTGGCAGCGTTTACGAACAAATTCCCTCAGCTGAGGGAGAAGCCTGTCGAATGGTACAAGCAGGTTGACCGGTTTGTTAAAATCTCGGTGTTGTGGGTTGACCTGAACACATTGTTTGATATCGTAGTACCAAGTGATTTGTGGGCAGCTTGTAAGGTTGCAGTTGATTGGCCGACCTCTGAACCAGACAGGGATTCTGCTACCAATGGTCCTTCACCAATTGTTATGAAAAAGTTTGAGCAAGTAATTACATGGCTGAAATCCAAAATCTCACCACAAGACATTGATTGGGTTAAGATAGATCAAACTGTCCAGGAACCAAAGGAGTCAGTACATGAGTATTATGAGAGGCTCTTGCAAGCCTTTAAGCAGTACAGTGGGCTCGACACGTTAGACCCCAAAGATATGGGACAGTCAGTTTCCAAGTTCGTATTGGGTCTGAGATCAGAAATCAGCTTCATGATTCAACAGCATTTGATTTGCTGGCAGAACAAGTCCGTGGACAAAATACTGCGGTACGCCAGGTATTGCAGTGATGAAGTGGACTCGAAACACAGGAAGCTTAAGGATAAGCTAATACTGGTCCAAATGCAAAACGCAGACAGGGAAGTTCAGACACAGCCAAGTGGAGGGACGCTAGGGAGAAGACAGGGAAACAATCAAGGAGCGACCCAGAATGTGCAGGGTCTAGGAAGGGGGAAACCTATAGACCTCAAGACAGGGGTGGGTGTGGCAACACTGAAAAAGACCATTGCGTGTCACCTTTGTCACAAGATCGGGCATTGGAAGCGCGAGTGTAGATTGAATCCAGCAAACCAAGTGCAACAAGAGGAAGAGACGGTGCAGGTACCTGAGGTTGTCAATACAGTGACGAGACCTAGGTCCATGCAAGGGGGAACATTGTGCCCGTAGGTGCAAGTTCCGCAACCTCCGAGAATTCCACAGGGAAATCGAACGTACCAGCAGATGCCCCTTTTCGAGGATTGTGATGAGTATAGCTCAGACCCGTTGAAATGACGGTGCCTGAGAGGGGAGGAAGACTACACTCTTGGGGCAGTCTTGGAGGTAGACCAGAGGGGACCGTTTGTAGAGGCGGATGTTGACGGTCATCCCACCACCTTTTTGGTTGATACTGGTGCTACCAATTCTACTGTGAGATCTGCAGTAGTTCCCAACCTACCCCTCTCGGGACAATCAATCCAAGTAGTAGGAGTGGCGAATAAGAAGATGACTAACCCATTGACCGAGCCGATTCCTGTGAGAATAGGAACTTTCCGAGATCGACACCAGTTTGTGGTGTGCGACTCAAGTCCAGTCTGTTTGCTGGGACGTGATCTTTTGTACCATCTATTGCACGCCCAAGGGAGTGGAATTACAGACAAATGATGATGATGCCACCTTCAAGGTTGCAAATCAGCATTTGTGCATAGAGATGTATCCGGTGTTAACAGTGGAAGAGCTTCCACTTGACCTAAGAGACTCTGTTTCATTGGATGTCTGGGATTTTACAGGAGAAGAGATTGCATTGATTAGAGGTGTTGAGCCAGTTAAGATCCAGGTTAAGCAAAATGTTGAGTTTCCGAGAACACACCAGTATAATCTGTCACCTGAGACGATAGCAGGGATTAAACCTGTAATCGACTCCATGATTCAGCAGGGAATCCTGAAGGAGATAATGGGCAGTCCATGCAACTCACCAATCATGGGATTACAGAAACCAAGTGGGAAATTCAGAATCGTGCATGACCTGCGAAAGGTCAACGCGATTGTGGTTCCGTGTTGTCCAGTGGTACTGAATCCATCAGTGATACTGTTCCAGATTCCATGTGAAGCCGAGTGGTTTACTGTGATTGACTTGTGCCAAGCATTCTTTTCGATACCTTTGCACGAGGAGAGCCAATTTTTGTTTGCTTTCCGGCTGGAAGATCGTGGTGTCGTATCCCTCAAGAGTATACTGAGAGTCCATCAATCTTTAATCAGATTTTGAAAAAGAATCTTGAGAGTCTCGTATTGCCACAGAATTCTGTTCTCGTGCAGTACATTGACGATCTCCTCATTGCGTCCGAAACGGAGGATGCTTGCAGGATTGATACGATTGCCTTACTGAATCATTTAGCGGAGAATGGACACAAGGTGTCCCCAAACAAGTTACAGTACTGTCTGAGTGAGGTCCAGTACTTGGGTCATCGAATTGAGAAAGGCAAGAGAAAGGTGTCACCAGATCGAATTGAGGCGATCATGAATATGACTGTGCCTACCACTCAGAAGGAAGTCAGAATGTTCTTGGGAATGGTTGGTTACTGTCGCCAATGGATTCCCAATTTCTCACTGAAGGCGAAGCCTCTGCAGAGGCTGACGCGCAAAGATGTGAGTGATCCGGTACCATGGGACCATGACTGTCTGATTGCGTTCTTGGAGTTGAGAGAGGGCTTATGTCGTGCTCCAGCTCTGGGAATGCCTGACTACAACAAGTCCTTTTCATTGTTCTGTTATGATCGAGAAGGTTGCGCATTGTCAGTTCTGACTCGAGTCATGGGGGAGTCCGTAGACCAGTCGCCTACTTTTCAGCTACTCTAGATCCAGTAGCTTCAGCGTTGCCCGGATGTCTCAAATCCGTTGCTGCAACAGGTGTCAGCATTGAAAGGTGTGAAAGCATTTGTCATGGGTCACCCATTGACTGTATACGTTCTGCATTCTGTTGAGCTTTTGATGACAAGGACTAAAACACAGCACCTGACAAACAATAGACTCACACGCTATGAGCAAGTCATACTTGCTGCGGAGAATGTGACTCTGAAAAGGTGTTCTGTTTTAAATCCTGCTACATTGATACCCTTGCCAAATGTAGATGATGAAGATTGTGAAGACCATGACTGTCTTGATGTGACTGAACTTTGCACCAAACCGAGACCTGACATTGTTGATGAACCTCTGTCTGACCCTGATGAAATTTTCTTTGTCGATGGTTCATGTTTAAGAGACAATGTGGGTCATTTGAGAGCAGCGTTTGCTGTATGTACCATTACTGGAGTGGTTGAAGCTGCTTGCTTAGAAGGAGTATACTCCGCACAGGTGGCCGAAATCATTGCTTTGACTTGTGCCTGTCTGGCAGCTGATCAAATCCGAATCACCATCTACACCGACAGCCAGTATGGGTTTGGTGTGGTTCATGATTTCGGGCAGCTATGGTCGCAGATGGGTTTCCTGACATCATCTGGATCTCTTATCAGGAATGGAGAATATGTGAGACAACTGTTGGAAGCACTGCAACGTCCCAGGGAAATAGCAGTGGTAAAGTGCGCTGCACATGGGAGGGGGACAGATTTTGTTTCCGTTGGAAATAAGTATGCAGATGAAATTGCACGTTTTTGCGCTGAACAAGGATGTATATTTACTGGAGATTACACTGGAGAGAGCCAAGAAAGAACCGAGCTCAGCATGATGTTAGCCATGGCAGACACTTGGGAGGAACTCAAGTGTTTGCAGGAAGGAGCGTCAGAGCAGGAAAAGGATGTATGGATCAGATCAGTATGTGAGAAGGGGGATGTCGGTATTTGGGTTTCAAGTGATGGTCGAGCAGTGTTACCAGATGACCTATTGAGCCCGATGGCGATGCAAATTCATGGTGCTGTGCACCTTGGAAGAGATGCGATGGTGCGAGTGTTCAGACAAACGGGGTACAATCCACGGTTTCGTGCGTTTGCTGAAGCAGTGTGTCATAGGTGTGTTACCTGTCAACAAATGAATGCTGGTAAGAAAACTGTGGTCGCACTGAGTCACATTGGGAGGTCGGGAGGACCTTTCAATAGGATACAGATTGATTTTATTGAAATGCCTAGGTGCAATGGATTGAGGTACATTCTTGTGGTAGTGTGTGTTTTTTCACGATGGGTGGAAGCTTACCCAACACGAAGGTGTGACACTCTTACAGTAGCGAAGCTGTTGTTGAGAGAGTTGATCCCTAGGTTCGGTTTTCCAACCTCGTTGGAGTCAGATAGAGGAACACACTTCCACAGCGAGATCATGAAATTGCTTTGCGCTGCTTTAAATGTTGATCAGAGACTCCATTGTAGCTACCGACCAGAGGCTTCTGGGATAGTGAAGCAGATTAATGGAACTTTGAAAGCGCGGATGGCAAAAGTGTGTTCGTCTACATCTCTGAAGTGGCCTGATGCGTTGCCTCTGGTGTTGATGAGTGTTCGCAGTGTCCGAGATAGGAGGACCGGACTTTCCCCGCATGAGATCCTTATGGGGAGGGCAATGAGATTGCCAGCAGTACCATTCGCAGCCTTGATAAACATCACTGATGATTTAATCCTTGATTACTGCAAAGGACTAGCTGATGTGGTCCGTTCTGTGTCTCAGCAGGTGGAAGCTGCTGCTGTTCCGGCTTCAAGAGATCTCTGCCATGACCTGTGCCCGGGTGACTGGGTGCTTGTCCGCAAGCACGTGAGGAAGAGCTATCTGGATGCTCGGTGGCGAGGCCCCTACCAGGTGATACTGGTAACGAACACAGCGGTGAAGTGCGGAGGGTTGCCGAATTGGATACATGACTCCCACACCCGCCGAGTTTCAGAACTCTTGGAAGAAACAGCTCCTCTCATGAATGAAAATCCAGCTGTGGTGGCAGGGCCACAAGAGAGGACAAGCCAAGCTGTGAGGGTTGCTGACGAAGCTGGTTGCTCAACAGACCAGGCTGAGGAGGGTTACGCTACACACAACCCAGGTATTGACTCTGAGGGAGAAGGTAACATTGCGAGTGATATAGAGTCAGACTCAGCCGAAGGAAGTGGTGTGCAGTGTGTTCGAGAAGAAAGCAAAAGGGCTGACCGAGCGAAAGAATCGTGGCCTGAAAGACAGAGAAGGCTGAATCTAAGATTGGCCCCTGAAAGAGATCTTGCCTGTGCGTGAGACATCAGAATCGGAAGTGAGTGAAGAAGAGCAAGCACAAGGAGGCTTGAGAAGGTCGAGAAGGACAAGAGTGCCTTGCCAGAGATACGCTGCCCCGGAGTGGACTTACGCAGTAACTGATGCCGGGAGTAGTGAGTTCCGGGAGACTGAGGTCCGTGCAAGTGATCAGCAGGAGTCCTCTACTGAAAATCAATGTGGGACTGTTAGTTCCAGGACTTGAAGTTGAAGGAGTGTTGACAATCACGGTCCCAAAACCTCCAGTTTTGAGCAAGGTGCGAATCCTGATATTGCATAAATTAGTTTTCCCGACGTTTGGATTTGAACCCCCACCTCATGAACTGGTAGATGTTCGTCTTGAAATTCTGCAACATGTTTTAGCTGTAATTGGATCTGAACTTATCATAGATTGCGTATGAACTGTAAGTTGTAAATAGGTGTTTCAAAGAAGATAACCTAGGCCCGAGTGGAAGAAGAATAAAATTAGGGTCTTTCCAGTATAAGAAGAAAGAGGACTAGGGAATTCTTTTTCTGGACTGTGTAAATAAATCCAGAGGAACTGGACTTTGAACGAATTTCCAGGATTTCAATGAACTTTGTTTGAACTTTTGAGCATCAATTTGAGGTGGAAAGAAGAGACTTTTGTGTATCCTCTTATTTGAACTGCTCTGACAGAGGAAGATGGAGCCTGGGAATCCGAACCGTAGGTCTAAGTGTGTGATAGGTACCTTTATAGTAGGAGTAATAGTCTTAATAGTCATAGTTATTGTAGTGTCAGTTATTGTTCCACATGAGGCAGAAGTCGTAGAGGTGAAAGGGACACCTACACCTAGTACTTCTATCGAAAAAGAGGACACCATAGGAGCTGAAAAGGCTATGCTAGATCAAAACAGTTGTAGATTGCATGTAGATTTGTCTAGAGGTGATTTTAAGCTTAATGCATATGCCAAGCTGCTATATGAGTATGTTGAGATGATGGATGTGAGGGATTGTTATGTGTGTATGCATTTGCCTGCATCAGTGGATGAGGGCATCAGATATCATCATCTCCCGTTGACTTATGGGATTTCATATAGTCTGTTGCTTAGCATGTTTTATGGGAGAGGTCATTATGAATACTTCTTTTACAATTATGATGCAGTGCTTTCAGAGGTTCCAGCATACAAGCACCTGAACAAGTACGACTATTATAAGCAGGAGGATAGAATTGGTAAGTATTTCATACCGACTACATCATTGGATACCGCTTATGCACATAGACATAATTTGACATGTTCACTAACAGAAGTAGAAAAGAAGTTTGTAGATCAAGTAGAGGATAGATATAGACAACTAACACAAACACGTGACACTGGAGAAAATCCAATAGATTGGACACAGGAGGAGATGGCTCACAGAGCAAAAGGGAGCTATGGCCCAATAGCATTGGATCTAGAGCAGAAGGGGAAGTTGAGTGTGAAACCTGTCCAGACCTATTATGATAAGATCTACGTGGGACAGAGTGCGTGTGATCACGTTTTCACTATGGAAGAGTCAGCAAAGAACTTTTTGCAAGGTCCGGTGCAAGTGGTGCCAACAGTATATTTTGTATGTGGGAAAAATGCGTATGTGAGATTGCCTGCCAACTGGTATGGTACTTGTTACCTGGCAGCTGTTTTCCCCAAGATTTACCATGTAGAGGAGCTAGAACTCCTGGAAGGAGGAGTGCATTCTAGAGTAAGGAGAGATGCAAGTGCAGGAGGAGTGATTGGAGATATTTTTGGAGCTGTAATACCAAGTTTGGGAGTGATTTTGAATGACGTGAAGATTAGAAAGCTGGCGACTGTTGTGGACAAGTTGTCTACGAATACAGCTAAATGGCTGTTGCTGATGGATGGAGAGATGTTGTCGATAAGGACGATGGTGATGCAGAACCGTCTTGCTTTGGATGTCTTATTGGCAAAAGAGGGCGGAGTCTGTAAAATGTTGAAAGTGCAAGAGTGCTGCACTTATATACCAGATAATAGTAAAGATCTGAAGAAGTATATAAGTAACATCACTGAGATTCATAATGAGATCCAGGATCTGACTGAGGAGGGAGTTTGGGAGAAAGTTGGTAAAGGATTTGGTAAAGTGGGGAGTTGGTTTGCGAGCATGGGAAAGGGTATTCTTGATTACATTCTGAAGCCTATCATTATAATCGTGGTCTGTGTGGTTTGTTTGTGGGGTTTTGTGAGGGCTTATCAGTGGTACAGGGCAGATCAAGTCGAAAGATCCTTTAGGGAGCGAGAAGTAAGGATGGCTAGACTGCAGGACAGTCATTATGAGAATATCAAGAATTTAGAAAGGTTCTGACAGGGAAGAGTGGCTACAAGCTCTGTTTAGGTCGGTTCTTTCTCCAGGGAGTTGTGATTTTGTTGATGACACTAGTCATCAGAGGGGGGAACTGATAGAGCGCAGTGATATTGTGAAAATTGTAGGGGTACATCATATTCACGAATAGTCCGTACCCGCATATATTCTTATGTGTGTTAATTTTAGTTAGTAATCTGTGTTGTAATAATTAGTGGTAAATGAAATGTTAGGATGAGTTGTGCCATTTAAAGAAATGTAAGATGGCATTTAGAGGGAATCATATAATTTTCGATGTTCATTTAAATGTCAATGAGGTAGTTTATGTGTAATGTATTGTATTAGAGAAATGTGCACCATGATGAAGATTGCACGAAGAAGTAGTGAGTTATGTTTAAAATGTAATCACATTAGATGTTGTAGCAAAAGTATTATTAATGTGTGTAAGTCTTGATGTGTAAAGGCCTAAATGAACGTTCACGTTTTGCTAAGAAAGGCCTATTCATTTTCTTATGTTAGCTGGTTTGTGTAGGCCTGAAATGCATTTTCCCCTGGTAAAGCTCTCATTTGAGGCAGTCAGCGAAATTCATGTACGTGCAGGGTTGTTCTGTTCTCATGTTCTTGTTGCAGGTGCAAGGACACCGTTCTCGTTAGTTAGGATAACCGCCTTTTGTTTAGGAGCTAGGTATGGAGGAGACCTGCAACAAAGTATTCAGGAATGCCGATAATTGGGAGTCAATATTTTCTTTTGTTGAAGAAGCCTGAGACCCAAGGACACACCAACTGTCGCTGGACTGAGTACAAGTTTTGGTGGAAAATTACCTACGAGAGGTGCCTGGCCAGAAGAGGTGTTTCAGGGGGCGTGTTTATCAATTGTGCATTTTGTATTAGGGATAGTGCCCCGAGGGATGAGTGTTTCAGAGCAGAGGGCAGAGAGAGCAGAGAGTCGTTAGAGGGTAGAAGGAAGGGATCGATTCTTAGAATGAAGACTTAGAACAATTTTGTAATCTGGGCGATTGACCTTACAACGTGAGTGTACTTCTTAGGAAGTCTTCACAAACTGACACCTTTTCTTGATCTTGCTTGGGGAAATGTTAAGTAGGGATGTCACTTTAGAGATAGAGTAGGGATAGATTTATTGATTTCCAATACAGTCACTAATGAAGACTAATATAGATGTTGGTGCAGTTATTGCCTGTTTAGTATTTTTGGAATTGCTTATTCTTTTTATGCTGTATCGGATTAGATTGGTTCGTTGGATGGACTTTGTATTAGTGCCTATGTACTTTTACAACCTCGTCCTGAGGTGTTTGTATGTTCAGTTATTTTTGGTTTTGTAATAAACCCCAAAATTTGGAATTCGGAGTCAGTGATCCTTTCGAGTTGACTTAATTGATTCATGCGGGGTTGGTACAAATGTATTGTTTCTCCCCTTTACACTTCTCAGCAGGTAATAAAGGTCCAGTCGACCGAGGGTTCCTAGTAAACTTTTATAGTGGAATCTGGCGTTATCAACAGCAATACTATTTAACTTTCACTACTAACGTTCTGGCTAGATTTCTTTTAACCAGATATCGCTTACGAACCTTGCACTTTCTAGTGGCCTTCCCGTGCCAAATAGGGTGGACTGACAAGCTCATGCCCTGCCCGTGTAACAATTCCGCCAGTCAGAGCACTATACACTTTATTCTATTTTGCACCTTATATAAAGAGGCGAGGAGCAAATTTTTAGCCCCACTGTTTTTGAAGATTAGCCTTTGTACATATATTGATGGCTTTAATTATTTGCACACATTGGTCACCCCTGTTATTTGCACTGCGGTATCTAATTATATCAAAGTGTTGATGGCTATTAGAAAGCGCTATGAGTTTTAGAGGCTGAACAAGAATGATGTAATTTTTGTCATTTAAATTTATATTGCTGGAATTTTGCCTGATTTATGAAATAACATGTCATACTTAGGGGCCGATTCCGATTCAGGCCGGAAATCACTCCGACCGAGCCGGACCCGGAGAGATTTCAGACCGAATCGGACTCTGGCAGTCCGACTGAACGAGTACGATGCGCACGCATGTAATCGGACTCGAGTCGGTCGGACTCCCATTGAAGTCAATGGGAGCCGGACGTACAACGCGTACGCGGGCTCCCATTGACTCAATGGGTGCGAGGCAAACAAGGGCGCCCCCTACAGCGGGTACGCGTCGATGCGAATCGTGCCGTACATGCACAGGTAGGGGGGACCCATGGGTCCCCCCTGTGTGCGACTCGCGCGGCTACGCGTACAGGGTGGTCCGACATGGACCCCCAAAGTCCGGCTCCGACTGCTCTTTCGAGCCGGATGGCGCGAGTCGGTCGGACTGCTCGCGGCGCGCATCGTATTTGCCCGGCCGGTGAACGTCTCCATTGCGCGGTGCGAGTCGTGTCCATGCGAGTCGGTCGGAGCGGTTCGGACCCGCATACGAGTCGGTCGGCAATTTCGCGTGCGCTCACATCGTACTCGCTCGGCCGGACGCACGTACGAATCGGTCAGGAAAGAGGGCTCCGAATCGGATCCGGTTAAGCCGAATCCGATTCGGTGCCCTACCGGCCGAGATCGGAATCGGCCCCTAAATGTTCTATTCTCAGTATTGATTTTTAATTTTTTTTTTATTGTAGAACCTCATGAATTGTCTTTCCTTCTCCTTTTTATCTCTTCTATCGTGACTGTTTTTTAAAAAAAATTTAAACTCTAAAATGTTTATCTGTAAAACCTTTATGGTTTTGTGAACCCCAATAAAGTTATTCTTGACTTGACTGCGAGGTCTATTTACTAAGATTTAATGCCATGTTTGTGTCACAAAAGTGACAGAAAACTATACTAAATCTTTTTTTCCTAATTTACTTTCCAGCGCTAAATTTGTTTAGTGCTGGAAAGTAGCGCAAAGCAGCAAATAGCACTGCTTTGCATTACTTAGCACCAAGGGGGCGTACCACGGGTGGACAATGGGCATTCCCATGCAACCACCCAAGGTTTCTGATGCTAAGCCCTATTTATTTAAAAAAAAATAGACAGGGTTTAATGTGAGAAAATAGCGCCCACTTCAAATACTCGTTATGAAGGCTTTCTTTTCCGGCTTTGTATGCGAGATGCACTGTACAGCATATATACAAAGTGGGGAAAGGTTTAAAGTTAGTCTAAGCATGGTATTTTGTACTGGAAGGATGTCCTTCCAGTACAAAACCTATGCTAGACTCACGGAGACACGCCTGCACTATGGTGCAAAGGTGTGTCCGTGGTGCACAGTAGCATATTTCTGCGCCAGCGGGAGAGGGGAGGAGAGTGCCATATTTCTGTAAATATGGCGCACTCCTGCTCTCTCCTCACACAGCGCAGAATTTGCGGCTGCTGCACTACGCTCCGTGAGAATCTAGTAAATCTGCCCCTGCGGGTGATGTGATCGTTTGGTAGGTTCCCTGCACTCTGTTTGAGCGGACTGACTATGAAGTGGTAGGCTCCATGTTGAGTCTGTAAAGCGGTAATGTACCAGGCTTTGTGCTGGAAGCGTAGTTTTGTGCTTAAAGGTTGACAGAGCATGCTTTGTGTTGTGTTTGCAAAGAGGCCGACTGTGAACGGATTAAATGCATTAGCATTAGCTCTTTCCTTCATGCACATTTCAGGGACCATAAAGCGCTACTCAGATGGATTGAATTTGTAAAACTAAGCCTGGTCAACAAATTAAATACATTTGATAATATGTGAAGCACATTAGGCTCCACAAAAATGATGGAGAACATTCCGTTTTAAACCATTAAAATTTATTAAAAGTTAATGATTTACAGAAGTAAAAAATCAATCAAGTTAATGGCAAATCATGATCACAATGCATGTGCTTCAATTAATATGCATTTAATATGCAAATCAAAATCATTAAAGTCTAACAGATCAGAGGACAATCTAGCCTAAGGATACAAAAAGCCGCCCTACCTCGGCCTCAAGTCTAAAGTAGTCTGCATGAGTCTAAAGTCTACCTTAGTCTGAAGAGAATGTGAAGTGTTCAGTTCAGCTGTGCACTGTATTAAAAAGCACATCTCTAACATCCACACACCTACACACTGTTCTCAGGACAGCCGTCCAATCAGCTTTAAATGAGACGATACAGTTGCATATTCGACAGATTCTCAAGGCTGGCTCATAACCAGCATCGAGCTGTGTCTTTCAAACCTGCACTTGCTCGGGAGCTGGATACATTGTTTAAACTCAGTAACACAATGCAGGTGTCTTCTGGAATACACTACTCATTCAACATCCCATAATGATTACAACAGAAAGAAAACACTTCTTCCCGTGGGAACGTAAGGAAAGAAACATCCCGTTAACAGCACTGGAAATTCAGCATGCCTGACAATGAAATGTTCATGTTTTATGAAGCAAAATGGCAACTAACATTAGCCATTGTAAAGTGAAGGCCTACATCAGCGAATGTCAATATAGGCGTAAATTCCATATTTCAAATAACATTTGTCTGTTTACGTGTTACTGTCAGGTTAATGCAAAAACATGTATTATGTAAAAAGCCCTATCACAGGTTATGTGCTGTGTCTGAGAAGACTGTGAAGGGAGTGTGCGGCAGGTCCAATCCTGGGTCTGCGAGGGCACAGACTGTCAGCTGATCATATAGCAGGTTTCCTGCTGCGTCTGCGAGAGGACCACTGTGAAGGGATTGAGTGACAGGTTGCATGCTGTGTATGTGGCACGACTGACTGTGAGGTAATTATTACATGGCAAGACTGACTGTGAAGTGATCATAAGGCAAGTTCAATGCTGTATCTGCGAGAGGACTGGCTGTGAAGGGATCATATGGCAGGCTCTATGCTGTGTGAGCGAGAGGACTGGCTGTGAAGGGATCATATGGCAGGTTCTCTGCTGTGTCTGCGAGAGGACTGGCTGTGAAGGAATCATATGGCAGGCTCTGTGCTGGGTTTGTGGCATGACAATGTGCCAGGGGTTATATTGCAGGTTCAGCTTTGTGTGCAAACTGCCTGTTTATTAAAGGGAGTTGCAACAAGGTTTGTGTTGAGAATGGACTGCATAGAAATGGATCGAAGCAGGATATGCGCCTTATCTCTGACAATAACTGGCCCTCATGGGACTGTATTGTCGGTTCTGAGCTGTATCTGCGAGGAGTGACTCTGAAAGGACCATAGGAGCACTCTGAGCTGTATCTTTGTAAGGATCACCTGGATGGATCACAGTGAAGGCTGTGATTGTTCATCAATCAGAGCTCTGATCACCAGGGCTCATGTGAAGGTATAGGGAGGTGGGACCTGCTCTGTGTACGAAGGGACCGGCTATGAAGGGATGGAGCAGCAGCATCTGATTAAAGTTCTCTCACACCTCTGATGCATCTGCAGGGATCTGAAGATCACAGCAGGGCCTGGGCTCTCTGCTCTTCTTCCAATCTTCTTTAGAATGGTCACAGTGAGCTTTGGTTTCATGGGCAGGGCTTTCCCATGGACTACGTACTGGTCATACTTTAAGGAACCACTAAATCCTGCGAAGGGAATGCCCCGCGTGCTGGTCATTCTGTCGCAGGCCTCTTGTGGGTGTGCGACTTCTGTCTGAGGGGCGAGGAAGGCAGTTGCAATGGGATTGTCCTTGGGGGCTGGCTGGGGTTCTGCTTTTCACAGTTCTTTTGGCAAAGAGTATCTTCTGTCTGGAGGTGGATGGGGTGGTTTACAATGTGGTTTTCTGTTAGGTACCGGTTGGTGCTTGCACTTTTCAAAGGTCAGAGAAGTGGGTCATCCGTCTTGTGGTGGTTTGGGGGTTTGCAGAGGGATTATTTGTTAGGCGCTGACTGGTGCTTTTACCTTTTACAAGGTCTCTTGGGGATGAGGAATGTCTGTTGCTTGGTGAATACAAAGGGATTTTGGTTATTTATGTGCTTTTAACAGACCTTTTGTGGGGACAAATATGTCTCTAGTGCAGACCAGCCTTATAACCAGGCACACCCAGGCATGTGCCTAGAGGTAAGGGATGCAGAACCCTTTCAATCAGGCCTGGATGGGACTGTGATCAAGGCGCTTGTCAGAGAACTTGTAGGTGTTAAATAGGGTGACGTCCACACCTGAAGTCTGTTACCGATACACACAAACAACCATTGCCACCCTCACTTTTACCTGAGCAGTAACACAAAACCAATTCCCTCTTTAGACAATTCAAGCAACATGTTTCATGTACTCATTGTCAGTGAAAAGTGTATATTTTAAATGTGTTCACCAATATAACTTGCTGTTTTTTATAGGGTTTTTCATTTTGAGTAATTTCTAAACTCAGCTATTCCTCTACATTTGAAAGATACACGTGATTTACAATAAGTGAAAATAATTTCAAAATGTTCTTTTCACATTAATATGAGTGATAATATATTTATTGCATTTGCTGTTTTTTATATAGCACTCCGACGGCAGCCATCTTCACTGACGGCAGAAAGAACTCTAGGTCCAGCCACGTCTGGTGGGGATATAAAAATGATCGTTCAGCGGAGGGGGTATGACGCCTGGTAGATCGACGTCTGTGAAGTACGGGATGTACTTCTTTCGGGAAAAGACACTGTGCCTCATTTACAATATTTTGATGCACGGCAGCGCAGCAAGCCTTCCTGCTGCGCTGCCGTGCATCAAAGTAAAAGGGCAGGAATGCGCCGTATCTACAAGATACGTCACATTCTTGTCCTTCTCCCCTGCACCGGCGCACAAACAGCAGCCGTGTGCCAGAGCAGACACCCTTGCGTCATTTTGCAGGTGGCCCTGAGCTGAGGGGAGGATTGTTTTTTTGCGGGACGGGACACATTCCTGCGCATAAACAATCATTAAAGGCATTTTCCTCTTTCTATGCGTGCTGCACAATGCAGGACACATAGAAAGAGGAAAAAACGAGGAGAAAATAAGTTATTTCACCTCGTTGCGGCGTAGGATTCTGATGCATTCCCAGGTTTACAAAATGTTGTAAATCTGGGAATGCGTCAAGTTCCATGGATATTGCGTGGAAACAATCACAGCCACACCCATGGAACACCCCTTTTAGGCAGAGTTATGCGTGAAAGGGAAACACATTTATAAGACCATGAAAAATCACACATGGTGACTTTGAATGTCCTTGTAAATATGGGGAAGCCCATGGTGCTGCCGGTGTGTCAAAAAAAGTGATGCACTGGCGGTACAATGGGCGTGTAAATAGGCCCCACTGTTTCTGATTGGAGGAGGCATCACATCGGTTACGATTCCCCTCTGGGCAACAGTAAAAAAACTGAGTTTATGTTTCGGAATTTAGAAGCATTTGGGGCAGGTCTCTGTGAGTTGTCAGAATGTGTGCCCCTGATGAAATCCTTTTGGGTAGTGGTTTTACCAAGCTCTGGGCACTTTCCTATGCTTGTGCTTCTTTCAGGTTCAGGCTTAGAAGGAGCTGTGTACAGACCCAGAGTCAGCGTGTCTGCAGAGAAAGGAAACAAAAAGCTTTACTGTGAGTGGAGTGGAGACCAGAGGCTTTGCACTGAAAAGAACTGTGTGTTATTTTTATTCAATCTAATTTTTATAACATCTATCAATGCCACGTCAGACTATAAATTAAAGCTTTTGCTTGATACATAATCATAATTGCTCTTTTACATTCAAAATCTGACAAACTTTAGAGTGATGATGCTGGCTCATTTTGGTCCATTATACAGATATGAGGTTCGAGAGATGAATAGTTGGCCCACAAAGCCTAACCCTATCATATATGCTCAAAGGAAAACCTTCAGCTCTATCCGCCTCGCTTAAATGGCCCCTCCCTCTTCACTGCGCTCTGTCTTGTAATATCCCACAGTTCAGAGATGTCAACGAGGTCCATTTTCTGAAGCCTTTTAGTCTGGGGTGCTAACCTACAGCCCCACCCACCCTACTTCAGTTGGCTCTTCCAGCCTAACATGTTTGTGACCGTTTCCCATACTTAAATCACAGACCCTGCGGCCTCTGTCTATTAAACCGTGCTCCTGCTTCCATACAGGTGAATAGGTTTTACTTCCTATGTCAAGGGTATTGATTCTACCCGAGGGTTCTTCTATCTGGGCACACACACCCCGTGGAATTAACCAGAAGTTAGAGACACAGGAATAACTCCCTATGTGAGGACGTGGTCTGTAAAAGGACAATGTGCCAGTTGTTATGTTGTCGGCTCTGCTTTGTGTGCAAACTGCCTTTTTTTGGTTTCCCCTGCACAGTGGTGAAATATATTGTATTCAATATAAATCTTAAAAGGGGCTTACATTGGCTTCTAGGCTTGCCATTTACTTTTCCTCCACTTATATTGGCTGTAGCATACTGCTTCCTGTTGTTCCTTTGTCATTCCTCGTGTGCTTCTCTTATCAGTTTCCCGGTGCCGAAGTACTGTTTACATCTGCTTTTATGGAACTATTTTTTTAAGACTTCTGTTTTTATTAGTTCTCATTATGTTCTCCTCCCTCTTTCTTAGGCCAATCTCTCGTTTTCTATTCTCACTCTTTCTCCGCATCATGTATCTTCCTGCAGTCTCCCAATGCATTTCACACATTTTTAACATTTCCCCCTTCCTGGTCATTGCCCCCTGAGATGGACTGATGCTCAGCCCTGGTTCGAGGACTCAACCCCCCCCTGGGCCCGACACCCCGCCCGACCCCCCCAAGCTGGTGTTTTGCCATGAAGCACTTCAGAGTCGCGGGACGGCCCCAGCTGGGCTCCTGTTAATTAAAACACAGCAATAAATTGATAGGGTGCTCCGTCCAGGCTGACAGGCCGCATGCTGGGGCTGCTGAGATCCACTGCAGTGTGGCCATCTCTGGGTTACACTGAGGACTCACTGATGTCACATCGGAAATCTCCATCACTGGGCCGTAGTCATCCCTCAGATCCACTGCTCAGTAAGAAAGAATACTACATATGATAATTTCTTATAATATACTTCTTTCAATAAAAGGCATGCCCCTTTTACTCCGAGCAATGCAGTTTGTTTATACTGTAGGGCCTCATGAAGCATGTACACTGGTTTTTGCTAGCACTGAGTCCAAAGCAGTTCTGCACAACAGTACTGTACATTATGTATTTATTATACATGTCTCAATGAGTAGCACTTTAACATTCGTCAGGCATAATGTGTGTAACTCTTAAGAACTTTGGTAAAATTATTGGAATGTCTGCTCTGGTAAGAAAAATGTAATTGCTATGAACATTAATTTGCATGAATAGTGAAAGAAAATGTTCTTGACGAAGGGAATCAATTGTTACACCTCATTTGACCAATATTTAAATATGTAGGGTGTTTGTTTCCCATTGCAGAAAAAATCAGGAGTAGATAATCTGGGCAGAATTATCATTTCAGAAAACAGCACTAGTAACTAAAAGGTGACCAGTCATCTTTGGGAAAAGTTCTGGCGCTGGATTGCACCCCTCGTACACCATTACACGTCTACCTACAAAATCTTTTTGTTGACTTCTACACATGCGGCAGCAGATGATAGGTTATGGGGCAGTCACAGAAAATCTTTACATGGATGGAAATGCAGCGGAATCATGTAATTTCAGTGGCCTCCCAATTACTCTGTCCTACCCACAGCTTCAAATGACCAACTCTCTTCTCACCTCCATCCCATCCTGATTTTTAAAAGCTAGAAAAATACAGTACAGAAGGTTTATTCATTTAATTTGCTTTGCATGGTGCTAAACATGTGGACCAGATCCTTTAGATGCTTTGAGGCAGACAGTAGAAGTGCATTAGTGCACATCTGAAAGGTGGGTGATGTGCACCGTAAGCATCAGGTAGGTTTACTGTGTTCTTCTTGTCTCATTTTGTTATTTCTTAAAGTTTTTTTTCTCTTTTAAAGTATGCATGTGGAGGTAATGATTGAGGTGTGTCCGAATTGATGGTCGGCTAAACTGGAATTAGTGGCTGGTCTGTCCTTGGGGGGGGGGGGGAATCAAGGGGGTAATTTTCTCTTTACAACCATTCAAAAGGTCTATTGAAAAATGTCCTACGTCGAGACAGCAACGTTTTTCACTTTGTCAACTTCATCTGAAAAGAGCATTTTTTTAAAACGTTGTATTGCATTTATCCTTATTTTCAGTAACAAAATTGTACAGCATAACCTATGCCTCCTACTGGACAGTATTCATTTGCTGTGCAATGCATTTTATGCACAAAATATGTGCAATGGGTGAACTTGCTGAGAAACATTCTGCAAACTATAATTTTTCATAGAAAAACTTAACCAAAGATAATCTCGCATAGAAAAAATATACATACGTTTTAAAGCTTGGCTGAATTCCACTGTAGTGAAAGTTAACTTGCTGCGAGATAAAACATTTTTTGGGGGGGAATGTAAAATGGGAAACTTTGCAAATTTCTTGAAACCTTAAGATCACGAATTTTCAAAACTTCACTGCAGGAAAAAACCTGCACACTCATCATTTGGATGGGCTGGGAAACAAACTTGCTGAAATACTTGATGGCAGGTCATAATAATCTTACTAAATTAAATTGCAAAATAGCTTATGGAAATTCTCCGCACCATGTATCTTCCTCAGTCTTTCCCTCTTCTCTCTTTCACCCTTTACTCACCTCCCTGGACCCCATTGATCGGGGAAACAGATTTCCTGAATACTGGTGTATTGCCTATTGATTTGTGGGGGTTCGTCTGAGGACGTGCTCACATTTTAAGTAGAAACATTAGGGTGGGGTCACTGTTCGGTCCCCGCCCTCTCCGTGCCTTTCACAAGTGTACTTTTAGTGGGGCGCAGAGGCTGCAGACATCTGCAGCGGGTCCAGTAGGCGAAGGGCAGCTCCAAAGCTGTATTTTCTTTTCTGTTGCAATCCCTGCTTCCGATTAAAGGGCCCGCTTGGGTTGTGTGGACGGGAAAAGGGCAGGAGGGAGTAGATTCTATGGCAGGACCGGAGGCTCAGATTATGCTTTCTCAATTTCTTTACTACTCAACAGCAGCCAATGAGGAAAAAGTAAACATTGTAATAAACTACATTTCCCATGAGGCTTTGAACCACGCCTCCTTAATCAACCAATAATAACAGAGATAAGTATACAAAATAATGAGGCACCATCTTTTCTTCCTCTTTCTTTGCTGCCCCGCAGTCAAGATAAGTGCCTCATTATTTTGCTCTTACTCTATATGTGATATTGCATTATGCGTTTTTATTAACCTAATGAGTTATTGATGATGCCTTTGTGACTACATACGCTTGTTGCTGTGTGTCTCCTTTTGGCTGTAACGCGATTGCGCCGCCCTGCGAACGGCGCGCGCGATAGCGTTTTGCCGTTCTTTCACCTCGGCGCGTGTTGCGCTGTTATCGCTTTGTCCTATTTTCCCTTATTTGTAATTTTTCTTTGCCCGGTTAGTTTTTGGGCTGTGCATTGCTTACGCTCTTTGGCGCACTCGCGCGCTGCCTGGGGTTTGGCCCCCCCCCTCTAGGAGCGAGGCGCACGCCGGAACCCAAGTGGGAGGTCTGCGTGCGTCTCGGGAGCCTGCACACGTCTGTGCACGCGTGCAGCTCCCTCGACCAAGCTGGAAGGACGCCTCATCCCGGGCTAGTGATAAGGGGTACACGCAGCTGGTAGTTCGGAGTGGCCGGTACCGGGCCTTAATTAATCAGGCAATTTCCTTTCTGGCAGCGCTTGGGAGATTATTAACCCCCTCAGCCCCACTTTCACTGGGGAAGTATTTTTGGCAACCGTTGGCCGATTAGGCAGATAGGGTTTTATACCCTCTGTTAGTCCTATCAGCAAGGGCTAGTTTTGGTACCTGTGTGGCCCCCACTGCCCCAGCTTTGCTCCTGACCGACGCCCACTCTCTTGAGGGATTTTGGGTAGTAAAATTAAGCTTCTCTCTGGAATTTTTTTTGAGATATATATATAATCCTATATATACTACCATATGTCAGACTGCGAGGTCTATGAGGAGGAGGTGGCTGCGTTTGAGCCCCAGGAGGACGAAGAGTGCTATTATGAGGACTCTAAGGAGGCTATCATTGATAAGAGATTAGACACTAAGCTGGATAAAGTTCTCTCCTCCGTCTTACTGCCTATTTCCCAGTGCCTAGAACAATTAGTTGGTAATAACCCTGCTCCTTCTGGTCCCCCGACACCCGCCCCCTTTCCCTCCCCCGAACCAACTGGGCTCCCTTGGCCTCACGTTCAGGTTTATTCTAAACTGCGCAGTTCCAAAGAACAGGCTCAGAGTGACATTCCTGCCCCTCTTCTCCTACCCCTACACTCTCTATTCCTGATCCCACTACTGATGCTGACACGGACACTGATTCACCCCAAGAATCCCGACCCCACAAACGCGCCAAGAAGCGCAAACACTCCTCTCCGCCTGTCCAACCTTCCCCCTTCTCTTTTGACCCCTCAGATATCGTACATCCCCGCTCCTCAGACTGGGCTCCCACCCCGGCAGTGGCGGAATATATGCAAACCCACTTGCGCAAGAGCTTCCATAAAGAAGTTAGAGCCCGCCTTAAATCTGAATGTCCCCGTCCTGACCTGGCTCACAAGGGGGCCATTACCCCGGATATTGATTCATCCATGACCACTTTTTTGAAGAAATATAAGGACCCGAAAAAGGGCATAGATCGCGCCCTTAGGGCATGCCAGGATAAGTTGCTGGATGTTGCAGGTCCCCTGGCTAAAATCCTTGAGTTGGCCCATCAAGCGCAAGAGACCGGAGCTGCAATTCATCCGGAGGTCCTGGCGGGGTGGACCCAGAGGGCGATCTGCCTCCTGGGCAACGCCAATTGTGCTCTCTCGCCGGAGAGACGCAAGTCTGTCCTTTTGCGAATCGACCCGCAACTTGTAGAGTTGGCCTCGGCCGAACCTAGCCCTCTGGCTGAGGGTCAGCTTTTTGGGGAACTCTTTGTCAAGGACATAGCGAAATTCGTCAGCACCTTTGCCTC
The DNA here is from genome assembly GCA_963921515.1 of Calotriton arnoldi. Taxonomy (NCBI): domain Eukaryota; kingdom Metazoa; phylum Chordata; class Amphibia; order Caudata; family Salamandridae; genus Calotriton; species Calotriton arnoldi. The sequence goes on from CAWUFW010007645.1 coordinate 94,292, forward strand.
TTTAGACAAGTCACAATCTTCGCTAAAGAGGGTCTTCCACCCGGTCTCTGGAAGGGCCGGTCGTGGCAGGGGACGCTCGGCCGGCTGCTACACCAATCCAAGTCCCCAGCGAGGCTTCGCCCCACGGCGCAGGGGGTATACCCAGGAGCCAGAACAAGCGGGCTTCTACCCCTCCAGGTCCTGAGGCTTCCGTGGCCGATTTAACAGGGGCGTTAACAGGGGCTACAAGAACTTCGACGCCCAGTCAGCAGGTAGGTCCATTAATCTTTCCTATGATCCACCTCGGGGGCAGACTGTTACATTTTGTGATGAATTGGACACAACTAACCACGGATACGTGGATTCTCCACACAGTTCAAGGTTACCAGATAGAATTAACAGACTCCCCTTGCCAGGTGTCCCCTCCTATTCTCTCCTTTTTTCCCTTCAAGAGCAAGCTTTTATCGACTCCGAGCTTCAGGAACTTTTGGCCAAGCAAGCAATTGCCGTAGGACTCTTCATTCCCGGCGGGTTTTGCAGCAACGTTTTCCTGGTGCAAAAGAAAGGAGGAGGACAGAGATTAGTTTTAAATCTCAGGGAGTTCAATCCCTTGGTGGTATACAGACACTTCAAGATGGAGGGTATCCATCTGTTGAGCGATCTTCTTTTGGAAAAGGACTGGATGGTCCGCCTGGATTTAAAGGATGCTTACCTCACGGTTCCCATTTGCCCTTACCATCAGAAATTTCTCCAATTCTCCTGGAAAGGGCAATGGTATTGGTATCTGTCCCTCCCCTTCGACCTGTCCTCGGCCCCTTGGGTGTTTACCAAGCTGTTAAAACCGGTGGTCACTCGTCTGCGAGAGATGGGAGTTCGCATGATCGTCTATCTCGACGACATGTTAATTCTGGCACAGGATCGGAACCTTCTTCTCACACATTTAAGGTGGACAACCTCCTTGTTACAGGAGTTAGGGTTTGTGATAAATCTCAAGAAGTCAATGACCATCCGAGCCAACAGATGGACTTTCTGGGGTTTCAAATAGATTCAGTCACTGCTCAGTTACTCCTGCCCAGGACCAAAATCAAGTCAATAAAGAGGGAGATCTGCTCCACCCTGTCGAAGGAGATGATTTTGTTGAGAGTCTTAGCTCGGATTGTGGGCCTTCTGGCCTCATCCATTCAAGCCATCTTCCTAGGTCCCCTTCATTACAGGGCCTTGCAGCGACTCAAGATTTTTTATCTACAAAAAAGATATTCGTACGACCACCTGATTCCCCTGTCTCCAGAGGCTCGAGAAGAGCTTCTTTGGTGGTTAGAACACATGGAAGCGTGGAATGGCAAGGCCATTTTCGGCGCCTCTCCGGACGTCATCATAGAGTCCGATGCCAGCCGGTGGGGCTGGGGTGCAAGATGTGGAGACTTTGTCACCGGCGGACAATGGTCCGCCGACGAGTTAAAGTTGCACATCAATTGTCTGGAGCTGTTAGCGGGCTCCTTTGCCATAAAGTCAATCTCCCCTCTGAAGAGCAATTGTTGCATCCTCCTGAGGATGGACAATGTTTCGGCGGTGCGTTACATCAATTGCCTAGGAGGGACGAAATCCCGACTGTTGGCCAGCATTGCGAGGGATTTTTGGCATTTTTGCCTAGATCAGAAGATCAGTGTGATAGAGGAGTATCTGCCGGGGAAGCTCAATCAGGTAGCGGATTGGAACTCGAGGTTCCTGAGGGACTACAGCGATTGGAAACTCCATCCATCGCTTTTTGCAGAGATCATGACTATGCGAGGTCCTTGCAAGATAGACCTCTTTGCCTCTCGCTTCAATGCTCAGCTCCCACGCTTCTTCAGTTGGAGACCGGATCCGAGGGCGATGGGAACGGACGCATTCCTTCAGCATTGGGGGTCTCAGAGGAACTATGCTTTTCCCCCCTTTGCTCTGATTCTGAGAGTGGCGGCCCAGGTCCGTCGACGGATGACGTCAGTAGTGTTGGTCACACCTTTGTGGAAGACTCAGTCGTGGTTTCCGACACTGTTGGAGTTATCAGTGGACTTACATTTTCAGCTACCTGTGTTTCCAATGCTTCTCCAGGACCCAGTGGGATCCCCTCATCCTCTGGTCCTGCCGAACCAGTTATCCCTCATGGTCTGGACGCTCTCAGGAGACACGACCGAATTGAGGGCCTTTCATCTGCAGCTGACGACTTTATACACCAAGCTTGGGCTCCATCCACCCGCAAGCGATATTCGACTTCATGGAAGCGATGGGTGGGTTGGTGCCTTCAACGACAGGTGGATCCCGTGGGATCAGATGTGAAGGAAGTATTAAACTTTTTAATCTGAATGTGCTGAGTCAGGTCTTGCATACCGGTCTGTTAATAATTTCAGGTCAGCTCTCTCGGCTGGACATAATCACATCGATGGTAAACCGGTGGGGATGCATCCCCTTGTGTGTAAGTTGCTGAAGGGCATCAGAGTGGCTTGTCCGCCTCGTCCCAGATACACTACGTTATGGGATGTTTCTAAGGTTTTGTCTTTATTAGAATCTTAGCCAGATAACAAAGACTTATCGTTAAAACAATTGTCTGCTAAACTTACTATGTTATTGTGTTTGATCTCCTGTAAAAGAGTTTCTGATGTGCACGCTTTAGATTTGGCAGGAAGAATGTTCTCTCCACAGGGTGTGTCTTTCATCATATCTAGGAGGACTCAGACCATGTCACGTTCGGTTGAGTATCCTGCCTTTCCTCACAATGACAAATTATGTGTTTTAAAATGTTTAAAGGTATATGAGGAGCGCACGTTAGCTCATAGAACTGACCCCTTGGGTCAATTGCTGTTAGCAATCCAGAAGCCTTTCCGTCCAGTTTCAGCGGCCACCTTGGCACGTTGGGTCAGGTGGGTTATGTCTGAAGCAGGGATTGATATTTCTGTTTATGGTGCGCATTCCACAAGAGGCGCTATGGCCTCTAAAGCATATATTTTGGGGTCTCGCTTAGAAGACATTCTGAAAGCTGCCGATTGGTCTTCGGATTCAATGTTTAAAGTGTTTTATTATAAGCCTATTACGCATGTTTCTTCTGTTGTTGTTGGTGAGCTTTGAACCAGCATAATCTGAGCCTCCGGTCCTGCCATACAATACAAATGTTTCCAGCTATCGCGAATTTTAGATTCTATTAAGGACACGGAGGCGAGGATTATCCCACCTGTTGGGACAGGTAAGAGGTCAACTGTCATGTTGCAAGATGATTACGTATGCAATGTTTTTCCCACCCTGAGATTTCAAACCTTTTTGGGTTCCTTATTTTCAAACTTGTTTCTGTTTTAGGAACTGATTCCAAGCAGAATTAATGCTTCGGTGATCTATGGCATGGAGCTCCTGGTCGTTGGAGGATTGCTGTTGTATCCAGGAACGTTGGGACGTGCTCTCCGTTGAGAGTTGGATCTGCTGTTTTTTGCTCTCCGTTGAGAGTCAGGACTGTTGTTTGTTTTTTTCGGACACTTAAAGACTGGTTTTGCAAAGAAAGAGGAAGCCAAGATGGTGCCTCATTATTTTGTATACTTATCTCTGTTATTATTGGTTGATTAAGGAGGCGTGGTTCAAAGCCTCATGGGAAATGTAGTTTATTACAATGTTTACTTTTTTCTCATTGGCTGCTGTTGAGTAGTAAAGAAATTGAGAAAGCATAATCCTCGCATCCGTGTCCTTAATAGAATCTAAAATTCTTGTCGCAATAGCTGGAAAATTTTGTATTCCTTTGCATGAACTCATTCAAATTCTGACCAGCTGCATTCAGTAATCACTGCAGAGAGCGGAAACAGACGCACCAGCCACAGCTGGGGCAGCTTCCGGCCCTGGGGTCAGTTTCTTTGTGTTTTACGGAGGGTCTCTACCTGTCGTGGTAGTTGAGGGGCACACTATACTCTTTTTTTAGGTCGAGCATCAGCGCATGCAGGACCTGCAGTAATCACTCTACCGAGTGTAATTACTGCTGCTACTAGCTAATGGTTAAAAATTCTTTTGCGCTTGTTTCGTGGTGCCTTATTGGCCGGTGCTCCCGATAGATCACTTCCGTTTGTAGGGGAAGAGCACCGGCCAACTACAATCTCCTTACACTAGAGGTTTTTATTATCTTTTTGACGACCTATTTATTTATTTTTTTGACAAGCGCCCCATTCTACGCTTTACTTTGAATGGCTGCCGTGCCACTTTCTTTAGAGGCAGCTCGTCTAAAGCAAGGGGCGCGACCGCTATTAAAGTGAAAGCACGAATGGGGCACTTTTACATAAAAAAACATTTGTAAAAGCGCCCTATTCGCACTTTCACTTTAAAAGCTGCCACGCCCCTTTCTTTAGACGAGACACGTCTAAAGAAATGGAGTTGCCGGCGAAGAAAATGCCAACCCTCAACCTGCTTTACTCCGTCCCCCGCCTCTGTCGCACACACAGCGCTGCCTCTTCCAGCAGCTGCCCAAGACCCGCCTTCAAGCCACTTTCGCCTAGCAGCCGGCCATGGACGAGAAAGGATCCGTCACCGTGAATACCCCCGGGGCTCAGGTAAGGAAGTCTTTCCCCTAGTATAATGGCTGTAGATGGGTAACATTTGTTTCTTCTGCTCCCCGCTTATGATTGGATCTTCATGAGTGTTTGTTTGTCTTGGGTCGCTGCGTAGGCCCCTGCAACATTACACCAGCGTGTCATTCGCAGCAAAATTATAGCACAGGAACAACTATGGTTGCCACCTTTCCCAAAGAAAAAAACTGGTAATTTGTTCAGCTTTTACAAACGCCCAGACATGATATTTGATAGCACTCTAAATCATCTGTTTTTATTTTTAACATGGCCTTTCTGTTTTTGGTTTACTTTAATTATCCGTCTGGCTTCATTTAGCAGCTCTAGAACACATTTTAACATGCTTTCTTCTAATAATTACTGATTATGTGGACACTTTGGTCCGTCCCGTGTGACAGAACACTATTGCGTACCATGCATCCATACAGTCCTTTATTTAACAGGCATAGAGAGTATTTCTGCCAAGATATTGTGTGGCCTACATCCAGTGGTGTAGTAAGAGTGCAGTTGGCCCTGTAGGAAGAAATTACATTTTGTCCACATTTCCTGTTTTTACAGGAAAAAAATACAGCCACTAATTGAGGCGCAGTGATCTCCTTACACCCCTGTGCCCCAGTGTAACTGGGCCTTCTGCACTATTGATAACTAACTCCCCATGATCGCCTAATGCTGCATCGCGAGCCGGTGGTGAGGCCCATCCATAATCACAGGCTTTCTTTTTACACACCATTGTAAACTGAATAGTTCAGTACAATGTATTCTCTTGATGCAAATAAAGACTACAACTCCCATAATGCATCTATATGTAGGTGACCAGCCAGGTTCTCCCTGTTGGTTTTCTTCTGTCGGCTACTTATATAAAATAACCTTGACGTACCAGGTTTTAGAATTAATTGATGGCTGCCGCTCACATTATTACTACAATCACCGTGAAAGTTCCTTAGTTGGGTCATGAAGGACTATCAACATTCGGAAGGGAAGAACATACTAGAAAAACTGAACATGGCGAAATAGAATTGCTGTACTTATTTTACTTTTGCTGGATAATTGTACACTGTCCTGTGCATTTTTTTTTTGCACTGACATTTTCATCCTCAACCTCTTCAAAAATAAAATTTTCACCAACCACCAGCACAAATGTTTTTCTGCCAGGAACACATTGCAGTGATAGGGTACATTTATAAAGACGATTCACTTCCAATGGATATATTTGCACCACTTTTGTGCACTGTAATTACTTTAGCAATAAAACACTGCAATAATTGTTTTAAAGGTTTATTCCGCTCATTTTGCCAAGTCATTCTGGAGAACATGTTGCAGTATCTGCTGAAGCTTCAAACAATACCTTGCATCCCATATGCAACTGTTGTCTTATTTGCATTCAGTGTCCTGCTGTGGTTAGTAAAATTGCTGTTAGATGCTGCCTGATTTTGTTTATAATGTGTGTTCTCCTAGGAGGTATACTAACAGCTATTGGTAACATTCCATTGACGTACACATTAATGCTTTGCTATTTGATATTTTTAGTTCACATCTTTCATTCTTAAGTCTCCTGTACAGACAGCTCCCTTTCTTTTTCATCCTTCCTCTGTCTTTCTTTATCCTTCCTCTATAATTTTTTTCTTTCTCTCTCACTACTTTTCTTTCTTTTTTCCTGTCTGTCTTTCTTTTGCCCTCCCTGTCTTTTGCTATTGCCATGCCCTTCTCCCTTTTGCTCTCCCTCCCTATCATTCTCTTCCTCCCTTTTCACTCTATTTTCTTTTTCTTTCTTTCTTTCTTTCTTTCTCTCTCCCTCCCTTTCACCACTCTTTTTATACCTCCCCTACTTTGCTTTTATTCTTTCTACTGCCCCTTCTCTTCTACCTAACTCCCATTGTCCCTCAGTTTCTCGCTTCTTCCCAAGCTCCTTCCCTTTCTCTCTTCCGCCTTCTGTCCCTTTCCTTGACTTCTTCCTTTCTGTGAGTGTTTAGCCACTTAAAACAACGCGCTATGGCTCCAGAGACATATTTCTTTTAGAAATGTATGAAGCCTTTGTTTAACTTGCCAAATATATATTGATAATGATACTAGTTATGGGTGCAATGAATGCTTGGTTTTTCGCCCACCTTTTACCTATTACCCATAGCTGCAAAAAGTTCAAGCCTACATATCAGGTACATGTATTTTTATTATAGTACTACCTCATTTACCTAATCTCCCCACTCTATATTAAAACTAGTAACAACACAATATATTGCCTTTCTTAAAAAACAAGTCATAACACTTCAACAGACAACAACAAAAAATATTGTTAATCACATAGGCAAAACCTAATGCATTTACCAGTGTTTGTTTTAAAGTGCGTTGGAACAAGCTTTGCGTGCAGAGGTGTGGCGCAGCGGCCAGGGCAACTGACTCCGGAACCCAGGGGCTCACGGTTCGATCCCCGGTGCCGGCGGCAGATCAGCCCAGCACCATGTGACTCTGGGCAATAGCTCTCTTAGTCTTCCCGACGGCCCCCAGCGCCTTGACACCTTCGGGTAATTGTTCGCGCTTTACAAATACTGGACATTTACATTTTTTATGTGCACAAAAATTGAATAGCAGTCTGTGCCTTGTCTCTGAAAATAACTGACCTTCATGGGACTGTATTGGAAGTTCTGAGGTGTATCTGAGAGAAGTGGCTCTGAAAGGATTGCAGGAACATTCTGAGCGGTATTTGTGAAAGGATGGACCGCAGTGAAGGCTGTGTCTGCTCATCAACCAGAGCTTGGGTCACCAGGGCTCATGTGAAGGTATAGCGAGGTAGCCCGCTGTTAAATACTATTTTACAGGGCTGGCAGTTTTCAGGGCACTCTCCACCCTCTCAATACCCTTCAAAAACAAATATGGTGTGTTCCGCATAATACACTAGAACCTGCGGGCACATGATGTGGAAACTGGTTTGGGGTGCTATGGTAACCAGGGGTTTCAGGGCTCCAGTTTGAGAGCTGGAGTCTTTACCGCTGGTGTCCTGGGTCACCTTACTCTTACACCCGAACTAAGCCCTAAATGAATCGTCTGTTTTCTCCAGGTCTAAACACAGTATCTGGGTGGTTCTTCAATATTTGCTGCCCACTCAATAAGGTTCTACAGCCTATAAAAAGCTGATCAGTGGACGTGGAGGCAAAACTCCGGACTGACCTGGGTGCTTGGGAGAGGTAATTAGTCGCAGTCATTCGGGCAGTACTTGGCTATTTTTAACAGTAACGGGGTGGTACGAGAACCGTTAATCAGGTCCTCCTTCTTTATGTGTGGAGTTATTGTGCACTCCCTCAAACTCTATTTCAAACAACTTCTCACCTGGCACCACCAACTATGCCCGCTTTTTTCCCGCCAACTCCCTACCTCCTACCTCAACCTTCACAGTTTTAGTCTATCATCATTCCCATCCCATTCACCTACCTCACTTGCATTTCAGCATAGAGATTCTTCAATCTTAGGCCCTCACTCTGCCTAGCCACCCCCAGGCCCTCTAGCTTCAGCAGTCTGCAGACTCACCTGCCCAGCCTAACCTGGTTAATTCCCTAATGCACAGACCTTCTTGATACCCCAGCTCCTCTCACTCTTATCGTCCTAACGCTACCTCTCTTTGCACCCAGAGCAGTAAGCCTGCCCAGAACCTTGCCTCCACCTATAACACATGCACTCTCCTGCATCCCTATCAATACACAATGTGGGAGCAAAACCGTATACTCCAAAATCCAGGACACCCCAAGATTCAAATCACCCTGAATTTACCTCAGGCGATTCTGCTACGTACTGATCTTGCGCTAACAGGCACCCTAACCGACCTCAATTTAGCAGAGTAATAATAAGTAATTGGGACCTATCAATAACTGAGTTCTCGATCATTAGAAAATGAAAGGCTTTTATTACAAAAATCTCAAAATCAAGTAGTGTGAAATAAATGCCATGAAGGCTCAACTGTAAAGTTATACAGAGTAGTCAATAATCAGAAAAAATTAGAAACATGGGCATGTTGGGTGCAGGTTTGTGCAGACATAACAGGCTTTCCAAACGTGGTGGGGCAATGGAAGAAAATCCCACTCTATGCCGATGTTATCTTGTTGTTTCTCTCTGACCCAGAAATGGCAATACCAGCCACCTTGTCGGTATTCCAGTCCTTCTAAAAACACTTTGGCTACAGAATAAACTGGGGAAACTCTATACTGTACGCCCTCGGTCCATGGAAAAATGTCGGGTAAGTCTATTGCAGCCTCCGGGTCGCAAGGGAAGGGTTTTGATACCTGGGGATCGAGATAATGCTGGACCATGTGTTGTTCCTTGACAGAAGCCTTGACAAAGTCCTAAAGGAACACCTGGCAGAAGCGGGACAATGGTGATGGCTGCCACTGCCCCGGAAGGGAATAGCAGTGATTTTTTAGGTCGAGCCTAGGCAGCGTGCATCTGCTGTCTGGAAGACCTGGTGTAATCCCACCTGCTGCTTGGGATTGGTTCACTCCTGCGCTGCTCTTCTGCCCTGGCGTCTTATTGGTTGGGAGTCCCATACAGCATTTCTGTTTTCTGCCGAGTCAGCACCGACTAAGTACAGTTTACTTACGCTGTACGTGTTTATTAGTTCCTTTGGGAACTACTTATTTTATTTCATGGTAACGATTAGCCACAGCAGAGGCTTCATAGCTTTGACATACACAGGCGCTGCGCATTATGTTTAGCACGGCGCCCACTTTCATAATTACAGCACGGGCGCCACGCTTTATGTTATGTTATGTTAATATAACTTTTAAAGCGCATGAATACCCGGAGGTGTCTTGGCGCTGAACCTGAACGTAAGCCCTGTGGGAAAGCGAAGAGAAATAAATTAATTTAAAAATAACCAAGTTTTCAGGATTTTTCTAAAGGAGGCAAGGGAGTTGGCAGCTCTCAGTTCCATCGGGAGCATATTCCATAGTTTAGCCGTGCCATGGCCTATGCTTCGACCTCCTCAGCTCGAGGTTCGGATCCTTGGTACCAACATCAACCTGGCATTGGAGGACCTTAACTGTCTGCCCGGGTGGTACCAGGAGAAAAGGCTTTATGTTTTAGCACGGCGCCCGCTTTTATATTTTACAATGCCAATACCTCTTGTTCAGCTTAAGGGAATGCTCTTGTTAAAACCTGCACTTTTGCTCGTGGCTCCCTCTGCACCCTGGCTTTTGCTCCATAAAAACGCTCCTCCGAGGCTCAGCATTTCTCATCTCGGTTTCACACACCAAACTTGTGGTAGAACAAAGACCTGCCTGCGTACCCTGCACAAAACCCATTGTGATTGACCAAGGCGGCTGGGAGGTGGGTGGAGGTCGTCAACAAGGTCGGTTGTAGGTACACTTTCACTTGTTTTCAACAATCTTTATTGAAAACTCACCATTAACACGAAGACAGGCATACAGCAGCTCAAAATAAGCAAGAATGTACCTATTATTTACAAGAATAACAGTCAAATATAAAGCCTGCAGGCTGGTAAAAGAATATTACCTGCTTTAGAGTGCAAGAGTTTTTCTATAATAGTTAGTTAATGTGAGAGGGAATGTGGTCTAAAGCTTCGAGTCTCAGCATCAGCTCAACATCCTGTGATTCTGGGCAAGTCGCTTCATCTCCCCGTGCGTTAAAAAATAAAAAGAAATGTGACATTGTGTGATATAATCTGGTTCTCTCCAATGCCCTCAGGATGGTTTGCACTATACAAACTTGTAAAAAGGTGTCTGATGATCAAAGCATGATACTGATTTTACACACGCTCTAGTGGCTCTCCTGTATTTTGTAGTACGTTTGAATCTAAATGGTTAAATACATTGTGGTGCTGTGTGCGGCGCTCGAGTCTGAACGGACTTTTATCTTAATTAGTGGGTGTTGAGAAATCTTTCGATTATAAAAGCCCTTTTAGATTAAGAAAATAAAACTCAATTTCTTGCAGTCTGCCAACCAGTTAGGGGTTCGAAGTACCCGCAAAAATAATGCATGAGTGCGATTTGCATGCAACTGGTCTGAAAGATTGCTCATTTGCATAAGCAAAGCTTGGACGATAAAGCCATGCGGATTTGCAATCCGTAGACGAACTATGCAGAGAATGTTATTTCAAGGTTCCTTTTAGGCTACCTCTTCTAATGCTAGCAATTCTTTTTATTTATGGAAGAATAATCCCGTGCTAATATAAATTACGACGTAGACTAATGTCTACAATGCTGCTGTACGCAAATGAAGAAGGCACACAAAAATATTGCAGTAATGTGTTCCCATATAAAGAGTTTGAAAAAATTATTTATTTACTTTTAAATTAGAAATATGAAAACAGCAGTATACACTGTCGAAATGCAGAGTTATGTAAAATCACCCTGCTGTATGGGCAGAAAGCTAGAATAGTAAACCTGCACACACATATTAAAACAAGCATTTGCAATGCAATAGGTCTCTCATTTGTGAGACTTTGAGCTATTGGCATTGTAAATGACAATGCCTTTTATTGTGGCCAGCAACATGGCCGAGTAGCTGCACTCTTTGGCAGTTCCGTCAGCCCCCAACCCAATCCTGTAAATAATCCTGCCTTCGTGAAGCCATCAAACGACCTAGAGGGGAGTTCTATGTCCCCTGACCCACAACGGCTGCACTAGAAGGGTCGAGAAGGAAATCTAGCCACAAGAAAGCCTCCAAAAGCTGCCGAGCCGAAACCAAGCGTAGCGGCCCAAGATGGCGACGGAACACGGAGCTGAATCCGGCCGAGAACCACTGTGAAGTGACCGCCTGTTCCCCGGAGGTTAGACGTCAGCGGAGGTGCAGCGGAGACAAAGGTAACCTCCGAAACTCAAACGAGTGCGGTGCGCCCGGCCGTGACCATCCCCGGAACCCTGCTGAGACTAGTATAGTGCGGCCTGTGGGGTAAGTGGCCCACTGAGGGAGACGGGAAGAAATGAGAAACCCTGATGAACCCAGGGAGAGGCAGTGAGACGGTGTGGGCCCCCAGCTGCAGAGGGAATTCAGCAAACTAGAACAAAGAAGCATTTATTGAAGAGACCGGAAGAAGCAATACCCAGCTCCCTGCGTGGACGGCGGACCGCAGAAATTGAGAGCACAGATTACAAGCAGCCAGTCCCCTGGTCTGCAGAGGCCAATGGAGGTGCGGTGAGCCGGACCGCTGAGACAGTCGCGCGGCCCGAGAAGTGAGGGTGCGCTCGACTGCGGCGGTCCCTGGAGCCACGGTGAGTCACAATAAATGAGACCAGCAGGGGGAGGCACTGATTGAGCGCCCGAAAAGGAGATGTGCCTCGGGCCGTCAAAGAGAGGCAACGAGGCAGTTTGAGGCCGGTGGCTGTGGCAGAATCTCCGACTGTGACGGCCGCTGCCGCTGAACCCTGTGAGGGTGAGGAGGGGGAAAGCCAACAAGGGGGAAATTTAGGTGAGGAGGACGACCGAATATAAACTAACCCTCAAAAGGTTGGTGGTATCTATCAAGCACCCATCTCGCCACCCCCTCCTTGACCAAAAGAGACTGAGAACTCCCTTCAGGGAAGCTGAGAGGCGGCTTCAGAGCTCCAAGAGAACACCAGGGGTCGCCCCAGATTGACAACTCTAGGCACGGCCACAGACCTACCAGAGGGACACCGCTGCAACACACGGAGAGGATAGAGACGAGGCCACAGTCGAGGGAAAGCAGAATCCTCTTTATGAAACAAACTCCCATCCCCCCCCCCGGGCAGTGAGTGAAGGACGTAAGCTATAGAAGTTAAGGCGACGAGTAGTGTGAAGAGGCAGCGGCATCCGCACTCAGAAGTGAAGCAAGCAAAGGTCAAGTGCAGCCCCCCGCGAAAGAGACTCGACAAAAAAGCCCACAGAGCCTGGGCAGAGACCCGGCCAGCACCCAACGCGATGGCGAGAGATAAAGACCCCAAACCGACAAAACAGGGGAAGATGGACCGTTACGCAAAAGTGATACCCACAACCACTGGAGCAGAGGGAGAAGATGCACCTGGGCCGGACAAAACAGCCATACTGCAAGCGATACAGGCCTCCAGAGAGGCTCTGGAGGGAAAGATGGCTGAGGTGCGCTCAGAGGTGTCACTGCTGCGCCAGGACTTGCGCAAGGTCTTGGAGAGAGTGATTCTAGCAGAAAATCGTATTGCAGAAGTGGAAGATGTGTCTAACACTAAGAGGAAGGAAGTCACAGGGTTGTCGGCTGCACTGAAAGAGGTGACCTGGAAGGGGGATGATGCAGAAAATGGGGCCCGCCGGAATAACCTCCGCTTCATTGGATTTCCGGGGGGGGGCCAGCCCCGGGACTGTTCCTACTGACATGGCTTAAAGATACCCTCCCGAGTGCGCTGTTCTCACCCTGTTTCATAATAGAGCGAGCTCACAGAATGCCAAGCTTCCGGCCACCACCGGGTGCTCCCCCGAGACCCTTGATTGCCTGCTTTTTAAACATCCAGGACCGTGATTTAATACTTCGAGAGCTGAGACAAAGAGGTGAAATCAAACATGCCAATACATGAATAATGGTGTTCCCAGATTATTCCCGAGCAGTGCAAAAACAACGGCGAAGCTTCGATGCAGTTAAGGCAAAACTGAGAAGACTGGCGATCCAATATATGCTCCTCTTCCTGTCAAAACTGAAGGTAATTTTCCGGGGCAACACGCAATTCTTCCAGAGCCCAGAGGAGCGTGGGCCTGGATTGAAGAACGTCTCCTCATGAGGCGTCGACTGGACCCGAACGGGACACCTCAAACGGATAAACCGGGGAGACCGAGCTCTGGGAGGCTCAGAGGAAAAATGCTGAGGCGCCTGACAGCATCACGGGAGACCCACGTTGGAACTCCTTATCGCGCCAAGCGGATCACAAGTGGGAAGGTACAAAACTCGGAATCTGAGGAATAAACCTCAAGAGGAAACACTAGACAAACACTGCAGACAAACAGAGATCGAGCAGCTTCCGAACCATCGGAAAAAGAATACGCGGCTGATGTGTATAGCGACCATCCATTTCTTAAGGACATTCATCAGATAGAGGACTAAGGTCCAGACTCGGCAGCTCCAATGACCCAGCAGCAGCAACAATCCAAGAGTGGCGATGAAGGCTGAGATGCAGGGGTGAGACAGCCACCGAGAGACAGTAAGCCACCACCAGACACTATAACATTCAGCCCAAGAGGCTGTGGAGCCAATAGTGGAAGTATAGCACGTGATATATAGTTAATTGTTTTGGGGGAGGGGGTGGGAGACAGACCTCTTAAACTTTGCTTGTGCTGCAGTTGTCATGTTGACGATTTGGGGGGCGGCGAAGGTAATGGAAGAGAGTAGGGTGGGGGCTTTGTGTTGAAAGTTGAGGACATCAAAGGGTAAGTTGGGGCCAAAAGAAGTTGACCTTAGGAAAAGACCGAAAGGATACCGAGAATTGGGGCAGGGAAGGAAGCGGCTATAACTGTAACAGATCACATCAAAGGAGCCATAGAAAACATACGCATCAACATTGGGCGAGGGGAACTTGAAGGAAGTGAGCTGATTATTTATTTATAAGTTTTATATAGTGCTAGCTAGACCCGGGGGTATTGGAGCGCTTTACATACACAAGGGAAAACAAGCTTATATGATTAGGGTCACCCGGGTCACTCGCGACCACCTCTCAGCCTTCCATACAAATGAAGAGTTGGTCAGACAGTAGAGAATAAAAACCAAGTATATTTTATTCAGGGACACTCGAGCGGAGTCCAGTCTGACCAGCCTCCTTGGATTGCTGCAGAGGGACTGACTTCAGCCAACATAGAGATACATTATGTACATGTCTAAACCAAGAAAGTCCCGCCCATAATGGAAATCTACTAGCAGGTGCAGCTAAAACAAAAAAGTACAGAAAGATGAGTTTCGACTCTGAGACCGGGCACACATTATCTCCGTGCCAAGGTCATTCTGCTCATACCTACCGCTAGACTAGTGGGAGAAAGCCTCTATCTATGGGAAAGGAATGCGTTAATAAGAACCGTGTATTCATTAGCAGAGCAAGGCCTAACCTTGGAGAAACAAAATTTTCCACAGCCTGCTTCTCGAGTCAGGGAATACATAGCTAACGACATGATTCAAAATGGTGGCTAAACATAAAATGGTGCCACAAATGCCAACTTAACACGAGAACAAAGCACAAATAAAATAGCAAAACATTTTCATTTCATCAAACTACACAATACTGACGTGGAACGTCAACGGGTTTGGAAACAAAATTAAAAGGGGACTGGTAACTAGATATCTCAAACGACTTAAACCAGACATTGTCTTCCTACAGGAGACACATCTGGTGGGCACGTATTGCTCATTCCTGGGAAGGGGCTCATATATAGGCTGTCCGGTTTTAGGTTTAAACCTATAATAACTGATAAAACCCCACCAAAAGGGAAATAGCCCTCACCAGTGTAAACATATAAACACTGAAAAAACACCTGCACAAACCACAAAATAAATGCCATTCAAAGAAAGGAAAAGAAGAGTGAAAGAGTCATATTTTCTTTCTTACTGAAGGGGCCAATACAATATAACTTTGTTATACAAGCTAGCAGCAAGAAAGACTGGGCTAACATTATTCTGCTTGAGTTTTGTTGTTTAGGGATGTCACTAAAATATTGTTTCTTCTTCCTTTTGCTTTTTTCGGTTTTGTGGTCTTTGGTCTAAAGATGCCGGGTTAAGAAGCCTGTTTTAGGTCTTGTTCAATTATTTTATAAACTGTAGAGAATCTGGACATATCAAAATCATATTTGATATTTTGGCTGATTTGGAGTCTTTTACTGATAGGTAAAATGGCTGGTTTCATAAGAATCTTTCCCAATATGTGCCATCACATTTACCCACAGAAAATGGGTAAAAACCCTTGATACATCAGCCCCCAGTTTCTAGTGAGTCAGTATTGATAGTAGGTGAATTACCAACACCCCAGGCTTTAAACATTCAATGCAAGGTTTAGTGACAAGTATATGTGAAAAGAGTGCTATCACCAAGCATATGGGATAGTGGTGAAAACATGACACCAGACTTTTGGAAAACATGGAACGCAGTGTCACTTGGAATGCTGCTGCTATAAGGTTCTTTCCATGTTCAACAAAGATTGAAGTGATATTGTTTGTATTTGCAGTGATTCAGCTACGTATATGAAAATGTTGTGTGATGACCTGACAAAATCGATACCTGAGCTGAAGTGCTTCCCTGTAAGAGATCCTTGCCACTTGTTAGATGGTATGCTGAAAGCATCTTTACAATCTTCAGAGTTAATGAAGAATTCTATTTACTTTTTAGTCCATTCTGGTGCACTGTTTTGTTATGGCTAGAACTAAAACGCAAATATTTCTCATTTTGTGCTTTGTGTGGCATCAAAGAAAGAGTCATCCCAACTGTGTCACTTAGCTGATGGTCCTCAGTCCAAGGGGCTGTGAATGCTATATTATCCATGTGGCGACCGTTTACAGGATTTTTGCTGAGTGATGATGCCAAAGGCAAGAAATGTGAGGATCTTTGGTCTCATATTGATAGTGATGTGAAAAAAGTACACTCTACTGCATTCTTAGATTTTTACAGGAAAACATAACTGCTGTAGTGTTCATAATAAAAAACTAGAGTCTGAAAACACCCTTGTCTGCCAAGTGTTCAGCATAATTGGTGTATATGTGAAACATCTCCTTGAAAGTAGGCTAGGTGACACGCTTAGTGACTTTGGAACTGCAACATGTTCCATGTTAGAGTGCTTGCCACTTGGTAAGCAAAGCAATGTTGAAGAGCAATTCAGGAACTTTTTTTTTACAATGTATGGGAAATGGCTTTCAATGATGCATAGAAATGTCCCTTCACCAACCATGGCATTTGAAGTCAATGAAACCTCATTGTGGTACTCTTACAAGTTCTAGATCCCTTCCATAAAGGGGAATTTTCTCCGTAGTTTCAAAAGTGCTGCTTCATTTTTGACCACTTCAATAACTGAGGGCATAAACGCCCAGTTCAACGCAAATGTTGCAGAACCTGCCCAGAGAATCGAAATCTTCAAGTGCACCAGTATTGGCATGGAAAGCTATGTCAGTGGCCAGAGATAGCAAATTGTGTACTGGCTGTTTTGGCGTTACCCGTCTCAAGTGCCAATGTTTAGAGGGCCTTTTCACAGAAAAAGGTTTACATGTGAAGGAAAAAGCAAGCGCACATGACCAAAGACTCACTGAAGAAGTATTGTATTGTGTTGGACCTCATATACACACTGTACGTACACTGTCTATATACCATAAGCAATAATAAAAGCAAAACTTTCCATAAACACCGGAAAAACACTGTTTCTGTTGTTTTTAATGGCGCGAAAATGTGTAACCACTGATTACCACTGTTTTTTTAAGGTATTGAAATCACTTGAAAACACTGAAAAAACCCCACCAGAATTTACCAAAAATAGAAACTGAAAACAGGAAAGCCTACTCATATACTACACTCGCACATGCGGGATTCTCCACGGGATCAACAGGGGTGGCCATACTAACCAAGAAATCACCCCCCTTCCATGTTAATAAAACGTGGATAGATCCCAATGGTACATTTGTGGCGGTACAAGGGACATGGGGTCGAAGAGAGTTTATGCTGATGAGTGTATACGCACCCCGAGGCTACAACAACGCACGTTAGATAAAGTAGCCGAGATACTCCTAGAGTCAAGACCCACCACGCATATTATAGGGGGGGACTTTAACGATGTTGCAAACCCACATATGGATCGTACACACGTAAATCCAGAGACGCACGGACATACCCACTTGGCCCAATTCCAAGATATGCTCAGTCTGATTGACCTTTGGTGTAGACACCATCTGACTGCCCAAGCTTACTCCTACTTTTCAGGTGCCCACAGGGTATTCTCTAGATTAGACTACCTCTTCGCCCCGGCAGGAGAAGTGGAGACAGTAGAAAGAGTGGAGTATTTGGCGAGGTGCATATCTGACCACTCACTACTCTGGCTGACAGTAGGAGGTAGAGAGGGCATAGGAAGACAGGGATGGAGACTAAGTGCCTGGGCCCTAAGGGATAGAGAGATTGCAAATGAAATCCGGATTGCCTCAGAATTGTCGGCGGTCACCTTATGGGAAGCTTATAAGACTGTGGTGTGGGATAGGGCATAAAATACTTTAGCAAATAAAAAGAGAGAGGAGATTCGAGAGGTTGAAACCCTGGAGCGTAGGCTGCTGGAACTGGACAGAGACATGGGCCCGAGGCTGACCAGCACACACTCCACCAAATAGAGATAACACGAGGGGAATATAGGGCCCTGGTTAATCAAGAAGCGAAAGCCCAAATTTAGGCCACCCAACACAAATTATATGAGGCGGAAGATAGAGCGGGGAAGCTCCTGGCTTGGCTAAGCAAAAAAGAGAGAGAGACGAGATGGGTGGCCGTCATACAAGAACAGGACAAGACACACACAAAGCCCCAAGACATAGCAGATGCTTTTGCCCAATACGACACAGAACTATATAGAAGCAGGCAACTAGCAGATAACACCCAAATTCACAGGTACATGGAAGTAATAGACACTCCCACACTCTCTGGGGAAGACCGAGATATGTTAGAGAAGGAGCTGACCCTAGAAGAAGTGATGGACGCCATTGGTAGGCAGAAAATAGGAAAGACCCCGTGCCCGAATGGACTGCTCGCAGAATTTGTTTAACGGAATGCAAGTCTATGGGGTCCCCACCTTTCAAACATGTTCCTGGTGGCGCAAGAGGAGGGGACCCTTCCGCCTGACCTACGTGCTGCCACGGTGGTAGTGATTCACAAAGCAGGGAAACCCCCAACAAAGTGTGGGTCCTACAGACCAATCTCACTACTTAATGTAGAGACAAAGATCCTGGCCACTATTCTGGCCATGCGCCTTCTGACGGTCATCACATCTCTCATACACTGGGACCAATCCGGCTTCATGCCAAAAAGAGCCACACGCTTTAATCTTCGCCGACTTGCCAACTGGATGGACACAGTGAAGCACAGAGATAGCCCACACGTATTCCTCTCCTTAGTTGCAGAGAAGGCATTCGACACAGTCCACTGGCCATTCATGAAACAAACATTGTTGACATTCGGATCCGGGCCAGTCTTTATAGCCTGGGTAACATTATTGTACACAAACCCAGAGGCCAGAGTTCGAGTTAATGGGGCGACCTCTGCAAACTGGTTGGTGCAGAGGGGCACTAATGTTATGTTATGTTAAAATGACTTATAGAGCGCACGTATACCGATTGGTTTCTTGGCGCTTGATCTAGGATGTGCTGGAGCTTTGTTGGGGTGTCATGCGCTTGAATTAGTCATAGGCTTGGGCAAATAGCCAGGTCTTAAGAAGACTTCTGAATTTCATGAGGTCCGTACATGCTCTAGTGTTTAATGGAAGGGAATTCCAAAATCCAGGTGCCAGTACTGAAAATCTGCAACCACCTTGTCGCTTCAGTTTGTAAGAAGGTGTGGTTAGGAGGTTCATATGAGATGAGCGCAGGTTGCACACAGGTATATGCCTTTGAATAAGGTTGGAGATGAATTTTGGGCTTAGGCCATACAGGGACTTAAAAATCAAACAGCCCACTTTAAAAGCAGATCGTTGTGGGATGGGGAACCAATGTAGGTTCCTCATAAGGGGGAAACGTGTTGCCATCTGGGTTGCTGAAAGATCAATCTAGCGGCCTGACTCTGTAATAGTTGCAGTCTCCTGATGAGATACAATGGTATGCCAAAGTATAGAGAATTGGCGTAATCTAAATGAGAGATCACCATGGCTAAAACAGCCTGTATTAGTGCTTCTCTCGTGAGGAGTCTGCTGATCTTCCTTATTTTTCTTAATTGATGAAGGCAGGTCGAAGTAACTGATGCAATTTGGGTTTTCATCAAGAGGTCGTTGTTGATTATCACCCCAAGGCTTTTAGCTGAGGAAGAAGGGGTGGGGGTGAGCACCCAACTCGTGGGCCAAAACTGTGTACTCCAAGGATTCTGAGTGCCTCCTATCAGGATAAGTTCAGTTTTATCCGGGTTGAGTTTCAGCTGGTTGCTATTCATCCAGTCCCAGATATGCAGCATGGTGGCTTGGAATTCTAATGCCGAATCAGGAGAATTATTAATGGCGAATATTAGCTGTAAATCATCTGCATAGTTGAATGTACACACCTTCCTTTCTTTTAAAGAATGAATCAGTGGTAGGAGATAAAGATTGAATAGATGAGGAGATAGCGAAGAGCCCTTGGGTACTCCGCAAGTTACACTCCTTTTGGATGCTGTGAACTGGGATAAGCGAACTGACTGGGAGCGGTCCTCCAAGAACGACCCTATCCATCTGAGAGCTGATCCCTGAAGCCCAGCGGCTCGGACACGATCAATCAGAATACTGTGATCGACCGTGTCAAATGCCGCAGACAGGTCCAACAGCACCAAAGCCTGAGGGGATCCTTTGTCTGTTTCATTCCGGAGTGTATCCAGGACGGTCAGTAGGACTGCCTCTGTTGAGTGAGCTGGCCAAAATCCTGCTTGGCGGGGATTGAGAAATTCCGACTGTTCGATGAAGGCATATAAACATTTTGCCACATGGGATTCAAGTACCTTGGCCAGGTAAGGAAGCAGCAAGATTGGGCGATAATTAGTCAATATCTCAGGGTCAGCCCCTGGTTTCTTTAGGAGGGGGCAATGATAGCTTCTTTAAAAGCTCTCGGGACAATACCCTGAGCCAGTGACTCATTTAAAAGAGAGAGGGCAGGCCTAGGAAGTAGAGAAAAAACCTCTTTTAAAACATGGGGTGGACAGCTGTATGTCGGGGACCCTGATTTTACTTTGGAAAAAAGATCCAGAAAGTCCAGGCTGTCGATCGGCGGAAACTGCTCAAGAAAATAGGGGTTTTCCGGTGTAGTTGAAGGTGCCTTGAGGGTGTTGTACTTTAAGATACTGTCCTTGATTGAAACGATTTTATCTATGAAGGAGGTGTTGAGAGAGTTACACAGTGCTTGAGATGGTGTAGGTTCATTAATAATGGAGAATATTTCTTTCGACTTGTTAGAAGAGCTCATGATTTTTGCGTAAAAATATGTGGCCTTGGCTGTGGAGATTGACTTTTTATATAGCTTAAGTTGAGCTAAATAGACCTCTCTCTTGTCAGGAGAGTAGCTACATCTCCTTTCAGTTTGACGGAGGGCTAATTTTTGTATTTTTAAATCCGCCGAGAACCATTTCTGGGCTTTGTGGCGCCTAACAGATTTCACCCTTCTAAGTGGGGCGTGATTGTTGCAGGCCGCTGAGGCTTTCCACACTGGCCGTGACGGAGGGCTGGGTGGCAGGGACTGTGTTTGTCCGCGTAGCCAAGAAGGAAGTTTTGTCCATGCTCTTCCAGTTCCTGGCCATAGTCCCTTTAGCTACTGATGGAATGATCTTGGTTATATTGTTGATAGTAAACTATATTAGGTGGTGGTCAGACCATGTACAGGGAGAAACTGTCAAAGCAGACACTGTGGGGTTAGCCGTCCAAACATGGTCTAGGGTATGTCCCTTAATATGCGTGGGCAAAGTTACCCACTGAGTGAAATTTAACCCATTGAGTAGGTCAGTTAGCTCTTCAGCTTGCGGGCCGCCCAGAGCATCATTGGCCCAATAATTAAAATCGCCAATCAGCAATATGTTTGCTTGGTTCATCGTAAGGTGAGCCATCTGTTCACCCAGAGAGTGGGGAAATAGAGGCATATTCTGAGGGGGCCTATATAGTAAAACACAGATCAGAGGGGCCGAGGCAGACTCCAATTTGATAACTAGGTTATCTACTGAGCTTAAGGCTAATGGTGTTAATAAAGTGAATTTTAACTCCTGACGTATGATGGCAGCTACTCCCCCTTACAGCTTTTCCTGGGGGACGATTCGCCTGCAGGATATAGTAGTTGTTTGGGAGTGCCGCCAAGATATCAGGAGCGGATTCTTGGGATAACAAAGTTTCTATTTAAAGAAGAATATCTGGGTGTGTAGAATCCAGTAAATGGAATATGTCCAATTTGTGTGTAGGCAGGGAAGAAGTATTTAAATAGAGGATGCTTAACTCGGACGATCTTTCGTGGTCTGAGCACCTATTTAATCCGTTCTGATTAAGTCCTAACTCTTGTTGAGAGCGTGTAATTTCTGGGAAGGATGACAATAGACAGGGATGTCCCCTGTCTCCATTGCTGTTCGCATTCGTGTTAGAACCGCTTTCCTGTGTGATTAGATCCTAACCAAATATAAACGGTTTTAAAGATGATGGAGAGGTCTTGGGAAATGAACAGATTTTGCTTTATGCGGACGACATCCTCTTATATGTCACTGATCCAGCTAGGACGCTCCCAACGACCTTAGCTATATTCAGAGAGTATGGTTGACATGCGGGTTACTGTATCAACTGGGATAAATCTAGTCTTTACCCGGTGGAGGGACCCATTGACAGCCGAGACATCCCGGGGTGCTTTCAGGCAGTTCAAGAATGTTTCCACTATCTAGGCCTTTACATCACCACTAACGAGGCTGCGAACTTAGCGCAGAATATTAAAAGGGTCCTAAAAGAATTTCAGGAAGACGTAGGGAGATGGAGACGACTTCCACTGACGATAATGGGCAGGGCGGCCATGTACAAAATGGTCATGCTCCAAAAGCTGTTGTACATACTACAAAATACATATAGCAAGATCCCCGAGACAATTTTTACAACACTAAATAGTGAATTGCGTACATTTCTATGGACGGGGCTCATCCAAGAGTGGCATTGCAAACACTGCTACGCAATCAATACAATGGGGGCTTTGCATTACCGGACATAAGAGCCTACTATAGAGCGGCCCACCTAGTAGTCCTACAGGAGATCACTCCACATACGCGCTTGAACGGCTTCAATTTAGAAATCATACATACCTACACTACTTATATGGAGGTAAGGGCACCGGCCAACTAGAGAGTAATAGAAGTCTAGAAGGGTGCGGAAAGACAAATGAAGTGGGGTGCAAAAATATCGAGGGAGACCCCCCCTGTGGGAAGGGACAAGGCTACGGTAAATTTGTAAACTCCAGGGTTTCATACAGTGGGACATGATTGGAATCTCCAAACTGGGAGTTGTCCTAGAAGGAGACACCCTTGCCTCCTTTGCTACACTACAGACTACATACCAACTACATAACAATCAGAGCTATGCATATCTCAGGCTGAAACATGCATGGAGGGCAGAGGGATTGGATGCGGTAAATATCCCTGAGTTTGCCCCTCTCGAGGGCAGACTCCTACAAAAGGAAATCCCCAATAAAGCCATCTCCTGGACGTACAAAACATTACTAAACAATATCCCCGACAAACTGAGACCACTCAGAGCCAAGAGGGAGGACACCACAGGGCCATTGGACGATATTGACTGGGAGGCAGCCCTGATGCACCCGAGGGAGGTGGCCATAAAATAGAGGCTACGGCTAATACAATTTAAAATCCTCCATAGGGTTTATTATGACAGAGCACGTCTACACAACATGGGAAGAGCAGACATGCCCAACTGCTTGCGTTGTAAAGCTCCCCAGGGCACATACATACATACACTCTGGGAATCTAGCCATATTAGATTGTACTGGTCACGGATATTGGGGGAACTGAATGCAATACTCAATGCACAGCTTGAATTAGAGCCTCGGTATGTTCTGCTGGGTATCCCCACTGAAATAGATTTGCCACACAGCAAACTCTTGTTATGTAATTTGGGGCTAGTAGTGGCCAAAAGGGACATAGCCAGTCATTGGGGAGCCCCAAACCTCCCCACACTTATGGAATGGAAAACTAGCATGGACATTTATATGGTGGCGGAAAGAGTGACTTACCAGGCTAGAGGTTGCCCCCAAAAGTTTAAAAAGATCTGGTCCCCACGGATGACTGATTATGGGTTGGAAGTGGGAGATGGATAGGAAACATCAGACACAACATGGTGAGGCCCAGAGACAGGCAGAAGTCGGATTTCCTCACTTGACCCTCCATGGCCTGCTCCCAAAATAGGATCATTATCCTCATTGATGGTAATTTTATAATAATCAAACCGAATGTGATTACAGTTGGTGTCATTGCTGCTTCACTCTGCAACATATGTAATTTTGTGATGTTATATATTGTTCCTCACAACTCGTGTATCCATGACATATGCTTTATTGGTACTAATAAAAACAGTCAAAAAAAAAAAAAGACAATGCCTTTTATTTATGTGTTTTGAAAACCTGCAAGAGGTGCGTAAACACGCACTTTGTACTTATAGTCGTTGCTTACGAGAAGCAAGGCTGGAAGTAACTGCGCCTCTTTTACTGCCAGCCTTGCTTCTCGTAAGCAAGGACTATAAGTACAAAATAGGTGTTGATACGCACCGCTTGCAGGCTTTCAAAACATATAAATAAAAGGCTTTGTTATTTACAATGTCAATAGCTCAAACTCTCGCAAGTGCGAGACCTATTGCATTGCAAATGCTTGTTTAGCATGAAAACGCTCCCAAAACTGTTTCCCGTTCTCCAAAACATGCCTGCACTGTCACTGAGCACTATATTGACAGACTAGACAGAATTACGTGCAGCCTGCTCTGGGATGAGGGTGCACCCCAGATAGCCCTCTGATACTTACACCGTTCAGTCTATAATGGAGGTATCGCACTACCAGACATTAAGGGCAACTGATGGGCGGTGCAACTTCAGAACATAAATTAATGGGGGTTTGCCCTGAGAGGAGACCCTGCCACGAGACTGGAGCGGCTGGGACTGGAAGAGCACACATACATACATTATTTATACAGCACCAAGAGTAGAAAGCAGCTTTTACACAACACGCAGGTAAGGTTAGATGTTTGGGATAAAGCCAACAAACACCTGGGGTGGTGGGGTAAGTGACTAAGCAAACCCCATTTGGAAAGGACACATGTTGAAGGAGGTTGGGAGCTGACTGGATTTCGCCAGAGGGATGTAAAAGGCATCTCCATTGCAGGGGATGAAATGGAGGTGGGTGGGTGGGGAAATCGTTTGAAGCTTTAGAGCAAGAATACAATCTGAGTCCCACACAGAAATGTATGTACCTACAGTTGTCTCATGCTCTGCAAGTTGAGTAAATTAACTGGACTGTGGTCCCCGACAGTAGCCGTTTGGAACACATGATACTTGGTGAATAGATGCTCAGTGTGGTAGTCTCCCAAACATACTGCACCATTATGAATAATAAACCCGACACACTTTTAAAACTCAGAGCAGCTTGAGAGAAAGATATTGACCCTATAGAGGATGTGGACTTGGAGGCGGCCTCAAAGCTCCCGGAGAGGTGGCTTTTCAGTCCAAGCTGCGACTGATACAGTTGAAAATTCTACACAGGATTTACTATAATAGAAGTTGACTGTATAGAATAGATAGGGCCCCAGACCCCCAATGTCTGCTGTGTGGGGTGGTGGAGGGTACATTCCTAAACACTCTTTGGACCTGCCCTCCTATTGTCGAATACTGGGCCGACATCGTTGCAGAATGTGCGCTGCCCTGGTGATAAGGATTCCCAAGATGCCGCATTTCATCTTGCTTGGAGTACCTTGTGTCGTAGACCTTAAGGGAGCTCATCTCTGTGATCTGGGATTTATGTTAGCAAAGAGGGAAATTGCCAAACTGTGGGGCAGTCCACAATTGCCAAATGCACATCAATGGTTTCAAGGCATGAACATGTGCGTGGAGGTAGAAAGAGTGGTTTATACTAGCAGTGGCTGCCCCAAAATGTTTGACAGAGTATAGGGCAGACCGAGAGAACATCATGGCCTAGCTTAGGGAGGTTGAGAGGTATTTATTCATGGACTGCTGCTTGGTGGCCCACGGTGGGAGGCTTGGCTCCTATACCTGGTTAGACTCAAAGAGGGTTGGGATCCAAGAAGGCAGGACATGAGTGGAGTTGAAATGTGTTATCCAATTGCTAGTATACAGTACTGTAGGGATTGGGTGTTGAATTGCTTACGCTATGCATGGTAGCATTGGCAGGTTTCATGTGGATGTTGATTGTTACATGTTACAAAACTCAAAATAAAAACTTTTTGGGAAAAAGAATCAAAAATAATTTCTAAGTCCCAAATGAACATCAAAACCATAAAAGGAATCAGACAGCATACCCTGAAGAAAAGGAAAGTAATCTGGCTCACCCCCAAATCAAGGGGTTCTTATACACAATTCTTGCACAATAGATTGGGAAAAACACAATCCCATTGTGGCATGGTCAAAAATAACAAGTTGTTCGACGAATCAGAGTTTTGTATGCTACATCTAAGGGTACTAGCCCATTTTAAGAAAGTATCGGTCATCTTCTGTGTTGTTGCTCTCTGGAGACGTCCAAAGCAACATGGAATATTTGGCAATGAGTGTTCATACAAACAAAGAAGACCGGGCTCAGCAACGGAACTGCAGTGGAAGGGGCCTTGAGAAATGTTACAGTTAGAAGCACTAGAAAGTTCATTACAATACATTGTAATTCTCCATTACATACTTTTCCCTCTCACATGCTGATTTTGTGAGGAGAAAGTATTTGAACTAGATGGGAGGGGGGAAAGCAGAAGTGAATGATAGAACAGCATCAGAATAGCATCCCTGTCAACAAATATGGTCATTTTGTGAAAATGTGGCACAAATAAATTGCTCTATTAAACATACGTTTATGTATCATATTAAAGTAGTGCCACTGCCTTCATTTTAATTCACCATTTGCATATTAGATCCATTATAAAATCATTATTCATCATCATTGTTTATTTACAAAAATATAATCCCAGTAAAACGTTACAAATGATTGGTTACAACAAGATTCATCAATACAATGACATAGTTAATCCTATCGCGACTTCAGCTTGGACCATCTCTTCATCATAAATAGAACATGGCTGGGAAATGATGCTTCATGAGGCTGTACCGCCCGGATATACTGTACATACACAGAACCACACATCCGAAAAGACTGAAGGAGTAGTCATGGTCCTCAAGAATGCCATCACAAGAGCACACATCTCCACCCATTCTCAGCTGAAAATGTGATTTATTACTACTCAGGTGCACACTGCAGCACACAAGCACGTTCTCATTCTATATTCTTATTCTTATTCCTGCAAATGTACAGACCGCCACCATTCATTTCCACCTTCTAATAAACATTATCTAGATTCAATAGAGTCTCTTATCTTTGAACACCATAACTCCTGCATGCTCAGTGACTTTAACTCCTGCTCTGACAAGCCAAAATAGACTCGGATAATGTCACGTCTTCACAAATGTTGAGGCACTGAACGTGCAGCAGCTAGTATCCTGACCCTCTGCACTGCTCTACACACCATGGGCGCTGTCACACCAAATCACAAAACCTAAAAACACAAAGACAAACGCTGCAAGAACTAATGCCTTAAGGAACCAAAGAACCTCCTCAATATGCACAAGGCCACAGAACCCATCACTTCAGTGGATGAGATTAACCTTTCGTCAAAGAGTCCAACTGAAGCTCTGATACCTATCACATTAAAAAGACCCTCTTGAAGACAATGCAACCTCAGCCAATCCACTAAGGACTTCATAGCAGTCAAAGCAAATAACATAACTCTGCCCAGAAGATGGAAGAAAGGGTCTGAAGAAGATTACATCAGCATCAATCCAAGACACCAAAACTGAAGAGAGAAAGTACTCCTGATACCCCTCGGTCTTGTTTTCTGTCCTACTGGGAGCTACACAAGATTATCCTGGTACTCTGCAATCCATTGCTCACCAGTAAATATAGTAGAAAATGAAGATTAATAGGAGGTGCATGTCGAGGAAAGAGAGCAGGTTTATGTAGCCACAGCACAGCTGAAGAGTAAGGGAAGAACGAGAATAGAACCCTCCTAACACTCAAACAATATAACTCCAGCTGAGACCAGGGCTCCCTTTTAAAGACGAGCCTACAGTAAATAAAGGGATGTGAGCCAGTACCACTCATTGTTTCTCTTCGAACAGTAAACCCGAGGGACATTATTCACTAACAGTGAGGACTTAAATTCTCTATTAGCTAGTAGAACAAAATATTACACTTACGCACCGACACACATACTATTCAATGATCAATAAACGTAACCACTTCACAACACAGGCTGAGCATGCAACCAATTTAAGAATAAATAGTAGTAGCACAACCATAAGCAAAATAAGATTATTCAGTTATGTCATGGGAGGAGATGTAGCCTAAAGACCAGAGCGGCTGACCAAAGAACTGAGGAACCAGTTTCGAGTCCCAGCCTTCGCTCAACTTCCTGTGATGTTGGGCAAATCACTTAATCCCCCTTTGCTAAGAACATAATGTGTTCTAATGTCATTGAGTCAAGTTTATGCCACGTAAAAATGCAAAAAAGTACCTCCTTGGAACCCTGCACACAACTTACATTCCTTCATTGATAATATCCCACTAAACACACCCTTAGGTCTCCTTGGGCTTCCTACTTTCACAAGCCTCCCGAAGTTCCACCACTCCTTCTCTGAAATCTTCAGAACCTTACCCTTTC
This sequence comes from Calotriton arnoldi, assembly GCA_963921515.1. NCBI lineage: Eukaryota > Metazoa > Chordata > Amphibia > Caudata > Salamandridae > Calotriton > Calotriton arnoldi. The sequence goes on from CAWUFW010007645.1 coordinate 122,385, forward strand.
CCACTTGTGAAGGTGCGTTAACTTCGAAGTAACTCTCTTAGTACGATTTCTAGGATTTTTTACCTGCTCCCAGGCCCCTAATTGAAAGCGCACACTTGTCTACTTCACAGAATTCTTCTTCTTGTAAAATCTCTGGTATTTGCTTTGAGATTTTCAAACACAATGACGGGTCAAAGAATCCATCATATCCATACCCACAGCACTTTAATGCCACTTCATCACCCACACAGGACACAATTCAAACAGACTGACACCCATAACAGGAGTGTTGACTGGTCAGGTATGACCACAGCATGCTGTCCACTGCCTTATTGGTGTCCACTTTTCCAGTTATGGCCCTTTGCACACACTCCACCAGCGTTCAGTTCATCTGTTTCACCAACCTGTTGGCCTGTGGATAATATAGCGCTATCCTATGATGTTTACATTTGGATGTATAACACTTTAATATAATACTGTAATAACTTCAAGCTTAGTCTTGCCATCCTTGAGATATGGGGCTTCATGTATGAAGAATGCATTAGGTAAAAGGAGTCCCAATTTGCGCACCGACTATTTCCGAATGTGTTATTTTGCGAACCGACATATGTTTTATTAGGTCAGTTAACAAAATACAGAATTGTAGTGGGCCGCCATTCGATTGACCTCGTAAATATAAATGAGGTAGGTCACAAATTGCGACTCACTACAATTGGCTACAATCACATTCATGGTGGCCTGCTGAGGTCAGCAGACTACAATGTCTGTGATTGCTTTTAAATTGAGCAATCTTTTTTAAATGGAACCCGTATTCCCAACAGAAAAACGGGGTGCATTAAAAATAAAAAAAAGAATAAGCAGATTTACTCTTAGAAAAGGTTTTTTCACCACTCGCAAAGGCCGAGGGGTCGCTTGGGGACCTCTTCCAATTTGCAAGTGGGTTACCATTTCCTTTGAGTGGGTGATAAAATATTAATGTTTTGGGACCGGAGTTTGGTCGCAAAACAGTAACACATACCTTAAGGAATTAGTATTCCTTAATACGCCCTGTCCAAATAGAAATTCATTAATATTTCCTAAACCCATTTAACGTTTTGGACAATTTTTTCAAAATCGTTAAATCGATTTAGTACATTTAACAAGGATTGGCAAAGCCAATAGGTCTTGCCTATGTGAGAGCTATTGTGGCTGCTGTTCACCAGGGCCAAACGTTAGTGGCATGACGTAGAGGACAGTGGAGTAAAGTGGTGTGGCGTGGAGTGGCGTAGAGTAGCTTACAGTGGAGTGCAGTGCTGTAAAATAGAGTGGCATAGAGTGGAGTGTCATAGGGTACAGTGGCGTAGGCTACAGTGGTGTGGCATGGAGAGGCGTAGAGTAGAGTGGTGTACAGTAAAGTGGTGTACAGTAAAGTGGCGTACAGCACAGTGGCATAGAGTAGAGTGCCTTAGAGTAGAGTGCCATAGAGTAGAGCGGCAAAGAATAGAGTGGTATAGATTAAAGTGGCATAGACTGACGTAAAGTGAAATGAAGTGGCGTAGAGTAGAGTGGCACAGAGTGGATTGGCGTTGAGTAGAGTGGGATACAGTAGAGTGGAGTGGAATAGAGTGCCATAGAGTGGCATTGTGTAAAGTGGAGTGTTGTGGTATGGCATAGAATGGCATGGCGTAGAGTGGAGTGGCATAGAATGGGGTGGTGTGGAGTACAGGGACATAGAGTGGAGTGATGGGGAGTGGTGGAGATTGGCATAGAGTGGCACTGTGTAGTGTGGAGTAGAGTGGCACAGAGTGGGGTGGAGTGGGGAGGCTTGGAGTAGAGTTGCGTGGAATAGTGTTGTGTAGAGTGAGGTGGTTTAGAGTAGTGTGGAGTAGAGTAGCATAAAGTAGGGTGGCACAGAATAGATAAGTGAAGTGGTGTAGAATGGCGTGGAGTAGAGTGGCATGGAGTGTAATGGAGTAGGGTCATATTGAGTGTAGTGGCGTAGAGTGAAGTGGTGGAGAGTGGAGTGGTATACAGTGAGGTGGAGTGGAGTGGCATAGAGTAGAGTCCCGTGGAGTGGCACAGAGTAGAGTGACAAAGTGGTGTAGTGTGGCATTGTGCCTAGTGGCGTAGAGCGGAATGGAGTTGTGTAGAGTGGAGTGGCGTGCAGCAGCGTGGCGTAGAGTAGAGAGGTGTAGAGTAGAGTGGCTTTGAGTGAAGTATTTTAGAGTGGCGTAGAGTGCCATGGAGTAGAGTGACGTAGAGTGGATTGGTCTAGAGTGGGACTATGTGGAGTGGAAGTAGAGTGGTGTAGAGTGGAGTACAGTGGAGTGATGTAGAGGAGGAACAAAGATGAGGAAGAACACATGTACTTGGTCAATGCTCCAGGGAGGAGCTAACAGGAGAAATGAAGGGAAGCCTACGGAAATAAGCAATCGAAAGACTGCAAAGGAAAGTGACAACAAAAACAACTAATGGTATATGTGGGTGGGTTGGAAGCTCACTGAATTGTAAACGATGCGTCTAGCAGCACAGCAAATGCGCTGTGTAGGCGAGACCTATAAAAGGGTTTTAGCATTTGCAAACCCTCTGGTTTACTGAATCAGAGGGTTTGCTAATACAAAAGCCCTTTGTACAGGAGGCAGATGGTTCTTTACGGCATCAACATTCAGAATACAGATAAGAGGTCTGTGATCAGACAACAACGTGAACTTCCTTCCCCACACAAAGCTTTTACATTTTTTAATTTTCCAGCAGCAAACTAGTAACTTCTCTATAATTAAATACTGTCTTTCCGCCTGCTACAGGATCCTTGATACAAACCCAATAGTTCTCTAAATATCTTTCCTCTGGCAGAGCACTGCACCCAAACTACAGTTGCTAGCATTAAAAGTTATGCAGTACTGCACATTCAGATCTTCTGCCTTCAATAATTTGCCAGAACGATCTCATCCTTCAGTGCCTTAAACTATGTTTCTCAAGCTTCATCCCACTCAAACAGCTTCCTCTTCTGCAAAACAGTCTTCAAGTTTTCTAACTTTGTAGCAAAATGCTATATTAACTTTACACTGGCGCAAATTAAAACAAATTTTGCCCAAAGTCACCAAAAAGTTCACAAACCATCACAAAGAGTTGATTTGGAATTTACTTTCCACTGCAAAATATGTTGCATTATGGAAAGTAGCCCTAAAGTAACACAAAGTAGCGCTCTGCCCTGCTTTGAGCTACTTTACGCCAAGGAGGCAGCCTCAGGAGTAGTACATTTGCCTTTCCATGCTACCACCCATTGTTTTTGAGGGAGACCGGGCTTTGTGGCAAACGTTTATGCCTCTTCGAGGCAGGCGCAAAGGAGGCGAAAAGTATTTTCTCCAAACATCTGCAACTGTGGTAAACTATACAACACACATACACAGTGGGAAGCATTTTTAGTCTCACCATAGTATTTTTTAGGAAGAGTACACTTCCAGTGCAAAACCTGAGGTAGACTCACATACATAGACACACCCCCTTTTGTATTATGGTGGAAAGGTGTGTGCATGGCGCTAGGCAGCCAGACAATGCATCAGCTCAAGGGGAGATAGCAGCAGTTCTACATAGTAGTGGATATGGCGCTCTCCTGCCCTCTCCCTTTCACACAATGAGGTTCAGCAACTGTGATTGAAAGTGAAAGAATTAGTTAGCAAGAGAAAGTGTGTGTGCGTGTTATATGTCTGATGCCCAAGCTGTATCTGTCCTCTACCTGGTAGGGAAGCTTGCACTGCAGACTCCTGAGGTGTACCAAGTCACTGTGACAGATAAGCTGCTGTTGCTGACAGTACTATATCTGGTGTGTGACAGAAACCTGCAGTGGTGCTGCCTTTGCTGAGTTTGTAGCTTGCTCCATGGTTTTATTTTTAAAGACAAATGTTCTCTATTAGAAACTACTACTGCTGCTGTTCTTTGTCACCTACCACAGTTGGTTCTAATGTGGATCTACAGTTTCAGTGCAATTTTCATGCTTTAAACAAATTAATAGATTGCATTCTGGTGGGTTTAGAGCCCAAAACAGACGCTTAAAGTATGTGAGGTGGCCGTTATTTCTGGAGCTGTAGTGCCATGGTCATTATTTCTCCCATTGGCACAGCTGTTTTTAAACTAGCTTTGTTCCTGGCCTAAGCTAGGCCTTTGCAGGAGTGTGAATATGGGCTCTACATGTATGACCTGGGCCCCATAAAACCTTCTAACATACCTGAATTTACTCTGTAGTATGGGCCTGGTCTAATACGCTCAAGTGTATTACCTTGGAGTTCTCTGATCTTTTCCTCTAACTTGGCATGATGGGTGCTGAAGCTCTGCACACTCTGCCCTCCTTCAGGGGAATCATTCTCCAAAAGCAGAACCTTCACATTATCAGCCCTGCGGATGAAGCAAAAATATTTAAAATATTTAAACTGCAACCACCAGTAATCATGGTATAGATCATAAATATTTGATAGAATATTGAACAGAACGAGAGAAAGCCTTAGTAAATGAATTGATGCATTTTCAGATTTTTATGTTAATCTCTCTGGTGTCAGTACCACATTTCTAAAATGCAGGGGAGTAAACCAGCATCACTCACTTCACTGGGTGAATATCTGATGAACTCATTACCTAAAGAAAAAAGCAGGAATGTTTAAAGTCAAATCTCTCAAATACATTGTGTGCAAGTCAGTGAACCTGGATAATATGTTTATGTTTTGTAACAACTTGTAATCTCCAGACTCTCAGCGGTCTCTCTGATTCCTGCATAGTTTCCCTATTAAAGGCCCAAAGACCCTGGTATACTAATCCATGTAAGTGTCTTTAGGCTTGATTACCAAGGGTTCTTTGCATTTATGTTTTCTAATGTAAAATCCTAATCGTAGCTCACAAAACTCATGGTTGGAGGAATTTTAGTGTTTGTAAGTCACACTTACAATTGTGGAAATTCACCCTCTGTAGCATAACACCCATATTGAATAGGTGAGCATAGGTTAGCAGCCACAACTAGTATGCTTGTGAGTATCTCATGCAGCTTGAAGGTAGTTTCCATCCTTGTAACACAGGTGGTTCTGCTTGTGCTACAGGCAGGAGGAAGTGTGTTTCCAGAGTGGAACTTTTGTTGGAGATCGCCAATCTTAACAAAGATTTTAGGCAATGCAGTTTGTCCCCAGGGAAAACATTTTCCTTGCAGAGAGAAAAAACACGTATATGTACTAATTCATATTTGACTTTAATTTGGCCATGCAGAAATGTTGCCCTGGTACAAATCCAACCTGGGTAAAAGTTCATATATGATTACTCTATGTAGTCTCCATGTTGTACTTGTTTGATTCTTTGCCAATCCCTAAAACGTAAGAAATCGACTACAATGTGGAAGCAACATCACAAGAACAGATTTCTGAATGCGCCCCATGTGTAACCAGGCTCTGTAGATCTGTAGGAGTCACACCTCTATGAAGAGTCACTGTGCTGCACTTACCAACACTAGAATTACCACTCAATAGGACATCAAGTTGTCCATGATACTGGAATGTTCATTAGCATAAGACAATGCATGGGTATATAAAATTGTCCATTATGGGAATCTTCATTGAAGCCACAGAGACGGAATGTTCCCGACCGGGCACGGGATCCTGAAGGACTTTTAATGAGAGGTAAAATCTCTATAGAATATTGTTTTTTGAATTCTTGTCTATCTACAAGTCATGACCAAGGCATTTTGTTTTGATTTTTTTTATAAGCAGACCAAATGTAAATAGACCCAGACCAGAACCGGACAGTTTAGTCTGCAAAAGGAAGTCAGTTTTAAAGGAAAACTTAACAGAAATGAATGTGACTGCAGCAGCAACGTTCAGCGGCAACTCTAGTTGAGGAAGCATTATCTCTGTTCCACCATGCTCTGTGCTGCCAATTGGTCACTCAGGTCCTTTTTATTTTGATACAGTGAGATCCTCAATCCCACTTGAATTAGGATTTCACATTGTAAACGGCAGATGAGGAGGACAGCTATTGTTTCTGACTGCATTCAAGATTACTTTGAGGAAGAACTAGGGGTACAAGTAACTTTTCCACCTCAATCATGGGTTCTACATTGAAACACATAAATTCTACACAGAACAGCAAGCTTGAGCCACACAAATACAGCAGTTAGCAATGACAACAAGCGACTCCATCTAAGAGCAGGATAACATTCTCTAAATGAGTTGCACAAAGATGCCAGGCCAATTTGGGCATTGCTCTGAAGTCCATTGCTAGAAAGACATGTCAACAAAAAGTAAGAATTTATCTCCAGATGGCAGCATTAAAAATTCTGCTATGGATATAATATCTTTGCACACTCTTCACATCAAGAGTGCAGAGTGTTAAAGGCGTGGCTCAGTCAGAGGAAAAGATGGCCACTTAATTGAACAGCTCCACAAACCAGAGACAATCAAATGTAATCCTGGCCCTTGATCTCACTTAGTTCAGGCTTTTAACACCGAACCCAGATTAATGAAAGTAAAGGAAGGATTCAAGCCCATTTTGCCTCTGTTTCACAACGTGTAAGGCGAGAATATAGAGTCAGGCCTGGATCGGGTCTATGACAAGAGAGCAAACATAAACTAGCCATGCAATGAGAGTATCGACAACCTTCCAAAACTTAATATGAGTAAACAACCCTTAAAAGGAATAATGTCCACCATTTCAATAAGATATTGCGCTTGCCTAATAAAGTGGAATAGTCTTGTTGCTTAAAGTCTTTGCTCAAAACCGTATTATTGAAAGCATGACTTTCCAACATACTCACCCAAGATGCCAGCCAGAAAGAAAATCAGCATTACTAGGGATTACTCTAAAGAAACTGTAGCTACAAGAAAGGGCTTTCTGGCACTAATACCAAAGTTATGAGCTCTAAATACCCAATACTCATTTGCAGGCCCTGCAAAACTCAGGATTACCTTCAAAGGGTCAACGAAAATGTTTCAGGACTATAATGATTTGGCAGCCTTTCTTAACACCTTGCTGGACCTAGAGATGGGCACAGCTGCTGTCCATACACCATGACCTCAGAGATCTAGGGGTCTGCTTCCAAATGGCCTTGCATGTTTGAAGCATCAGATGTTTATTTGCATGTTTTTAGTTAAGGTACGTATTCTTTTACTAGTTCCATTTGATTGCTTGACCACAGTTTTTCATTGGCTGGCCTCCGCACAACTTAAATGTAATGAGGAGAAATCAGAAATCCTCCTTTATGGAAAGTTTCCCCCTCAGTTTAGAGAAACACTCTGGCCGTCTGATTTCGTTATGCCTGCCTCAACGGGGCAACCCGCTAAGAATCTTGGGGTTTGGTTTGAGGAGAACCTTATGTTCTCGACCCAGAAGAAGAAGCTAGCCGGGAACTGTTTTGGGCTACTTAAAACCCTCAGGAAATTTCTTCCACTTCTCCCGAGGGCTGCTAAAGAAACTGTGACCCGAGCCCTTATTTTATCTCGAATAGTTTATGCCAATGCCCTGTATGTTGACATCCCGGGCTATCTGCTTAATAAACTACAAGTAGTTCAAAATGCGGCGGCCAGGCTTCTCTTCAACATCCCCATTAGAAGCAGTGTGAGACAACATCTGCGCGCACTTCACTGGCTGCCCGTAGCAGAACGGGTTAAATTCAAATCTTTAGTTATAGCACACTGCGCCCTTCATGCCTCAGGTCCAATCTACTTACGAAAGCGCTTTTCTTTCTATACTCCTTCGAGACAACTGCGCTCTACCTCACAACTCCTGGCTCATGTCCCCCATTTCCGACTGCAAAGGATGGGTGGCAGTTCCCTTGTCTTGAAAGCTGCTCTAGCATGGAACTCGCTGCCTCTTGCTCTCCGTAGCATTCAGGACCCCATTCTCTTAAATAAAAACTTTAAAACATTCCTCTTTATCTAAACTGGCTCTCCTCACGGTTCGCGCTGGGACACTCTTCGGAGTATCTGTGCGCGCTACAAATACAAATAACATAACATAACATTGCAACCTGTGCTGATTCGTTACTAACCGACTTGCTTATCTATTCTTCTAACAATGTTATCATCAGGTGACTGACAGGCGCGCAATACATGGAGACTTTTACATACCGTTTATTTCATATGGCAGTTCCAAACCTCAAAGCCTAATCGAACCTCATTGCATCTCCATTATTGCCGCTTTTAACCAAATCTGGCATTACCAAAAACAATTTCTGCATGTCCTTCTGTGGAAATCTGAAATAATTTCCGTTAGCATAAGCTGAAGCCATCTTGGTTCTGGCATCCATTTTGTTAGCTATGTAATTCTTCCGTCTTCACTGTTGCTTGCCTTTCTATTCTGCTTGAGTCATCTACTTTAGTTAACTCCTTCTATTCTAAGCTACAGCAATGTATGTGCTGAGAAAAGGCCTGTAGCTGCTAGAATGCACCTGGCTAAAGATATAACTGTCAACTGTTTTCTGCTGATGTAAACAGTTCTGTTCCCCCTCCCACTCTGATGACTAAGTGATCACCCATCTGCCTATGTTTGTTGGTAGTTATTCCTGTGTATGCTTGTGCCTTCTATTTGTAACTACATGCTTACTCTGCAACAAACTCTGTATATAAGCACCATGGTCTGTGACTTCAGTGTACTACCTCAGGCAGCACTTGAGAGTGCTATGTGGACGTAGACCCACTCATGAGTGATTAATAAACTTGTTATTTGAATTCCAGCTTCAGTGCCAATCTCTATTTTGTTGGTCTATGGACCTGTGGACAAGAGAAGGGTGACCCCTGCACCGGTGTGCTCATTAAAAGGCACATTTTCACACTACTAATGGCATGTTCAAAATAATAGTAACATGAACTTGTTTGTTCCCTAGCTCTCTAGCAACATCATAATTTCACTTTCCCATTGCTCATATAATCTGCACTGTCATTTGATTTTTCACAACAGCGGAGAAGCTAGAACATTCTTGATATATACCCACACCCAATAAGCTCGTCTTTTCATGACTGAGCTGATATCAGACGTTAGAATTTAGAATGGCTAATACAAGTGGTTATGTGAGATATGTTTACCTACTTGTATGAAGACATTTACCTACTTCTGTTGAGCTAGTGACACATCTTGGTCTTCCATCTCCAGGATTATCACCTCATCGTGATAGAAATATTCTTTGGGGCAGCGGAGTTGTGAAGTTGTCTAGCTTCTATCCTTCATGCAGGAAAAATGGGTGTGGGGCACAGGGGGGCTTGTGGGTGGGATCAAGGGGGGGTTCCTATTTCATTATGCTTACTGAGATTTGTTTTTCTCAGATTACCTTTTCTGAGCTAAGACTGCAATCTATCTCTTTCTGTAGTTCTTACGCTAGACCAGTTGGAGAGATGAACTTTGATGCCCAAGACTAATTTTAACACAACTGATCAGCTTACATGAATGTATTCATCTTACTGTTAGGATCCACGTTCGTACACGTCTCAACATCGCACACTGTGCATCTCATTTCATTCATCTTTTAAAAAAATACTACCCATATGCAGAGCCAAATGACACAGTCACTCAACTGGGAAAAAAATCTGACATCTTCCATTCACAAAGAAACTGCATCACATCTAGCAAAAACAAAATATTTCATCCGCCGCAGATCCTATTGAACATCCAGCAGACTACCCAAATTAGGTCTAAAGGAAGATCATAGATGCTGAAGTTGTAAAATATCTACTGAAGGCCTAGTCTACACATTCTTTGAATGCCCATTCTTATCTGGCTTTAGGGGTAAATTATTTGCTTACATAATGACATTCTTAAAACCCCACCGCCTACAAGATTCCCTTATAAGGTTTTAGGGCCCTTGATGTGACATCTGCAACCTCATGTAAACAAATCATCTACCCTCCTGCCGGAAGGTATGTCTACACTAGCTCATAAAACATTCCTCAACTGTTGGAAGGACATAAGCAGGGTCTCCATCCATGCATGGTGAGAAGTACTGATATTCACAAGAGGTACGCAAAAAATGAAAAACTTATGGCGCAACTGTAGCTCTAGATCTATTCAAATAACGCTTTATGGGACAAACTGAACTCATATGCTAACAAAAATCAAACCTCCTTGTCTCATTTTATGATACCACTTCATATCTTTATACAACAAAGGATCCTTAATCCACCTAGCAGGCATACTCCCCTTTGCTGCTGGGAAAGTGTGAATTTTATTATATAGAATAGATTAAGCAGCCTTAATACTATAGAATTTAGCAAGAAAAGAGACCCGTTCAAAAATGTGACATTAGTAGAACCCAGTTATAGTCATGTATAAAAGCCCAGAAATGCTGAAGCAAGCTTCCTTTGACTGGTAATAAACTTACCTTGAACCTAATAATGCTTAAACGTCCATATAATAGTTTAGATATGTTGACTCGAGAATGATTTGTTCTAGAATGTTCGTCACAATGGTAGAAATGTGCTTAATTTCTTAAACGTATTCATTCCTAAGGTACAGCGTTAGGTGGAAAGAAACAGTTTTGAAATCATACAATGCTGGCTCTGAAGAAAAACCATGATATTTATTCCATGATATCCTGACCTTTCACTAGTCTGCATTATTTGTCCTGAATCGTTTCTTTGCTTTAAAGAAGTTCATTGTTTCAATAGAAATAATAGTTTCATTAGGGAAAACAAAACTCTACAAAATACGTGTGAGAACCTAGGCCTAATCTTCCAACGCCTAATACCATGAAGACGTCTGTAACAGACAAGAGATGATGTGCAACAGACTATATTGTACTTCCATAAGAATGGATGAGACGAGCCGGTACACTGACGAATGCTGTCACTAGATTGGACGAAACTCTTCGCGAGATGAAACAATGTTTATGAATTTTATTAGTGCATGTTCTTAGTTAGATACACTTCATCCCACTTCTTTCACTCCTATCAGACCTTTTCAGACTTTCTTAGAAACTCTCCATTCCCTTTCCTCACCAGTCTCCACCGGTCCTTAAACAGTTGCGGTTACTGCTACTTCTGTTTCATTTTGACTGCAGCTGTATTGGATTGATTTACAGAGACTCGGCTGATTTTCTTGTGAACTGCCCTTTATGGGAAGTCCCACTGCTTGAATTTCTGCTACTTAAATCTTACTCTTTTTCCTTTTAATGTGGAATTCTTTTTGGGTTATACAATCTCCTTCTGATTTAGCTTAGGGATATTCCTTTATGGAACGCGCTCATGTTTTGATTGATTATTGATCTAACCAATACTTTTCTTTGAGATTTCTATAAACTGCTTGATGATTTACTAATCGATAAATAAAGACAATAAAAAGAAAATTACTAATCTCTTAATGAGAAATAAAAACCCATAAAACTTCCTCAAAACTCTTGTTATTGACTACTGAATTGAAATTGAATTTACAATTTGTTGTTGATGATGAAGTAGCTATTTTTTTCAAAACACGGTGGCTAAGATCCATCACCTTAGAAGGAGAAATTGTAGCAGAGACTGATCCTGATTTTGCGAGTGATGGTAATAGAAAGGTTGCACCATATCTGTTACAATTTTACATATTTCCGCTCTATCAGCTAGTAGCAGAGCTATGGATGCACCTTTATTGAAAAAGAGCTATCAATATTTGCCCACGTTAGACTAAAAAACCTGAATCTTGAAATCCAATGTCCGGCACTTAAGGAGCTGACAAGGTGCGGTTTTGGACTAGTCATAGTCAAAAGATCCCGGGATAAAAGAGAATTAATGAATTTCTTATTTGCAGGTTCTGTGGTGTAGAGTATGAGGTACCATCACCTACACAGATAGGATATAAATACTAATGAATTGCTATGGTTGTCTATTATTGATTGTTGTTAGCAGAACCTAATTGAGCAAACAGGGGAAGCAGCATTGATTAGAGTGATTTCACAGTGGTCGAGACTTGTAGGAATTCCTTTGCATGAGTGAATTACTGTAGTTTTCTTTAGAAGAGCAAACAAGAACTGATACATGTTTAAAAATTGCTGTTTAAGAAGTTTATGTTGATTTGTGCAAGTACAAGAGAAATTGTAAAAGAGGGTGAGCCGCTGCGAGGAGTGAGATCATACGTCAGTGTTTTACGCTTGGATTGGTTGGGGTGCTTTCGCACTGTGATTGGTTAGTGACGTCAGGGTGCTGTGCTGTGATAGGTCAGTGTTCGTATGGATTTCATATTGAGATTTGTTAACAAGAGCTCAATAAAATAACAACTAAGACTGATGGAGCAAGGTAAATAAGAAAATTTTGAACCCCCTAATATTAATACTAATAATTAATACTATTAATTGTTTGATGACTAATCAACACTTTACGTCTTTTATAGACATCTTTTATAAGGGATAACCGCAAATTCATGTTCAAAAGATAACATACTAACGCTTGTCTACATGATATAATAATAACCTAATGGTTTGCGTACTAATTAAAATAATGTTGCATGATTTGTGCTATGTAGTAAACTGTATTGTGGCAAAAGTATGCGGATGGTAAGTAAACATAGCTTTATATGTCGTTTTTGCTAGGTAACACCTAATTGGGGTACGTAGAATGACGGGTGGGAAACGAAAAGGCTTATTTTCTTTGTTTTAATCATGATTGTGTTTGTTTTCATAATAGTTCGTTTGGGCCTGCTAGGCTGCGCTGTAAAAATGGCCGCCGAGGCAGATGAGCTAAAATGCGCAAGTGCAAAATGGCTTCCAATTGGGAGAAAGCTGTTGCCAATGACACGTGATCCGAAAGTAGAGCCCAGAATGAAAAGGATCAAGGTCACCATGACCTGTCACCAGAATGGGTGCCAAAAAGGGACACAGCGAGAAAGTACATGGGAACCAAAGATGCAGCCGTGAATTAACAATGAACTGTTTTAATAAAGATACAAAAGAAGTTACAAATGAAGAACTGTCAGTCGGATTGGTAATGTCCTAAAACCGTGTGAAACGACGAAATTATAAACATTTTCGGAGCTGGTTTGAACAAGGAGGGCAATGAGGAGATGCTTGCCACCCCTCCAATGGACCAATTAGCGTGAATCTCGCCCCCAAAGATTGAAACATTTCTGTTTAGTAAGCTAGTTTTAGGGTATAAGAGGACCTACTCTTAAGTAGAAGGAGCGCTATTCATACATAATTTTTGAGCACATAACTTTGACGCTGGAGAATCGCTGCTATTTTCCTTTAGGCCAATTTCTTTAAATTTAATTAATCGTTTTGCTTTTAAATCTGACTGGGAAGGAAGGAGATCGATGCGGAAAACCTGTATAGGTGGTCCGTCGAGGAGGCCTGTTTAGCGGGACAGTCAGTCAGATTTTGGGAATGCTATGCTGTGATCTGCTGTGACGAACTTTATTTTTCCATCTAAAAGGGTATGCATAAATTCTCTGAACTTTATTCTTATAATGATAATAAATGTATTAAACTGATTAATAAAATGGAGATTTCTCTATGCATTTAAATAATTAGATAAACTTTATTATAATTAAAACTACGAGTCTGTGGTTCTTTAGCTCAATAATAAATGCAAATGTTTAATATGTTAAAGTGATTGAGCTGGTCTTAATCACCATCAACTGATTCCTACTAGTTGGTCCATCGACCAATGAGCGGAATACCTTTGGTGTTTTAGAAATTGACAGGATTAAAATCTAATTATGTATGATGTTTAGACAGTTATCTTGTCAACTGTAAAAAGGTATCCCGTTCTCTTCCAGCAGTCATCTCAACTTTCTCTCCTAGGTAGAAGTGGATGAGATCCAGGGAATATTTGAGTGAGTGAATGAATATGCGGTGTTATGGGCCCCACCGTCATATTAGTATAGTTGTGGAAAAAGGAGTTTTGTCTGACCTCGATGCTATGTCCATAGGAGAGGAAATTATATTAGTCGCGCTGGATCAGATTTTTTGGTAGCAGAGTTATGGTTACTATAGATTAGTTTGGTGATTATTGATTATTGATTATTCCATGTTTAACACTTCATGTCGAGTTGTATTACGTTATATGTAAGTCGGAAATTTTGAAGCTTCCGGGAAGTAGGAAGTGGACACGTGTGGCAAGAGAAGTCACATGGAATAGTGCATTGTCTGGTTTTTCAAATTGGTGATAACACAGGTTGTGTTATGATAGGGACATTTTCTGTATAAAACGTGTATGAGTGAAATAGCAACCGGTCTTCTTGTGAAACTCTGGCCTTAATTCTCAGGAGCAGTGTAGTCTCCACATGTGTTTTATCCCCAGAGAAACGGGTTTACCCCTTGCTTGAAAGAAGGGTAAGGTAGAGGGAAGTGCTACACTTATCGAACGAAACTATATTCTTGTACGATAGAGTAAACTATCACTTTTGCTTAGCGAAAACAGACAATGGAAATGTGTTTTATGTTGTAACTAATAAGATTTGGTCAAGAAAACGAATTGCCGATAATTTTTGTAAAGGAGGGGTCAGGAGCAGAACTGACGTAGACAAAAGGCCGCGCTGGGATTGGTCAGTGCAATAGAAACACGGAAAACGCCCTGATTGGTGCGTTGGTGTGAGACGCACTGTGATAGGTCCGAATAGCAGTGACGTGGAGGTTTCGGATTGGTGCGTTAGTGTGAGACGCGCTGGGATAGGTCCGAATAGCACATAGAGATCAGAGCAGAGTTACGAGCTTGCAGAAGGGAAAGAAATCGTGAAATATGGCTTATTATGAATATGGTAGAGAGAAACAGTCATGGATGGCGAAAATTAAGAACTTCTTTAAGAAAGACAAAAAGGTAGTAACTAGAGAGGGACAAGTAATTCCTCCGCCGAAAACACCAGCTTCGCATATGATGCTGAAATATGGTTATCATACTTGCATTTGGTTAGAAAATTGGACAAAATATACTCAGAATGATGGAGTATTGGCTTTTCCAGAGAATGGATCGTTTAGCATGGCGGTACTTCGAAATTTGAGGGAAAAGATGACAAAGCTTGAGCCAAGACCTAGACCGACACAGTTTGAAGCGTTAGGTGAATGGGAAGACGAGATGTATGAACGAGAAAGGTACAGAGGTGCAAAGAATCATGGTTTTGTTCCTGGAAGGTTGTGGGGAGTGAATCATGAGGACAGAATGAAGCGTTGGAGATATGCTAACATGACAGAAGGGTTGTTTCCAGCTTTTACAGTTGAAGAGGGTACAGGAAAGAAGTGTGTAGAGAAAAAGAAACATGCAGTTACAGAAAGGTACAGGTATGGAGGTAGCGAGACAGAGGATGAATTGCTGGAAGATATTTTAAACAGAAACCCACCTCCATATCAACAGGATTCTGAGGTGGTGACACCCAATGCACCGCCAACGGAAACTGGGAGGAATAAAAGTCCAGAACGAAGATACGAGATAAATAGGTCAAATGAACAGTTAAAAACTCCACAAAGTGAAAAATGTGACAGCGACAATGCAGCCGAGTTAGCAAAAACTACAAAAGAATTGACTGAGAAAATAAGAGAGTTAACAATGAATATGGAAGCTGTGACTGTACCAGTAACAATAGGACCAGTAATACCAGTTTTTGAGAATCAGAAGATAGATGAACATTCCTTAGTCATTCCCATGAACTCGAATTTACAAAGAATGAGAGAAGGGATGGAACTAGAAAATGAAAGGGCAAGAAATTTGGTCAGTTCATATAGACCGAGCCCACCTACTAATCTGACGGTAAACGAGAGCGAGATGAGGAGGATTCCTATGGGAACTGAGTCTGCATCAGAAACACCTGAGAGGAATAGGAACTGGATAGAAATGAATAGTACACCTGTAGGTCCCACTCCAGACGAATTAAATGAATGGATGAGAAACCTGCAGAAGAAAGAGACAGAACCAAAACCATTAGATGTAATTAGGCTTAAAATAGATATGGAAGAATTAATTTTAGGGACTATTGGGACGGAAAAACTAAAAACGTACCAAGACGACGAGATAATGTTCTTATGCAAGAGCATTACTTGGAGAGCTAGAAATCTGCATGACAAATTGGAAGAGACAGCGAATGAACTAGGAGTGGAATTTGTGAAAGTCAGGAGTTTACAGAAACCGTATAGGGTAGATTTTTGTGAAAAAGATATAGAAAATCTGAACACATCAGGACGTTTAACACAGATAAAAGAATTGATTGTTTTGCTAAGAAAATGGGGTGATGTGGACAGATGGAGAAGCAGGTGGACTAAAAGGAATGAGAGAACAACTGACAAAGCGTCTTTAGCTTTTGCGGTGACAGACAAGGAGTCGGTTGTAAGGGAGTATCCCATGAGAGAAACTCCAGGAGGCAGTTATGTACATGTCCCTTGGACCAGACAGGATATATTGTCATTTACAAATGACTTTCCAAAATTGAGAGAAAAACCTGTAGAATGGTACAGACAAGTGGAAAGGTTTGTCAAAGTTTCGAAGGTGTTGTGGGTAGATTTGGATGGGTTATTTGACATTGTGGTACCAGCCGATTTATGGACAGAATGCAAAATCACCATTGATTGGCCAACTGTAGAATATCCTAGGGATGCAAAAACAGGAGCGCCAGGACCCGAGGTGATGAGGAAATATGAGCAGGTTATTACTTTCCTGAAAAACAAAATTCCGCCCAAAGAAATTGATTGGGTAAAAATTGATAGAACTACGCAGGAGAGTAAGGAATCTGTACATGCCTACTATGAGAGGCTGCTTTTGGTCTTCAAACAGTACAGCGGTTATGAGACTCTGAATGAGAAGGACATGAGTCATTTTGTATATAGATTTGTTTATGGGCTGAAACCAGAAATAAGCGAAATGATTAAGCAGCATATGATATGCTGGCAGAATAGTACAGTGGATGAGGTGTTGAGGTATGCTAAGTATTGTAGTGATGACATTGAGAGTAGACAGCGTAAATTAAAGGAGAAAGCAATGTGGGCACAAGTGAAAGTTGCAGAAAAACAAGAAGCTCAACTAAATAACCAGGTTAATGAGACAGGACAAAATAAATTCAAACCGAATATAGGTAAAGGAAAAGGCCAAATGAGTATAGAAGAAGCAAAGAAAAAGTGGCCATGCCACAACTGCGGAAAATTAGGGCATTGGAGAAACGAGTGTAAATTTCCTCCAAAAGCTAATGCAGAAAATCAATCATTAAATCCATAGGTGCAGAGTGAGGTGAGTTACCAACAACTGCAGCAACCGCAGGTAGTTACTCAGCAGAGTCAGGTGCCACAACCACCACTTCCCAAGAGTGTAAATCCACAGAGATACAGTGCAGAGACAGGATTCTACGGAGGAGAGCAGGTAACACAATTGCCGCGCGCAGCTGCGATATCGCAGTATTGGTTGCGACAGGATGGGAATGAGTCGGATGAAAGTTTATGACGGTGCCTAGGAGAGGAGGAAGAGTGCGTACTTGGCGCAACTCTAGAGGTAGATCAGCCAGGTCCATTTGTGGATGGAGAAGTGAATGGTGCAGATGTAACATTCCTTGTGGATACTGGAGCTACCCGTTCTACTGTTAGATCAGTGGAAATTCCAAACCTTCCTCTCTCAGGTGAAAATATCCAAGTCGTTGGTGTCTTGAATCAGCAAATTAAGGCACCACTTACTAAATTAGTAGAAGTAAAAATTGGACCGTTCAGAGAGATGCACCGATTTGTGGTATGTGATTGCAGTCCTGTAAATTTACTTGGACGCGATCTACTTTGCAAAATGAGTTGCACCATCTATTGTACGCCAGATGGGATTGCATTTCAGACACCAGATGAAGATGTATTATATAAAATGACAATGGCAGAATTAGAGCCAGGAGTGAATGACTTGTTTCCTGTGTTCGATGTAGAGAAAATCCCAATTGAGTTAAAAGAAACAGTAAAACAAGAGGTGTGGGATTTTACAGGTGAAGATATTGGGTTAATGAAAGGAGTAGACCCTGTTAAAATTTCTGTTAAAGAAGGGACAAATTACCCAAATATTCCACAATATAAACTTACACCAGAAATCATTGAAGGAATAACCCCTGTGATAAATAAAATGATTGAACAAGGAATATTGAAAGAAATAATGAGCAGTCCATGTAATTTGCCTATAATGGGACTGAAAAAGCCGAACGGAACATATAGAATAGTGCAGGATTTACGAAGGGTTAATAAAATTGTCGTGCCTTGTTGTCCAATTGTACCAAACCCTGCTGTAATATTGTATCAGATTCCACATGAGGCAGAATGGTACACAGTCATTGATTTGTGCCATGCATTTTTCTCTATCCCGTTACATCCAGATAGCCAGCCATTATTTGCGTTTAGGTTCGGAGAGCGTATTTTGGCATGGTGCCGAATTCCTCAGGGGTACACAGAGAGTCCCTCGATCTTTAATCAGATCCTAAAGAAATCATTGGAAGATTTAAAAATGCCTGAAAAATCCGTGATGGTTCAATACATTGATGACCTATTGGTGGCATCAAAAATGAGAGAGGCATGTGTTACTGACACCATTGCTTTGCTGAACCATCTAGCAGAAGGAGGACATAAAGTGTCCCCGTCGAAACTACAGTTTTGCCAACAAGAAGTTCAATACCTAGGTCATAAAATTGAAAAGGGAGTGCGAAAGGTAACGAATGAAAGAATAAAACTTATCCGAGGAATGAGAGCTCCAATGACACAAAGGGGCCCATTAGGATGTCGGGCGGTAGCACCACCGCCGTGCTGTCGGATGTAAAAACCACCATCCGCTGCATTGGATGGCATCCATGTATACCACCAATGCCATGGAAGCCCTGCTGGAAGGTATCGCATACCTGACAACCTGTCAATTCGTCGGACCCCGACGCAATACCCCCAATTGAACAATGATGTCCTACACCGTACCCATGCTTGGCTCCGCACGGACTGAGCAGTTACCAGTACAACAACTATACCATACAACCTGCAACTAACACCACACCATTAACTACACTGCCATGATATCGGATATTTTCGGGACATGCACTCTGTTCCTCATCACATCCAGTAACTCTGCATGAACAGGGGGAGGCAGAGGCATGGGATTTGTGTATGGCAACCACATGGACATCACTGCACGTACAACTATGCCATAATATGTATCCTGCGCCCATGAACATATGCACCGGTCAGTGGACAGTAATCGGTCGGCTGTAGTATGTGAGAGCTGTCACCTCACCTCCCTCTGAACTTCCGTGCCAGGACTTTTGCATGGACAACAAGTGCATCCCCCAACAACATGACCCCAGTGACTGTGTCATGTCCAGTAGCCACCACATTGCAACAACAAGTGGGACGCCGTTGCATGCACGTAGGCCCATGCCCTGATGGCACCCCTCACGCAGGTGTGTATGAGTAACTATAGCAGCAAACCTGTAACATGGAACTGAGATGTACTGTGCCCATGATGTCAAGCGGTCTGGTAGGCAAAATGTATACTGTCTGTGTCAAAGTCAGCAGCTCCACAGTAATTAGCAAATGTACATTAGCACAGCAACGGCTAAGCAGTTGTAACTCTGAAGCCCACATCCCACAGTCAACAACTAATCACATGTACCCCTACACCCTATGCTATGTGTAATCATGCTGAGTATATCCTCCACATGCATTTCGCTGCCAGTAGTGTCCACTATACTGCATCACAGAGGACATAAGTCCTAATACATGGCTTGAAGTAAATATGTGTCTCTGCTTATTCATTCCACGAGTACGAATGAGAGAGGATGAGAGTGTGTGAAGTACACGGCAGTCGTGAGATGACCATGTAGTCCACTGTCATTGGATGTCAACGCAAATGAGTAGCACAACTATGGAAGACACACGTGTCATGTGAAGCGGGAGTTACGCTTGGCTCAGGTGGGTGTGTGTGACGGGTAGGTGTGCACATGCAATGTTGAAACACGCTGTGTTGGGAGGATTCCGGAGCAGTACATTACCGCTCTCCTGGGAATTTGTAAAGACCACCTGTCTGGGGATGAATGTGAACTCGTGTGTGCACAACAGGCGGGCACACGATCAATGCTGCATCAGGTGTAGACGTCAGCCCACCCTCTGTGGACATGCTGGATACTGCTGTGCGTCCGCCAGGCCCTTGCCAAGGCACTCACATCCCCTGTCGACCAGGTGTATCCCCAACATTGTCCACCTGCACAGGCAATCCAGGGCACGGGATGGCAGTGGAGCATGGTGGGTGAGAGGTCCTGGCGCGCTCCTCCTGGTCACATCACGCAGGCAACACATCCTCAATATGTAGTATGGCACAAGTCAAATGGAAGTAGTGGGGTGACGCACACATCACGAGCAGGAGTGACGTCACGGAAGGTGGCTCGCACCATCTCAATCATTGCCTATTTTCCCACACACGTTACATGCCATTGCAACAGAGAAGCCAGCGCGTGCACAAGCAGCTCCAAACTCGCCCCAGAGAGGCCAAAGAGTGAATGTGTGGGTCCATGAGCTCCAGTTGGACGCGGCCTGGGCCGCTAGGGCAGCTACAGCCTCTGTGTGTTGCAGGTGGTGTATCCGGACTGCGGAGCCTGTCATGCATTGTCAATGTTGCCCGGGTCTCGAGTCGGGGCACCACGCAGGTGTATTGCGTCCCGCCACTTATTATACCGCGAGACAGACCACTTGTTCAACTTGACCCACACATACACTCCTTGGCCTCTCTGGGGCGAGCTTGGAGCTGCTTGTGCATGCGCTGGCTTCTCAGGTGCAAACGCATATTTGGGTGAGCGAGGGGAGGCCATGAGGACAGGGTAAAATATGACTGTCTGACTTCCAGTTAGTTTAAGGAATGACCCTGATGTGGTCATAAAAAGACGTGTCTCGTGTGTATTGCAACTAGTAGATAAGCCGATGAACTTCCCATGTCTTGCATGTAGCCCCGCACCTAGACCCGCCCACTCAACACATAGAAATGAGTACCAGCACCACATCCTTCCCATTCGAAGCACTGACTGGGTGTGACAACCATCGGACAGTCTTGTGTAGTCCACCCACGCGTACATGTGGGCCCTCCATGATCCATGTCACCTGCGGCAAAGTGATGTCATGGGCAATGACGGAAGTGAGGAGAGCTGTCTGCCCCACGCACAGATGGCGCATCAGCTCAACAGACCCAGCACTGAGGGCAGCAGGGGTCACATGTGCAGGGGCAGCTGTGCCTGGTGTGAAGGCACATGCATATAGACAGCACATCGAGCAATGTGTAGTCTGCCCACATCTACTGTCCATTGTCAGGCGGACCTAGCAAAAGATCACAAGACAACACATCTGTGTGGGTGTACCCACTGTGACCAACACTGCGCAACAATCAACGTACTCGCCCTGTGCATGGCCCACCCCGCAACGGAGGTCACATTCAGTGCCACTAACTCACACACATCCCTATCACGAGGCATGGTGTGTCCAATCGACAGGGCTGAGTTTGCGCTTATCCGGAGGGTCCTGAACAGGAGACACATGTAACCCACTAGGCAGTCTGTGTTGTCACCTACTGGCATTGTGCAGTCAATGTGCAGGCCAGGCCTGCTGGGACTGAGAAGGGCAGCATGGCCCCAGCCTGACATTCACACGAGCAAAAAGTGCACTGAGACCTGCATTGCCAATTGTCTGTGTCACTGGATGTCTGACATGAAGTTGCCATGTACCACCACTCGGGAGGGACAGACATGTCAAAGCGGTCGAGAGCTCACATACCCCTGCCACCTGCAGTCAGCATGGTGAGCAGTGCATGTTTGAACCCCACAGGCTCTGACTCATAGTGCTGCGGATCAACGACATGTGTGTCCCCCACATGCACTCCCACACACACTGCAGTTGTCTCTCACACACAACTTTCGCAAGGAATAGCCATGTGCAGTGTGCGTGGAGCTCGGAATCCAGGATCTCCAGCTCCTCGCTAGTGAGTGGACCTGGACATATCCTCAGCGTCATCGACGTGAAGGTGGACAGGTAGCAGCAGCAGGTGCTGTTGAGGGATGCCAGGCTGCAGTCCCAGGTAGCTGTGGTAATGCCGGTCTCACTCCCACACTCATATAGCCCCCTGGGGCAGGTTCAGTGGGTCCAAGCTGCTGCAATTTGTGTACCATGTCTGCCAGCTTCAATTGCAGACGATGGCCTGCTCCCAGCTGGCCCGGGACGCTTACCTCCATAGTGGAACACGCAGGGTGCAACCGCGAGGGTCATTGGAGTTGGCCGCAAGGGCCTGGCCCATGGCGGGTACAGTCCGCTGATGCCATGTGCACCACACAGTATAATGTGCGCAATGCATCTGCAGGTGTGGCCATGATTTGTGTGTGGGAGCAGGTCCACAATGGACAGGGCCACAACATGCTGTGTGCATAGGCAGTGACGGCCAGTGCCCAGCCTCCACATGTCTGTTAGCATATCATCATGTACACATTGGCATGGGAGCATGGGATATGCATATGCACACACATGCCATCTTTCACTATGTACATCTGCCACCTGGCACGTGCAACGTTACGTGTCACTTGTGATGTGTATTGGCAATCACACAGCCGTGTTGGCATGGAGCTGTCAATGTGTACACCTGTCAATGTTTCTGGAGGTGTGATCCGTACAGTGCTGTACATAGGGTGCAGTAGGGACATCAATGACTGTCTCATATCCCCTCGTGCTGCAGGTCCCACTTGTTTTGGCTGCTCAGCCTGTGTCCATAGCGTTGTTGGTGTGTGCCATACTCACACAGCCTCGGAAGCAGTGTCATGCACAGCAGCTAGTTATGTTGCCGTGGTATTGCCGCTTGCCAAATATGCAGTCTGATACCATCAGCATGCCTTACAAGTTATTAAGGCCTAAATCCCCATGTGCATGCTCATAGCAATGGTGTGTGTCACTGCCCATTGCAACTGGTAGGGGACCTGTGTAAGTGTATTGTGGCTGTTCTGTCCCTACTTGTCAGCTGTTCTGTGATTCAATTGCTTGGTCAGTCATTTTTGTTTTGTGTATGTGGAAATGCCCTGTGGCATGTTGCTTTGACATGTGTCCACTTCCATCTTTCCTAGGAGGAGACCAAACATACATCTCCCCTACCAATTGCTGTCAGACATGGAGGATGTGGAGGTAATCCGGAAATTCCGTCTGGACCGACCCACCCTGCATCGCCTATGTGCCTTGTTGGAACCCCACCTCCGTCCTCGCAGGGTGTATCCAACTGCATTTACCCCCACGGCTAAGGTGATGGCTGCACTGCATTTCTTCGCCACTGGGTCATTCCAACACACAGTGGGCAGTGGAAGTGGGATGTCCCAGCCCATGTTCAGCATGGTGCTACGTGATGTACTGTCAGCTATGATGCTGTACAGGAACAGGTACATCAGATTCCCCAGGGCTCGTGAATTGGCGGCAGTGAAGGGTGATTTCTATGCCCTTGGACGGATCCCCCACGTTGTTGGTGCAATCGATTGCACCCATGTTGGCCTTGTAGCACCACAGGCCATGGAGCACATATATAGGAATCGGAAGCACTTCCACTCCCTGAATGTGCAAGTGGTGTGCCTTGCGGACATGGTCATTACACACGTGTGTGCGAAGTTTCCAGGATCGGCCCATGACTCGCACATCATGCGCAACAGCATCCTACCACGTCTGATGACCAATCTGCAACCGGACCGTGCTTGGATTGTTGGTGAGTATGTGTACTCGTGTAGCGTGCCTGGTGTGCGATGCTGTCTTGGGGACAGTTGGAATTGCAACTAATCTCGGTATTCCTCACACCCAGGGGACTCTGCTTATCCGAATGGGCCTTGGCTGCTCCGCCCATTACGTAATCCTCGGACCACAGCTGATGACCGCTACAATGAGGCACATGGGAGGACCAGACGTGTGGTGGAGCGGACCTTTGGCCTCCTCAAGTCCAGGTTCAGATGCCTGGACCGCACCGGGGCGCACTGGCGTACTCCCCACAGAAGGTGTGCCAGATAGTAGTGGCTTGCTGCATGCTGCACAATCTGGCTATTCGCAAGCAGATCCCCCTAATAGTGGATGACGGTGATCATCCAGGGCCCCAGCCTGCAGACCAGGACGGGTCCAGTGACGAGGACAGTGGAGAGGAGGAAGCTGTGAATGTGCGTCAGCAGCTCATCGCCCGCTACTTCACTTGACGGTGAGTGTCCATTTACGACGGCTGAAGTAGCTGTAGTTGTGCAGGTGTATGTGTGCTCTGTCACGGAGGCCTTTTGTTCACTGAGTGCTGTGTGTCAATGGTCCATGTCCAGGTTAGTATGCCACTGACAGTGGCTGTAGCATTGTGCCCTGTTGCTCTGTGAGATGTGTGTACATTGCTTGTAGTTGGTGACAAGTACTGTGTGATGAGTGTGTGACACACTCATTGAATGTACTCTTGTTCTGTTTTTCACCCCTAGGTCCCTGCAGCCTCTCCTGTCCCATCGACATACCACACAGCAGATGCATTTCTGCTCATGGTGGCGGTTGCACATCGTTGAATAAACACAGGGCACAGACAGCAGATTGTGATCAAGGTGTATTTATTTTCAGCGGTGACATGTTATTGTGTGCAAGGTGTTGACAAAAGTGGTGCGTGCAGTGACTATGAGTTGACGGTCATGGCTGCGTGATGCTCAAGGTGTACCCATTTAGTCCTATGTCCACAGTCCAACAGACACATGCCATTCACATGGCAGTGTGGGGTAGGATCGTATTACAAGTCAATGCAGTAGGTGGTCAAGGTGGCTGGCTGACTCACTGGCGTTTGGTGCGTGCGAAGTCCTCTCTGGACACCTGTTTCCTCTTCGGACGGCACCTTCCACGTTTGGAAGGAGGGGTGTGTTGGTGGGCTGCTGGTGGTGGCTGAGGAGTGCTCACTCACTGTGGACGCAGGGGAACGCGATGCTGCACGACCCTGCGCCACAGCAGGTGGTGGCGGAGGTGGTGTTGCTGGCCTTGCTTGTGCCCTCACCACCACCACCAGCTGGCCCATGAGGGCCACGAATTGGCCCATATGGGCGTCCATGGACCTCAACACCCCAAGGACCTCCCGCGTGTCGCTAGCCGACCTGGCCCATTCTCCTTGGGCCTCTTCATAGGCCCCAAGGACTCTGTCGATTTGTGGCTGGGCTTGGCTCCCAGGCACAGATGGCGTTGGCCTGACCCTGCTCCTCCTACCAGTACTGCCACCAACCTGCCCACTAGCCACATTGCTCACCACGGTCCTCGGTCTGGCTCCCAGGGTGGACCCCGACGGCCGGGCCACCCCTTGCGCTGGGGCTGTGGCCAGGGATGACGTGGTGGTGGTGGTTGCGGCGGTGGTGGTGGTTGCGGCGGTGGTGGTGGTTGCGGCGGTGGTTGCGGCGGTGGTGGTGGCCGCAACGACCGTGGCAGCAGGGGTCTGTGACTGGTCAGCAGCCCTGGGTGATGGGTTGGTGGGTAGGAGGGGCCCTGGGGAGCGGTTGTGCCCTGCCACACCAGATGGGCCTGCTGGGTGGTCCACGTCCGAGGAGGTGTCCAGCTCCTCTACATCCGTGAGTCCGGGTCTGGGGCTTGCGGACTGGCTGTGC
The DNA here is from genome assembly GCA_963921515.1 of Calotriton arnoldi. NCBI lineage: Eukaryota > Metazoa > Chordata > Amphibia > Caudata > Salamandridae > Calotriton > Calotriton arnoldi. The sequence goes on from CAWUFW010007645.1 coordinate 147,852, forward strand.
TGGCTGCTGTCTCCCTCTCCAGCATCCAGCAGTTCGGCACCTGTGGGGAGGATGAGATAGGTTAATGTGTTGCACCTAGCAAAGTATGTATTGGTTGTCTGACATTCACAGTTCGTGCACTGTCGTGCACAGGTTTCCCAGAGGCGTGTGTGTGGATGTACGATGTGTGTATGCGTGGGCAAGGCAATGGAACTGTGTGATATGAACATGTGGCATGGGACGGATTAGCAATGCCGATGGGTGTGTGTTGCTATACTCCTACATTTTGTGGCTCGGGTGTATGCGGGCTCCAGACCCATCGACGATATTGAGGTGAAATATTGTTTTGGGGTTCAAATGGAACGCTTCGACACGCTGATTGTAAGTGGGGTACAGCCCCCTCAATGCTTTTGAGGTGAAATATGGTTTAGGGGTTCAAATGGAACGCTTAGAAACGCAGATGGGAAAAGGGGGTACAGCCCCCTCAACGCTTTTGAGGTGAAATATGGTTTAGGGGTTCAAATGGAACGCTTAGAAACGCAGATGGGAAAAGGGGTACAGCCCCTCAATGCTTTTGAGGTGAAATATGGTTTAGGGGTTCAAATGGAACGCTTAGAAACGCAGATGGGAAAAGGGGTACAGCCCCCTCAACGCTTTTGAGGGGAAATATGGTTTTGGGGTACATACTGTGACATATGGGTGCAGAACGGGACATGTGTTTTGGCAACATGACAGTGCAGAGACAAAGGTGTGTGTATGTCTAACATACCCGGCATATCTGCTGACTGGTATCATTTATGGACATTACATTGGAAGCATTGTTGTGAGTGAGTGATGGTTGTGTGCCACACGACGTATTGCAGATGGGCCAATTCCTTGGTGTGCGTGCTACCCTCGGCCATGTGCATCAATGCAGTGCTCTTGGGGTGTTGACTATATTATGTATGTTGTTAATCACAGTGTGACGTGCGCTTCAGTCACTGCAGGCACATTATTTGTCATGGGCAGGTATCTTTGCATGACTACTGTATGAGGGCCAGCTGTTCGGATGACATACCTTTCATGACACAGGGGCTGACAGATGAGATGGATGATATGTTGAATGTGCATTGTGTGCCTGTGTGTTTCATGGGTCCAGTGGTGTGTATGTGCATTATTGTGGTCCCACGCTGTTACTTCTAGGCAGGTTGGACTTACATGGGCGTTGTTGTACGATGTGTGGGTAACAGGCAGTAAGGACTACATGGACAAGACTTCGATGGTGTTGCTGATGTGTGTGATGAGTGGCACAGTGCCCGCCGTGTGGGTCTGTGCTCCAGTGGGACTTGTGCATGCAGACGTGGCTCCTTAGGTGTTGCTGTGTTTGTGATGGGTCATGTGGGGTATGACTCTGTAATACATGTCCGTGTGCACATTGGTCACATGATTGTGACAGGGAGCAGTGCTGCGTGTTCCTCTGCTACGTGACATGTCCCATGTGTTAGTCGTAATACAGTCCTCATGCCTACAGACACCCCGCCCTGTACAGTTTTCCACCTACAGGTTGTTTTTGAGTGTGCAATGCAATGGATGCCACATGGTTATGGGAGGGTGGGGTGCTCCATGTTGCTGGTCTGTGGGAGTGGGGGCGGTGTTGTGAGTTGTGGTGCTGGCTTACCACCCACAGAAACCTCTCCATGTAGGGTGAGATGTCTACCTGTCGGCTGAAGGTGTGCACTGCAGTGGCTGACACATGGGTGTGGGGTGTGCTCCACCTTGCTGCGCTGTAGGACTAGGGGCCTGGTGTGTGTTGTACTTCAGCTGTCCCCCTCCCACCCACTGACTTTGTGTTCCGGCTACTTACCTGTTACTTGTCGGTTACTGCAGCTATGACTGACACATGGGTGTGGGTGTGGTGAGTACTCCTTCTGGCACTTTTGGAGTACAAGGGGACCTGGTGGGAGTTGCGGTGCTGGCTGACTGTACACATGCCTCCATGGTTTTGTTAGTTGGTCGGTTTGGGCTGAGTGTGTGGTAGTGTCTGTTGCATGTGTGAGTGATGTCTTGTGTATTGTGTACTGGACATGGGGGTGTTTGTCCCTCGGAGCTATGGCATAGTGGTAGTGCATGTGAGTACATAGCGGTGTGCTGGTATACATTTGTTTGTACTTACCAGCCTCCACTCCCCCTGGTATTCCGGTGAGACTCTCCGGATGTATGATGCCTCGCACCTTCTCCTCCCACGCCTTGAAGGTCTTGAAAAGCGCAGGATTACCTCCGCCAATCCTGTCAGCCAGCTGCCGATTCTTGGCCTCCTTCTTCTTGACCTCCCTTTTCATATTGTGCCACCTCTTGGTGATTTCGCCTCGGTTGCGTGGCACGTTCCCTACTGCATTGACCTGGTCTACGATCCTGCTCCACATCCGATTTCTGGTGGCTACTGTTGTCTGTTGGACCTGGTTGCCAAAGATTTGTGGGTGCACCTTGATGATCTCGTCGACCATGACCGTCAGCTCAGTTGAAGTGAACTTTGGCATTCTGTGTGCTGCCATGGTGTGTGGTTTGGTGTTTGTGGTGCTGGTGCGGTGTGTGTGTGTGGTGTGTGATGTGCAGGTCGTTTGTGGTGCTGGTGTTTGGTGGTGCTGGTGCTGGTGCTGGTGGTGGTGGGTGTGATGGGTGCGTATCTGTGGTGTGCTGCTATCCTTGCTGTGTCGCTGTGTTCTCTCCTCTCTTCTTGGCTTTGTAGTGTTGCAAGGGATTGTGGTCTGTGAAGGGGCTGCTTTTGTGCTTACCTATGTGGGTGTGTCATGATGGTCTGTTGTTTTCAGGTGTGTTGTGGCTGGTGTTCTGGGATTAGTAGTTTATTTGTTTGTCCAGGGGGTGTTTTCGGGATGTGTACTGTGTTTGTGTATTTGTGCGTGGCTTGCTGTGTGGACTTGTTGGCCATGTTGTGTGTGTTTGTTTGGGTCCGCGGATGGTTTCTGTGCAGGGACGTGGCCGCCAGGGCTTCCGCCGTGTCCATTTCCATCTCTGTTGTTTACGATGGCGGGCGGTGTATTTGTGTATTTACCGCGCTCATGTCGGAGCGATCCTAATTTCACGGGCGGTGTCTCGATCGTCAGGGCGGGCGGTTTTTGGTTGTCGTGCGTATTTGCGTCCGTGGCGGACGGGTGGACTTAGAATCGGACATGATCGGGCGGTATTTTTGGGTTTTTTTCCGCCGCGGGCGGTGTTTGCTTCGCGGCATCGTAATTGCTCGGTCGGTATTCAGACGGTGTAGGCGGGCGGATTTTTACCGCTATGGTGGATGGCGGATTTTTTACCGCCCGGTATCGTAATGGACACCAAAGAGAGGTGAGAATGTTCTTGGGAATGGTTGGATATTGTCGACAGTGGATAAGTGGATTTTCACTAATTGCAAAACCATTACAGAAATTGACAAAAAAGGACGTTAAAGATCCGTTTGAGTTGAATGATGAAGAAATGAAGGCATTCAGAGAACTGAAAGCGAGACTGTGTGAAGCACCGGCACTGGGAATGCCTGACTATGAAAAAGATTTTGAACTGTATTGTAGTGAGAGAGATGGGTGTGCACTTTCAGTTTTAGTGCAAAGACATGGAAATATGAAAAGACCTATTGCATATTTTTCAGCTGTTTTAGACCCAGTAGCGAAAGCGTTGCCTGGATGTCTAAAAGCAGTAGCTGCTACTTGTGTGAGTCTGGAACAAAGTGAAGGCATTGTGATGGGATACCCACTGAGGGTATATGTTCCACATTCCGTCGAAATTCTCTTGACAAGAACCAAAACTCAATACATGACACATAGTCGGCTGACTAGGTACGAAAAAGTGATTTTAAGTGCAGACAATGTAACTATTGACAGATGCACAAGTGTGAATCCTTCGACATCATTGCCGGATGAAGAGAGTGTGAAAGACAAAGATGAGATTGATCATGATTGCTTGAATGTACTTGAATACTGTACAAAACCAAGGCCAGACATCAGAGATGAGCCTTTAAAAGAATCAGATTATGTGATGTTTGTGGATGGCTCATGCTTGAGGACAAATGAAGGAGTTTTGAGTGCAGCGTTTGCAGTATGTACAGTAAGTGCCATAATGGAAGCATCTTGTTAGAGAGGGATACGTTCCGCCCAAATGGCTGAGCTGATTGCTCTAATACAGGCATGCAAACGGGGAAAGAATGTCCGAATCACAGTGATCACGGATAGCCAATATGGCTTCGGAGTGGTTCATGATTTTGGGCAGATCTGGTCCCAAAGAGGTTTCTTGACGTCTGCAGGAACTCCGATTCGAAATGGTGAGTTTGTGAAGAAATTACTTGAGGCGATACAGCTGCCTAGACAAATTGCCGTGGTGAAGTGCAATGCACATAAAAATGGGGAAGACTATATAACCGTGGGCAATAATTATGCCGACGAGGTAGCTCATGACTGTGCTAAAAATGTAGTCTCACTGAATAGAAGGAGAGAAAGAGAGTATGTTTCCTGTCCTTTGCTTTTTACTAACATCGTCAAAACATGGGATGAGGTGAGACAGTTACAGGAAGCAGCAGATGATGAGGAAAATGATAATTGGATAAAAGCAGGATGCAGGAAAAGGGAAGAAGATGATGTTTGGGTTTATAGAGATGAAAGACCAGTTATGCCTGATAGCATGATTTCTGACATGGCACGTATGTACCATGGACAAGCTCATATTGGAAGAGATGCAATGATCCGACTTTTCAGACAAACCTGGTATAACCCAAAATTCAGAGCCATAGCTGAAAGTCTTTGTCAAAGATGTCTTATCAGCCAACAGATAAATCCAGGAAGGAAAACAGTAGTGAGCTTAGGAACAATAGGACGAGAGGGAGGTCCTTTCACGAGAATGCAACTGGATTTTATAGAAATGCCTCCAAGCAATAGACTGAGGTATGTTCTTGTGGTCGTTTGTTTGTTTTCTCGTTGGGTGGAAACCTATCCGACCAGAAGGAATGATGGGATTACAGTAGCAAAGCTTTTGCTAAGAGAATTCATTCCAAGGTATGGTTTTCCAGTAACGATTGAAACAGATAAAGGAACACATTTTCAAAATGAATTAGTTCAACTGATATGTGAGGCTCTTGGTATTCAACAGAAATTGCATTGTGCATACAGACCAGAGGCTTCTGGAGTGGTAGAACAAGTGAATGGAACAATAAAGAATAGGTTAGGAAAAATGTGTCAAGCCACAGGACTGAAATGGCCAGATGCCCTTCCGTTGGTGCTGATGACTATCAGAAGCATACCTGATAGGAAAACAGGTCTGAGTCCCCACGAGATAATCATGGGACGAGCAATGAGACAAGCACATGTACCGGTCAACAAACTGTTGACTATAACTGATGATCTCGTGATAGATTATTGCAAAGGATTGGCTGATGTGGTACATTCTGTGTTTCATCAGGTTGGACCGGATGCGACCACTCTTGAAAGAAAACCAGCTCATGATTTGAATCCAGAAGATTGGGTCCGCATAAAAGTCCACAGAATAAGAAACTGTTTGGTTCCTCGCTGGGACCAACCACGACATGTGATCCTGGTAACAACAACTGCGGTTAAATGTGCAGGAGTGAAAAACTGGGTACATGCCAGCCACACTATCAGAGTTCCAGATCCTGAAGCTCGACCTGTAAGTCGACATCTGGAGATATCTGATACCAGTTCAGCATCCGATGCAGAAGAAGAAAGAAACAGGGTTCCAGAACTTGAAGATCGACCTGTAAGTCAACATCTGGAAGACCCAGGTACAAGTCTAACAACTGCAGAAGAATTTGAAATAGCAAACGTTCCAGAACTTGAAGATCGACCTGTAAGTCGACATCTGGAAATATCAGACACCAGTTCAGCATCTGATACAGATCATTCAGATTATGGTGAAAAGATAAAGAATAAATGGAAAATTGACATCATAAACGAAGAAACTGAACAAAAAGACAGTAACAGTGAATAGCCAAGCACAAGTTATGGTAAAAATCCTACAGAAATTGTCAAAGTAGACAAGGCAGGGATAGATTCAAATAGAGAGATAGAAAAATCGGAAGACACTCGAGGAGCGATAGGGACAGATACACAAACAAATGAACAGGGAAATATAGATCCAGATAGAGAGATCAACGAGAATCCGGAAGAACCTCGAGGAGGGATAGAAACAAGTGATCAAAAAGAAAAGACACAGGAAGAAAAGGAGCAAGTCAAAGAAAGTGAAATTATAAAGTTCAAAATAAGAGGAAATGAAGTAAGGTCTGAAACAGAATCAGAAGAAAGTGAAGGAGAGAGAAAACAGAGACTAGGACCAAGAAAAAGAACTTGGAGAGCTGAACAAGAAGAAAAAGAAAGTGAACCGAAAAGGCCGAGAAAAGGAGATAATTGGCCCCACGAAGTCAAAAGATTGAGATACAAAATCATAAAGATAAACAAAGATAATGCAGAACAAGTAAATGAAATAACAAGTCAAAAAGAACAAGAAAAACTAAGTGGAAAACAATTACAGAAAACAAAAAGAGTAAAGAAAGCTAATTTTAAATATAAGTCACCTGAATGGCTATACATCGCACAGACTGATATCAAAGAAGAAGAAATCACTCACGATAACCCCGAAGGAAGCTACGAACAAATGGGTGAAAGGGAAGTGCAACAAGTTTGAAGAGATTAAAAAGAAAAGCCGGACTGTACAATAAAAACCTGAATAAGACAAGAAAGAGTTCTAAGAAGAACTAAAGAGTGTACCAAACGAGACAAAGTGAGAAAGTAGAGTGGCTGAAACGTCATTCAGAGGTGTGGTGACACAATTTTCTGTACAAAAATATACATAGGTAGTAGAACAAGATGGTAGACAGAGAATAGATGTGCGTTTTTACGTAGATGGTGTAGAATGTGTTTCTTTTGTACAGGTTTAATAATGTTTGTATGGCTCATCTTAGCAATCACCATTCCAATTAAATTAGCTGTAGAAGAAACATCCATATTAGAGAACAAAACAAAGAAGGATAACATACAGAAGACAGCAACACTAGTAGATAGTGCAGAACTACATAAGGATAGATCTATAACAGATTTTTTAAAGAACGTTTTCACAAAATTATTATTTGAATATGTAGAAACCATGGATGTAAGAGATTGTTATGTTTGTATGCAATTACCTGCGTCTGTTTCAGAAGGTGTGACCTATCATCACCTTCCTTTGACGTATGGAATAACATGTAGTGTCTTAGCTAGTTTGTTTTATAAAACAGGTAGATTAGAATATTATTATACTGACATAAATAAGATTTTTGCAGAAATTCCTATAATTCCTCAATTGAACAAGGTGAAAGTGGCAAAGATGTTTGGTGAATTTTTCTTAGAGAATGAAGAATTGACATTAGATGATGTAGTTAAACATCATCTTACTTGTGAGTTAAAGAAAGAGGAAAAGGTATTTTTAGAAATGGTAGAAAGCAGAAGAGTAAAATTTCAAAGGAAAGTAGTAGAGGAAGAGATGAAAACACCACTATGGACATTTGAAAGAGAAAGTAATGATAAGAAAAGGACAAATGCAGCTATGACTTTGGATTGGTCCCAACAGGGAAAGTTGTGCATTAGTAGAAATAGAACTAGGTATGACAACTATTTCGTGGGTTCCAGCGATTGCCGAGACAATTATAAAATTTTAGGAGGATGGGGATTCAAAGGAGGAAAAGATCCAATATTTCCAGGGATCTATTATATTTGTGGGAACAGGGCTTATTACAGGTTGCCGGACCATTGGTATGGGTCTTGCTACTTAGGCCTGGTCTTTCCAAAAATCTTTCATGTAGATAGAGAAGAAAAAGGAACACACGAGATGGGTGCAACATTCACATGTAGAAAAAGGGAGAGTTTTTCAGAAATAGTGGGTGACATTTTTGGAGCAATGATACCAGCAGTGGGAATATCTTTGAATGCATTTAAAATTCGGAAATTGTCCACTGTAGTAGATCGTTTATCAACGAATACTGCTGGAGGGTTCTTGATGGTAAATACCGAGATGGTTGCCATGAGAGCTATGGTAATGCAAAATCGACTTGCCCTTGACATTCTTTTGGCAAAAGAGGGAGGAGTCTGTGGAATGCTGAAAGTCCAACATTGTTGCACTTACATTCCAGATAAAAGTGAAAATATACAAAAGTATATAAAGAATATTACAAATTTGCACAAAGAACTTGTTCCACTGGAGGTTGAAAGTGCTTGGGAGAAACTTGGTAAGAGTTTTTCCTCAATACCAAAATGGTTCACTGAAATAGGTAGTTCTATTGTAGGGAAAGTTTTGATATCAGCAACATTAGTAATTTTAGTTGTGTTATTCTTGAAATTTGTTATCATATGTATTAAAAGGAGAAAAAGACAAAACAAAATGAAAAGAGAAAATAAGATAAATAAAGAAAGAGAACGAGAATTAGGGGAAATAGAACTAGAAGAACTAAAAGACAGTATGTATGAAAGAACAAAGAGACAAGATGAAAGGGATACAGATGTGTAAAAACTAACAAGAAGCAAATGGACAAGAAACAATGCTATCAGTAAAATTGTGAAACATGGGTTTTGTGGTGATATTAAAAATCACCAAAGGGGGGAGTTGATGGAGCAAGGTAAATAAGAAAATTTTGAACCCCCTAATATTAATACTAATAATTAATACTATTAATTGTTTGATGACTAATCAACCCTTTACGTCTTTTATAGACATCTTTTATAAGGGATAACCGCAAATTCATGTTCAAAAGATAACATACTAACGCTTGTCTACGTGATATAATAATAACCTAATGGTTTGCGTACTAATTAAAATAATTTTGCATGATTTGTGCTATGTAGTAAACTGTATTGTGGCAAAAGTATGCAGATGGTAAGTAAACATAGCTTTATATGTCGTTTTTGCTAGGTAACACCTAATTGGGGTACGTAGAATGACGGGTGGGAAACGAAAAGGCTTATTTTCTTTGTTTGAATCATGATTGTGTTTGTTTTCATAATAGTTCGTTCGGGCCTGCTAGGCCGCGCTGTAAAAATGGCCGCCGAGGCAGATGAGCTAAAATGCGCAAGTGCAAAATGGCTTCCAATTGGGAGAAAGCTGTTGCCAATGACACGTGATCCGAAAGTAGAGCCCAGAATGAAAAGGATCAAGGTCACCATGACCTGTCACCAGAAAGGGTGCCAAAAAGGGACACAGCGAGAAAGTACATGGGAACCAAAGATGCAGCCGTGAATTAACAATGAACTGTTTTAATAAAGATACAAAAGAAGTTACAAATGAAGAACTGTCAGTCGGATTGGTAATGTCCTAAAACCGTGTGAAACGACGAAATTATAAACATTTTCGGAACTGGTTTGAACAAGGAGGGCAATGAGGAGATGCTTGCCGCCCCTCCAATGGACCAATTAGCGTGAATCTCGCCCCCAAAGATTGAAACATTTCTGTTTAGTAAGCTAGTTTTAGGGTTTAAGAGGACCTACTCTTAAGTAGGAGGAGCGCTATTCATACATAATTTTTGAGCACAGAACTTTGACGCTGGAGAATCGCTGCTATTTTCCTTTAGGACATTTTCTTTAAATTTAATTAATCGTTTTGCTTTTAAATCTGACTGGGAAGGAAGGAGATCGATGCGGAAAACCTGTATAGGTCGTCCGTCGAGGAGGCCTGTTTAGCGGGATAGTCAGTCAGATTTTGGGAATGCTATGCTGTGATCTGCTGTGACGAACTTTATTTTTCCATCTAAAAGGATATGCATAAATTCTCTGAACTTTATTCTTATAATGATAATAAATGTATTAAACTGATTAATAAAATGGAGATTTCTCTATGCATTTAAATAATTAGATAAACTTTATTATAATTAAAACTACGAGTCTGTGGTTCTTTAGCTCAATAATAAATGCAAATGTTTAATAGGTTAAAGTGATTGAGCTGGTCTTAATCACCATCAACTGATTCCTACTAGGTGGTCCATCGACCAATGAGCGGAATACCTTTGGCATTTTAGAAATTGACAGGATTAAAATCTAATTATGTATGATGTTTAGACAGTTATCTTGTCAACTGTAAAAAGGTATCCCGTTCTCTTCCAGCAGTCATCTCAACTTTCTCTCCTAGGTAGTGGATGAGATCCAGGGAGTATTAGAGTGAGTGAATGTATATGCGGTGTTATGGGCCCCACCGTCATATTGGTATAGTTGTGGAAAAAGGAGTGTTTCCGACCTGGATCCATAGGAGAGGAAATTATATTAGTCGAGCTAGATCAGACGGAATTGGTGTAGAAAGGTTGACGTTTACGAAACAGAATCAAAACATTGAATAAAAGTTATTTTCCAAAAATTCAGAATCAAGAAATGTATTAAAGAGTTTTAGAGTTGTGTCAAGGAGATATTACTATTTTGATACGAGAAGGTGAAGAGGCCGTTCCTAAGTGTGCGCCTACACATTATATTGGGATTACACGCTTGTTTGTGGCTTTGCCAATGGTGCAAGATCACGGAGAAAGTAGGGGCATTAAAATTTCCAAAATATTGCAGTTTTGATATTAGGATTTTGAATAGATTAAAAGAGAAATTGTACGAGATGAAACATCCTCTGAGACCCACACAGTATGAGGCTTCAAACATGTGGGAAGACGTTGGTGGAGACAAGGAAAGGGAAAAATATCATAAGAGAACGAAAAGAGCAATGCTTAACTATGCAGGAGCACAAATGCAGAATGTACCAGTGCAGCAAATGCGGGTGCCTACGCAAAAAACAGGTGTCACTGATACAGGTCCCACAGGCTCAGATGGTTCTACACAATATGGGTAATCCGAAATTTAATTTGAACTAATTGCCAAAAGCGAATCCAAATACTTTTCTAAACGACAACCAGAACACTTTGCAACAGTTTCCTAACTCAAATTCTAATGTTTTTGAGCAATTGTCTGTTTTTGACAATGATGGCTCAGGTTCATCGCCATGATGGGGCCTGAGAGGGGAGGAAGATTGCATAGTTGGCGCAGTCTTAGAGGTAGACAGAGTGGCCCATATGTAGATGGTGAGGCGAATGGCCACCCCGTATCTTTTCATATGGACACTGGTGCTACCAAATCCACTGTTAGAGCTGTGGAAGTCCCAGACCTACCGCTCTCAGTAAAGAAGATCCAAGTTGTAGGAGTTTCAAATAAACAAATTACAAATCTAGTTTCAGATAAAGTACTAGTAAAATATGATCATTTGAACACAGTCATCAATTTGTTATTTGCGATTCAAGTCCAGTAAATCTGCTAGGGAGAGATTTGTTGTGCAAGTTAATTTGCACCATTTATTGTACTCCGGATGGAGTAGCGTTCCAGACTCATGATGAGGATGTATAATTCAAAATGGTTCAGGAGAAGACGGTCACTGGACTATACCCTGTGATGACAGTTGAAGAATTACCTGCTGATTTGAACTGTGAACCCAGAAGTATGGGATATCACAGATAAAGACACTGGATTGATTAAGGGAATAGAACCTGTCAGAATTACCATAAAGGCGAGTGCAGTGCTTCCTAGAACACCACCATATTTGACCCCAGAGACAGTGGCAGGAATTACACCTGTGATGGAGGACATGTTACAGATAGGGATTCTGCGAGAGCTGATTGGGAGTCCATGTAACTCAACAATCATGGGTTTCCAGAAACCCAATGGAAACCCAATGAAAAGTATAGAATAGTGCAGAATTTGAGAAAAATCAATGAGATAGTTGTTCTATGGTACTGAATCCAGCCATCATACTGTTTCAAATCCCATGCACTGCAGAATAGTTCACAGTCATCGATCTCTCCAAGGCTTTTCTCCAAGCCACTGCACGAGGAAAGTAAGTTTTTATTTTCCTTTGTGTTTCAGCAAAGAGTCTTGGCATGGCGCTGAGTCCCTCAAAGGTATACTAAGAGTCCTATCTTTATCCAGATTATGAAGAAAAATCTGGAGACATTGCAAATGCCTTACAGATCAGTCCTGGTCCAATATATCTATGACCTACTTGTGCCATCAGAAGAACGAGAAGTTTGTCTGCAAGACACCATAGCTTTGCTGAATCATTTGGCTGAGAACGTACACAAGATGTCCCCAGCAAACTGCAGTACTGTCAGAGAGAAGTTCAATATCGGGGACACATAGAGCCTAATTACGATGTCGGGCAGACCGCTGCGGTCTGGAACCGACCGACTATAGGTTGGCGGTTCCGACCGCCGGATTTGGATGCGACTCCCCTATGGGTGGTCGGAAACATCCATATTCCAATGGCAGCTTGTGCAGCGGGCGGAAAAGGCCCACAGCACAAGCTTCCATTGAGAAATTGATGTTTTCAAACATCTCTGCACCGTGTTGCAGGCACCATGCGGTGACTGCCACATGGTGCAGGGATGTTGAGGGGGCACAAAAGGTGCCCCCCAGGCCACACAGCGGAGGGCCAGTGGGAAGGGGTTCCCTGCTAGAAGCCCCCAAAGACATTTTCCAACAGTCTTTCCATGTTGGAAAGGCTGACATAAAAAGCCTGTCGGTATGGGCCATCATAATCTTGACGGCGGAGCCAAGCCTGGCTCTGCCATCATTAGGGGATTATAGTGGCTTCTGATGCTACGACGGGCTCCTTGAGCCCATAGGAAGCGTATCGGAATCCCCCCCCAGGTTTCACTCTGACCGCCGTCATCCTAATACGGCGGTCAGACTGAAACTTACGATGTCTGGCGGAAAGCCTCTGACAGCTGGTCGGAGCCTTTCCGCCCGACATCGTATTCGGCATCGGGCCCATCATTGTGAACGGAGCTAGGAAGGTGTCACCAGAGAGAGTGGAATCAATTCTTCAGATGAATCCACCTCGTTCACAGAAGGAAGTCAGGATATTTTTGGGAATGGTTGGCTACTGTAGACAGTGGATACCCAATTTTACCCTGATTGCAAAGCCTTTACTGAGGCTAATACACAAGGATGTCTCTGATCCGCTTCCATGGGACAACGATTGCAAGAGAGCCTTCCTAGAGCTGAAATAAATTTAGTTTCACACCCTTGCACTAGGAATGCCACATTATAATAAAGATTTTAGACTGCTTTGAAGTGTAAGAGAAGGGTGCGCTCTTTCAGTGCTGACTGGTAGCATGCCATGGAGGAACGGTTTTTGATGTTCCCATTGCGGTGCCCATTTTCAGGGCACCGCCGTGGGAACATAAAAATAAAGCCCGCCAGACATGAGAAACACTCGTAATCTGGCGGGCTGCCCAACCACAGGTTTGGCGGAGCAGCACAGTGCGGACCCGGTGCCGCACCGCCAAACTCGTAAATAGGCCCCTGGTGGGTTTTTTTGTGTCCTCATTTGAGACAAGAGGCAAGGAGTCCATTTCGAGAAACTGACAGACCCAACTCCAACTAAGGGCCACCTTCTCCTGGTCAAAGCCATAACCAATCCTGTCCTCCTCCCTTAATGATTTATGTCTTAATCCTTGGACACCAGGGTTAGCAGATATCCTCACTGCTGTCTATCTCCCCCGACACTTGCTTGAACCACATCTGAAAAGTTTCCCACCTCTCTATCCTTTTCTCTGAGCAACTACCACATTCTTGCCTGCCAATGCCCCGAGCTGACATGCCCTAATCCATGCATGTCGGTGAATTAGACGACACCCATTGCATGGATATTTCTCTTTGTGCAATTAAAACTAATGTAAATAAAAGTTGTGACTGTATCTTTCGTAATTTTCCTTTATGCCGTTTGCCTTCTAAGATGCCAAAAGCAACCAGTACAAGACTTACTTTAATCTCTCTTCTCATTATGTCTGTTAGAGTCTTACCCTCTTCCTGCCAGAAGAGCTGGATGGCAGGACACTGCCAAAATAAGTGGACATCATCTGACTTCTCCAGACCGCATTTAGGACAACACTTCGCATCTTGACCACCCAGCTTTGACAGCTTTTTCGGAGTCCAATACTCCCAGTGTATTGTAAATAAATGATTTCTCCTGAGAGGTGCAGATTTCACTGAGGCCCCAATTGTAGTCATTGTTACTTGCCATAAGTGCATTAACTTCAGAAATGGCAGGTCCATCCTCCAAACCTCCTTCATCCAGCATCATCATGCACCAGCATCCAATACCATTTTGACGCCTCTTTTTTGGGGGGGAACTTTGCAGTGTCAATTCCCCCTCATTATCCAGTTTGCATGGCCAAGTCGCCAGCTCGTAGAACTTAAATTTAGAAAGTCTGTTGTCTGTGAGCCAACACAGTGTTTCCCATGACACCAGGCTACCCCCCTCAATCAATTGGCTCCACCTTTCTACCCCAGCTTCTATTAAAGGCCTAGCTAGTAGGTCCTGCAAACAGTCCAGCATTCCGAGTGAGTTCCATATTGGGGCAAAGCCACTGTAATACGGAATTCCTAAAATCGCCTAACCTCAATCCAGATTTTACAATCAGCCCTCAAAGTCTTTAGTCTAATCTTTTTGAAATATTTTGGATGGCCAAAATTAAAAAGAAAATAGTCACCTTCCTCAGACAGGTTTTTAGTCAGATCTCAGAAGAAAGGGGAAATCGGCTGGAAGCCTCCTGTTAGCAGTAACCTTATGTTCTTCAATTGGAAAGCCAGCAATACAGTTGCAATCCTTGAAATGCTATGCCTCCCTTATTTACTTTTGCGTAATTTCTTCCAAGCAATTCTTGCTACCATAGTGGCATAAATAAAACTACTAAGTGCTCCCTGCAGTTTCCTGAACCATTCTGCCCTAAAATTTAGCGGTATTGCATTAAAAATAAAAGTACTTTTTGGAAGTATCATCATTTTGACTTAGTGTTGTTGAGAATTTTGTGAAAGGGATTAAAGCAAATGGATTTTATCAGCAGGAAGTGGTATCCTGAGGGCTATATTGGCTATATTGGCTATATTGGTTCAAGAAACCCACCACGCACCACCGCACCCAACAGATGCCCCGCCGCTGCTGGAGCAAAGTCACCGAAGACCAGCTAACCACCACTCTCGCCCAGAGCCCGCCCGCTGACCCCACCGACCCCGACACCGCCGCCCGCAACCTCAGACAGTGGATCAACGACTGCGCCAACACCCTCGCCCCGATCAAGAAACCCTCCAACAGTCACACCAACAAGAAAGCCAGCTGGTTCACTGAAGACCTCCGGGCCTCCAAGCAAACCTGCCGAAAGCTGGAGAAGATCTGGCTCCGTGAACGAACACCGGACAGCCACATAGCCCACAAGAACGCCACCAGCAGACACCATCACCTCATCAGATCCGCCAAAAGGGCCTCCTTCAAAGACCGCCTAGACAACAACGCGCACAACAGCAAAGAGCTCTTCAACATCGTGAAGGAACTCTCCAACCCCAGCTCCAACACCAACGACGTCCCACCCTCGCAAGACCTGTGCGACTCTCTGGCCACCTTCTTCCACCGCAAGATCGCAGACATCCACGACAGCTTCAACGCCACGACCGACCCGACAACCATTGAGACCTCCGCCCCCACGACCACCATCCGCACCAACCGCCTGCTCTCCTGGACCAACATCAACGACGACGACACCATCAAGATCATGAACACCATCCACTCCGGATCTCCGTCAGACCCATGCCCACACCACATCTTCAACAAAGTCAGCACAGCCATCGCACCCCATCCCCGGAAAGTCATCAACACCTCCTTCGAGACAGCAACCTTCCCGGAGAGCTGGAAGCACGCCGAGATCAACGCCTTACTCAAGAAACCCAAGGCGGACCCCAAGGACCTCAAGAACTTCCGGCCCATCTCCCTGCTCCCGTTCCCGGCAAAGGTCATCGAGAAGACTGTCAACAAACAACTGACCCGCTACCTCGAGGAGAACAACATCCTGGACCCTTCCCAGTCCGGGTTCCGCAGCAACCACAGCACCAAGACTGCCCTCATCGCCGCCACCGATGACATCAAGTCCCTGCTGGACAACGGAGAAACGGCGGCCCTCATCCTCCTGGACCTGTCAGCCGCCTTCGACACGGTCTGCCACCACACACTACGAACATGCCTCCACAACGCCGGGATCCAAGAGAAGGCCCTGGACTGGACCACCTCCTTCCTCTCCGGCAGAACACAGAGCGTCCGCCTTCCGCCCTTCCGCTCCGAAGCCACTGAGATCATCTGCGGCGTACCCCAGGGCTCTTCCCTCAGCCCAACTCTGTTTAACATCTACATGGCACCGCTCGCCCACGTCGCCCGTCGGCATGACCTCAACATCATCTCCTACGCCGATGACACCCAGCTGATCCTCTCCCTCACCAAGGACCCCCACACCGCCAAAACCAACCTTCACGAAGGAATGAAGGCCGTCGCTGAATGGATGAGGAACAGCCGACTGAAGCTGAACTCGGACAAGACGGAGGTCCTCATCCTCGGATCCACCCCTTCGGCCTGGGACGACTCCTGGTGGCCGACCGCACTGGGAACCGCCCCAACACCCACCGACCAGGCACGCAACCTAGGGGTCATCCTCGACTCCACCCTCTCCATGACTAAACAGGTCAACGCCGTCTCCTCCGCCTGCTTCAACACACTCCGCATGCTCCGCAGGAGTCTACAAGTGGATCCCCACTGAAACGAGAAGAACGGTCACCCAGGCCCTCGTCAGCAGCAGGTTGGACTACGGAAACGCCCTCTACGCAGGAGCCTCGGCCAAACTCCTGAGACGGCTCCAACGCATCCAGAACGACTCTGCACGCCTGATCCTCAACATCCCTCGCCGCAGCCACATCACACCCCACCTGAGAGACCTGCACTGGCTCCTGGTCAACAAGAGGATAACCTTCAAACTCCTCACCCACGCACACAAGGCAATCCACAACACCGGACCAACGTACCTCAACAGACGACTCAGCTTCTACACCCCCACCCGCCAGCTCCGCTCCGCCGACCTCACCCTCGACACTATCTCCCGCTTCCGAAGAGTGACCTCCGGTGGCAGATCGTTCTCCCACCTCGCCGCCAAGACCTGGAACACCTTCCCCATCCACCTACGGCAGACCCAAGACCTGCTGACCTTCAGAAAACTCCTCAAGACCTGGCTTTTCGAGCAGTAGCAGCATTCCCCACCCCAGCGCCTTGAGACCCTCACGGGTGAGTAGTGCGCTTTACAAATGATATGATTGATTGATTGATTGATTGATTGATTGACAAGTACTAATTGTAGTGGCTTGTTTATTATGCTTATTTGCTTTGTTCAAAGGCTGTAGATATTGCTTACGTAGGAAAACAAAGACAGAAGACATTTGCAGAAGAATTAGAAATAAATTACATTATGAATGATGATTATCGTAAATCATTGAAATTCCAAAGTTTAAAAAGGAAGTGGCAGATCGCAACAGACGACAAAATTGCCCTCTAAATGAAACTCACATCTGAAATTCAAAAGTGTAATGGTTAAGATAACCATCAGATGGGGGATTGGGAAATTCTGAATTTAAATTTATATGGGCAGATTTACAAGAACTGACGCATCTCTGCATATTAGCAGAGATGCGTCAGTTAATTTGCGTCATGCAAAAAAAACCTTGCGCCACCATGGATGCGTCGCATTTACAATGCGGCACACCTTGGCGCAAGGATTGACAGATGCGTGATGCATCTATTGGCGTAAAGGCAACACATTGCTGGAGTCTTATCGCAAGCACGATGCAACTCCAGCAATGCTTTGGAATGCCTATTTCTATTCTGCTGCGTAACTCCTTACGCCTACTTCAAGCAGACGTAAGGTTTTGACGCAGTGGCGTCGTAAAAGTGACTCAGCAAAATCTTGTAAATTTCACTGCATCACTTTTACGAGGCTTTCTTGCGTCGGAACGCCCACCCTGCATACATTATACCCGACACAGGTATAATGTGACGCAGGGCTTTACAACGTGACGCATCTCCATAGATGCGTCACATTGTAAATGTGTCATAAGGTGGTGCATTGTTTACGATGCCGCTGCGTCACAAAAGTGACGCAACGGCGGCGTAAAATTGTCACAAGGGGCTTGTAATTCTGCCCCATAGAATATTTAGATTAAGCATTGAAAATAGCATAGATTTTAACGAGAAAAGAGACCCGTTCAAAAATGTGCCATTCATAGTACCCAGTTAGAGTCATGTATAAAAGCCCAGTAATGCTGAAGCAATCTTCCTTTGACTTGTAATAAACTTACCTTGAACCTAATAATGCTGAAATGTGCACATAATAGTTTAATTATGTTGACCCGAGAATCTACATATACCGTAGATGTGCTGAATTTATTAAATGTATTAGTTTCTTAAGTTACAGTGTAATGTAGAAAGAAATAGTTTTGAACTCATACATTGCTTGTTCTTAAGAAAAACCATAATATTAATGCCATGATATCGTGACCTTTCACTCATCTGCATTCTTTGTCCTGATATCTTTCTTTGTTTTAAGGTATTTCTGTTGTTTAGATAGAAATAATAGTTTCATTAGGGAAAACAAAACTCCACAAAATACTTGTGAAAACCTATGCCTAAACTTCCAACACCCAATACCATGAAGACTTCAGTAACAGACAAGAGATAATTTTCAACAGACTACATTGTATTTTGTGAGAACGGATGAGAAGAGTCTGTACACTGACGAATGCTGCCACTAGATTGGACAAAACTGTTTGCGAGATGAAACTATGGCCAGATTTACAAAAATGCAGTTTTGTGTTTCCTAAATAGCGACTCTATACGAATCGCTATTAAGGAAATGCAAAATGATATGTGTGAAATCACAGATTTCCTAATAGCGCTGTTAGGAAATCGCAATTAGGAAATCCCATGCCATTGGTACGAATGGGCCGGTTCTGCATTTCCTAAATAGCGATTTGCAATTAGGAAATTGCTATTTAGGAAATTCAAAACCGAGGATGGCTGTGGGCTTAAGGCCCACGGTAATGCACCCTAAAACTTGCGGTGCACATTTAGATCACACATATGTCCTAGGGGCATGTGTGGGCTGTATTACACTTTAAAACAAGCATTGGCATAGCCAATAGGTCTCGCCTTTGGGACCTTATAAGTGTTTAGCCAGAGCTATTGGCTTTGCCAATGTTTTTAAGCTGTGTTGTAGAGCATTGTGGCTGCTGTGCAGCAAGTTAAAAAATTATGATAAAAAAGTTTTATAAGCATTTTTGTTACCATATATTTATATAACTAAGAAGACATTATGTACAACTGAACGACCCGATTAAAAGAATTAACATAAAAATGTCTTCTAGTTTTTGTCCTTGCAGTGCTGGCAAATTCTTCCTGCCTGTTCTAATGTTTGTTTATTTATTGTTGATTTATTTATTATGGTTTTCTTTGTTTTGTTATGCGAGGGGGACATAAACAACGGGACGGTGGAGGTTGGGAAATAGTACCTGAATTACAACACAAGCAGCGGACAGACTTTAGGGGAGAATCAACAGATGCCAGATTCCGAGGGTAGGCTGAGGTGGTGCTGAGTGGTACTGAGTTGTGGTTTGCTGATGCGGAGGTGATGCTCAGGTGATGCTGAATGATACTCAGGTGGTGCTGAATTATGGTGAGGTGGTGCTGAAGTGGTGGTGTGCTGGTGCAGAGATGATGCTCAGGTGATGCTGAGTGATACTGAGGGGATGCTGAGTGATACTGAGGTGGTGCTGAGTGATGCTGTGGTGCTGAGTAGTGCTGTGCTAGTGCTGAATTGCTGCTGAGGTGGGGCTGCGCTTGTGGTGGTGCTGTGCTAATGCAGAGGTGGTGCTGTGCTGATGCTGAGATGGTGCTGCGCTGATGTTGAGGTGGTGCTGCGCTGGCGGTGAGGTGGTTCTGCACTGGTGCTGCACTGATGCTGAGTTGGTGCTGAGTTGCAGGTGAGAGTTTTGTGTATTTCGTTTTTTGGGGGGCGAAGAGTTGGGAAAGACTGCTTGGGTTCTGAATGTGTACTGATCGACTTATATGATATTGTGCATGCAGGAGTATGCCTCGGCTGCTGGACATCTGTGTTTTTAAGGCAATCACGATATATCCGAGGAGAGATTCTATATTTGTTTCAGCAGCTGAAGTGTGTAATGCTTAGGGAGGAAGACAAACAGTTAAATAAGCAGGGACAGACGGGAGGTGGTGTGGGGTGGGGAGGGCACAGGAGATAAAGTGAAATACAGGCCTGCTCGATATTTATTTCTGCAGCTGAAAACAGCAGCTGAAGTGTGCAAAGCTTATTTAAAGCTGGTAACGTAATCTTTATTTGATTCTGATGCCCTCACTATAGGCTCCTGCTTCGACACTTGGCTTGCTACTGCCCATGTAATATTTGTCAATAGAGGAAGGCGTGTGCACACTGCAATGGGCCACCATATGTGATGCCACTAATTTTGAAATGTATGCTCCGAGGATTTTTAAAACTTACGTCCTACAACTATGGTGGCCACTTTTGTTAGTTTAATTAGGTCCACTGGCACTAAGACTACATTACACAGAATGCATTACGTTGTCACACACAAGCCCAGTCCTGGAAAGTGATAGCAAGGACACGGAGTGACGTTTCATCTTGGATGTGAACTAAGTCCCAAAGCGTAAAGTAGACTGCGACCTAAACTGGAACAACTTGGTGATCCCAGAAGATCCTAAATTGGGTGTGAGTACTTAATGTAGTCATTTTTCTTCCTGTGAGTTCGGGTACTCGCGGTGCTCACAATGTTAAGCGCTGAAGATCCTTGGTTCCATAAAATAAAACAAGAATTAAACTTTATGCTCTGCACCAGTTTTCTTTTTTAGCTGCTTGTGACCGAGTGTCCCTTAAGGTGTCACACATGAGACATGCAAATGTCACATGCACGCAAACTGAAAACTTGGAAGCTATATTTTGTGATGTGTGTGATATTTGAGTGACGGCCGGAGAGAGGGGGCAGCCTTTATTCCAACTTAAGAGGGGCGTGCAGGAAAAAACGGTCCTCGCCCACTAACGGAAGCAGTTCCCAAGCGATACGCTTCTAATGAAAAAATTACCAATAAATAAATAACCAAAGTGGCATGGCAACATAGGAAGCATGAATGATTGAAAGGCCATTCAAAGGGCGATGGGGTTAGAGGGTACCGAAAAGACTAGCCCAACAGTTAAAGGAGGCTGGGGCCAGAGGGTACAGGTAGGACTGGCCCACCATCCCAGAGGGCTGGGTTTAGGGGAGGCAGTAAGGACTGGGCCCTAACATATGGTGGTGGGGGGTCAGACGCCGGAAGAGAGACTGGCCACAATTATAATGGAGCCGAGGTCAGGGGGCGCAGGTGGCATTACAAAACAACACTCCGACAGATAGCACGCGGGACGTTCTGCCTACCATATGACGAAACGTACTTCTTGTTGTTCAAAAGCAGTATCGGACCATCCAGGGTCGCACCTATGACTTGCGGCATACAGATACAAACTCTATCTGCGTCTCCTTTACGCTCTCTGCAGCCAGCGCATTAACCTGGATTATCGCACCGCAACAAAGTGCAATGGGAGTATTCATGGGCGATGAGAGTAATCTCCTCTGGGAAGGGGTACTCTAATCATCCCTGCAGGACTGGGTGTTTACGTCTCACTCACCACTGGTGGGTCACAGTAGTCGGGCCCCCCAACCACGGACGGGAAGCACACGTACTCTGCCGAAACCCAGGGTCTGATGAAACATTGCTGTACTACGCGTGCGCTGAACACAGTGTGACTGGACATGTAGTTTTACAGCGTGTTACGACTACAGTACACTTAAATCTGTGAATATGGAGAAAATGTTAAACTAGTGGGAGGGGCTGAAATGCCTCCTGTGCCCGGCAGAAACTTATGTCTTCAAGAGCTCTACGTAACCACTGACCAAACAAGCGTGCAGTGACTCAAAGCACGAGCGCTAGTGTTCCAGGCAAAACAAATGTGAAACAAGTTTAAAAATGTGCCTAATGTAATCCAGTTGGTGGCACGCACGAAGTTCCCTTTTCGTGGAGCCGAGCACAAATATAACGGTTTTCGGTCGCACCGAGGAGTGGCCAGGCGTCAGTCCAGGACGGATGGTTTACCAGGCAGCGATCTCCACTCTTCCTGCGGTATCTCTGGAGATAAGTTGCTCCGACTTCTGACGACGATCGCAGTGACTCATCCCTTCCACAAGTCAGCCAACCATGGCCGCCAGCTCCTCTCGGGGGGTCACCAGAGTATTGAGCTTCTGGCCTCCGCATCGAACTCGACTTGGTTACCATGGAGACGCGTTCACCTCAAATTTCATTGGGTTTTATCTGTCTGAATCGATTCGATCCTTCAAGGAGGGTTTTTTTCCCCCTAAGACAAACAACAAACATGATTGTGAAGACCGAATAACATGCAGGCAGCATGCGTCACACGGGTGCCTAGAGGACTTTAGCTGAGTACTCACTCGGCTGACCGGCAGTAGCAGCATCAGTGTTTTTCGCCACAGCTGCCGCAACACTTTAAAACGCCGCACGGTCACTTCCTAGTCTGCGAGACTTCGAATCAACCACGCGCCGAGTGTGTGTGTATACGGTGTTATAAAGGGAATGGTCGCCCCTCCAATTCTCAGTTCCCATTCAATAAACTGTGGAGTGAAGGAGCACCAGGCGAGGGCGTGAGCAGCAGTTTTACCGGGCCAATGGCTATTTTTGTTGTCTTTATTGCTGCGTCCCAATTGGCTGCTGGGATCACGTTGCATGGAATGTTTCGAACTGAGGTAACAAGCTGTCGGCGTTGTGCGAAAAATATAGTGCGTAGCAGCTAATGAAGGAGAGTGTGTAACGCCGCAAGTGAGAGATCCAATCCCGGTGGGCAGGGCCAAAAGTGGACAGGGCGGTAACAAGGAGGGACTAAGAAGCCTCCTTTTCAATCGTGAGCCTGCGTTTTGCATGGAGGATGACGCCAGCGAATGAAGAAGATGGGCGGGGCTTCAACTCCGCCTCCGAAAGCTTTGGAATCTGTATTGATTCCAAGAAGCCCTCGCATGGCGAGAGCAGCGCATGCGCGCTGCTAACGCCAGGCAAGACCTAAAAAGCAGCTTGGGGTGCTTTTTTTAAAGTGCACATGGTTACCATCGACTTTGAGGCGATGGTAATTGCATTTCCAAAATGCCCAATTCGCATTTAGGAAATGCTCTGTACATGTGCATATGCATAGGAATTGCAAATAGGTAATCCCTATTTGCGATTTCCTATTTAGAAGATCGCATATTGCGATTTCTACTGGGTAGAAATCGCAATTTGTGGCTGCTTAAAGAACTTTGTACAAATGAAAAAGCCCATTTAGCATTTCTTAACGGCCTGAAATAGAGATTCGCTCCGCTAAGAAATGCTAAATGGCTATGACCATCAGGGCCAATGTTTTAGGAATCATATTTGTGTCTTTTATATTAGTGCGTGTCCTAGTTCTCCCGGTGTCTCACATTGATCTACAATGGGATATTGAAAAATCATTAGTTCCTAGGAAAGGAACTTAAGGAGAAAAGGGTTAGCAAGACTTACTTCGTCAAAGCGCACCTCTGGCAAATCACCTAATGGCACCCCCGGAGACCGCATTTTACCGCGTCTGTCTCCCGGAGTCCATTAGATTAGATTAGAAGATATGAAACCAACCATTGTAGATCAATGTGAGACACCGGGAGAATTCCCCTCCGGTTTTTTCCTCGCTAATTACCACTCTGTGTCCTTATTATTTCTTTAGGGTGTGACTACACGCCCCTCTACCCCTGCAGATCATGAGGCAAAATTCTGCCTAAACTAAAGTATGTGTCACTAATATGCTGACAATTAAGTGTTATATGTTGTATGTCATGTGGTGTCTCTACACAAGTGTTTTTCGTTATGTATTTAACCACTTATTTATTACCAGGCGTCACGAGTGTGAGTTTCTTACCACGCTGGATGTTCGCACTAATTATTACTTTTTATTTACACCCACCCACTATAGAGGAGTACATTGATTAAGTTAAGACGCTGCATGTGTCAAGGACCTATCAGCCTGGCTGGGAGGCGGGCGCGTTTTTAATTCTTTCTTTGCTTTATTTCCTCAGATACTACATGTCAGTGACTAACCGTATGTATTACGTGTTAGGTGTATACACAGTAGGTGTGCACCTCATTAATTCCTAATTATAGGTTTGCTTAGGAGTGGCACGCACGGGGCTGGTCCTCGTGTGGTCCTGAAGAAGAGCTTTGAGGGGACAGCTCGAAACATGTCGACCCAATACTAGGGACTCTATACTCATTATAGTTAGACTTTCCCTATTATTAACCCCTGATTTTAGTCATACCAACTAGGGGCAGGAATAAAATATTAGCCCACTAATTAGGTATTTTTAACTTTTTGTTTTTCCACTCCACTTTCACTGCACTACACATTTTCCACAACTTAGTGCTCCTACGTAGTTCCGCAAGTCGCAGCACGCCTCAATCCACAGCGGATTGAGAGGACCCCAATGATGAAGCATGCCACCTAGGGAAACCCTCGTGGGTGAGGGGACTCTAGAAAATAATTTTTCTTTCTGGAAAGAGGATTTTTATACATGTTCAGTGAAAACCCTGTTCTTCCCCACGGTTAGGTTTTTATTCTGGTATTCCAGATTTTGTGAAACTTCATTCAGTTAGGAGAGTGAACCTAACCTAACCTCAACCTCTATCTCCCCCATCTTTTGATTGCATTATATACAGCGCGCAGCTGTGGGAGGTCCCGCCCCCTGCACTCATTTTTCTGACACCACTCACTACACAAAATTTGTCACCATGGCCGAAGTTACTGGCCTCACCTTCTCGGAAGAGGAAGTGGAGAGAATCTTATCCACTATGACCCCTTTCGCAGAGACACCCAACAGAGATACCAACGAAGCAGGTCAATGTTGGGATGAACTGACAGAACTGAAGAGGAATCAGATCAAAACCATAATCCATGGGGTCATGATGACCGAATATTTGAGGGTAAATGCGCCACCACAGGGTTTTATAGTACGCAATGAACCATTCATCTTTCAACAAGATAAATCATTCAAGAAAGACAGGTCCCTAATCTCCTGGCACTAAACCAGAGATTGGTTGGTACTCATCATAAAAACAGCAGCACAACTGTCGCAGGAGATGAAAGAAGAAATACATACACTCGAGGTTCGCCTCAAGAGCTTCCAAACAGTCACGGAGTTAAAGAAGAGGCTGGAGGAATTGAATAAAACGATGACAGGTTTTGAGGTAACACTTAAAGATACAAAATACCAGAAATTCAAAAAGGATTCTAAGAATTTCTCACACGAGAAAGTATACCCATATACAAGAGAGGATTATCATCTGTCTGGAAGGAACCCAGGGTATAACACCGATACAGAGGGATCGGATACCGGCTCAGATAGCTCTGACAATGGCCACGGCCGAAGAAACAACACCAGAAGTCGACGTAACTACAGCGGGAAGATGAGGGTCGGAGGAGGACAGAGTTTTGGATGGCCTACCTATCAATGCCCCCCACCTTTTCCTCCGGCACCCTTTTTCTACGGACTACCACATTATCAACAACAACCCTATACCTACTGGGAGCCAGCACAACAACCGGAGCAGCCTAGTCAGTCGTTTCCTTTTTTAGAGAGAGGCAAAGGAACCCAGAGAGGAAGAACCAGAAGAGGACAACAAGTACAATGGTCACACCCGTTGGAAACAACGAGGATGAACACGAGGAGTATGGGCCCACCGAACAACCCAACCACCACCAGCCATCCAGCCTAGTGGTAAATCTGTCTGACATTGCTTTATCATCAACTCAACTGACAGTCCTGGAAAAGGATTAGGCTTCGTCCCCACACCTAGTTTGGACAAGTTCCGACTCAGCTGCGAGTTGAATGAGTTCATTCGTAAGATCAAACTACGAGTGTTTTTTTAGAACAAACCTATAATGGACACCAACACTGGGGATACAGGCCTACATCGAAAATCTACATTTACCCCTCCATCATCTACCCTACCAGTGGAACTCCTAGCCTTCGAGAAGGCCATACTAAAAGAAGTGGGAGAAATCGATCCCAGGACCATAAGAGTGTTCCACAACACAAGCAAAAGGAGCAAGAAGCCATTCAAAAACTGGCAAACGACACCAGAATTACGATCAAACCAGCGGACAAACTACAGAGGCCTACCGCAGAGAATGCATGAGACTTCTGGAGGATGAGAGGAACTACCTACGTATCAGAGAAGACCCAACAGAACGCCTACGGACAGATATTGCCAGCATGGTGGAAGAAGCAACAGCACATGACTGGATCACCAAAAAGGAAGGGGATTTCTTGGACAACACCCACCCGGTTACCCCATATTTTTATGCTATACCGAAGATCCATAAGTCATTGGAAAACCCACCGGGACGACCTATCGTTTCTGGCATAGGATCCATTTTGGAACCGCTCTCCAAATTCGCAGATGCTTTCCTACGCCCCTTGATTCAGGGAACAAGCACTTACCTGAAGGACACTAAGGCAGTACTCTGCCTCCTCCAAGATCTACATTTTGACCCTACAACCAATATCCTTATTGGTTTGGACGTGGAGAGCCTTTATACCAGCCTACCCCACAAAGAGACCCTTGAAATCATTGAAGAGGTCCTATACGAAGAAGAGTGGGCCTATCATACACCAAGGCACTTAGTCCTGGAGTGCTGCAAGTGGGCCCTGATGGAGAATTTCTTCCGTTTTGAGGACATCCTGTTCCGGCAACAGCACGGGACCAGTATGGGCAGCACCTTTGCCCCTAGTGTGGCAGGACTATATGTACACCACCTGGAAAAGCACAAAATCCTGTCCAACACCAACCCACATCGCCAAAATATTCAACTCTGGAAAAGATACATCGACGATGTTCTACTAATTTGGGAAGGTGACGAATCCGAAGCCAACGAGTTCATTGAGTGGCTTAACCACCAGGACCCTTTCCTCAAGTTAACACATACCATGAGTAGATCACAACTGATCTTTCTGGACCTCAATATCTATGCTACAGATAGCCTATTGAAAACAACCACACACTTTAAACCCACGGCAAAAAACTGTCTACTACTCTATGACAGCTTTCATCCCAGACACCTGAAGGAGAACCTCCCTTTTGGACAGTTTCTCAGGCTCAGAAGAAATTGTTCTGAGACTAAGGACTTCAGAGCACAAGCCAAAGACCTATCTGAGAAATTACTCACTAGGAAATACCCAAAGAAGTTGATATCAAAAGCTAAGAAGAGAGCCACGAACAACCACAGAGAAGCGCTTCTTGAAACACATCAGAAACAAGACACAGAAAAAGACAGAAGACCAATATGTATCACAACTTTCAACATTGCATCGGACAGTGTCACCAAAATAGTAAAAAAACATTGGCGTACCCTCAACAGTGGAAAGCTTGACATCCCTAAACCCATGTTATCACATAGGAAAGGTACACACCCGCCCCAAACCCCAAACTAGGAACGATAAAACACAACCATTGCTCAGCACGCTACCAATGGGTCACTACCCCTGCGGTAATTGTAGCGTGTGTCATCTTACCTCCACCACAAAGAAAGTGACTTTTAACAACAAGATGGTTTGGGAACTACGCAATTTCACTAATTGCAAGACCCCTGGGGTGGTGTACTTGATCACATGCACATGCAACCTGCATTAAGTAGGTATGACCACTAGAAAGGTCAGCACCAGGAAATGCGAGCACCGAAGCAACATCAGGTGCAATAGGATCACCACAAAAATGACATCACATTTTAAAGAGATGCAACATACTCCAAACGATCTGCATTGTGTGGTGTTAGAACACATCAAACACACTGACAATCTAGAACACAGGTTACTAGAGAAAGAACAAAGATGGGTGTACAAATTACAGAGGGACACTAAAGGGCTGAATGACAACATTCCGTGGGGGCAATTTGTGAAATGATTCTGGTACGCACGATCTACAATTTAGATACAGTGTTCTAGGAACAATACTTTGCTACCAGTATCACTCAGGGGAATGATCAATCCCTTCAAGATACCCACACAGGCACTATGTAATACCATTTTTCGTGGTCTCCTTGTCATCAACCTGATCACCACCGACATCCCACATTAAGAATGTATAAGCTATGTCTAACTCCTGTGTTGCGGTGGTCCACTTGTTTAGAGCCCCCGTACCATTACATTATTCTTAGACATTCCAAGATGGCCCCAGCCATTTTTAGACATTTTAGATGGCTTCCTTCCATATTATCTCTAGTCTAGCCGACCTCTCTTTTCGAGCATTTTGTTTGCACTCAATAACCAGACCTGAGAGTATTTCGCTTTTGGGTTGGTTTCATATCTTCAGTTCCCATTTCATTTATGAAATATGCCACTCGGAGGTCTCAACGAAAGGTATCTGAGTCACTCGCACAAGATGGCCCCCGGTATTGCCATATGGAGCGGCCATTTTGGAGGTTTTCGGTCTAGCTGCCAAGGCAATCATTACTAGACGGTTCTGGCAGTATTTAATGGACTCCGGGAGACAGACGCGGCAAGATGCGGTCTCCGGGGGTGCCATTAGGTGATTTGCCAGAGGTGCGCTTTGACGAAGTAAGTCTTGCTAACCCTTTTCTCTTTAAGTTCCTTTCCTAGGAACTAATGATTTTTCAGTATCCCATTGTAGATCAATGTGAGACACCGGGAGAATTCCCCTCTGGTTTATTCCTCGCTAATTACCACTCTGTGTCCCCATTATTTCCTTAGAGTGTGACTACAAGCCCCTCTACCCCTGCAGATCATGAGGCAAAATTCTGCCTAAACTAAAGTATGTGTCACTAATATGCTGACAATTAAGTGTTATATGTTGTATGTCACGTGGTGTCTCTACACAAGTGTTTTTGGTTATGTATTTAACCACTTATTTATTACCAGGCGTCACGAGTGTGAGTGTCTTACCACGCTGGATGTGGTGTACACCCACCCACTATAGAGGAGTACACTGATTAAGTTAAGACGTCGCATGTTTCAAGGACCTACCAGCCTGGCTGGGAGGCAGGCACGTTTTTAATTCTTTCTTTGCTTTATTTCCTCAGATACTATGTGTCAGTGATTAACCGTATGTATTTCGTGTTAGGTGTATACACAGTAGGTGTGCACCTCATTAATTCCTAATTATTGGTTTGTTTAGGAGTGGCACGCACGGGGCTGGTTCTCGTGTGGTCCTGAAGAAGAACTTTGAGGGGACAGCTCGAAACATGTCGACCCAATACTAGGGACTCTATACTCATTATAGTTAGACTTTCCCTATTATTAACCCCTGATTTTAATCATACCAACTAGGGGCAGGAATAAAATATTAGCCCACTAATTAGATATTTTTAACTTTTTGTTTTTCCAATCCACTTTCACTGCACGACACATTTTCCACAAGTTAGTGCTCCTACGTAGTTCCGCAAGTGGCAGCACGCCTCAATCCGCAGCGGATTGAGAGGACCCCAATGATGAAGCATGCCACCTAGGGGAAACCCTGGTGGGTGAGGGGACTCTAGAAAATAATTTTTCTTTCTGGAAAGAGGATTTTCATACATGTTCAGTGAAAACCCTGTTCTTCCCCACGGTTAGGTTTTTATTCTGGTATTCCAGATTTTCTGAAACTTCATTCAGTTAGGAGGGTGAACCTAACCTCAACCTCTATCTCCCCCCATCTTTTGATTGTAATCTCTTAATGAGAAATAAAAACCCATGAAACTTCCTCAAAACGTATTGACTACTAAAATGAATTTAAGATTTGTTGTTGATGATGAAATAGCTCTTTTCGATGAAAACGGTGGCCAATATCCGTCACCTTAGAAGGAGAAATTGGAGCGGAGACTGGTCCGGATCTTGCGAGTTATGGCAATAGAAATTTTGCACCTTATTTACTACAATCTTACATATTTCCGCTCTATCACTGATCTCACTCTTGACAGACTGTAGCACTAGATATTGTCTAGCTTGGTCTAGTCTAATTGACCAAACCTTCTTGCTCTCTCTTCTCTATGTTTGTTCCCTTTATCTTTATTTTTCTCTATTCTCTCCACTGTTTTGGGGTCCGAATAAACCCTTATGTTCCCCTCAGGGTTCAATTTAGCACACTTCCTCCACTGTGTCTTCAGTGTACATAATTCGCAAACAATTCCAGTAATACTGATACCATATGTTATAAATCACCAGGCTGTTTAAATCATGTTCTCTCAATTTACTTTAATTAGCTAAACATGGGGAAGCTGTAGGCCTGAACTGTAACCAGTATACTATACTCTGACTCCTATTCGCTTTTTGTTTTTATGCGAAATGAGTAAAGTTAATTTGAAATTGTGGAAACGAAAGCCTCTTTTGGTAGGAAAGAAGAAAGAAGGATTGGTTCCCATGACTACCGTTTTACTGAGAAGCATTGTGTAAGGTTCCTGGGATCAGAACGGTCACTCTCTAAGCTCATTTTGGTACTAGCAGAGAAACAGCCTTTCAGGAAGGGTGCTAAACAGTCTATTTAGGCAAGAAATCTGTTGGCATTAATGGAGAGAGGGGGAGAGTGTAAAACAATTCTGCAACTAGTTGATCAAACGAGCTAAGCCCATGGACCCAGGGTCTGGATACCCGGTTGCACAGTCAGTGCACTTACTGTTGTCTGCCTTTTGGAAATGGTCTATAACCTCAATCTTGGAAGGCCCTTTGCAAATCGATTTTGTTTAGGGCTCATCTGTGGTTTTCTTGAAACATTTGGCTCAAGGTGTCTGCCTTAGCATTTGGTACACCTGGGGGATGCTCAGTAATGACTGAACGTTCCTGGTAATGAGCCAATGCTGTATGCCTTGAGCGTCGAGAGATATGTCTCGATGAGGTGGCTCCTCGTTTGCTCAAATTACACATTCTTGAGGATTTGTATCTCGGAACCGGACTTGTTTTGCTCATTAATCAGGGATCGAAAGACTCTGAGCTACCTGCACAGGCCTCAGATACGATGGAATCATATGGTAGGTGCAGATGCCTTGTGTCTCAAAGGGCCCCATTGAGTGCCACTACCTGTCAGACAGCATCTGCTGGTGAAAATGCACCGTGGCCATCAGATTGCTTCCAGAGTACCACCATT
This sequence comes from Calotriton arnoldi, assembly GCA_963921515.1. Classification (NCBI taxonomy): domain Eukaryota; kingdom Metazoa; phylum Chordata; class Amphibia; order Caudata; family Salamandridae; genus Calotriton; species Calotriton arnoldi. The sequence continues at coordinate 178,935 of CAWUFW010007645.1, forward strand.
GAGGAATTCAGTACCTGGTGGAGAAAGTGCAACTTGTACCAGTGCCCCTATTGTTAATTTAACAGATCAGACATTTTTGTAGAGGTCCCACAAGCAATCCCATGTTTGGAAAATTTTAAATGCCCTTATCATGGACCCCATCAGTGGAAGAACCTAGTTAGTGGTGGGGCAAGCCAGTGCGCGAAGAATGCAACATTTTTCTTAGACAAAAATGAGTCTTTCCTCCAAAAGTTCCTTCCTCTGTGTTAAGAGTGGCAGACAAGCAATGGATTATTAGAGCTGTTGTTGAAATTGATTTGGAATGATTTATGTAAAATCCAACAAGCCGAAGAAGCAAACAGCTGTGCTGTAATTTCCTGATGTTTTCAGAAACTTTAAAGTTTTAATAAACCTATCGCTTTTTGACAATCATAACTGATACTCGGAGATGCTGCTTTTGTCTTTGTCAGGAAAACATCTATGGCAATCTCGAGGGGCCCTGGAACTAGTGGTAGAAGATAACAGATGTTTTATCCTTGTTACAGGTCGAGTATTTGACTCCTCTGATAAGAATCTCTTGAAAAGTACAAGTGTCAATAAACTATGGAAGCTGATGCTGGTAGAAGTGCAGGTGAATCATAGCTCATTTGGGATTGAGAAATTGACAGTCTGTTAACATATGAGAATGGACTTTCTGCATATTACTGGGCACATAGTACCTTCTCGGTGAATGAACGCTGTGGCACCGCTGACCTTTCTCAGGCATGATGATGTCAGAGAGTGTCTAAAACAGCATAGACGCAATCTCAAACAATGGGAACTCTAAGAAAAAAGAGAATCATAAATGGTGCGATGTGAAACATCATAGGGATGGTCTGGCAGAATTTCTTGCAGACAGCTTTTTTTCCTTGGTGCAGAAACTTTGTGCACTGAATCTGGATGTAGCATCTTCAGAATGGCATCCTACTTTTCAATAGCTAGTGATTTATTCTAAGGGACAAAATCTCTTCAGAGATGCTAAGCGTTTTAAGTATAGTCATGTTTCAATATTGAATGTTTGATAGATGTGAAGGGTTTCAGTGCTGATGTTGAAATAGGTCTATGATATCAGAAGTGAGACACTGGGTGTTGGCATGGTCAAGTGGAAAGAAGAGTGGTATACACCTGAGCATGATATGGGCATTTCTGATGGCGGTCTGAAAACTGATGCAAAGCCAACTGATGTTCTATTACACATAAGTCTTTACAGGCTTTTAAGAGACAGGAGGGCTGAAGAAGTACCTGAGCAACAGTAGACTTGTAACAATGGTACATGGGGTCTTGTTGATCACAAATATGAGGAACTAGAGCCCTCAAAAGGTTCAAAGGGTGAATATGAAGTCTCTACTGTGAGCTCTGGGAGAGTAACGTGATTTCCAGGGGTTACGAATGGGCAAGGATCTGCTATTGCGAGACCAACAAGGTTTGAGAAACTTCCCAGGAGTAAGGATGGGCAGTGGTTTAGATTAAACAGAGGACCAAGAGATGTTTAACAGTTTAGGGTGACGAGGAAGGCTCTACTGTCAAATAAGAGAGAAACAAAAGAACCTTCAGCTGAAACGATGCATAGGAAATATAAATTTGCCCTGAAATAACTGATAGGCATATGAAAGAGAGACTACCTTAAGAAAGGGATGAATGAGAGAACTCACACACATGAAAACAGGCAGAGAACCCCCTCTGTGAGGTGGCAGAGAGGCCTCATGTAAAGCCAAATGCAGAGTTGAAGAACAAAGCTGAGTTTATTCTGTCCACTATCAGTTGTCCTATTGGAAAAGTGAGCAACATCTGACTCAAGTGGAAGCACAGAACAGACTCTAAATTGAATAGAATGAGACTGCACTTCTGATGAAATTATGCAGTAAAAAGTGAAGTAAACATGACTTATGAGCATAGCAGCAATGGGATATAAACAGAAGCTCAGCTAATCACCGTACCTACTTCAATGATGCTGAGCAGTGACTCTACTACAAGATCAGTGAGAGACTGCCCACGGTGAAGCTGCACAGTTTCAGTTTTATTAAATTAGCACAGTTAATTAAAACCATTGCAATAAAATGTCACCGTAGCATTTTTACCACATTAAAAACAAAGCGAAGCAAACCATCAAATTCGTACACATATTTCTACAAGGCAATCTTGTGATTACTGTTGTGATCACATTACAGGCTTCAAAATCAAGGATAAAATGATTTGGTGCAGAGACACTAGGTCAAAGTGCAAAAATAGTCTGTGATGAGTTTTTGGGAAGGAGGGACCGGTTGGGAAGAGGCAGAAAAGGGAGAGAGCAGGTTGTCCAAGAGTCTCACATATTTTCCGGACCTTGCAAGCGTTTGAATATCTGAGGAAGTAAAACAGAGAGCAGATGCCTCCCAACATGTGCTGATGCCCCTTTTTAGATATAAGGGTTTTAGGAGAAATCTTCTAGGAGTGTCAAGGGCGGGACAACAGCACAGAAGATGCAGCCATGATTCAGACCTGTAATTACACAGTCTACAAGCCCCCTCCTCACTAGTTGGAGCCCATCGGTTGAAGGCAGTGGAGTGCAGACCTAGAAGACGCATAAACCTTATATTTTTGCGGGCCACTGCATTAAGGCTATCAAGGAGGTAAGGTTGTGGTACACCAGGGAGGTATGAATCATTCAAGGGGAGCAGGATAGATGATGTTTTTAAGACCCGAGTGTCCATCTGGTAGGAAATTTGTCTAACCTGCTTGTTGATAACCCTTTTCCAGACTGTGTATGGAATAGAGTCTGCAGTTAGTGATGTTTCGTCAATATGTAGCGTTCTTATGGCTTTTACAATTTGACGATTCCATGGATTCCCAGGGCTGGCAAGAGTTTCTTTTAACCGGGCTTTAAGGGTATTATCTGCAGCTTTTAGTGCCCTTATATAGTACTTCAGAGTGTCAGCCTCACAGGAGATCGATTGTCTTTGAAGGCCCAGCTCCAGTCGTAGTCTTGCACTGTGAATGTAATTCGGGAGACAAAAGATTTTTTTAATAAATGTTGACCTGGGCATGGTCGAGACTGGCCGAGCATGCACCAGGAAAGGCCTGGTGTCCGTAACTTAAGGCAGGAAGAAGGGTAGCTTTGATCACCTTCAGTATGGGTTCGGCAGAAGGACTACTCAGGGACTGGTTAAGTCGAGTCAGGCTGTATGTTGTTGCTCCAGCTCTCTTTTTCAAGGCAGCTAAGTGGACTGATGGTCTGGAAGACTCGCTAAACCAAACCCCCAGGTAGTTGTATTTTGATGTTGTTTTAATTTTTGCGGGCCCAATGTTCCACGTTAGACTTTTCTTTTTCCTGCAACGGCCAAAAATCAAGACCTTGGTCTTATCCTGGTTAATTTTAAGAGCATTAGCTTTATTGAATTCGTGGAGCATACACAAGGCTCGTTGGAGGCCAGACTTGGCCTGGTCCATTATGACAATATCGTCAGCGTATTGCAGAATGTGCAAGTTCGTTTTTGCGAGGCCCAGTTTTGGCGGAAGGAGACTGCTTTTCTCCAGGAATCTCCCCAGGTCAGCGGTGTAGAGGTTGAACAAGAGGGGAGCAAGAACACATCCTTGCTTTAGGCCGTCTGAAGTTGGAATTTTTGCAGAGACTGTCATGGGGCCAGTTTTGATTCGCACCCATATGTTCTTATGCAAGGAGATAAGGGCTCTGAGCAGGCTCCGTGGGATCCCCCACTTATCTAATTTCCTCCATAAAGTGTTACGAGACACTTTATCGAAGGCGGCGCTGTAGTCTATAAAGCAGCAATAGAGGGGGAGTTGATTTTTTTGCGCTGCTTGTTGACTCAGGATGGCTAGGGTGGTGATGTTGTCAATTGTGGAGGCAGAAGTTCGGAACCCAGTTTGAAAGTATGGTAAGATGTTATTTTCCACTACCCATTTTTCTAGCGACTTGAGAAGACACCGGGCATATACCTTGGCCTCAAGATCTAATAGAGCAATGAGTCGGTAATTAGCTGGAAGGGAAGGATCTCCTTTCTTAAGAATCGGGCATAGGATCGAGCCTTTCCATGAGTCTGGTATCGGAAAGGTAGTAAACGCATAGTTGTATAAGGGAAGTAATAGCTTAGCCCATTCTTCCAGCGCACATTTTAATACTGCAGATGGAAGGCCATTGGGCCCAGGAGCACCATCGTTTTTCATGGATTTCAGGAGCTTACAGACCTGGGCCGAGGTAGTCAGCTCAAGGGTTTCCATCAGCGTAATGTCGGCAGGATCTCTGATTTCGACCTCAGCGAGGTCCAGGATATCACAGCAGTATTGTTGAGTCACATACTGAGACCAGACTTCTTCAGAAACCGCGTTCTCCCTGCTCTTATTGGAGGAGCGAAGTTTGTTTATATGGTTCCAAAAGTGAGTCAGGTTTTTTTCCTTTAACAGAGCAAATATTTTTAGCCAGTCGTTCTGTTCTTTTTGTTTCTTAGCTTCCCATGTTGATTTTTTGTAGGCTTTACATAATAAAGCCATATTATTGGCAGTAAGCTCTGTACCTTTAGATTTATGCAGGAGCACAGCCCTCCGTAGGGCTCTTCTTTGAGTGACTAAAACCGGATTGGAAATCTGCCACGGGGGAGGCCTGGGGAGTCTGTGATGAACTTCAGGGCCTGTTAGAAGGTCTCGTAATTTAGTGATGGCAATGTCCCACCAATGAGGATAGCCTGTGGGAGGGTAGTGAATGAAATTTGGAGCTATTTCCATGAGCCAAGTGCCCACCTTATCGGCACCTAAAGAGTCCCATTTGATTCTTCTGACTAGAGTGTGGAGTTCGATCTGCGTTGAATGCCCTCCTTCAGTTACTTCGGCAGCAACAGGAACTTGCAAGTCCATTGTTACGGTCAAAGGATTATGATCGCTCTTGGTACGAGTGGGGATCTCCATTTTAACGAACTTACTTGCCAGAGATGGTGATAAAAAAATATAATCAATGGTCGATAGGTTCTTAAATGTTGGAGATAGATGGACACTGGGATCCTGTTCCAATGTGATTTGCTTCGCAGAACGTAAATTGTAATTGGTTAAAAAAGTAATCATGGCTTTTTGCTCTTTGGTTTTAGTGACTAAATGAGCATTGAGTCCCAGATCTCTGATGTTAAAATCGCCTAATAACAAAACTACAGCAGAAGCGAACTCAAGTAAAAGCTCTTCCAGATGCTTAATCAAAAGAGCTGTTGCCAGTGACTTTGATGTTTTAGCTGTGTTGTGGTAACAGTTGATTAAAAGCAAAGGGAAGGCCCTGGTTGGAGTTGAAAGACCGGTGATTAGTGCAATTTGCCCAGCCAAGGGGTTCCGATAGAGGGGGGTAGCTACGATCTTGCACCTGTGTTTAATGAAAATGGAGAGGCCCCCAGAAGGTCTACCATGAGAATTAGGCTGGGATGCTGGTTGAAAGAGTTCATAATAGCCGTGGAGAGCTGATGGAAACAAAGACCAGGTCTCTTGAAAGCAGATGATATCACTTTTGCTCAAATAGTCCACTGCTGATTTGGATGAAAGGGTTGACTTTAACCCAGCAGCGTTCCAAGAGGAGATGGTCAGTTTAGAATCTGACCGCTTAACTGAGCCATTAGGAAGGATACTGCTGGGAACAGAGGGCTGGAGGCTCTCGATGGGAATGCCCAAGCTGCACAGGGGGCTGCGACTGTGAGATGGACGAGACACGTCCCCCAAAGTCAAGATGGGCAGCGACTCTCTACTGCAATGGGAGAGAGACCTCCAATGGTGAAGCTGCACAGGGGGCTTCTACTGTGAGACGACCCCAAAGTCTAGATGGCCAGCGACTCTCTACTGGGAAGAGAGGGAGACCTCCCATGGTGAAGCTGCATTGTGGGGAGCGGGGGGTGATACTGTGAGATGGATGAGAGACCTTCCCAAAGTCAGGATGGGCAGCGACTATCTACTGTGAGATGAGTGAGTTTGGACAGAGAGCCTCTACTGTGAGATAGGTAAAATGTTACTTATAATGTAAGCATCTGTTCGTAATGTGTATGTATAATCACACACTTTGCGTTCTCCTGCCATCTAGCACTGGGGTCGGACATTTGCAAGTTGTTTTTGTTCTAAGAACCCTTTCGAGTAATGGGATGCACTGCGACTCCTCCTTTAGTTGCCAATGCACGTGGGCACCGACTCCATTGTTTTTCTCACAGCGGGTTAGCGTATGTACGAGGGGCAAGTGACTGCAGTATGGTGAATCTGCATATTGAGCAAAATGTATACATTATTTTCCGGCTCCAGGGAGGAATGTGGGTGCATGTGAATCTATAGCACTACACGCTGCAAACAGATGCTTATAGGGTATGTAACATTTTCCATTTGTAGCATGTGTTGTTGTTGCTCTGGATACACATGCTTTGCACAGACTTTACACCAATAGCCTTATAAGCGGTGGCTAGCCAGTAGATGATGCAGATGTTTGAAACAAAGTTCTTAAAACCGTTTGGCCAACCATATCCTGTTGACAGCATATCCCACCATAATGTTTGGCCTGCGAGTTTCTTGTAGGATATGTATGCACTCCTACAGAAGGCTGAGATAACCAAACTTTAAGAGCTAAAGTGCCAGATTGCTAGGTTGAGCTGTGTGTGGTCTGGGTGACTGATTTTTCCTTGGGTACGTGTGAGAAGGTCCAGCCTGTTGAGGAGCTTCTCATGTGGGTTGATGGACATTTCAAGCATTGACTACCTAGGCTGCATGGCCTAAGTGGGAGTTACCAGGATGGGTTAGAGTGATGTTTGGCACATCTTCCTGAACATGTATGGAGCAGTGGGAGAGGATGAAAAGAAAAGGCAAATATCCCTGACCAGTTCCTTGCCTATGGACTGTGGGCACCTGGAGACTAAGCTTGGGCATTTTGCCTTTTTCGTGACTGTTGAACTGATCTATAAGTGCTGGGCCCCCAGTGTTGGAAGTAGGTTAGGGAGACTTGTGGGTGGTCATCCCACTTGTGGACATGTTGATGTGTTCAGCTGAGCAGGTCAGCAAAGTCATTATTCACACCCAGAAGGTATTCTGCCAGGAAGTGTATGCGATGGGCCCAGTGCCAGATCTGTTGTGCTAGTGCTGAAGCTGGGGAGAGTGTGTTTCCCTGCATTTGAAGGTAATAAATGGCAGTCATGTTGTCCGTCTTGATGAGGACTACTTTCCTGCAAATGACCTGGAAAAATGGCTTTGAGAGATAGATGTACAGTTAATGCAATGCCCCTGATGTTCTGAAGACCATATTCCCTGTATAGTCATGTGCTTTACATGTGTCCCCAGCATAAGTGGTATGTGTCTGTGAAAATGGTCACTTGCAGAAAGGGGTCTTGCTACACCACTGGAGAAAGCGATGGATGCTGGTCTTCAAATGACCCTTAGCTTGTGACCACTTCATCCAAAGGCACTTCAGTAAAAGACGGGTGTGTAGTCTGGCATCGGGTACTATGGTGGCACACGTTGCCATAATTCCATAGGATGTGCATTAGAATTATGACTCAGAGGAGATGATCTGGCTGAAAAAGAGGAAACACCTGCTGAAATGCAAATACCCTCTGTGCTTTTGGGTACACTTTACCTGCAACAATGTTTAATATGGACCCCAGAAAGGCCTGTACCTGAAGGGGTTAAATGTGGGATTTGGTGGCCTTTATAATGAATCCCAGGCTGTGGAGCAGGAAAATTGCAGCTTGAGTGTGGGCTATGCATGGCTGCCTTACTGCGCTCCTGATCAGCCAATCGCCGAGGTAAGTTGACATGTGTCCTGCCCCTCCTTTGATGGGCGGCTACCACCACAAGGCACTTGGTAAACACTCTTGCTGCAATGGTCATCGGGAAAGGCAGTATTTTTGAATTGGTTGTGCTGACCACTTACCATGATGCAGAGGTAGCTCTGTTGGCAGTGTGGATGGGTATGTGGGATTAGGTCCTCCTGACAACATCATGTAATCGTCATTTGGAAATGTTCCAACACAATGTACTTGTTTAGAGGGCTGAGATCCAGGATAGGTCTGAGGGAGCGTCCTTCTTGGGAATGTGGAAGTAGAGAAAGTACACGCCCTTGCCCCAGTGATGGGAGGCACTCTCTCCATTGCTCCTTTGAGGAGAAGCACCTGCATCTCTTCCTGAAGAAGGGAAAGATGTTCTCTGCTAAGGGAATGAGCACGGGGTGAAATGTTGAATGGGATTTTAACAAGTTCTAAGCAGTAGCCATTTCTGATGACTGCAAGAACCCACCAGCATGAGGTGATTTCCTGCCAGGAAGGGAGGAAATCCTGCTGTCATCCCACCAACAGGTGATGTGTGATAGTGGGAAGGGGAGGAGGGAATGCAAGGCAAGTCATTGCTTAGAGGTGGAGGCCTCTTTACCGGGACCTACTCTACCCCTGCCTCTGTTGCTGCGCCTTTGGTGTAGCCCTTAGTGGCCCAATGGAAGGGCTGTTGCTGTCTTTGATAGTAGTGTAGCTCCTCTGGAAAGGTGGTTTAAATCCTGGCCTGTACTGCAGTCTGTGAAAGGAGCCTGTAGCAGACGGAGTGTGAAGGGCACCTGTGGATTTGGCAATATCGGTGTCCTTCTTACTTTTCTCCAGCATCTCATCAACTGTGGTTCAAACAGATGTTCTCCATCGAGTGTGAGGTTGAGGAGATTCTGCTGAACCCCCAACTTGAGTCCCTAAATACTGAGCCAGGCATGGTACCCAAGTATGGCACTAGTTTTGACCCCCTGGAGGCTGTGTATGCAGCATCAAGGGCACAACGGATGGTGGCACTGGAGATAGTCTTTCCATCAGCCACTATTTCCTCCCCTATCTTTTTGAACTCCTCAAGGGAATGCTTGCCTATCTCCTGCATCTCCTCCCACTGCCTTTCCGAAGGTGGAGAGGAGGCCAACTGAGTTGGTGGTCAAATGCCAGTTGGTAGCCCCCTCCCCCCCAAGCCTGTCCTCAAGGACAGTAACAAGGGCAAGGGCAGAGGCCTGCTTGCGGGTGGTATGAACTAGTAGGAGTTTGGGGGTGACATGGCCTTTAACGTACTCAGGGTCAGCGGGATCAACCCAAGCTACAAACATTATGAACCTCCTCTTGTGAGCTCTATTTAGAGCTGTGACATTTCTCAGTGTAGGTATTTGGCAGTAGGTTATACTAATAGTATAGGATGAGTGAGTTGGTGCCTACGGCTGTGCACTAGTATGGGGTGGAAGCTCTCTAGGCTACGACCACCAGTGGAACTGCTCTCACTTGAGGAAACAACACAATCTGAAGCTGATTGACCTTACTGAATCTGTGAAGTAGGTGAGTGTCTGCTCACCTCCAACACCCTACACCGGCTTTACCGCGTACAGCAGAACCGTCTTCCCCTCTGTTAGTAAAGTATTAATCTGTTCTTCTGTTTATCCGTCAACGAAAATGTACAGGTGGGGCCATTAGTGCTCACTTGTTTGTCATATAATAATAGTGCACATAGATTAGTCTAAATTCCTTACATAGATAGCTTTTAGTGTATCATCTTGAACGACGTGTATTTCACACACAAGAGTTTAGCTTCAGAAGTCAAGGTCGGTTTTGCATCACACAGTTTTTCATTATAGGAGACGTTACCTGAGAAGAGAACCATACCTGTTCAATAGGCCGCGGGCGTCCTAGAGAGAAGGGGAGAGAAAAAAACATGTTTTTATTAAACTGTTTATAAATATAACTTATGCAGGTCATCATTATAGGAATCAAAACTGAATGAAAATAAAAAAGAGAAACAGATAAGTGTCTGTGCCACATAATTAGTGAGTATTGGTTTAAAGGCGGAGAATACTCTGACCTGTCAATGGAGGGCAGGCTGTGACCCCTTATTTGAGCCTGGGATCAGAAAGTAATTTGTCCTCTCTGCCACACGGCTTCGGTATAGAGCAATATACAACAGGCACTGTGTAAAACTGCCCAGAAGAGACCAATCTGACAATCTTGAACTCTACCCCAGAGATGGCTAGAAGAAGGGTGGGCGGATGTGTGAACTGCACTGAAACTAGAGCATTTTGCCAATGCTTTTCATTTATATTTCCAGTTGCATTTTAATTAATGTAATCATTATCATTTCAACTTAGTGTAATCAACTTTTGTAACAATTATGATGACAATAATGCAGCTGGACATCAAAAAAAGTTTGGAATGAATTTAAGGACCATAGTGGAGCGGGTATTAAAACATGCCCTGAAGCACCAAATCACCGATGGCACAAATGTTTCTTGGCACTTTTTAAAATGAATGCTTTTCTCTAACTCCGTCCTGTAGGTGCTACTCGGTGTAGGCAGACTCTTACCACACTAAGTAAATGCATGCTTTGCAGAACCCATTCCAGACCTGATGAGTTTTTTTCTGGCTGGCCTGCATATACTCCTCTCATTGCAACTCAGTGCAATACAGCAGCTCTTCTACTTCAGGCTTTAGTTTTATATTCTCGAATTACTGTCCTGATTTTATTAATAGATAAACTAGACCAAAAGTCCCAGAATGCAAAGTAAAAGCCTGCACCAGATGGCCTACTCATTGATGTATCTGGTTAAACGTGAGACCTCTCCCTCTGATGGATATCTACTTTCCATGCCCCCCTTTTGAGATCGATTAGTGAAGACATTTGATTCCTAATCTGTGTCAGTGCTTCACAATCTTTGCCCTAATCTAGTTGATGGACCCTGATAGTGGTAGATGTCCCTCGCAGAAAAGTATGTTCAACCAAACGCTTCATCGCCATTAGTAGAATGGAATACATGATATTTCGGCTCCCAGCAAAACTTATAACAACTACAATAACTCTAGATTGAACCAGTTATAAAAATAAGGAATCTTTAAATGGTATCAAAACCACTCCAAGATGGCCTCCACCAATACTGACTGGCAGAGGGTGCAATCAGAGGCTGGGCGGGCACTGGAGGAGAGTGCATGACGTCAGAAGTATAAAGTTCCAACACAGTGAGACCGAAATGCTCCGATGGGACAAACACAAGAATAAGGAGACTAGCCATTGAATCTGGAGCAAGGTACTGAGATGGAAAAGAAGGCCACTGAATCAAGACCTGAAGGGGACTCTAAATCTGCACTGAATACAATAGGTCTGTTCGCCAACGCCATACATGCTAAAATACCTGATTCAGGCGGGAGACTCACAATTTTCAAAACTAAAAATGGCTTAGATTTAGCGTTCTCCCACTGAAATTGTCCTCATTTTAATGACAGCCCAAAAGCAGACTCCCGGAAATCACCGATGACTGAAATAAACAGCGATACCAACAAAGCTCTATTGTGGCAGTCAACTAAAATGGAAGTCCAAATAGATCTTCTGCAATCGATTGCTGGCCGCTTAGTTAACATAAGCTCCAGAGTGGAAGAGCTGGAGAACAGGATCGACCAGTACTTGCTATCCATCCGAGGTGAATGTTCATGTTCCTGCTCAACTCTCATGGAAAAATGGGCGTTGCTTCCCGTGATCCTAGCCGACATAGTAAAGACTGTCAAAGGAGGTAGGGAAACACGGCCCTCGAGCAATACACATGACAGGACAACAGCAAGCGGCCACCATCTGGCAGTGAGACAAACGGAAGCAACCAAATTGGGCTTAACGACATCAGCCGGATTGGATCAAAAAGGGGCACAAAGGAGCGAGGTCTCTGTCCATAATGCTAAAACGGCACAAGGAACACAAAGCCCCAAAAGCGGGGAAACAGAGAGCAGCGAAGTGCTGGACGTCACAGAAACTGACGCGAAAGAACCTACTCCCAGCAAAACTGGTATGCCTGAACGCCCACTATCAAGAAGAGCAAAAAAGAAGATGAAGAAACAACAGAAAAAAACTAAGCTAAGAGAAAGGCAACTGCAGTCAAGGAAGAGCGATGGTAGACCCCCACATGGGGACCCCAAAGTTGGTCAGCTCTACCCAATCTTCATAACTAAAAACTGGGGGAAAAAGGCACTTGACACTGCCCGCCTCTCGGACAACAGCAAAAGCAGCCAACCATAATAAGCAACTCCACAGCGACAAGTCAAAAGCCGCAAACAAGAATAGGTCAATCTCCAGGGAACCAATCGATAGAGGATACAAGCTCTGCACCGGCTGAAAAAACCACACTGCAATCAAGGCAAATAGCACCGCTGCAGCCGGACGATCTAAAACCACTACAGCAAAGCCCCGGGCACCAGCTCAGCATCAGGAACACTCAAGCCCTGAGTACGAAACTCAAAGCAGGACCAGTAATAAGCAAATAAGGAAGCCCAACCCTCGGACCAACCCTGGCGGCACAAGATCTAGAAAGGGACAAAATGGCCCAATCCTCAGGCACACTAACCATTGTCCATGAGGTAGTCCTCACCCCGAGATTCTACAGCACGGGTCAGCATGACATCCTGAACCGGTGTAACATTCTCCGCCTCTTTAAACATCTTGCCACGCTCGACCAGCTACAAACTGGGGATATAGAATGGGTGAGATTCTTGAGCATGAAGGGGGACACACACGGTGATTCAACAGTACTGGGCTTGAAGAAAAAGGAAACAGTACAAGCCATCTTGAACAATTCCACACAATTCGCTGAGTGGGGCATCGAAGCGTAGAACCTACCCCACCCAAAATACCCACACATCCTAGCACAAGATAAGGGGGACAAGGGCCCTTGGTCGGTCCTGCACGGGACAAATAGCTCAGGATTCCCCGAGAACAGATGGAAGGGATATAAGGACTGTACTGGAATCAGGATCGCATGCCAAAATAACAAAAGGATTATCAGCGCTATTCCTTCCCTCCCGGACCAACCCGGAACCGTAGGAAGTACACAGAAGTATTCCTAACAGCTGCGAGACCAGGCCAGGTAGATGTGAGGTCAGGGGAGGACCATCTCCTAAGAAGAAACTAACTATAATCTCATGGAACATCGCCGGAAGCAGCAAGATCGGTGTGAATAAAAACTTGATGCTTTTCCTGGAAACAAGAGACATACTCTGCCTTCAAGAGACCTGGGCACTGTCCAGCACTCCACTGGCAGGGTTCTACGAATATTATGTTCCAGCAATAAAAAAGAACCTCTTTGGTCGCCCGTCTGGCGGTCTATCAGTTTATATAAAACACGCAAGCTCCCTCGTAGTGACAGGAATAAATCTGAATTTACCCGGGCTGCAAGCCCTACAGATCGAAGGCCTGAAGCACATCTTACAGCCAATGCGCCTCCTAATAATAAATTGTTACATCAACCCGGCACAGACCACCATGAAAGACCAGATGGAGGCACTGATAGGGAAAATAGAAGACCTTCTAAATAAATACAAAACTCACCAGGTTATTTTTGCTGGGGACTTTAACCTGAAGGACCTCGATAAAGCTGTTCCTTCATCTCGAGGGTCGGGCAGGGCCGCACCCTTTCATGATCTATTCGACAATCATAAGCTGTCTTCAACTCACGCTGTGAAAGAAGCACGCTCGAAGGTTGGGCAACCACAGCCGACCTTTCGGGACATCTCAAGGATCGATTACGTCATGGTCAGTGAAGTAATGGCGGCCAGTTTGGCAGACTTTACAGTTGAGGATAGGTCGGAAAGCGACCATAGGCCATTAATAGCAGTGTTCATGCTGGAAGCTCCATCAGCCATCAAGCACCAAGCCATCGGAGAGTCCAGAGGGGACGAAAATCATAGCCTCCTCAGGAGTATCAGATGGACAGACAAGACAGGCACGAAGCTTCAAAACTGGCTGAATTTAAAACAGGAAGAGATCCTAGCAATGCCGTCTTCACCGATAAAAGGCTGGGAGACCACCGTGGAGGAGATACAAGCGAGTCTGGGCCAACCCCTGCCACAACGCTATAGGTCCAAAACGCAACCAATTACTGGAAGCATTCTCCCAACTAAGGACATATGCGAAAGCAAAAGCCTCTTGCGCAAGGCACTCGTAAAAAAGAAAAGAGGGGGTAAACAAACGGATGGGACCTCGATCGCATCATTGAGGGCAGCCCTAAGAATGAAATGGTGGGAACACAAAAAAGCCCACATAGAGAGGGAATGGATCAAAGTTTTCTCCCTGCTTAAACAGAAGAACTCATCAGGACTATGGAGACACATAAATCGGCTCAGTAGCAGAGGAGTTCAAAGAGAAAACGGTGTGGCAGAGCAAGACTGGCTGGTCCACGTAAAGCACCTATATTCAATCGCCCATGTAAACACAGGCAATACAGAAAAGCCCAACTGTGGGGTGGACCCTCCCCACCAACCCAGTACAAAAACCAGAGAAACGACCTCCAGCCCCCAAAACCCCCTCGAGGGACAGGGAGACCAGGCCAAGATGCGTTGCACACCGTCAGCCCAGATAAACCCTCAAACGGTCATCAAGATACTTAAGAACATGAAGAATGATGGGGCCCCTGGGCCAAACGGGATACCCGCACCGGTTTTCAAAAAGGCCCCTGATTTCTGGGCAACCGTCCTCACTCCTCTTTATAACCACTCTTTTATGACAGCAAAAACCCCTGATTCTTGGAGGGGCTCCATACTTTTCCCAATTTTTAAAAAAGGGGATCGATTAAAGCCATCAAATTATAGGCTCATCGCTCTGCTCGACCTCGAAGCTAAGGCTTATGCCCGCCTCTTATTGAAGGACTTGGAGACATGGGCCGAAGAAAAAAGTATCATTCCCTTCTACCAGACTGGCTTCAGACCACAGTCATCGACAATGGACAACATACTGGCGTTAGCGCACCTAGCAACTCAAGCAGCAAAAAAGAAAAATCTACCACTTTTTTGCTGCTTTATTGATTACAGCACAGCCTTCGACAAATTGGTACGAAATAGGTTATGGTGGAAATTAGAAAACTGGGGCATCCCGCCAAACCTATTGAAGGCAATCAGATCACTATATGAAGGGATCTGGGTGCGTGTCAAAACCAGCTCCGGCACAGTGTCCCCCAAAATAACAACGAACAACGGGTTGAAACAAGGATGCGTGCTGGCCCCATCCTCTTTAACCTGTACACGGCGGATTTGGGGGACGCCCTGAAAGGAGCCAGCCTAGCAGCACCGAGATTAGGCAGCATGAGGCTGCCGGTGCTACAATACGCCGATGACACTGCCATAATGGACCACACGAGGGTGGGCCTACAGAGAGCCCTAAATGCATTGAACCAATTCAACGATAACAATCTTACAGTCAACCAGGGGAAAACAAAGGTCGTTATTTTTGGGAGCTACCACCTGAAAAAGAAAGCGCAATGGCTAATGGGAGATCTGCAAATCAGTACAGTGGCATCTTACAACTATCTAGGGGTTTGGCTCACTGAACGGGCCAAGGCAAATGTCCACCTGAAGCAGCAGTCGTCTAAGGCCAATAAGATTATATTCCTGTTAAAGCAGTTGAGCTTCTTACATCTAGACTGGAGCTAGGCCTGGTAAGGCCAGATCTGATGTGCCAAGGGGAGATTATAAAATTATACTTAAGGATCTTAGGGGCCCCAACAAATTCCTTAAGACAACAACAGAGTCATCTTTGAGGGGACAAGCTCAGTATGGCATACCAGCCTCGGCAAAGCGATCAGCACATTAAAGATCGAGGAAAAGAGCATACCATTGCCGGAAATTCCACTAAACGCCTGGAAAAAAGCCATAAATAGACAAGTTCGCGAAATCTCATTTGATCTGGATCTTAAATCTCTCCATTCTGGCCCCCATTTAGTCCCGCTGAACAGCTCCTATATGGTAGGCAAGGCACAACCCTACCTAAACGAGGCCTTGACACCACAAGCCCGAACCAAAATTCTCTCCATGAGACTATGTATACTAGGAATCACCGACTTTAACCCCGCATGGGCTCGCAAGGAGGAATCCACAAACTGCAGACTGTGCTCCTACATGAGGGAATCCTGGTTACACCTCCTATGCTGCTGCCCCGCCCTTAGGGACAAACGCCGACGACTCCTTCGCCCAGTCTGTATCTCCAAGGGAACCAAGACATGTAGCGAAGCATCAGCCTTGTGCTTTTCTAAAACAACCACGATGACCTTGGCAAGACTGGGGAAATGTATCCATCAGATTAGGATTGCTTTAAAGGCCGCAAACTGACACAACCAAATTACGGTGTCCAGCATGGCACAATAAGGGGGATAAAGCAGCTTTTCCCCCAAACAAGTACAGAGCCCTGAACCTACTCACCCGTCTTACTGAGACTGCACCATATCCATGGCTCTCAATGGAAGGGCCAAGGAGTTTGGCCTACAGATTGCTGAAGTAGAAAATTACCAAGGTTTTATGCAGGTGCCCAAGAAACTTTGTGCAAGGACTCATGACAATGACCACCGGCGCTGGCTGATTGAGTGGGCGCCGTAGGGAGGGGGGATGGTATATCAACTAAACTTTACCTGATACCTCCATACTTTTACTGTGACTATTCTTTTATCCGCTCGTTTTTATGTTTTTTACTGTAATGATTTTAATTAATTGTACAGTTAATAAATAAATTCAAAAAATTCCTCATTTAAATGCAAGTCAATGGTGGAAAATATGGAACACACAGCAAAAGCTGTCTGTTGGACAGAGCTAAAACCTATATAATTGGCAGGCTTCCTGATGGTGCACATCTGTCAGGCACTGGTGATTTCTGATTGGTGATCTGTTTTTGTGAACCCGTTTTTATTATTAGAAATATAACTTGCTTTTGAAGTAATATCATTCTACTCTTTTCTTAATATCGCTTCACTTTGAAAATGCTATTTCTTGCAGGCCTAAAAGGCGCCTGCAGTAGGATGCCTCTGAGAGCTTATTAAACTTATTCAATCCCAAGCAAAAGGCAAGTCTTTGGTTAGTTTATCATTAATGAACGCTCCTTCCACCCGTTTTTGGATGGGGCTTAAGTAAGAGAAGTGAACTCCAATGTGCTGCTGTAGCTACTGAGAAAGCCCTACCACTACCAGAAGAAAGCTTGATCTTTGGGATTGGTTGAGGTTATCGATCTGCTGACCTTAGAATATCTCATGGATGTTATTAGGTAAAGCGAGATGACACAAGTATATAGAGCTTTATGTACCACACACATGAACTTGAATGTAATCTGCAGTGGTGTCTCTAGAAGTGAACTTTAGGATTTTGGAGGGATTTTCAGTACAAGTTTTCTATTAAAAAAAATCTTAAAAGAAAACAAAAATGTCTTTGAGTCTTTTTTAACATTTTTCAGGCAACAAAGGACAGCCACAGAACCAGCCACAAGGGGTCTCTGCCTAGCAATAGAACCAACCACATGCAGTCTTTGCACTCCAGCTGAAGAGTATACACCTTTAGCTCGGAGTGCTGTAAAAATATAGTAAGCTGTCCTAAGATCATGGATTCAATGTTCCAGGAGACTTACTGTGTTTTTAAATGTTTCAGGGGTCTACAGTGCTTCCTGCAGCTCTCCACAACATAAACAAATTGTTGGTAGTTCCCCTGCCCATGCTAAGGGCACCACCAGGAAGAATAAATATAACTTAAAAGCCCTCAAGGGCATTATGGGGTGCACCTTGCTTGGAGCAGTGAATAATAAATGAGTGGCTCATTTAACATTCCTTTTAATAATGTTTTTTATTTATTTTTTGTGTATCTCGGTTCCAGCTGGGAAACCCAAAATTTATATTAGGTTTGGGGCAGCGGAGGCCATGGCCCCCTGCACTTCCTAGCCAGCACCCATGGCAGATGCTGGTAGGAGCTGGCTGTTATTTGAAAGTGGGCCCCCCACGCAGGGCACCCACGACTCCCCAAGTACTTGGGGGCCACGGGTGGAGCCTCAAGGCCCATACAACCTCTCCTGGCTCTCCAGTCAGCACTCATTGAGGGTGCCAGCAGGAGCCACCTATTTTGTTACAGTGGGTGCCCCGGTGCCCATAAAGGACACCCACAATGTGTTCAATCATTGGGAGATGCGGGGGGAGCCCCAAGGCATTCAGGGGCAACAAGCCCCCTCCCCCAAAAAATATTTGGCCCAGGGGATTGGATCCCCGAGTCACTGCAAAGGCTTGGGGAGCGGGACCACGCACCTCACTCCCCATAAATAACTGTACTGGCCCTGAAAAATAAGGCCCTCAGGCCTAAAAATGACAGCGAAGGGGGCTGCGTGCCCTCTCTCTAATAAAATACATTGTGCAGAACCCCTGGTGCCTTATTTTTCAAAAGGAATCCTCTCAGGATCCACAGTAATATTTTTTTTAAAAAGGGGATGTTCTTCTGGGACTCCCCCACCAGCCATGAGGATAGGAGACTGAGTCCCTGAAGACCGAGTCCCTGAGTCCTAAAATGGCTGCAGCCAAATCTTAGTTGATGTGGTGGCAATCAATCAGATCTAATCTTTGATCTGTCAGCTCCACAAATCCTCTACGGCATGGAATATCCATACATTTTGAACCTTGATTTAGCTAAAACTACTGAACAGATTTACACCAAATCACAACAAGCATTGGCAAAGCCAATTGGTTTTGTCTATGTGATTATGAATAACTTATTTTTTTGTAAGTTTTAGCTTGGTAAGCAGTTCAATATAAGTGAAAGAAACACTGTAAAAGTGTTGGGACTTGTTTTTGGCCTCTGCAAAATCTATTGGTTTTATCAATATTTTTTAGACATGTTTCACAGCTGCTCTAGCTGTTGTGCAGCATGGTTTATAGTTAAAAAAATCGCTATGACGCGATCAACGCTGGGAGCTTAATATCGCTATTTTTGTACCTGAAACACACCAATAGGACTGATAAAAGAAAGAGTAAACAGCCCGGTCCTGCTCTTATTGGGGCATATTATCAAGAACAGCGTTAAAATTATCGCCGCTTTAGCGGCAGAAAACTGCAGATAAAGCAGCGATAATGGGCTTGATAATATGCCCTTGAGAATTCAATAGAAGCCCATGTTGACACCAGAACATGGGCTTCTATTGGAATTCTCAAGGGCATATTATTAAGCCCATTATCGCCGCTTTAGCGGCAGTTTTCTGCCGCTTAAAGCGGCGATAATTTTAACGCCGTTTCTTGATAATATGCCCCCTTGTGACCCTGCAGCAGGGAGCACTTACTAATAAAAAAATGAATGTGTCAGTGTGTTATGCAGCTGGCTTGTGTACAGCCAAACATGCTTGCTCACAAGTTGCTGTGAAACCTGGCTTAAAGAGAAAAAAAATGTTTTTTTTTGTAATTACTTCAATTGGGCCATGGTTCATAGCAGCAAAATATGGTTACAATTCTGAGAGAGAAAAACAGACAGTGAGAGAGAGGAAGAGAGAAACAGTATGGAGAAAATACATTCTGGAGCAAAAGGAGATAATGAATGCAGTAGAGACTGACAATATTTAGGGCGGTAGAAGGCAAGAGATAAAGACAAAAAATGAGGTAAGATGTAGTTCAGAAGTAGGAATATATAGGTGTCATCTAAGTGGCGTTTGTGGGTACACCGGGCCATGAGTTAACCACTCCAGATACCCTGGCCACCAATTTATGATGGAGAAAGAGGACTGGGGCAGGTGACCTTTGCTCCCGTATGCAGGAACTATAGTAACAAGAAAGGAAAACACTGACATGTGGGAGCTTGTCCTCTCCTGCTGTTTATGAACTTGAATCAAAATTGCAAAATGGTCATCAAAAGGCTTAAAGAGGCACAATAAAATGACAGTAAATTGGCACAATTTCTTCATGGCATGCTCTCCCTCGCAGAGCCACATAAGATGTTTCAGAAAAAACAGTAAGGGGAAAAGCCCTTGAAAAAAATAAACAAAAAAATCTGTCTAATGGAGAATACTAAAACAGAAAATCTTAGCTTTTCCGGTGGAACTATGTCAGTTTCTTGCTTTAAAGTTGCGAACTCTTGAAATTTGCTAATCTATATTTGAAATTTCATATATGTAAAGTTCCAAGGGCCTATTACGATGGCTGCCTGATTCGGGCTTGAGACCGTCTGACAAGGAGTCGGCAATCCCGACAGCCCAATTACGATACGACTGCCGTGCAGGCGGTCGTAAACATCCATTTTTCCATTGTGGCTTGTGCTGCGGCTCGTAAAAGAGCCGCAGCACAAGACACGCAATAGATAAAGGGATGTTTTTGAGTATCCATGCACTGTGTGCCAGGCACCATGTGGCGCCTAGCACATGGTGCATGGATGCTTGTGTGGCACCACATGTGCCCCCAAGGCTACATCGTGGAAGCGTACAGGAGTTGGGGGCCTTGCTAGGGGCCCCAAAGTCCCTTTCCGACAGCCTTTCCTTGGCAGTGGGACCGCCATGAAAAGGCTGTCGGAAAGGGACATCGTAATCCCTACGGAGATGCTTGCGCAGGCACCCCCCCATTGTAGGGATTACAATCCGACTGATGCGCCACTGGACTCCTTGAGCCTGTCCGAGGAGTCCGTCTGTCCCTCCGACCGCTGCGGTCCAGCGGACCGCATTGTAATGCGGGGGTCGGACCGCTATCCTGGATGTCGGGTGGAGAGCCACCGATGTCCTGTGGGTGGCAGTTCGCCCAACATCTTAATCAGGCCCCAAGAGTGATCAAAAAAGCACACTATCCACTGTCACGTATGATTTACTTTAATAATAATAATAACAATGTCATAATAATAGTTTGTAGATTTATATAGCGTGGCTTATCACCCATGAGGGTATCCAGGAGTTGTGCATGGGCACAAGGAGATTAAGTGATTTGCCCAGAATCACAGGATGTCGAGCTGACGTCGAGACGCACACCCGGATCCCCAGCTCCCAAGTTGGTAGCTCTGGCCGCTGAGGTACATCCTCTCCTTTAACAGTTTAAGGGCCTAAATTAGATTTCGCTGGACAGTTACTCCATCACTACGGTGCCGGATATTCATCCATCAAAATATAAATCCCATAATATCCTAGATGGGTTACTCCGTCACAATAGTGATGGATATTTCGTCTGCCAAAATCTAAATCAGGCCTTTAGTCATTTGCTTAAAAGGGTTCAGGTCATCAGGGATGGTGTGCAGAATGTGACCAAAGCTCGTGCCCAGTACATGCTGCACATGGTCAAGAGCAGACATTGTTCTACATTGCCAAGAGAAGGTTCTGTTCCGCAGACAATGAATCTGGATCAGGGGCTTGGCTAGAGACCATATCTGGCACATCAATGTGTGGGACTGATGCTCATCTCATAATGTAACAGAAGCTGCACCGGCATCTACATGGCAACATAAACCCATGTTATTTTAGGAAGGCACACATTATTGTGAATGGAAAATCACTCTAAACAACTCAGTGAAAGCTATTTACATGGCAATGGAAGAGAGTGGCAAAATCTATCAACAGAGGAGAAAATTAAAATCAAACAAAAGAGCTGCGTGGGAGCTGCTAATGCACCACCCCAGTGCTGGCAGGGGGCTTGAGAGTGAGAACAAAGACAAGCTGCACACTTACAAAGCACTTATGAAGGAGAAAAAATGGAGGGCGTTTCCTCCACTTCACACGCTTCCTCCACACATATATCCATACATCGGTGCCCAAGGGACATTGCTAGGAACACAAGTAATAAGTGGTTTCTTTGAAATCCTCATCACATTCTGCTAAAAAAATTAACTTTCCACGCAAATCAACGTAAACCATGCAGTCAGGAATTGTGCACCATATGTGTATGAAACACACCAGCGTTAAGAAACTCCTAAGAGAGAAATCTGGAGAAAAAAGGTGTTAATTCAGATGTTTAGTTTTCCCTATTAACTTGCATTGAAATGGATGAACTTCAAGCAGAAGAAATCTAAACTAACATTTACCTATAAAAACAATGTCTCCCTCTAAACTGGGCGTGCTGGAGTGTGTTATTATTCATACATGGTGACTCTTGAGATCATTAAGGCCCATCATTGGACATCGTAACTTACCTTACCTGAATCTGGGACCTTCCTTTTCTAGTCTTCATGGTGACACACTCCCCCTACCTACGAACAGCCTAGGCAAGCACACAGTCCCTTTTAAAAAGTATTCAGAATAAAGAAGTTGCAGGAGTGACGCAACTGTGCCAATGATTACCCCCCACAACTACAACTCAAAAACACACGCTTTGCAAAAAAGATGGTGTATGGTGCATCAACAGGATGTTACTGTACCCTGTGATCACGCTCATTTAAAGGATACTGCTCATTTGAGCATGCTTAGTGTGGGGCAATAGATGACCAATGAGTAAGCTCACAGAGACACTACCTCCATGCACATGCTCAGTGTACGTTTATTACATATGATCTGCGTAGTCGAGATAGGCTATATGCCTCCACCCCTTTACTAATTAGGAAGACACGTCTTTTTACTATAATACATTTTGAAAAGGGAGGGCATTTTCTCCACTTCACACACTGCCTCCACACATGTATATACACATCGGAAAACCGCATAGAGTAAAAGCAGTACCGTAGGGGTCCCTGACGAAAAGTAAAGCAACCCTCTCCTCTGGGGAGGGGAAGGTCGTGCTGAAAAATTGAGTATGTTAATGAGAAATTCTCAGTTCCTGTGAATGTGTCAGACTGTAAGTGCTCCAATGCCTTTGTTGGGATTCGCAGTTGTTTGCTCACAAATAACAAAGACATTCAACGACAAAAGCAAATGAAAAGGAGTACTTAGTCTATGCACCACTGATAAGAAAAAAACATGAAGAACAGGAAATAGTATGCTACAGGCAATAGAAACAGAGGAAAAGTAAGAGGCAAGCACATGAACAAATGAAAAGTAAGGTCGGGATCTAAGCCCCTTTTAAGATTTATATTGAATACAATAGATTTTACATGCACAGCGCAAGAGCTGTGCAGGCGAAACCTAAAAGCATGCTTTCTGTACCAGGGACTGTTGTATGAGGAAAATGTGCTTTAGGACCGCCCTCTTTTTCTCATCACTCACTTGAGGGATCACCCCAAATTTTCCAGGAAGGACTTGAGGCAGATGGGACTGTTTTTGGTAAAGTTTAGTGAAGATTCATCAAACAGCACCAACATTATAAGCAAACTAACAAATACATTACCTATAGAAACGATGTCCTAACTAGAACTACTCAGTGGCTGCCATTTTATATTTTTATATATATATATATATATATTCACTGAAAAAACCATAGGTTTCAGGGACGTTATAGTTAGAAATTAGCATTTAAAAAACCTTAGAAATTCACTGAAAAAACCACAGGTTTCATGGATGTTTTAGTTAGTTGGACATTTCACTCGTACAAAACCAGAGAAATTAAGCCGTTATAGTTAGTTGATCTAACTATAACTCGCGCCCCCGCAATACACTGCTGATGGCGTCACATATTACATCACTCATGACATGGTCAGTGACATCACTGATGGCATCACTGATGACATCTCAAATGACATCACTGATGACATCATCCAGTGACTGAGTGTTTCTAAAAAGTTTAAGAATGTTTTATATATATACATATATATATATATATATATATATATTCACTGAAAAAACCATAGGTTTCAGGGACGTTATAGTTACAAATTAGCATTTAAAAAACCTTTGAAATTCACTGAAAAAACCATAGGTTTCAGGGACGTTATAGTTACAAATTAGCATTTAAAAAACCTTTGAAATTCACTGAAAAAACCATAGGTTTTAGGGACAGTTATAGTTAGTTGGACATTGCACTCGTACAAAACCCGTGAAATTCCCCCGTTATAGTTAGTCCAGCTAACTATAACTCGCGCCCCCGCAATGCACTGCTGATGACGTCACATATTACATCACTCATGACATGGTCAGTGACATCACTGATGACATCAAGATGCAGCACTGAGGTCTCTCCTGATAACAGGTGAGTAAATCGGAATTCGGATTTCGGCTGATTTTAGAGGAATATTTTAAAGTTCCAAAACTCCACACTTAGAAGAATTTCCAAGTGAAACCAGTCAATGTTAGCCTATGGAAGGAAATTCAAGTTACTGGTAAGTACGGTTAAAATTACTTTTCAGGACCAGTACTGGGCTGAAAGATGCATCACTGAGGTCTCTCCTGATAACAGGTGAGTAAATCAGAATTCGGATTTCGGCTGATTTTAGAGGAATATTTGTATGTTTCAAAAATCAACACTTAGAAACTTTTTCAGCAAAAAGCAGGCAATGATATCCTATGGAAGGAAATTCAAGTTACTGGTAAGTACGGTTAAAATTACTTTTGAGGATCAGTACTGGGCTGAAAGATGCAGCACTGAGGTCTCTCCTGATAACAGGTGAGTAAATCGGAATTCGTATTTCGGCTGATTTTAGAGGAATATTTTAAAGTTCCAAAACTCCACACTTAGAAGAATTTCCAAGTGAAACCAGTCAATGTTAGCCTATGAAGGAAATTCAAGTTACTGGTAAGTACGGTTAAAATTACTTTTCAGGACCAGTACTGGGCTGAAAGATGCAGCACTGAGGTCTCTCCTGATAACAGGTGAGTAAATCAGAATTCGGATTTCGGCTGATTTTAGAGGAATATTTGTAATGTTTCAAAAATCAACACTTAGAAACTTTTCCAGCAAAAAGCAGGCAATGATATCCTATGGAAGGAAATTCAAGTTACTGGTAAGTACGGTTAAAATTACTTTTGAGGATCAGTACTGGGCTGAAAGATGCAGCACTGAGGTCTCTCCTGATAACAGGTGAGTAAATCAGAATTCGGATTTCGGCTGATTTTAGAGGAATATTTGTATGTTTCAAAAATCAACACTTAGAAACTTTTCAGCAAAAAGCAGGCAATGATATCCTATGGAAGGAAATTCAAGTTACTGGTAAGTACGGTTAAAATTACTTTTGAGGATCAGTACTGGGCTGAAAGATGCAGCACTGAGGTCTCTCCTGATAACAGGTGAGTAAATCGGAATTCGTATTTCGGCTGATTTTAGAGGAATATTTTAAAGTTCCAAAACTCCACACTTAGAAGAATTTCCAAGTGAAACCAGTCAATGTTAGCCTATGAAGGAAATTCAAGTTACCGGTAAGTACGGTTAAAATTACTTTTCAGGACCAGTACTGGGCTGAAAGATGCAGCACTGAGGTCTCTCCTGATAACAGGTGAGTAAATCAGAATTCGTATTTCGGCTGATTTTAGAGGAATATTTGCACAATGGTGAAGGGAGGGCGGGGCCTGAGGTGACATCTGTGCAAACGCGCCCCGTGGCGCGTTTTAAGTTGGGGATTAAGTCCCCTTGAATCATGAGGGTCCCTACGGACCAACTAGCCCACCAGGAACCTCCAGTATGCGCCAGGGGCTGCGTTGCAGAGACATGTACAGAGGCCACACCCCTTTTACACCTCTCTGCAACGCAGCTCTGTGGCGCTTTCTGGACATACCTGTTGGGCTAGTTGGCCCCAGGGACCCTCAGGATTGAAGAGGATTTAATTCCCCATCTTAAAACGCGCCACGGAGCCTGTTTGCACACATGTCACCTGAAGCCCCGCCCCTCCCTTCACCACTGTGCAAGCGCGCCCGTGGCGCGTTTTAAGTCAGGGATTAACTCCCCTTGAATCCTGAGGGTCCCTGGGGTGCATCTAGCCCACCATATACCTCAAAAGCGCCAAAGAGCTGCGTTGCAGAGAGGTGTAAAGGGGCGTGGCCTCTGTACACCTCTCTGCAAGGCAGCCCCTGGCGCATACTGGAGGTTCCTGGTGGGCTAGTTGGCCCAGGGACCCCAGTATTCAAGGGGATTCGTTCCCCCTCTGCAAACGCGCCAGGGGCGCGTTTGCAGAGTGGTGAAGGAAGAGGCGGGGCCTGCGGGCCCGATCGTTTTTTTTTTTCCCCTGAAGGGGGCTGTGTGGCCCCCTTCCTTTTCCTATTTTTAGGCCCTGGGGACCCCATCCCCCAGGGCCTTACCCACTTTTAAATTAAAATAAAAAAAAAAAAACGGGAAGGGGCCGCGTGGCCCCCTTCCCTGGGCCTGTATTGGCCCGGGGACCCCATCCCCGGGGCATGGCCTCTTTTTTTTTATTTGGAGGGGGCTGCGTGGCCCCCTCCTCAGGCCATTTAAGGCCCGGGGACCCCATCCCCGGGGCCGGCCTTGCACTTTTATAAAAAATTTTACTTTGGGGAGGGGGCTGCGTGGCCCCCCTCCCGGGCCACTATGGCCCCGGGACCCCATCCCCGGGGCCTGGACTCTCGTTGGGGACTGTGGGGGGTCCCCAAACCCCCACAGTCCCGCTCGGCTCCCGTGTCCTACGGGAGCCGGCATTGCTTACACATGGGGAGCAGCTAACATGCTGCTCCCCATGTGTAAAGCAATCGACTTGGATATTGGAAGAGAGCAGGTTTCCTGCTCTCTCTTCCAATATCCAAAGCAAGTTTGCAATGACAGGACGGGAGCCGCGAGGCTCCGTCCTGTCATAGCAAACTAGCAGTGTCCCGGGGTAGGCACCCGGGACACTGCAGGAGCCGACCCTGGGGGTGGCGGTCCCCAGGGCCATCAAGGGCTCCAGGAGGGGGCCGCGCGGCCCCTCCTACATTTTGAAAGCCCCGGGAGGTGGTGGTCCCCGGGGCTTGGGGTCCAAAACGGACCCCCATTTTAATTTTCTTAGTGCCCCGGGAGGTGGTGGTCCCGGGCGTGTGGGGGCTGGAGCCCCCACACAGGTTTTAATTTAAAAAGAAGCCCCGGGAGGTGGTGGTCCCCGGGGCTGCGGGAGAGCTCAGAGCCCTCCCGCACCATTATACATAAGGCCCGGGGGTGGTGGTCCCTGGGGCTTGGGGAGCCCTTAGAGGCCCTCCACACATAACATTAACCCCCCAGCATGCCCCGGGACTTGGCCCACCCGGGGCCAATTAGCTATCGAGCGCGGGAGACCGCGCTTCGATTTTTTCGGCAGGGTTCGCGCTCCCTGAGCGCATCCTGCCGATTTAAAAAAAAAATTTTTTGCCCAGGGGTCCTTGTGGGACCCCTGAGCAGACCTAGGTGGTCAGGGTGTTTCTACCCTGCCCCCTTTGTGCGCTTTGCGCACTTGTTTCTGTCCTCGGTTCTACCGAGGGACAAAATGGCTGCCAACACTTCCTGGTTTGGAGTGTTGACAGCCAATTAACATAAAGCTCGTGCTCGGGAGGATCCGCGGCCCTAGATATCACTATCTTTTTACTTTTCATTTTCTCAGCAACTACTGAACGGATTTACACCATTTAACAAAAGGGTTCTTTCTGAACCAAGAACTACCTCTTTGCCAAATTTGGTGTAATTCCGTTCAGCAGTTCAGGCTGTAGCCGTGTCTAAAGTTTCCTATGGAAAAATGCATGGGAAAACGCGTTTTGGGACCCCCTTTTTCTCGGCCCCCGCTTGACGAATCCCCGAGACTTTCAGGGTAGGAGCGGACCGGAGCGGGCCACAAAGTTTGAAAATTTTGCGAAGATACGTCAACCGGCAAGAGAGTTATTTCAAATAGAATGTCGCGGATTTCCTATGGATAATAGGTTGTAACTATAACTATCTACTGGCGACCGCCAGTAGATATATATATATATATATATATATATATATATATATACCAAGGTGTATTGAAGAATGAGTGGGTGTATGAGTGTCTGAATGGATGATTTAGTAGGTGCGTGACTGACACTATAAGTGAGTGATTAAACGTGTCTTACTGAATGCATGGGTTAGTGACTAAACTGTGTGAATGTCTGTATCAGTCTGTCAGTTGGTGTGTAAGCAGCTGCATGGGTTGGTGAGTACCTACATGAGTGTCTATATGGGTTATTGATTGGTTGTCTGAGTATCTGTATGGGTGCCTGAGTGTCTGTGTGGGAGGGTGGGGGTGTGTGACTCTGCATAGATGTGTGAGTGGGTGATTCACTGGGTGTAAGGGTTCAAGAGTGCATTTGTGAAGAGCTGTATGGGTGGGTGTGTCTGTATGGGTGTGTTGGTGAGTGAATGGATATCTCAGTGGTACATGTGTGAGTAACTACATATGTGAAAGGCAGTATATGTGAGTTTTGGACTATATAAAAGACTATATGTGAGAGTGAGTGATTGTGAGAGTGGCTGTATGGATGAGTGTGTGCTTGTGTCAGTGATTGTATAAGAGAGTAAGTATGTGTTAGTATCTGTATGAATAAGTGAGGTGGTGTGTGTATAACTGTATAGGTGAGTAAATGGGAGTGTGATTGATTCTTTGCATGACTGACTAGGTGTGTGAGTAACTCTATTGGTGAGTGGCGGTGTGTGAGTATCTGTATAGTTGTATGAGTGCATATGATAGTGGCTGTATTGATGAGTGACTGCATGTATGAGCGACTGTATGGGTGAGTGAATGGATGTGTGTGTAGACCTAGGAATCAGTCAGTGGGTATGTACTAACTGGTATTGGTGTGTCTATGATTTCGAGAATGGTAGTCTGTATTTTAGAGGGGGTGTATCAAAGGTTATGTTAGGGTGTGAGGAGGTGCAGCAGATGATCACGTGGATGATGTCATCAGTGATGTCATCAGTGATGTCATTTGAGATGTCATCGGTGATGTCATCAGTGATGTCACTGACCATGTTATGAGTGATGTAATATGTGATGTCATCAGCAGTGCATTGCGGGGGCGCGAGTTATAGTTAGTTTAACTAACTATAACGGCCGAATTTCTCTGGTTTTGTATGAGTGAAATGTCCAACTAACTATAACGTCACTGAAGCCTGTGTTTTTTTCAGTGAATTTCTAAGGTTTTTTAAATGCTAATTTCTAACTATAACGTCCCTGAAACCTATGGTTTTTCAGTGAATTTCAAAGGTTTTTAAATGCTAAATTCCAACTATAACGTCCATGAAACCTATGTTTATTTAGTGAATTTCAAAGGTTTTTAAAAGCTCATTTATAACTACAACGTTCCTGAAACCTTTGGTTTTTTCAGTGAATTTCTAAGGTTTTTAAATGCTAATTTCTAACTATGCCTACATAGGTAGGACATGTGCAGAAAGAAGAAGAAAGGCGCAGAAAGAAGCAAGAGAAGTGCAGAAAGAGGCAACTGAAGTCCAGAAAGATGAAGAAAGGTGCAGAAAGAAGCAAGAGATGTACAGAAAGAACCAACAGAGGTGCAGAAAGAGGCCTACTTTGACTGTACCTTACAATAGACTCATACAAAGTAGCCTAATCACTAATCCGTCTCCCAAGATGTCTTAAACCTCACTTTTCTCTTGAAGGTTCAATATTCATCAGCTGCTCAGAATGTTAGGCCTAACAAATATAAAACAGCAATCCTAAGCAATGTCACTGTTGTAAGTCTGACCAAGTTTGTGAAGGTATGCATGCGTGTGTCTCTGCTTTTACCTAGTCACGTGTTACATAAAAATAAACATACAAATACTTGAATACCTGTGTTTCAAACAGCATACTCTGTAAATTTGTGTACAAAAAGCAAGAGAAGTGCAGAAAGAAGCAACAGATGTGCAGAAAGAGGCAAGAGGGGTGCAGAAAAAAGCTAGAGAAGTGCACAAAGAAGCAACAGAGGTGCTGAAAGAGGCAAGAGCGGTGCCGAAAGAGGCAAGAGAAGTACAGAAAGAAGCAACAGAGGTGCCGAAAGAGGCAAGAGAGGTGCAGAAACAGGCAAGAAAGGTGCAGAAAGAGGTAACAGGGGTGCAGAACGAGGCAAGAGAAATACAGAAATTTGCAAGAGAGGTGCAGAAAGAAGCAAGAGCAGTGCAGAAAGAACTAACAGAGGTGCAAAAAGAGGCAGGAGGGGTGCTCAAAGAGGTAGGAGAGGTGCACAAAGAGACAAATAAGGTACAGAAAGAGGCAGGAGGACTGCAGAAAGAAGAAAGAGAAGTGCAGAAAGAAGCAACAGAGGTGCTGAAAGAGGCACAAAGGATGCAGAAAGAGTCAAAAGAAGTGCAGAAAGAAGCAACAGAGGTACAGAAAGAGGCAATAGAGGTGCATAAACAGGCAGGAAAGGTACAGAAAGAGGCAAGAGGGGTGCAGAAAGAGGCAAGAGAGGTGCAGAAAGAGGGAAGAGGGGTGCAGAAAGAGGCAAGAGGGGTGCAGAAATAAGCAAGTGGGGTGCAGAAAGAGGCAACAGAGGTGCAGAAACAAGCAAGAGAGGTGCAGAAACAAGCAAGAGAAGTACAGAAAGAGGCAGTAGAATTGCTGAAAGATTCAACAGAGGTGTAGAAAGAAGCAAGAGAAGTGCAGAAAGAGGCACGTGAGGTGCATAAAGAGGCAAGAGGGATGCAAGAAAGGGAAGAAGGGTATAGAAAAAGAGAGGTGCAGAAATAAGCAAAAGAAATGCAGAAAGAAGCAAGAGAGGTGCAGAAAGAGGCAAGACGAGTGCAGAAAGAGACAAAAGGGGTGCAGAAAGAAGCAAGAGAGGTGCAGAAAGAGGCAAAAGAAGTGCAGAAAGAAGCAACAGAGGTGCAGAAAGAGGCAAGAGGGGTGCAGAAAGAGGAGAGAAGTATAGAAAGAAGCAAAAGAGGTACAGAAAGAGGCAAGAAGGGTACAGAAAGAGGCAAAAGCAATGCAGAAAGAGGCAAGAGATGTGCAGAAAGAGGCAAGAGAATTGCAGAAAGAGGCAAGAGATATGCAGAAAAGGGAATAAGGGTGCAGAAAGAAGCAAGAGACGTGCAGAAAGAGGCAAGTGAGGTGCAGAAACAGGCAAAAGGGGTGCAGAAAGAGGGAACAGGTGTGCAGACAGGCAAGAGAGGTACAGAAAGAGGGAAAAAGGGTACAGAAAGAGGCAAGAGGGATGCAGAAATATGCAACAGAGGTGCAAAAAGAAGCAAGAGCAATGCAGAAAGAACCAACAGGTGCAAAAAGAGGCAAGAGGGGTACAGAAAGAGGCAAGAAAAGTGCACAAAGAGGCAAAAGAGGTGCGGAAAGAGGCAAGAGAACTGCAGAAAAAGGCTAAAGAGTTGCAGAAAGAGGCAGGAGAGGTGCACAAAGAGGCAAAAGGGATACAGAAAGAGGCAAGAGAGGTGGAGAAAGAACAAGAGAAGTGCAGAAATAAGCAACAGAGGTGCTTAAAGATGCAGGAGGGGTGCAGAAAGAGGCAAGAGAAGTGCAGAAAGAAGCAACAGAGGTGCCGAAAGAGGGAAGAGAGGTGCAGAAACAGGCAAGAAAGGTACATAAAGAGGGAACAGGGGTGCAGAAAGAGGTAAGAAGGATACAGAAATTTGCAAAAGAGGTGCAGAAAGAAGCAAGAGCAGTGCAGAAAGAAGCAAGAGAAGTGCAGAAAGGCAAGAGAGGTGAAAAATAGGGAAGAGGGGTGCAGAAAGAGGCAAGAGGGGTACAGAAAGAGGCAAGTGAGGTGCAGAAACAGGCAAAAGGGGTACAGAAAGAGGGAACGGTGTGCAGACAGAGGCAAGAGAGGTGCAGAAAAATGGAGGAGGGGTACAGAAAGAGGCAAGAGGGATGCAGTAATTTGCAACAGAGGTGTACATGAAGCAAGAGCAGTGCAGAAAGAACCAACAGAGGTGCAAAAAGACGCAAGAGGGGTACAGAAAGAGGCAAGGAAAGTGCAGAAAGAAGCAAAAGAGGTGCCGAAAGAGGGAAGAGAGGTGCAGAAACAGGCAAGAAAGGTACATAAAGAGGGAACAAGGATGCAGAAAGAGGTAAGAGGGATACAGAAATTTGCAAGAGCTGTGCAGAAAGAAGCAAGAGCTGTGCAGAAAGAAGCAAGAGAAGTGCAGAAATAAGCAAGAGAGGTAGAGAAATAAGTAAGAGGGGTGCAGAAAGAGGCATGAGGGATGCAAGAAAGGGAAGAAGGGTGCAGAAAGAAGCTAGAGAGGTACAGAAAGAAGCAAGAGAAGTGCAGAAATAAGCAAGAGAGGTGCGGAAAGAGGAGAGAGAAGTGCAGAAAGAGGAGAGAGAAGTGCAGAAAGAAGCAAAAGAGGTGCAGAAAGAGGCAAGAGGGGTGCAAAAAGATGAAGGAGGTGTGCAGAAAGAAGGGAGAGAAGTGCAGAAAGAAGCAACAGAGGTGCTGAAAGAGGCAAGTGAGGTGCAGAAAGAGGCAAGAGAGTTACAGAAACAGGCAAAAGGGGTGCAGAAAGAGGGAAAAGTGTGCAGACAGGCAAGAGAGGTACAGAAAGAGGGAGGAGGGGTACAGAAAGAGGCAAGAGGGATACAGAAATTTGCAACAGAGGTGCAAAAAGAAGCAAGAGCAGTGCAGAAAGAACCAACAGGGGTGCAAAAAGTTGCAAGAGGGGTACAGAAAGAGACAAGAAAAGTGCAGAAAGAAGCAAAAGAGGTGCAGAAAGAGGCAAGAGAGGTGCAAAAAGAAGCAGGCGAGATGCACAAAGAGGCAAAAGGGGTACAGAAAGAGGCAAGAGGGGTGCAGAAAGGAGCAACAGAACTGCAGAAAGAAGCAATTTATAGTCTTTATTTCGATCAATTGAGATCATAAAAGACAGTAACAATATACACACACAGCAATCAGTTAAAAATGAGACATTAAAAGATGAAAAATTGTAAAATTATGAAATTTGCCCAAGAAAAAAAAATATATATATTACTATTCACAGATTTAAACAGAACAAATTTCATAACAGTTTACTTGTCATAAAAATAAGTTTAAACTAGAATCACATTATGGGACTAAAAGATTTTTAAAATATACAATCTGCTATATATTTCATACTACTGTACAATAAAATTCCACACTTTGATTCGTCCTTTACTTGCCCGGGGATTCACTGTGATCAGCGGTATTATCATTTTTTCCCCGAATAAGCCACGCCCAACTCAAGAATCGGGCAACAGCTATGACAGTCGGTGTAGTTGTGTCGGTCAACAATATTCTCAGTGCAACGGAACTACTTCTAACACCCATGTTCCTACATAGGGGCTTCAACCATTTACGTCGCTGCATCTGATAAGCCTGACAAACAAATAAGATATGGGAATAGGTCTCCTCATGCTCCATACACGACTTACATTTATTGTCGTTAGAGTTATGTCATTTACGTGTAAATACGTTTGTGGGTAGTGTACCCACCCGAAATTGAAAATAAAGGCGTCTATCCCTGGGTTTGGAGATAACGTCCTAATAACTCTCATAGTGGGGGCATGGCTTGTGCTCTAGAAATTTCCCCGTCAATGATGATGATTCCCGGGACAATGAGTTCCTCCTCCCCACCATGGACCAATAAAGCTCCCTCATTTCTTTTTTAGATGGAAACTGCTGGCCCTCTGGGTCCTCCCATAAATGGCGCACACCCATATTTGTCAAAGTTACTTTGATGTTTTGTAACCATTTTATTTTGCAAGATGTATCGGATACCCATACATCTTTCAGGGCAGTTGCATAATGCTGCAGCTCAGGAGTGGTCAACAGTCTACGCCAATACGCTATGGGGCGAAACCTGGCAACATCTTCCAGTCTGTTACACCCTAAGTCATAATAGACTGGCTTCAATGGGGTACTCTGTGGAACACCAATGATGTTTCTCAAGAATTTATTTTGAGCTAGGGTTTGTGACGTTAAATTATCGAATCCCCAGAGTTCCGCACCACAGGTTACTGAGGCAATTACCTTGGAATTGTAAATCTTAAGTAATGGGAGCATGGGTTGAGTCAATGAAGACTTATGTTCTTTCAGCAATGCTCCAGCCAAATGACAATGTTTAAGTACCAAAGTATCGATCTGTGGCTTCCAACTAAGCTTATTCCTGAGCATTATCCCCAAATAATTGAAAACATCAGTTTGGTCGAGCATTACATCATTAAGAACCACCCTTCCCTTAATGGCCCGGTGTTTGTGAAGTATCATAAACTTTGTTTTGTCTGCGTTTATCACCAGGCCGCGATCATTACAAAATCCTTTAAATCTCTTTAATGCCCTCTGCAGACCACTCAACGTTTTTGAAATTAAGAGAGTGTCGTCTGCAAACATGAGTATAGGTATTTTTGCTCCCGCAAGTGATGGTGCATCTGTTGGAAATGAGGAAAATTAATCAACGACCCCGTTAATAAACAACGAAAACAGAGTTGGGGCCAAAACACACCCTTGTTGTACCCTTTTCTCTACCGGGAATTTACTGGTCAAATTACCCGGAGTACTCCAGCGGACTTGGGCGTAATTCTCTGCATTAAAGCGCTCCACTAAAGATAGTAACTCAGCGGGCATACCCAGGTCCACAAGAACCTTCCAGAGTTTCGTAGGAGACACTAGGTCAAAGGCGGATTTTAGATCTACAAAGACGGCATAGATAGCTCCTCCCGCCAGCACAACAATCCGCCAGTATATCGTAATAAACCGAAAACCTGATCTATCGTGCTCACATTGGTGCAAAACACTCAATATGTCCATTTCAACAATCCAGTCTTGAATCCTATTTAGTGCCATTCTTGCTATTGTTTTCTGGATGGCATCTATAAGACTGATTGGTCTATAGTTACATGGGAGTGAGCGATCTCCTTTCTTATAAATTGGCAACATCTCAACACCCTTCCAGGTGGTAGGGATTGGTGCTCCACTTGCGATAGCATTTGCTAGCAAGAGTATATAATCCTGCCATATAGCCCTATCGCTGAGAAACAAATCAGCCGGGATACCGTCGGGACCGGGCGCCCGACCACTAACCACTGTACACCGCGCGATTTCGACTTCCCCTATGTCAAAACTGAGCACAACATCACTTCGCAGAATTATATAGGGTTCCTCACTAGAGCCCTCTTCCTCCATCGCAAATTGATTTGCAAAGTGAGAAACCCACATTTCCTGAGATACGTGATTGTGGGGCGCTGAAGCTTGCCCCCTCCCCCATTTGACCTGTTTCCAAAAGGACTGTTGATTCCTTCCCTGGCTGGCCTGATAAAGGGCCAGCCATCTCTGCTCGTCCCAGTTCCTTTTTGCTTTATATAGTGTGGATTTATAATTCTGACGGGCCTGCTTAACATTGTCACGAACATTCTGCTTTATAGCAAATGCCAGGGCTTTTTAGGCTATCCTACAGTCCTTGTTATACCAATTAGCCTCTTTGCCCCTCCGCTGGTTCAAGGGATTAACTACTTTTAAGAAAAAGGTTTGTAGTTTACCAAACAGGTCCTCATGTACCATTGTAATTTTTCCGTTCAGCTCAGACTGTGATACTAAAGTTTGTAAAACTTTCAGGGTGTTATGAATTGCAGCCCTAATTTCTATCAATGAGTAGTCTCTATTCATTATCCTATCCCATTTAACCCTCCTAGTGTTATTACTGAGCAAAACTTCGTTTGTGGAACATATCACAGAAGGAGCTGGTAACTGGGTTGGACCTGCAATAACCATCTTTAATGACAGGGGATTATGATCACTTTCGGCCCTCTCCCTAACCTCCATGTCGCTAACCGAAGACCAGTATTCTAAATTAATGAATATATAGTCTATTCGACTAGAGCTTATACTATTGTTGTAAGTGTTGACACCCTGCTTATCTGAAAGTGTGCGGCCATTTACTGCCCTAAGCCCCTTTTCCATACTCAATGCTTTTAGCTGTAGAGCTGCCTTGGTCCAACGCTTAATGGGGGGCAGCTCTAGAGGGGGAACATTCCATAACACATCTTCCTCCTCAGTCAGTTTGAAATCATCGCTATCAAGGGGCTCAAAAGTAGTATTAAAGTCCCCTGCGATTATTAAGCCAGAATTACCCTTCAATCTACCCAAAAAATCCTCTAGGGTGCCAACTGTACCAGACTGTCTTCCACCTGATAAACCCAGAGCATAGACATTGGCGACTATTGTCGAGGCGTTATGGTTGGATTGTAAACGAATGGCCATGATGTCTAGGCTTTCTATGGGGATTACCCGTGAGCTGAGATTTAGGTTCTGCCTTACCCAGATTACTAGCCCCCGTGATGGTCTGCTCCTCTGCCCTTGGATTGCCGGCTTAAAGAAATTAAGATACCCCAATCGGAATAATGGATTGATTGACCACGTCTCTTGAAATATACATACATCATACTGGTCAATCAATTCAAACCAATCCCTGGATTCCATTTTAGCTTGAAGTCCAGCTATATTCCAGGAAATTATAGATAACATTGCAGAAGTGCCTGGGTTTAACACATCTGGGCCCCTTGTTTGTTCAGGTGATAGGTTATTCGCTCTATCTAGGTGGACCTTTGGTGTTTGATACGTACCTAGTCCATTAGTGGACGATGGAGTTTGATGCTCAATGGGCATTAGTCAATCACATTGACCTAGTCCACTTAGGGGGGCGAATCTGTTCTCAAGAGTTAGTCCCATACTTCCTGAGGAATAATGTGCTCTATGTGGTGGATTCTCCCTCCTCCCAAGTTTATTGGTTCTAATGTCCAGCATAGAATGTTGACTAAAAAGTGCTCATAGGGTAATACTCTAATTTGGGTATGACTACATGGATTCCAGCTTAATTGTTCCACAAGAATACTTGGCGTGTAGTGATTATTAAAATTTAAAATCACACAATCACCCTCCCAGGTTTTGTGAGTTGATCCTAACCACCCTAATCTTCTGGCCATTATTATTTGGTTTGCAAAAGGAGGCCCTCTTTTCCCTCTATTGGTTAGATGGTATGTCAACCAATGCAATGATTTGCTCAGAAGCTGGACTGTAGTTTCATGTTGATCCTTTCTCAGGGGGGGAACATTTCCCAAGATCAACACCAGTGGAGAAGAAGCTTTAGGGAGATGCAGTGTCTGGTACGCAGTAGGGGATTGACGAGAATCTACACCTAACTGCGCCCCACCAACCTCCCTCTCAGTCATTTGGAGCGGTGGACCTATATTAGGAACCTGACCAATAACAGTGTCTAGGGGGCATAGCTGGGGGTTTGGGTTAGAATTTCCCACCACAGCTTTATTGGGTGCCATAGCTTTATTAGGTACCTTAGATGCTCTAGCAGTTGAATTGTCTAAGGAAGAGCCGGGACCTTCATTAATACGAACCGTTGTCGAGGGACCTTTAACTACAGGTGCACCAGGTGTCTGGGGAACTGCATCAACATCAGAACCTAAGTGTTTACAACAGCATACCCCTGGTTTAGGCAGTGATCCAAATAGCCCATCAATGTGTAACAATTTTTCTTCTATTAATGATAATTTACTCATTAGAGGATTTAGAAGAACAGTAACCATAGTCTCAAGTCTTTTCCACTGCTCTGCGTTGCTGCCATCATTGCTGCCCGGATCGAATAATGGGTAAATGTTACTACTAGTGCCCACGGGTTGCGAGCTTGGCACTGATTCAATGTTAGTAAGCACGGCTTCTGAATGTTTTGTCTTGGTGACTTTCTGCGAGGATTTAGACTTGGACTTTTGAACAGTTCCACCCCTCCTCTTCTTCACCGTGGGAGCATTATTAAGAATTGGTGTTTGCCTTGTTTGACTTCCCCTCAGGGTGGTTTTGGACCTTGTAGAAACCACTTTAATGCCTGAATCGCACAATGCTGGTAGCTCAGGGGGATCAAGAAAAGAAGTTGAGCTCACACCCGATGGCGTAGAAGAAAGAGACGTCACCAGCATTGCATCTCCGTGCATGGGTACAGACTCATGACCAGTAGGCTCCTCTTGGACGGCAGAGCCAACAAAATCAGCGACAACAGGCGCAGATGCCTGGTCTACTGACAGCCCAGCCCCAATCAGGTCGTTGGAGTCGGCATGCGAAAAACCATGCGAGAGATCAGAAAAAGAGGGGGGTGCTGGGGAATTAGTCATACGTAGATGGCCTATCGAAGAACGCTTTTGGGAAACAAGGGTATCCAGTGAGAGTCGCCTTTCAGTTCGCTGGATTTCGTGGGTCAAAACCGACTCAGACCTGGTTAAGAAAGCATCCAACGTTCCTGCTATTCCACCCCTGGACGTGCACGGGAATCCTTGTGCTTGCCCATAATCACCGAGAATGTCCTTGTGTAGCTAAAGGCCAGTAGGCTCTGCCCAAATAAAGATAAAAATAAAACAAAGCCAGTACCTTGCAGAGTCACGACCCAGCAATGTCAACCCAGATGACAGAGAGGTAGCCCAGCCCAGCCTCCACCGGGCTCTGACGGGCGCAGACGCGTCCCGTGATGCGGGAGCCCGCGGGAGCTTTTGTAGCGCCTCCTGGTGCTAAACGGTGACGTAGGTGGCCATGCGCCGCAAGCAGGGCAAGAGCAGGCTGGATGTTGTGGTCCTCCCAGAGCCAAGACCGGGAAACAGCTGGGCAAGGACGCCGCTGGTACAGTACTGCAAAAAGCGAGACCCGCGCTGCGGGAGCCCGCGGGAGCTTTTTGTAGCGCCTCTTGGTGCTAAACGGTGACGTAGGCGGCTGTGCGCCTCAAGCAGGGAAAGAGCAGGCTGGATGTTGTGGTCCTCCCAGAGCCAAGACTGGGAAACAGCTGGGCAAGGACGCCGCTGGTACAGTGCTGCAAAAAGCGAGACCCGCGGGAGCTTTTGTAGCGCCTCTTGGCGCTAAACGGTGACGTAGGCGGCCGTGCGCTGCAAGCAGGGAAAGAGCAGGCTGGATGTTGTGGTCCTCCCAGAGCCAAGACCGGGAAACAGCTGGGCAAGGACGCAGCTGGTACAGTGCTGCAAAAAGCGAGACCCACAGAAAGACGCAACAGAGGTGATTAAAGAGGCAAGAGGGGTGCAGAAAGAGGCAGGAGAAGTGCAGAGTGATGCAACAGAGGTGCCAAAAGAGGCAAGAGAGGTGCAGAAACAGGCAAGAAAGGTACAGAAAGAGTTAACAGGGGTGCAGAAAGAGGTCAGAGGGATACAGAAATTTGCAAGAGAGAGGTGCAGAAAGAAGCAACAGATGTGCTGGAAGAGGCAAGAGGGGTGCAGAAAGAAGCAAGAGCAGTGCAGAAAGAAGCAAGAGAAGTAGAGAAAGAAGCAAGAGAGGTGGAGAAATAGGAAAGAGGGGTGCAGAAAGAGGCATGATGGATGCAGAAATTTGCGAAAGAGGGGCAGAGAGAAGCAAGAAAGGTGCAGAAAGAAGCAAGAGAGGTGCAGAAAGAGGCAAGAGGAGTGCAGAAAGAAGCAAGAGAGGTGCAGAAAGAGGGAAAAGAAGTGCAGAAAGAAGCAACAGAGGTGCAGAAAGAGGCTAGAGGGGTGCAGATAGAGGAGAAAGAAGTGCAGAAAGAAGCAAAAGAGGTGCAGAAAAAGAGGCAATAGGGGTGCAGAAACAGGCAAAAGCAGTGCAGAAAGAACCAAGAGAAGTGCAG
The DNA here is from genome assembly GCA_963921515.1 of Calotriton arnoldi. Lineage (NCBI taxonomy): Eukaryota > Metazoa > Chordata > Amphibia > Caudata > Salamandridae > Calotriton > Calotriton arnoldi. Next base: position 218,002 of record CAWUFW010007645.1, read on the forward strand.
AAAGAGGCAAGGCAGGTGAAGAAAGAGGCAAGAGCAGTGCAGAAAGAAGCAAGAGAAGTGCAGAAAGAAGCAAGAGAGGTGCAGAAAGAGGTAGGAGACGTGCACAAAGAGGCAAGAGGGGTACAGAAAGAGGCAAGGGGTGTAGAAAGAAGGAAAAGGAGTGCGGAAAGAAGCAACAGAGGTGCTGAAAGAGGCACAAAGGGTGCAGAAAGAGGCAATAGAAGTGCAGAAAGAACCAACAAAGGTGCAAAGAGATGCAGGAGGTGTGAAGAAAGAAGGGAGAGAAGTGCAGAAAGAAGCAACAGAGGTGCTGAAAGAGGCACAAAGAGTGCATAAAGAGTAAGAGAAGTGCAGAAAGAAGCAATAGAGGTACAGTAAGAGGCAAGAGAGGTACAGAAACAGGCAGGAAAGGTGCAAAAAGTGGGAACAGGGGTGCAGAAAGAGGCAAAAGAGGAGCAGAAAGAGGGAAGAGGGGTGCAGAAAGAGGCAAGAGGGGTGCAGAAAGAAGCAAGTGAGGTGCAGAACGAGGCAACAGAGGTGCAAAAAGATGCAAGAGAGGTGCAGAAAGAGGCAAGAGAATTGCTGAAAGAAGCAAGAGAGGTGCAGAAAGAGGAAAGATGAGTGCAGAAAGAGACTACAGGTGTGCAGAAAAAAGCAAGAGAGGTGCAGAAAGAGGCAAAAGAAGTGCAGAAAGAGGCAAAAGAAGTGCAGAAAGAGGCAACAGAGGTTCAGAAAGAGGCAACAGAGGTTCAGAAAGAGGCAAGAGGGGTGCATAAAGAGGAGAGAGAAGTGCAGAAAAAAGCAAAAGAGGTGCAGAAAGAGGCAAGAGGGGTGAAGACAGGCAAGAGCAGTGCAGAAAGAACCAAGAGATGTGCAAAAAGAGGCAAGAGATGTGCAGAAAATGGGAAGAAGGGTGCAGAAAGAAGCAAGAGAAATGCAGAAAGAGGCACGAAGAGTGCAGAAAGAGTATGAGAAGTGCAGAAAGAGGCAACAGAGGTACAGAAAGAGGCAAGAGAGGTACAGAAACAGGCAGGAAAGGTGCAAAAAGAGGGAAGAGGGGTGCAGAAAGAGGAAAGAGGGGTGCAGAAAGAGGGAAGACGAGTGCAGAAAGAGGAAAGATGTGCAGAAAATGGGAAGAAGGGTACAGAAAGAAGCAAGAGAAATGCAGAAAGAGGCAAGTGAGGTGCAGAAAGAGGCAAGAGAACTGCAGAAAGAGGCAAGAGAGTTGCAGAAACAGGCATAAGGGGTGCAGAAAGAGGGAACAGGTGTGCAGAAAGAGGGAAGAGGGATACAGAAAGAGGCAAGAGGGATGCAGAAATTAGCTAACCACAAAAAGTCCCAGAGAAGGCCCCAGGGAGGGAACAAGAGGCCTGGGGTACTAGGAGGAGGCAGCCTCCAACATGAACTGTTTACCACAGAAAAAGCCACTCCTAGTGTGATGACCTAAATGTCTCTAAGTTTGTGATGTGCAAATTGGCATCTCACAAAAAGTGAAGGACTGGTCTCACACACCACCTGGTGTCATGCTTCATCATTGACCAGTCCTCGCCCCTTAAAAACTTGGTTTGATAGGGGGCGGGCATACACCTGACGACAGGGATGCACTTCTAAAACTAAGTGGGGGCCCTTACAAAAATAAAGTGTACTAAAAAACCATTACAGATGACAAATCAAAATTTAATTTTATGTGGATAGCATCTGTATGGTCATTAAAAACAGCATTGCGGTGTATATGAGGAAATTATTGTCCTCCCACCGTCATGTATAAAGTCAACATGTTTCTGCCCTTCGGCCCATTGGGGTCCATGGCATTCATCAGGACTTGCAAAAAACTAAAGGCTCCGCCCTTACCAATTTTATGGAAAAAGGGAATCCACTTGGTGGGGTGAAAAAATTTCACCCTCAACCTTCAGGAGGTAAAAATTATTTTTATCAAACCCTTGTGGGGGGATCTACTAGCCCCATAGGAGGCCATGGATGGTAGACCCAAAGAGGTCACCAGTGTAACCGCTGCATTTCCGCTCCTTGCACCTATGTCTGCACGGGTCGTCACCTCGCAGAAATTAGCAACAGAGGTGTAAAAAGAAGTAAGAGGAGTTTAGAAAGAACCAACAGAGGTGCAGAAAGAGGCAAGAGGGGTACAGAAAGAGGCAAGAAAAGTGCAGAAAGAAACAAAAGAGGTGCAGTAAGAGGCAAGAGGGGTACATAAAGATGCAAGAAAAGTGCAGAAAGAAGCAAAAGAGGGGCAGAAAAAGGCAAGAGAACTGCAGAAAAGGGCAAGAGAGGTGTAGAAAGAGGCAGGAGAGGTGCACAAAGAGGCAAAAGGCATACAGAAAGAGGCAAGAGGGGTGCAGAAAGAAGCAAGTGAAGTGCAGAAAGAAGCAACAGAGGTGCTGAAAGACGCAAGAGGGGTACAGAAAGAGGCAAGAGGAGTGCAGAAAGAAACAACAGAGGTGCTGAAAGAGGTAAGAGGGGTGCAGAAAGAGGTAGGAGGGATGCAGAAATGTGCAAGAGAGGTGCAAAAAGAAGCAAGAGCAGTGCAGAAAAAAAGCAAGAGAAGTGCAGAAAGAAGGAAGAGAGGTGGAGAAATAGGGAAGTGGGGTGCAGAAAGAGGCATGAGGGATGCAGAAATTTGCAAAAGAAGCAAGAGCAGTGCAAAAAGAACCAACAGAGGTGCAAAAAGAGGCAAGAGGGGTACAGAAAGAAGTAGGAGAGGTGCACAAAGTGGGAAGAGGGGTACAGAAAGAGGCAGGAGAGGTGCAGTAAGAACGAAGAGAAGTGCAGAAAGAAGCAAAAGAGGTACAGAAAGAGGCAAGAGAGGTGCAGAAACAGGCAGGAAAGGTGCAGAAAGAGGGAACAGGGGTGCAGAAAGATGCAAGAGAGGTGCAGAAAGGGGGAAGTGGGGTGCAGAAAGAGGCAAGGTGGATGCAGAGAAAAAAGCAAGTGAGGTGCAGAAAGAGGCAACAGAGGTGCAGAAAGACGCAATAGAGGTGCAGAAAGAATCAAGAAAAGTGCAGAAAGAGGCAAGAGAATTGCTGAAAGAAGCAACAGAGGTACAAAAAGAGGCAAGAAGGGTACAGTAAAAGGCAAGAAAAGTGCAGAAAGAAGCAAAAGATGTGCAGAAAGAGGCAAGAGAAATGCAGAAAAAGGCAAGAGGGATGCAAAAAAGGGAAGAAGGGTGCAGAAGGAAGCAAGAGAGGTGCAGAAAGAAGCAAGAGAGGTGCAGAAAGAGGGAAGACGAGTGCAGAAAGAGACAACAGGGGTGCAGAAAGAAGCAAGAGAGGTGCATGCAGAAAGAGGCTAAAGAAGTGCAGAAAGAAGCAAGAGAGGTGCAGAAAGAGGCAAGAGGGGTGCAGAAAGAAGAGAGAGAAGTGCAGAAAGAAGCAAGAGAGGTGCAGAAAGAAGCAAGAGGTACAGAAAGAGGCAAGAGGGGTGCAGAAAGAGGCAAGAGGGGTGCAGAAAGAAGGAAGAGAAGTGCAGAAAGAGGCTGGAGAGGTGCAGAAACAGACAGGAAAGGTACAGAACGAGGGAACAGGGGTGCAGAAAGAGGCAAGAGAGGTGCAGAAAGAGGGAAGAGAAGTGCAGAAAGAGGCTGGAGAGGTGCAGAAACAGACAGGAAAGGTACAGAACGAGGGAACAGGGGTGCAGAAAGAGGCAAGAGAGGTGCAGAAAGAGGGAAGAGTGGTGCAGAAAGAGGCAACAGAGGTGCAGAAAGAGGAAAGAGAGGTGCAGCAACAAGCAAGAGGGGTGTAGAAAGAGGCAAGAGCAGTGCAGAAAGAACAGAGATGTGCAGAAAGAGGCAAGAGAAGTGTAGAAAGAGGCAAGAGATGTCCAGAAAAAGGGAAGAAGGGTGCAGAAAGAATCAAGAGAAGTGCAGAAAGAGGCAATTGAGGCGCAGAAGGAGGCAAGAGAGCTCCAGAAAGAGGCAAGAGAGTTGCGGAAACAGGCAAAAGGGGTACAGAAAGAGGAAACAGTTGTGCAGACAGAGGCAAGAGGGATGCAAAAATTTGCAACAGAGGTGCAAAAAGAAGCAAGAGCAGTGCAGAAAGAACCAACAGAGGTGCAAAAAGAGGCAAGAGGGGTACAGAAAGAGGCAGGAAAAGTGCAGAAAGAAGCAAAAGAGATGCAGAAATAGGTAAGAGAACTGCAGAAAAAGGCTAGAGAGGTGCAGAAAGAGGCAGAAGAGGTGCACAAAGAGGCTAAAGGGGTACAGAAAGAGACAAGAGGGGTGCAGAAAGGAGCAAAAGAAGTGCAGAAAGAAGCAACAGAGGTGCTTAAAGAGGCAAGAGGGGTGCATAAAGAGCCAAGAGAAGTGCAGAAAGAAGCAACAAATGTGCCGAAAGAGGCAAGAGAGGTACAGAATCAGGCAAGAAAGGTACATAAAGAGGGAACAGGGGTGCAGAATAAGGTAAGAGGGATACAGAAATTTACAAGAGAGGTGCAGAAAGAAGCAAGAGCAGTGCACAAAGAAGCAAGAGAAGTGCAGAAAGAAGCGAGAGAGGTGGAGAAATAGGGAAGAGGGGTGCAGAAAGAGGTATGAGGGATGCAGAAACTTGCAAAAGAGGTGCAGAAAGAAGCAAGAGCTGTGCAGAAGGAACCAAAAGAGGTGCAAAAAGAGGCAAGAGGGGTGCAGAAAGAGGTTGGAGAGGTGCACAAAGAGGCAAGAGGGGTACAGAAAGAGGTAGGAGAGGTGCACAAAGAGGCAAGAGGGGTACAGAAAGAGGCAGGAGGGATGCAGAAAGAACAAAGAGAGGTGCACAAAGAAGCAACAGAGGTGCTGAAAGAGGCGCGAAGGGTGCAGAAAGAGGCAAGAGAAGTGCAGAAAGAAGCAACAGAGGTACAGAAAGAGGCAAGGGATGTGCAGAAAGATGCAATAGAGGTGCAGAAACAAGCAAGAGAAGTGCAGAAAGAGGCAAGAGAAGTGCAGAAAGAAGCAACAGAGGTGTAGAAAGAAGCAAGAGAAGTGCATAAAGAGGCAAGTGAGGGGCAGAAAGAAGCAAGAGCAGTGCAGAAAGAACCAACAGAGGTGCTGAAAGAGGCGTGAAGGGTGCAGAAGGAGTAAGAAGTGCAGAAAGAAGCAACAGAGGTACAGAAAGAGGTAAGAGAGGTGCAGAAACAGGCAGGAAAGGTGCAGAAAGAGGGAACAGGGGTGCAGAAAAAGGCAAAAGAGGTGCAGCAAGAGGGAAGAGGGGTGCAGAAAGAGGCAAGGACTGTGCAGAAAGAAGCAGGTGAGGTGCAGAAAGAGGCAACAGCGGTGCAGAAAGACGCAACAGAGGTGCAGAAACAAGCAACAGAAGGGCAGAAATAGGCAAGAGAATGGTTGAAAGAAGCAACAGAGGTGTAGAAAGAAGCAAGAGAAGTGCAGAAAGAGGCAATTGAGGTACAGAAAGAGGCAAGAGAAGTGCAGAAAATGGGCAGAGAACTGCAGAAAGAGGGAAGATGGATGCAAAAAAGGGAAGAAGGGTACGGAGAGAAGCAAGAGAGGTGCAGAAAGAAGGAAGAGAAGTGCAGAAAGAAGCAAGAGAGGTGCAGAAAGAGGGAAGACGTGTGCAGAATGAGACAACAGGGCAGAGAACTGCAGAAAGAGGGAAGATGGATGCAAAAAAGGGAAGAAGGGTACGGAGAGAAGCAAGAGAGGTGCAGAAAGAGCAAAAGAAGTACAGAAAGAAGCAACAGAGGTGCAGAAAGAGGCAAAAGGCTGCAGAAAGAGGAGAGAGAAGGGGAGAAAGAAGCAAAAGCGGTGCAGAAACAGGCAAGAGCAGTGCAGAAAGAACCAAGAGATGTGTAGAAAGAGGCAAGAGAACTGCAGAAAGAGGCAAGAGAGTTGCAGAAACAGGCAAAAGGGGTGCAGAAAGAGGGAATAGGTGTGCAGACAGAGGCAAGATGGGTACAGAAAGAGGCAAGAGGGATGCAGAAATGTGCAACAGAAAGCAAGAGGAGTGCAGAAAGAACCAACAGAGGTGCAGAAAGAGGCAAGAGGGGTACAGAAAGAGGCAAGAAAAGTGCAGAAAGAAGCAGAAGAGGTGCAGAAAGAGGCAAGAGAACTGCAGAAAAAGGCAAGAGAGGTGCAGAAAGAGGCAGGAGAGGTGCACAAAGAGGCAAAAGTCATACAGAAAGAGGCAAGAGAGGTGCAGAAAGAAGCAAGAGAAGTGCAGAAAGAAGTAACAGAGGTGCTGAAAAGGCAAGAGGGGTGCAGAAAGAGGCAAGAGAAGTGTAGAAAGAAGCAACGTAGGTTCCAAAAAAGGCAAGAGGAGTGCAGAAACAGGGAAGGAAGGTACAGAAAGAGGGAACAGGGGTGCAGAAAGAGGTAATAGGGATACAGAAATGTTCAAGAGAGGTGCAGAAAGAAGCAAAAGCAGTTCAGAAAGAAGCAAGAGAAGTGCAGAAAGAAGCAAGAGAGGTGCAGAAAAAAGGAAGAGAAGTGCAGAAAGAAGCAACAGAGGTGCTGAAAGAGGTGCGAAGGGTGCAGAATGAGGCAAGAGAAGTGCAGAAAGAAGAAACAGAGGTACAGAGAGAGGTGCAGAAACAGGCAGGAAATGTGCAGAAAGAGGGAACAGGGGTGCATAAAGAGGCAAGAGAGGTGCAGAAAGAGGGAAGAATAGTGCAGAAAGAGGGAAGAGGGCTCAGAAAGAAGTGAGGTGCAGAAAGAGGCAACAGAGGTGCAGAAAGACGCAAGAGAGGTGCAGAAACAAGCAAGAGAAGTGCAGAAAGAGGCAAGAGAATATCTGAAAGAAGCAACAGAGGTGTAGAAAGAAGCAAGAGAAGTGCAGAAAGAGGCAAGTGAAGTGCAGAAAGAACTAAGAACAGTGCAGAAAGAATCAACAGAGGTGTAAAAAGAGGCAAGAGGGGTGAAGAAAGAGGCAGGAGGGGTGTAGAAAGAAGGAAGAGAACTGGAGAAAGAAGCAACAGAGGTGCTGAAAGAGGCGCAAAGGGTGCAGAAAGAGCAAGAGAAGTGTACAAAGAAGCAACAGAGGTACAGAAAGAGGCGATTGAGGTGCAGAAACAGGCATGACAGGTGCAGAAAGAGGGAACAGGGGTGCAGAAAGAGGCAAGAGAGGTGCAGAAAGAGGGAAGAGGGGTGCAGAAAGAGGCAAGAGGGGTACAGAAAGAGGCAAGAGGGGTGCAGAAAGAAGCAAGTGAGGTACAGAAAGAGGCAACAGAGGTGCAGAAAGAGGCAAGAGGGATGCAAAAAAGGTAAGAAGGGTGCAGAAAGAAGCAAGAGTGGTGCAGAAGGAAGCAAGAGCGGTGCAGAAGGAGGGAAGACAAGTGCAGAAAGAGACAACAGGGGTGCAGAAAGAGACAACGGGTGGCGAAAGAAGCAAGAGAGGTGCAGAAAGAGGCAAAAGAAGTGCAGAAAGAAGCAACAGAGGTGCAGAAAGAGGCAAGAGGGGTGCAGAGAGAGGAGAGAGACGTGCAGAAAGAAGCAAAAGAGGTGCAGAAGGAGGCAAGAGAGGTGCAGAAACAGGCAAGAGCAGTACAGAAAGAACCAAGAGATGTGCTGAAAGAGGCAAGAGAGGTGCAGAAAGAGGCAAGAGATATGCAGAAAAAGGGAAAAAGGGTGCAGAAAGAAGCAAGAAAAGTGCAGAAAGAGGCAAGTGAGAGGCAGAAAGAGGCAAGAGAACTGCAGAAAGAGGCAAGAGAGTTGCAGAAACAGGCAAGAAAGGTACAGAAAAAGGGATCAGGGGTGCAGAAAGAGGTAAGAGGGATACAGAAATGTACAAGAGAGGTGCAGAAATAAGCAAGAGCAGTACAGAAAGAAGCAAGGGAAGTGCAAAAAGAAGCAAAAGAGGTAGAGAAATAGGGAAGAGGGGTGCAGAAAGAGGCATTAGGGATGCAGAAATTTGCAAAAGAGGTGCAGAAAGAAGCATTAGCAGTGCAAAAAGAACCAACAAAGGTGCAAAAAGAGGCAAGATGGGTACAGAAATAGGTAGGAGAGGTGCACAAAGAGGCAAGAGAGGTACAGAAAGAGGCATGAGGGGTGCAGAAAGAAGGAAGAGAAGTGCAGGAAGAAGCAATAGAGGTGCTGAAAGATGCATGAAGGGTGCAGAAAGAGGCAAGGGAAGTGCAGAAAGTAGCAACAGAGGTACAGAAAGAGGCAAGAGAAGTGCAGAAACAGGCAGGAAAGGTGCAGAAAGAGGGAAGAGGGGTGCAGAAAGAAGCATGTGAGTTGCAGAAACAGGCAAAAGGGGTACAGAAAGAGGGAAAAGGTGTGCAGACAGAGGCAAGAGAGGTGAGGAAAGAGGGAAGAGGGGTACAAAAAGAGGCAAGAGGGATGCAGAAATTTGCAACAGAGGTGTAAAAAAAAGCAAGAGGAGTGCAGAAAGAACCAACAGAGGTGCAGAAAGAGGCAAGAGGGGTACAGAAGAGGCAAGCAAAGTACAGAAAGAAGCAACAGAGGTGCTGAAAGAGGCAAGAGGTGTGCAGAAAGGCACGAGAAGTGCAGAAAGAAGCAACAGAGGTGCTGAAAGAGGCAAGAAAGGTACAGAAAGAGGGAACAGGGGTACAGAAAGAGGTAAGAGGGATACAAAAATGTGTAAGAGAGGTGCAGAAAGAAGCAAGAGCAGTGCAGAAAGAAGCAAGAGAAGTGCAGAAAGAAGCAAGAGAGCTGGAGAAATAGGGAAGAGGGGTGCAGAAAGAGGCATGAGGGATGCAGAAAGAACGAAGAGAAGTGCAGAAAGAAGCAACAGGGGTGATGAAAGACGGGTGAAGGGTGCAGAAAGAGCAAGAGAAGTACAGAAAGAAGCAAAAGAGGTACAGAAAGAGGAAATAGAGGTGCAGAAACCGGCACGAAAGGTGCAGAAAGAGGGAACAGGGGTGGAGAAAGAGGCAAGAGGGGTGCAGAAAAGGGGAAGAGGGGTGTAGAAAGACGCAAGAGAGGTGCAGAAACAAGCAAGAGAAGTACAGAAAGAGGCAAGAGAATTGCTGAAAGAAACAACAGAGGTGTAGAAAGAAGCAAGAGAAGTACAAAAAGAGGCAAGAGAGGTGCAGAAAATTCCAAGAGAACTGCAGAAAGAGGCAAGAAGGTTGCAAAAAAGGGAAGAAGGGTGCAGAAAGAAGCAAAAGTGGTGCAGAAAGAAGCATGAGAGGTGCAGAAAGAAGCAAGAGAGGTGCAGAAAGAGGGAAGATGAGTGCAGAAAGATACAATAGGGGTTTAGAAAGAGACAACAGGGGTGCAGAAAGAAGCAAGAGGTGCAGAAAGAGGCAAAAGAAGTACAGAAAGAAGCAATAGAGGTGCTGAAAGAGGCGCGAAGGGTGCAGAAAGAGCAAGAGAAGTGCAGAAAGAAGCAACAGAGTTACAGAAAGAGGCAAGAGAGGTGCAGAAACAGGCAGGAAAGGTGCAGAAAGAGGGAACATGGGTGCAGAAAGAGGCAAGAGGGGTGTAGAAAGAGGCGAGAGGGATGCAGAAAGAAGCAAGTGAGGTGCAGAAAGAGGCAACAGAGGTGCATAAAGACGCAATAGAGGTGCACAAACAAGCAAGAGAAGTGTAGAAAGAGGCAAGAGAATTGATGAAAGAAGCAACAGAGGTGTAGAAAGAAGCAAGAGAAGTACAGAAAGAGGCAAGTGAGGTGCAGAAAGAAGAGCAGTGCAGAAAGAACCAACAGAGGTGCAAAAAGAGACAAGAGGGGTGCAGGAAGAGGTATGAGAGGTGCACAAAGAGGCAAGAGCGGTACAGAAAGAGGCATGAGGGGTGCAGAAAGAAGGAAGAGAAGTGCAGGAAGAAGCAATAGAGGTGCTGAAAGAGGCGTGAAGGGTGCAGAAAGAGGCAAGGGAAGTGCAGAAAGTAGCAACAGAGGTACAGAAAGAGGCAAGAGAAGTGCAGAAACAGGCAGGAAAGGTGCAGAAAGAGGGAAGAGGGGTGCAGAAAGAAGCATGTGAGTTGCAGAAACAGGCAAAAGGGGTACAGAAAGAGGGAAAATGTGTGCAGACAGAGGCAAGAGAGGTGCAGAAAGAGGGAAGAGGGGTACAAAAAGAGGCAAGAGGGATGCAGAAATTTGCAACAGAGGTATAAAAAGAAGCAAGAGGAGTGCAGAAAGAACCAACAGAGGTGCATAAAGAGGCAAGAGGGGTACAGAAGAGGTAAGCAAAGTACAGAAAGAAGCAAAAGAGGTGCAGAAAGAGGCAAGAGAACTGCAGAAAAGGGCAAGAGGGGTACAGAAAGAGACAGGAGAGGTGCACAAAGAGGCAAATGGCATACAGAACTAGGCAAGAGGGGTGCAGAAGGAAGCAAGATAAGTGCAGAAAGAAGCAACAGAGGTGCTGAAAGAGACAAGAGGGGTGCAGAAAGAGGCACGAGAAGTACAGAAAGAAGCAACAGAGGTGCTGAAAGAGGCAAGAAAGGTACAGAAAGAGGGAACAGGGGTACAGAAAGAGGTAAGAGGGATACAGAAATGTGTAAGAGGTGCAGAAAGAAGCAAGAGCAGTGCAGAAAGAAGCAAGAGAGCTGGAGAAATAGGGAAGAGGGGTGCTGAAAGATGCGTGAAGGGTGCAGAAAGAGCAAGAGAAGGGCAGAAAGAAGCAAAAGAAGTACAGAAAGAGGAAATAGAGGTGCAGAAACCGGCAGGAAAGGTGCAGAAAGAGGGAACAGGGTGGAGAAAGAGGCAAGAGGGGTGCAGAAAGGGGGAAGAGGGGTGTAGAAAGAGGCAAGAGGGGTGCAGAAACAGGCAAGTGAGGTGCAGAAAGAGGCAACAGAGGTGCAGAAAGACGCAATAGAGGTGCAGAAACAAGCAAGAGAAGTGCAGAAAGAGGCAAGAGAATTGCTGAAAGAACCAACAGAGGTGTAGAAAGAAGCAAGAGAAGTACATAAAGAGGCAAGAGAGGTGCAGAAAATTCCAAGAGAACTGCAGAAAGAGGCAAGAAGGATGCAAAAAAGGGAAGAAGGGTGCAGAAAGAAGCAAAAGAGGTGCAGAAAGAAGCAAGAGAGGTACAGAAAGAGGCAAGAGAGGTGCAGAAACAGGCAGGAAAGGTGCAGAAAGAGGGAACAGGGGTGCAGAAAGAGGCAAGAGGGGTGTAGAAAGAGGCAAGAGGGATGCAGAAAGAAGCAAGTGAGGTGCAGAAAGAAGCAAGTGAGGTGCAGAAAGAGGCAACAGAGGTGCAGAAAGAGGCAACAGAGGTGCAGAAAGACGCAAGATAGGTGCAGAAACAAGCAAAACAAGTGCAGAAAGAGGCAAGAGAATTGCTGAAAGAAGCAACAGAGGTGTAGAAAGAAGCAAGAGAAGTACAGAAAGAGGCAAGAGAGGTGCAGACAATTCCAAGAGATCTGCAGAAAGAGGCAAGAGGGATGCAAAAAAGGGAAGAAGGGTACAGAAAGAAGCAAAAGAGGTGTAGAAAGAAGCAAGAGAAGTGCATAAAGAAGCAAGAATGGTGCAGAAAGAGGGAAGACGAGTGCAAAAAGAGACAACAGGGGTGCAGAAAGAGACAACAGGGGTGCAGAAAGAAGCAAGAGTGGTGCAGAAAGAGGCAAAAGAAGTACAGAAAGAAGCAACAGAGGTGCAGAAAGATGCAAGAGGGGTGCAGAAAGAGGAGAGAAAAGTACAGAAAGAAGCAAAAGAGGTGCAGAAAGAGGCAAGAGGGGTGCAGAAACAGGCAAAAGCAGTGCAGAAAGAACCAAGAGATGTGCAGAAAGAGGCAAGACAGGTGCAGAAAGAGGCAAGAGATGTGCAGAAAAAGGGAAGAAGGGTGCAGAAAGAAGCAAGAGTAGTGCAGAAAGAGGCAAGTGAGGTGCAGAAGGATGCAAGAGAACTGCAGAAAGAGGCAAGAGAGTTGCAGAAACAGGCAAAAGGGGTGCAGAAAGAGGGATCAGGTATGCAGTCAGAGGCAAGAGAGGTGCAAAAAGAGGCAAGATGGGTGCAGGAAGAGGTAGGAGTGGTGCACAAAGAGGCAAGAGGGGTACAGAAAGAGGCAGGAGGGGTGCAGAAAGAAGGAAGAGAAATGCAGAAAGAAGCAACAGAGGTGCTGAAAGAGGCGCGAAGTGTGCCTTTAGAGTCAAGAGAAGTGCAGAAGAAGCAACAGAGGTACTGAAAGAGGCAAGAGATATGCAGAAACATGCAGGAAAGGTACAGAAAGAGGGAACCGGGGTGCAGAAAGAGGCACAAGAACTACAGAAAAAGGCAAGAGAGGTGCAGAAAGAGGTAGGAGAGGTGCACAAAGAGGCAAAAGGCGTACAGAAAGACGCAAGATGGATGCAGAAAGAAGCAAGAGAAGTACTGAAAGAGGCAAGAGATGTGCAGAAAGAGGCAATACAGGTGCAGAAAGAGTCAAGAACTGCAGAAAAAGGCTAGAAAGGTGCAGAAAGAGGCAGGAGAGGTACACAAAGAGCCAAAAGGCATACAGAAAGAGGCAAGAGGGGTGTTGAAAGAAGCAAGAGAAGTGCAGAAAGAAGCAACAGAGGTGCTGAAAGAGGCAAGAGGGGTGCAGAAAGAAGCAAAAGAGGTAGAGAAATAGAGAAGAGGGGTGCAGAAAGAGGCATGAGGGATGCAGAAATTTGCAAAAGAGGTGAAGAAAGAAGCAAGAGCAGTGTAGAAAGAACCAACAGTGGTGCAAAAAGAGGCAAGATGGGTGCAGGAAGAGGTAGGAGTGGTGCACAAAGAGGCAAGAGGGGTACAGAAAGAGGCAGGAGGGGTGCAGAAAGAAGGAAGAGAAATGCAGAAAGAAGCAACAGAGGTGCTGAAAGAGGCGCGAAGTGTGCCTTAAGAGTCAAGAGAAGTGCAGAAAGAAGCAACAGAGGTACTGAAAGAGGCAAGAGATATGCAGAAACATGCAGGAAAGGTACAGAAAGAGGGAACCGGGGTGCAGAAAGAGGCACGAGAACTACAGAAAAAGGCAAAAGAGGTGCAGAAAGAGGCAGGAGAGGTGCACAAAGAGGCAAAAGGTGTACAGAAAGATGCAAGATGGATGCAGAAAGAAGCAAGAGAAGTACTGAAAGAGGCAAGAGGGGTGCAGAAAGAGGCAAGAGAAGAGCAGAAAGAAGCAAAAGAGGTGCCGAAAGAGGCAAGAGAGGTGCAGAAACAGGGAAGAAAGTTACAGAAAGAGGGAACAGGGGTGCAGAAAGAGGTAAGAGGGATACATAAATTTACAAGAGGGATGCAGAAAGAAGCAAGAGCAGTGCAGAAAGAACCAAGAGAAGTGCAGAAGGAAGCAGGAGAGGTGGAGAAATAGGGAAGGGGTGCAGAAAGAGGCATGATGGATCCAGACATTTGCAAAAGAGGGGTGCAGAAAGAGGCAAGAGGGGTGCAGAAAGAAGCACGAGAGGTGCAGAAAGAGGCAAAAGAAGTGCAGAATGAAGCAATAGAGGTGCAGAAAGAGGCAAGAGGGGTGCAGATAGAGGAGGCAAGAGAACTGCAGAAACAGGCAAGAGAGTTGCAGAAACAGGCAAAAGTGGTGCAGAAAGAGGGAACAAGTGTGTAGTCAGAGGCAAGAGAGGAGCAGAAAGAGGGAAGAAGGGTACAGAAAGATGCAAGAGGGATACAAAAGTTTATATCAGAGGTGTGAAAAGAAGCAAGAGGCGGGCAGAAAGAACCAACAGAGGTGCAGAAAGAGGCAAGAGGGGTATAGAAAGAGACAGGAGAGGTGCACAAAGAGGCAAAAGGCATACAGAAAGAGGCGAGAGGGGTGCTGAAAGAAGCAAGAGAAGTGCAGAAAGAAGCAACAGAGGTGCTGAAAGAGGCAAGAGGGGTGTAGAAAGAAGCAAGAGCAGTGCAGAAAGAAGCAAGAGAGGTGGAGAAAGAAGCAAGAGAGGTGGAGACATAGGGAAGAGGGGTGCAGAAAGAGGCATGATAGACGCAGAAATTTGCAAAAGAGGTGCAGAAAGAAGCAAGAGAGGTACAGAAAGAGGCAAGAGAGGTGCAGAAAGAGGCAAGAGGGGTGCAGAAAGAGGCAAGAGAGGTGCAGAAAGAGGCAAAAGAAGTGCAGAAAGAAGCAACAGAGGTGCAGAAAGAGGCAAGAGGGGTGCAGATAGAGGAGAAAGAAGTGCAGAAAGACGCAAAAAAAGGTGCAGAAAAAGAGGCAAGAGCGGTGCAGAAACAGGCAAAAGCAGTGCAGAAAGAACCAAGAGATGTGCAGAAAGAGGCAAGGCAGGTGAAGAAAGAGGCAAGAGCAGTGCAGAAAGAAGCAAGAGAAATGCAGAAAGAACCAACAGAGGTGCAAAGAGATGCAGGAGGTGTGCAGAAAGAAGGGAGAGAAGTGCAGAAAGAAGCAACAAAGGTGCTGAAAGAGGCACGAAGAGTGCATACAGAGTAAGAGAAGTGCAGAAAGAAGCAACAGAGGTACAGAAAGAGGCAAGAGAGGTATAGAAACAGGCAGGAAAGGTACAAAAAGAGGGAACAGGGGTGCAGAAAGAGGCGAGAGGAGCAGAAAGAGGGAAGAGGGGTGCAGAAAGAGGCAAGAGGGGTGCATAAAGAAGCAAGTGAGGTGCAGAACGAGGCAACAGAGGTGCAAAAAGATACAAGAGAGGTGCAGAAAAAAGAAAGAGAAGTGCAGAAAGAACCAACAGAGGTGGAGAAATAGGGAAGTGGGTTACAGAAAGAGGCATGAGGGATGTAGAAATTTGCAAAAGAGTTGCAGAAAGAAGCAAGAGCAGTGCAAAAAGAACCAACAGAGGTGCAAAAAGAGGCAAGAGGGGTGCACAAAGAGGTAGGAGAGGTGCACAAAGAGGCAAGAGGGATGCAGAAAGAGGCAGGAAGGGTGCTGTAAGAACGAAGAGAAGTGCAGAAAGAAGCAACAGAGGTACAGAAAGAGGCAAGACAGGTGCAGAAACAGGCAGGAAAGGTGCAGAAAGAGGGAACAGGGGTGCAGAAAGATGCAAGAGAGATGCAGAAAGAGGGAAGTGGGGTGCAGAAAGAGGCAAGGTGGGTGCAGAAAAAAGCAAGTGAGGTGCAGAAAGAGGCAACAGAGGTGCAGAAAGACGCAATAGAGGTGCAGATAGAGGCAAGAGAATTGATGAAAGAAGCAACAGAGGTGCAAAAAGAGGCAAGAGGGATATAGCAAAAGGTAAGAAAAGTGCAGAAGGAAGCAAGAGAGGTGCAGAAAGAAGCAAGAGAAGTGCAGAAAGAAGCAAGAGAGGTGCAGAAAGAGGCTAAAGAAGTGCAGAAAGAAGCAAGTGAGGTGCAGAAAGAGGCCAGAGGGGTGCAGAAAGAGGTAGGAGAGGTGCACAAAGAGGCAAGAGGGGTACAGAAAAAGGCAAGAGGGGTGCAGAAAGAAGGAAGAGAAGTGCAGAAAGATGCAATAGAGGTGCTGAAAGAGGCGCAAAGGGTGCAGAAAGAGGCAGGAGAAGTGCAGAAAGAAGCAACAGTGGTACAGAAAGAGGCAGGAGAGGTGCAGAAACAGACAGGAAAGGTACAGAACGAGGGAACAGGGGTGCAGAAAGAGGCAAGAGAGGTGCAGAAAGAGGGAAGAGTGGTGTAGAAAGAGGCAGGAGGGGTGCAGAAAGAAGCAAATTAAGTGCAGAAAGAGGCTACAGAGGTGCAGAAAGAGGAAAGAGAGGTGCAGAAACAAGCAAGAGGGGTGTAGAAAGAGGCAAGAGCAGTGCAGAAAGAACAAAAAGATGTGCAGAAAGAGGCAAGAGATGTGCAGAAAAAGGGAAGAAGGGTGCAGAAAGAATCAAGAAGTGCAGAAAGAGGCAATTGAGGTGCAGAAGGAGGCAAGAGAACTCCAGAAAGAGTCAAGAGAGTTGCGGAAACAGGCAAAGGGGTACAGAAAGAGGAAACAGTTGTGCAGACAGAGGCAAGAGGGATGCAGAAATTTGCAACAGAGGTGCAAAAAGAAGCAAGAGCAGTGCAGAAAGAACCAACAGAGGTGCAAAAAGAGGTGTAGGAAGGTGGAATCTGACTATATGGTTGCCCCCACTTTTTTTATGGTGTTTTGCTGGTTTATGACTTAGTTGGACTGGGATCCTGCTATTCAGGGCCCCAGTCTATCTGCTTTCTCTGTAAAATGTTTCCATGTGCCTTAGGCACATCTCTGATTGGAATCTGGAGTGCCCTTATAAGTCCCTAGTATATGGTATACTATGTACCAAGGGCATAGGTACCTCAGAGGCCTACCAGGGGCTGCAGCATGTATTGTGCCACCCCTGGAAGGCCATCCAAACTGACACCACAGGTCTGCTACTGCAGCCTGGGTAAGAGGGTGCATGCACCCCTTACTGTGATATAGGTTACCTATATCACTAAATACATACACACATATAAACCTATAAGTCACTCCTAAGGCAGGCCTTATCAATCCTAAAGGCAGAGTGCATGGTTCCTATGTGAGAGGGTGCCCCTGCATGAGCAGGGCCCCTCTGCAGCGTTCGGAGACCATCTCTGATGCTGTTTGTAGTGCAGCCTGACCATATACTCTTAAGCGCATTATATCCTCGCGGTAAAATGCTAACTTTGGAATGGCTGCACCTAAACATGTCGTGTTTGGTGTCAAACATCTTGGAATACTACCCCCGCCAATCCTGGCGGCGGGGGTAGCATTCCACCCTTCTAGAGGGAAAGACATGTTAACTCTGGCTTACCCGGTAACTTCTTTCTGAAGCCCTGGCATCACAAAATGGATGCTGCTGCCACAGACACAAGTCTGGCCTCCTGCTGCTGGACGAAACTCCGGCAGGGGAGGCCTGGACAATAGGTTTCCTGTTGCAGGGAGGTGTGACCACCTCCCAGACAGGATAATGTGTATTGGGGCTGGGTGGGTGCACTCTTAGAGTGCTTTGAAGTCCTGCACTGGGGGAGCAAAAGGCTCCTCTGTGCATATGCCAGTTCAAACCAGCTCAGGGGCTACCTGCCCCTGCTCTGGCACGAAACTGGACAAAGGGAAGTGGGTGTAGCCACCCCCTCCCTTGACCCTCCCATAGGTGGGGTCATAGAGTTAGTCCCTCCCTGTTTTACTGGTTAAAATGGGGAACCCTTGCCACAGCAAGATTAGATTATACCTGGACGAAACTCTGAAACTGAATCCTGGACCTTCGACGCTCTACAACAAGATTAGAGGACTGAAGAATCTCCCTTGGGGTCAAGGAGTGACTCCCCTGCTTGGCAGGCACCAAAGAAGCATCTGTCCGGTTCGCATTTCTGAAGCTCCCGTCGGACGCCGAAGTCATCGCATCACCAGAGGTGGATTCTCAGACTTCCCGAGGCTACCCTGAGTCCCCAGCAGAGCTGAGGCCCGTGGCTATCGTGGGTGACTTGAGACCGTGACCCCTGGACACCGAGCACATTTGCAAGTGCACCATCTTCTGGGTCTCCCAAGAAGTCGTGCTTTGGGCTCCGAGTAGCCCTAGCCTCCAGCACCACCTGCACCGAAGATCACTGGCCCCCACTCCACGAGTGTCCTGTAAGCCAGCTCCACGTGCGGCGTCACGAGGCTCCTTCGCGGTCGCTAGCCCGTTGGCTAGTAGCCCGTAACGAAGGCCAATCCTTTTCTTACTTGGCATCCTGGTTGCTCCAGGCCTGCCCTCACTTACCCTCGCTGGGTGAGTTCCACAGACCTGGCTGGTCTGCACCATCGACGATCTACATCTTAATCGAGACTTGCCGTTGCCAAGGCTTGTTGGGTCCAATCCGGTCGCCGACACCTCAGCACTCGACAGACATCGTGTACCAGCCCGAATCCTGCTCCTGGTCGCCGACAACGCCTCCCGGACCTCGTGGCTGAAGAGTCAAGACAACCGTCAACGCACCTGAAGCACTCGACATCGGTGGGCATCTGTCCATCGCCTTCCTGGTCACTGGCTAGTGACCCAGACTCTGTCCCCTCTGCTTTCAGGTTCACCAGAACTCCGATCCACTCTTGGATCCACCCGGACACTTTTCTCTTGGCCGCCAGCAGCACTTTGCAGCAGATCGCCATTCGAATCGACGACGAAACCCGACCCCGAAAGGCACCTATGCACCCGGCTTCCCTGGGTGAGGTAACACGAGTACTCCGGTGCTCCCGTGGGTAGAGACTCTTCAAAGTCCTAGATCTCAAAGGGTTTTGTCCTAGTCCTCTTTTAAGTGTCCCTTTCCTCTATTTTCCCGATCCCGACTTTCTCCATAGAAGTTAACGGCGTATCGCGGTTGTGTATTTACACTGCACGCGTCTCCCGTGGGTCCCCTGTGTCACTACCTTGGGTGGTTCCTTGTGGTCCAAGCACTTCTAGAGGCTCTAGGCCTAGTGTCTAGTTCAGTCGTGGTTCGCATACCACTTTATTGGTATATGGTTTGGTACGCCCCTAGGGCCCAAACGTGTATTTGTGCTATTACTGTGATTTAATATCTTATAACTTATGTACTTCGAACTCTAGCCTCATAAAGAGACTAGGGGGGTGTGTTTAGCAATAAATACATATATTTTGAATATATACCTGGTGTGGTGCTCTTTCATTTGGTCACTCAAGAGATTATAGACTGGTAAAACAAGCTGCTTTACATTCCTTCAAGACTTAGCCTGAAGGCTGCTTTCCATAGCTACCACTAGGATAGCTTTCAATAAGGTTGTCTTTAACCTATCTCCAATAAGGGGTTGTTTGGACTGGTGCAAGGTGCCCACTATAATTAGTGGACAGCATATGCCAGGCCAACTTCTCACATTGGTGTGCAGCGTGTGGGATTCCAGCTTGCTATTGTTTTACCAGATAATCTCAATTGAATTGATCAACTGAAAACCACTAAAGGTACCTAAGGTACATATAATAAGCTTAGAATACAGTAAGTTCTACTGAACTTAGAGTTGTGTGTTAAGGGATAGCACAACCCTTTCTACAACTCAAGAGAGTTTAGTAGGCCACACTAGAGTAGGTAGTGCATACACCACACCACACTAGTAATGTCTTTAAGGGGAGGATCCAAAGAATCCTTGCAGAAAGCCATTGAGCTTCCACCCTCCAAGTATGATACACTCCCATTCTTGGAATTGAGAGCTTTATGCAACTTGAGAAAAATAAGGACAGGCCAAAGCTCCACCACCCAACACCTCAAGGAGTTGTTGGTGGCTTATGACCTTAGTAAGCCTGTAGGGACTGAAGGGGTAGGAGCTGAGGGTGGGGCAGGAGAAGAGGAGGAGGCCAGGGGTACCAATACCCCCAGCCCCCTCTGAAACTGGCCAGGAGGGTGACAATGACCCTGACCTGGAAAACCAAATCCCTCCTGTGGATGATGATGAGGATGATCAAGATGATGCCCTCTTTGTCCCCCAGGAAGGATTAAGAGTGTGCCCAGGAAGTCTAGATCTCCTTCTCAGGAGTCTAACCACTCTGGCACCTCTATAGGGAGCTCTGTCTCCTCTCACAGGAGGGAATCCTCTCATGAGAGGAGAGCCAGGCTGGTCCGGTATGAGGAAACTCAGCTGGAAATCAGAAAAAAGCAACTGGCTTTAGATAGGGAATCCCTAGATCTCCTTAGAGAGAGAAGAAAGTTGGGACTAGAGTCCCATGGTGGCAGCAATATCCCTAGAGATAGGGACAGGTCTTATGACCATAGAAACCTAAACAAGATTGTCCCTCCCTACCAGAGTGGGGATGACATCCACAAATGGATAACTGCACTGGAGAGGGCCTGTAAAGTTCAGAAGGTCCCCCAGAGGCAGTGGGCAGCAATCTTGTGGCTCTCCTTTGCAGACAAAGGTAGAGACAAGCTCCTCACTGTAAGAGAAGAGGATGCTGACAATTACACAGTCTTGAAAAGTGCTCTGATAGATGGGTTTGGCCTAACCACTGAACAGTATAGGTTGAAGTTCAGAGACACCCAAAAAGCTCAGACTCAAGACTGGGTTGATTTTGTAGATTGTGCTACAAAGGCTCTGGAAGGTTGGATACATGGCAACAAAGTGCATGACTTTTTAGGATTGTACAATTTGATTATGAGGGAGCAGATCCTTAATAATTGTCAAAACCAGCTTTTGCACCAGTATCTGGTGGACTCTGATCTGACCTCTCCCCAAGAATTGGGAAAGAAGGCAGACAAATGGGTCAGAACCAGAGTATAAACTAGAAATCAGGGTGGTGACCAGAAGAAAGATTCTACTAAGTCCCAAGAGAAAGGTGGGGATAAATCTAAGGATAAGTCCCCTACAGGGCCCCAAAATTCCTCTTCTGGGGGTGGGTCCCAAACTCCTTCCTCTCCTGAAAAGAAACCATATTGCCATGTCTGTAAGAAGCCTGGGCACTGGAAAACTGATCCCAGTTGCCCCAGGATTGGCAATAAAGAAAATGTTCCTCCCACAACTACTACCACCCCTCCTGGTACTACCAGTAGTAATCCTCCAGTTGGGAGTAGTGCACCCAAAAAGTTAGGTGCTTTTGCAAGAGGAACAGAGGTGGGCCCTAGTTTAGACAGGGACTCCTCAACAGACTCCTCTGACTCTGATGGTGGTATAGGATTTGCCACCTTTACCATGGGTCCCATAGCCTTGGGCAGGTACAGATTGGAGCCAATAATTAATGGTCAGAAAGCTGTGGCATTTAGGGACACAGGGGCTAGTGTCACCATGGTGGCAGGGAAACTAGTCCCCCCTCACCAGCTTTTACCTGAGTTTAAGTACCAGGTGACCAACATTGATGGTGTCAGAACAGATCACCCCATGGCCATAGTCAATCTCAGCTGGGAGGGGGTCACAGGCCCAAAAAGAGTGGAGGTGTCCCCAACCCTACCTGTAGATTGCCTGATGGGCAATGATCTGGAAATTTCAGCCTGGGCTGAAGTTGAACACCAAACCCATCTCAGGGTGCTGGGCGTCCCTGTAAAGGTTAGTGGGGCTGTGATGGCCACAGCCCCAGCCCAAGATTTTGGAGAGATGGAGCCTGGAAGAATGGCCCACTCTCCCCCAAAAGAGAGCACAAGGGTTGAAGAAAAGTCTTCTTCCCTCCAGACAGTAGGTAAGGGTCAGCCTCCTCAGGGAACTGACCCTACCCCTAGTGAAGGAACTGCCCCAGAGGTAGTCAGGCCTGGCCTGGCCACACCCCTGATGGCAGAGGACCCTTCCAAGGTGGTACCCAGTCTGGAGCAGGTAACCTGCCCCTCTCTACCCTGCCTCAGCCAGCCCAGGGCTACAGAGGTCAGGGAGGTCAGTGGACCCCCCAGGGCCCCCTGTCCAGAGGAACCCCCCATCAGCAGATTAGGGGCACCCAGTCTAGTAGCCCTAGCCAGGTGAAAACTCCTCTACACACTGAGGGATCCCCCATGCCTTTATGTAGGGACCTCCCCCAGAAGGACTCTGGTAGGCGAGGGCAAACCTGGGACCTGAAGGTTCCAAACCTGCCCTGTCCCTCCAGCAGTCCATCCAAAGGGACCCAACCCCCAGCTGTAGGCAGCCAAAGGTTGACCCTTAGAGCAAAGTGCAACTCAGTCATGGAAAGACAGGCATACATGGTGACCAGTGATCTGAGGAAGCTGAGGCCAACATTCCTAGGGCCTCACTTCCCTACTCAGACACCTCACCAGCCTTGTACTTTACCTAAGCACACCACAGGTAGTGATTCCCCATGGTGGAGACCCTCTCATACCCTTAGGGTGAGGGATTGCTTAGTGGACCATAAGACAGGGGGCAACCATGCTAGTGCAGGTGCTTCCTTATATGACCACTTAGTCAATGAAGGCTCAACTGGCCAAGGTTAGCCTTATCTCCTTTCGTTTGGGGGGGTTATGTAGGAAGGTGGAATCTGACTATATGGTTGCCCCCACTTTTTTATGGTGTTTTGCTGGTTTATGACTTAGTTGGACTGGGATCCTGCTATTCAGGGCCCCAGTCTATCTGCTTTCTCTGTAAAAGGTTTCCATGTGCCTTAGGCACATCTCTGATTGGAATCTGGAGTGCCCTTATAAGTCCCTAGTATATGGTATACTATGTACCAAGGGCATAGGTACCTCAGAGGCCTACCAGGGGCTGCAGCATGTATTGTGCCACCCCTGGAAGGCCATCCAAACTGACACCACAGGTCTGCTACTGCAGCCTGGGTAAGGTGGTGCATGCACCCCTTACTGTGATATAGGTTACCTATATCACTAAATACATACACACATATAAACCTATAAGTCACTCCTAAGGCAGGCCTTATCAATCCTAAAGGCAGAGTGCATGGTTCCTATGTGAGAGGGTGCCCCTGCATGAGCAGGGCCCTCTGCAGCGTTCGGAGACCATCTCTGATGCTGTTTGTAGTGCAGCCTGACCATATACTCTTAAGCGCATTATATCCTCACGGTAAAATGCTAACTTTGGAATGGCTGCACCTAAACATGTCGTGTTTGGTGTCAAACATCTTGGAATACTACCCCCCGCCAATCCTGGCGGCGGGGGTAGCATTCCACCCTTCTAGAGGGAAAGACATGTTAACTCTGGCTTACCCGGTAACTTCTTTCTGAAGCCCTGGCATCACAAAATGGATGCTGCTGCCACAGACACAAGTCTGGCCTCCTGCTGCTGGACGAAACTCCGGCAGGGAGGCCTGGACAATAGGTTTCCTGTTGCAGGGAGGTGTGACCACCTCCCCAGACAGGATAATGTGTATTGGGGCTGGGTGGGTGCACTCTTAGAGTGCTTTGAAGTCCTGCACTGGGGGAGCAAAAGGCTCCTCTGTGCATATGCCAGTTCAAACCAGCTCAGGGGCTACCTGCCCCTGCTCTGGTGTGAAACTGGACAAAGGGAAGTGGGTGTAGCCACCCGCTCCCTTGACCCTCCCATAGGTGGGGTCATAGAGTTAGTCCCTCCCTGTTTTACTGGTTAAAATGGGGAACCCTTGCCACAGCAAGATTAGATTATACCTGGACGAAACTCTGAAACTGAATCCTGGACCTTCGACGCTCTACGACAAGATTAGAGGACTGAAGAATCTCCCTTGGGGTCAAGGAGTGACTCCCTGCTTGGCAGGCACCAAAGAAGCATCTGTCCGGTTCGCATTTCTGAAGCTCCCGTCGGACGCCGAAGTCATCGCATCACCAGAGGTGGATTCTCAGACTTCCCCGAGGCTACCCTGAGTCCCCAGCAGAGCTGAGGCCCGTGGCTATCGTGGGTGACTTGAGACCGTGACCCCTGGACACCGAGCACATTTGCAAGTGCACCATCTTCTGGGTCTCCCAAGAAGTCGTGCTTTGGGCTCCGAGTAGCCCTAGCCTCCAGCACCACCTGCACCGAAGATCACTGGCCCCCACTCCACGAGTGTCCTGTAAGCCAGCTCCACGTGCGGCGTCACGAGGCTCCTTCGCGGTCGCTAGCCCGTTGGCTAGTAGCCCGTAACGAAGGCCAATCCTTTTCTTACTTGGCATCCTGGTTGCTCCAGGCCTGCCCTCACTTACCCTCGCTGGGTGAGTTCCACAGACCTTGCTGGTCTGCACCATCGACGATCTACATCTTAATCGAGACTTGCCGTTGCCAAGGCTTGTTGGGTCCAATCCGGTCGCCGACACCTCAGCACTCGACAGACATCGTGTACCAGCCCGAATCCTGCTCCTGGTCGCCGACAACGCCTCCCGGACCTCGTGGCTGAAGAGTCAAGACGACCGTCAACGCACCTGAAGCACTCGACATCGGTGGGCATCTGTCCATCGCCTTCCTGGTCACTGGCTAGTGACCCAGACTCTGTCCCCTCTGCTTTCAGGTTCACCAGAACTCCGATCCACTCTTGGATCCACCCGGACACTTTTCTCTTGGCCGCCAGCAGCACTTTGCAGCAGATCGCCATTCGAATCGACGACGAAACCCGACCCCGAAAGGCACCTATGCACCCGGCTTCCTGGGTGAGGTAACACGAGTACTCCGGTGCTCCCGTGGGTAGAGACTCTTCAAAGTCCTAGATCTCAAAGGGTTTTGTCCTAGTCCTCTTTTAAGTGTCCCTTTCCTCTATTTTCCCGATCCCGACTTTCTCCATAGAAGTTAACGGCGTATCGCGGTTGTGTATTTACACTGCACGCGTCTCCCGTGGGTCCCCTGTGTCACTACCTTGGGTGGTTCCTTGTGGTCCAAGCACTTCTAGAGGCTCTAGGCCTAGTGTCTAGTTCAGTCGTGGTTCGCATACCACTTTATTGGTATATGGTTTGGTACGCCCCTAGGGCCCAAACGTGTATTTGTGCTATTACTGTGATTTAATATCTTATAACTTATGTACTTCGAACTCTAGCCTCATAAAGAGACTAGGGGTGTGTTTAGCAATAAATACATATATTTTGAATATATACCTGGTGTGGTGCTCTTTCATTTGGTCACTCAAGAGATTATAGACTGGTAAAACAAGCTGCTTTACATTCCTTCAAGACTTAGCCTGAAGGCTGCTCTCCATAGCTACCACTAGGATAGCTTTCAATAAGGTTGTCTTTAACCTATCTCCAATAAGGGGTTGTTTGGACTGGTGCAAGGTGCCCACTATAATTAGTGGACAGCATATGCCAGGCCAACTTCTCACAAGAGGCAAGAGGGGTAAAGAAAGAGGCAGGAAAAGTGCAGAAAGAAGCAAAAGAGGTGCAGAAATAGGTAAGAGAACTGCAGAAAAAGGCAAGAGGGGTGCAGAAAGAGACAGGAGAGGTGCACAAAGAGGCAAAAGGCATACAGAACTAGGCAAGAGGGGTGCAGAAATTTGCAACAGAGGTGCAAAAAGAAGCAAGAGCAGTGCAGAAAGAACCAACAGAGGTGCAAAAAGAGGCTAGAGAGGTGCAGAAAGAGGCAGAAGAGGTGCACAAAGAGGCTAAAGGGGTACAGAAAGAGGCAAGAGAAGTGCAGAAAGAAGCAACAGAGGTGCTGAAAGAGGCGCAAAGGGTGCAGAAAGAGGCAACAGAAGTGCAGAAAGAAGCAACAGAGTTACAGAAAGAGGCAAGGGTGGTGCAGAAAGAGGCAACAGAGGTGCAGAAAGAAGCAATAGAGGTTCCGAAAGAGGCAAGAGAGGTACAGAATCAGGGAAGAAAGGTACATAAAGAGGGAACAGGGGTGCAGAAAAAGGTAAGAGGGATACAGAAATTTACAAGAGAGGTGCAGAAAGAAGCAAGAGCAGTGCACAAAGAAGCAAGAGAAGTGCAGAAAGAAGCAAGAGAGGTGGAGAAATAGGGAAGAGGGGTGCAGAAAGAGGTATCAGCGATGCAGAAACTTGCAAATGAGGTGCAGAAAGAGGCAGAAGAGGTGCACAAAGAGGCTAAAGGGGAACAGAAAGAGGCAAGAGAAGTGCATAAAGAAGCAACAGAGGTGCTGAAAGAGGCGCAAAGGGTGCAGAAAGAGGCAACAGAAGTGCAGAAAGAAGCAACAGAGTTACAGAAAGAGGCAAGGGTGGTGCAGAAAGAGGCAACAGAGGTGCAGAAAGAAGCAATAGAGGTGCAGAAACAAGCAAGAGAAGTGCAGAAAGAGGCAAGAGAATTGTGAAAGAACCAACAGAGGTGCAAAAAGAGGCAGGAGGGGTGCAGAAAGAAGGGAGAGAAGTGCAGAAAGAAGCAACAGAGGTGCTGAAAGAGGCGTGAAGGGTGCAGAAGGAGTAAGAGAAGTACAGAAAGAAGCAACAGCGGTACAGAAAGAGGTAAGAGAGGTGCAGAAAGAGGCAGGAAAGGTGCAGAAAGAGGGAACAGGGGTGCAGAAAAGGTCAAAAGAGGTGCAGAAAGAGGGAAGAGGGGTGCAGAAAGAGGCAAGAACTGTGCATAAAGAAGCAGGTGAGGTGCAGAAAGAGGCAACAGAAGTGCAGAAAGAAGCAGGTGAGGTGCAGAAAGAGGCAACAGAAGTGCAGAAAGACGCAACAGAGGTGCAGAAATAGGCAAGAGAATGGTTGAAAGAAGCAACAGAGGTATAGAAAGAAGCAAGAGAAGTTCAGAAAGAGGCAAGAGAAGTGCAGAAAATGGGAAGAGAATTGCAGAAAGAGGCAAGAGTGATGCAAAAAAGGGAAGAAGGGTACGGAGAGAAGCAAGAGAGGTGCAGAAAGAAGGAAGAAAAGTGCAGAAAGAAGCAAGAGAGGTGCAGAAAGAGGGAAGACATGTGCAGAATGAGACAACAGGGGTGCAGAAAGAGAAAACAGGGGTGCAGAAACAAGCAAGAGATGCAGAAAGAGGCAAAAGAAGTGCAGAAAGAAGAAACAGAGGTGCAGAAAGAGGCAAGACGGGTGCAGAAAGAGGAGAGAGAAGGGGAGAAAGAAGCAAAAGAGGTGCAGAAAGAGGCAAGAGGGGTGTAGAAACAGGCAAGAGCAGTGCAGAAAGAACCAAGAGATGTGCAGAAAGAGGCAAGAGAGGTGCAGAAAGAGGCAAGAGATATGCAGAAAAAGGGAAGAAGGTGTGAGAAGTTGGCCTGGTATATGCTGTCCACTAATTGTAGTGGGCACCTTGCACCAGTCCAAACAACCCCTTATTGGAGATAGGTTAAAGTCAACCCTTATTGAAAGATATCCTAGTGGTAGCTATGGAGAGCAGCCTTCAGGCTAAGTCTTGAAGGAATGTAAAGCAGCTTGTTTTACCAGTCTATAACCTCTTGAGTGACCAAATGAAAGAGGACCACACCAGGTATATATATAAAATATATGTATTTAGTCTTAAACACACCCCTCTAGTCTCTTTATGAGGCTAGAGTTCAAAGTACATACGTTACAAGTCAGTTATCAACAGTAATAGCACAAATACACGTTTGAGCCCTAGGGGCGTACCAAACCATATACCAATAAAGTGGTATAAGAACCACGACTGAGCTAGACACAAGGCCTAGAGCCTGTAGAAGTGCTTGGACCACAAGGAACCACCCAAGGTAGTGACACAGGGGACCCACGGGGGACGCGTGCAGTGTGAGAACACAGCCGCGAATCACCGTTAACTTCTATGGGGAAAGTCGCAGTTAGGTTTTTAAAAGGAAAGGGCACTTAGAGGAGGACTTGGAGCAAATCCCTTTAGAACTAGGCAGTTCTAGAGTCACTACCCACGGGAGCACCGGAGTACTCGAGTTACCTCACCCAGGGAAGCCGGGTGCACAGGTGTCTTTTCGTGTTGGGTTTCGTCGTCGTTTTCAATGGCGATCTGCTGCAGCGGGCTGCTGGCGACCAAGTCGAAAGTGTCCGGGCGGATCCAAGGGTGGATTGAAGATCTGGAGAACCTGAAAGCAGAGGGGACAGAGTCTGGGTCACTAGCCAGTGACCAGGAGGGCAATGAGCAGATGCCCACCGATGTCGGGTGCTTCAGGTAGGTTGACGGTCGTCTTGACTCTTCAGCCACGAGGTCCAGGAGGCGTCGACGACAACCAGGAGCTGGATTCGAGCTGTCCCACGATGTTTGTCGATTGCTGCGGTGTCGGCGACCGGATTGGACCCAACAAGCCTTGGCAAAGGCAAGTCACGTGGAAACAAAGAAAGGATGTTGTTGCAGACCAGCAAGTTCTGGGGGACTCACCCAGCGAGGGTAAGTCAGGGCACGTCTGGAGCAACCAGGGGAGTCCAAGCAGAAGAAGAGTTGCCTTCGGGAGGGCCCACTAGCCAACGGACTAGCGACCGCGAAGGAGCCTCGAGTGGACGCACTTGGAGCTGGCTCACAGGACACTCGTGGAGTGGAGGCCAGTGATCTTTGGTGCAGTCGGTGCTGGAGGCGGGGCCTACTTGGAGCCCAAAGCACACCTTCGTGGGAGGCCACATAAAAACCAAGCACTCTGCCTTCAGGATTGTTAAGGCCTGCCATAGGAGTGACTTATAGGTTTATAAGTGTGTGCAATGGTAGTGATATAGGTAGCCTATACCACAGTAAGGGGTGCATGCAACACCTTACCCAGGCTGCAGTAGCAGACCTTTGGTGTCATTTTGGAGGGCCTGCCAGGGGTGGCACAATACATGCTTCAGCCCCTGGTAGGCCTCTGGGGTGCCTATGCCCTGGGTACATAGTATACCATATACTAGGGACTTATAAGGGCACTCCAGAATCCAATCAGAGATGTACATAAGGTACATGGAACCCATTTTTGAGAGGAAACAGCAAGTCTGGGGTTCTGATTAGCAGGGCCCCAGTCAGACTAAAGTCGAAAAACAGTGAAGCATCAGCAAAAAGTGGGGGTACCCATGTGAAGCAGATCCTACTCTCCTACACAACCCCCCCAAATGCAGGGACATTAAACTAACCTTGACCAGTTGAGTCTTCATGTTCTAAGTGGAAGTACCTAGAGAGTCCATCTGCACTGGCATGGTTACTCCCAGGTCTATGTTCCACTGTAAAGTCCATCCCCTGTAGGAAATGGACCACCTTAGCAGTTTGGGGTTTTCACCCTTCATTTGTTTTAGCCATAAGAGGGGCTTATGGTCTGTTTGAACAAGGAAGTGAGTACCAAACAGGTATGGCCTCAACTTCTTCAGAGCCCAGACCACAGCAAAGGCCTCCCTCTCAATGGCTGACCAATGTTTCTCTCTAGGGGTCAGCCTTCTGCTAATGAAAGCTACTGGCTGATCCTGACCTTCATCATTCAATTGTGACAGCACAGCCCCTACCCCCAATTCAGATGCATCTGTTTGGACAATGAACTTCTTGGAGTAATCAGGACTCTGTAGAATGGGAGCAGTGCACATGGCCTGCTTCAGGTCATCAAATGCCTTTTGACAGCTAGCTGTCCACTGAACCTTTTGGGCATTTTCTTGGAAGTTAAGTCATTCAGGGGTGTCACTATTGATCCATACCCCTTGACAAATCTCCTATAGTACCCAGTCAGGCCTAAGAAGGCTCTCACCTGAGCCTGGGTAGTTGGAGCAACCCAGTCCATGATGGTCTGGATTTTGCTCTGCAGCGGTTGAACCTGGCCTCCACCTACAAGGTGGCCCAGGTATACAACCTGACTCTGCCCTATCTGGCACTTGGTGGCCTTGATAGTGAGGCCTGCCTTTGCAGGGCCTCCAAAACATTCCTTAGGTGGACCAGGTGATCCTCCCAGGTGGAGCTAAAGACAGCAATATCATCTAGATATGCTGCACTATAGGCTTCAGACCTGTGAGAACTGTATTCACCAACCTTTGGAAAGTGGCAGGTGCATTTTCAAACCAAAGGGCATTACCACAAATTGATAATGCCCACTAGGGGTTGAGAATGCTGTTTTTGGCTTTGCATCATCAGCTAGCCTGATCTGCCAGTAGCCAGCTGTTAGGTCAAATGTGCTTAGATACTTGGCTGAGGCCAAAGTGTCTATTAGCTCATCTGCCCTGGGTATTGGATGGGCATCAGTCCTAGTGACTGCATTGAGACCCTGTAGTCCACACAAAACCTCATCTCTCTTTTCCCACCACTGGTGTGAGGTTTTGGCACAAGGACCACTGGACTAGCCCAAAGGGCTATCTGAGGGTTCAATAACTCCCAAATCCAAAATTTTCTGGACTTCTGTCCTGATACAGTCCCTGACATGGTCAGGTTGCCAATAAATCTTATTTTTAATAGGCAGACTGTCCCCAGTGTCCACTTCATGAGTGCACCAGGTGGTCTGACTTGGAGTCAGAGAGAACATATGCCTGAACTGATTGAGCACCTGTCTGCAATCAGTTTGCTGCTGGGTAGTGAGGCTGCCTGCCAAGGCTACACCATCCACTGACCCATCATCAGGGTTCTGTGAAAGCAGGTCAGGAGTGGGTCACTCTCTTCCTCCTGTCCCTCATCAGTAGCCATGAGCAAGCCCATGTCTGCCCTGTCCACATATGGCTTCAATCTGTTGACATGGAGAACCCTGTGGGGACTCCAGGGTGTTCCTAGGTCTACCAAATAGGTAACCTCACCCATCTGTTCAACAATGGTATGGGGTCCACTCCATTTGTCTTGGAGAGCTGCTGGGGCCACTGGCTCCAACACCCACACCTTCTGCCCTGGCTGGTAAAGCAGTCAGTACAGCCTTTGGTCATGCCAGGCTTTTTTGGAGTTCCTGGCTAGCCTCAAGGTTTTTAGTTGCCTTTTTCATGTACTCAGCCATCCTGGAGCAGAGACCAAGTACGTAGTCCACTATATCCTGCCTTGGGGGCTTGAGAGGTAACTCCCATCCTTCCTTCACCAGGCACAATGGACCCCTGACAGGGTGACCAAACAAAAGTTCAAAAGGGCGTAGCCAACCCCTTTTGAGGCACCTCCCTGTATGCAAATAAAAGGCAGGGCAAGAGTATGTCCCATCTTCGCCTAAGCTTCTCTGGGAGCCCTTTAATCATGCCCTTCAAGGTTTTTGAATCTCTCAACTAAACCATTGCATTGTGGGTGATAGGGTGTGGTGAACTTGTAAGTCACTCCACACTCCTTCCACATTGCTTTCAAGTATCCAGACATAAAGTTTGCACCCCTGTCTGATACACCCTCCATAGGGAAGCCCACTCTTGAGAAAACTCCCAGGAGGGCTCTTGCCACCACAGGTGCTGTAGTGGTCCTAAGGGGAATAGCCTCTGGGTACCTGGTGGCATGGTCCACCACCACCAGGATAAACCTGTGTCCAGATGCTGTTTGGGGATCCATGGGACCAACAATGTCAATCCCCACCCTTTCAAAGGGGACCCCCACCACAGGTAGTGTTATCAGGGGGGCCTTTGTAGTGCCACCTGCCTTGCCACTGGCCTGGCAGGTTACACAGGAGCGACAAAACTCCTTGGTGTCTTCAGACATGTGGGGCCAGTGAAAGTGAGGGACTATTCTGTCCCAGGTCTTGTTCTGGCCCAGGTGACCTGCTAGAGGAATGTCATGGGATAGGGTCAATAGGAAGCCCCTGAACTTCAGAGGTATAACCAACCTCCTGGTGGCACCAGGCTTGGGGTCTCTACACTCTGAGTACAAGAGTCCACCATCCCAATATACTTTATGGGGACCACTAGCATTCCCAGCAGCCTCAGCAGCAGCTTGCTGTTTGAGGGGTTCAAGAGAGGGGCAGCTCTGCTGCTCCTGGCTCAGATCTGCCCTGGAAGGGCCCCTGTCCCTAAGAACTCAACCTGATCAGGCTCAAGCTCCTCTGGGACAGTTCCTTCCTCAGGACTGAGATCATCTCCTTGAAGAGACTGATCTTCCTTCTGAGCCAAGGGGAAGGCACTGCCTTTACCCTACTACTCCTCCTCTTGGATGGCACTTGGTCCATTGTTCCAGAATCCAAGGCCTGTTCAGTGTTAGACATTTTGCTCTGTGACCTGGTCACAGCAAACACATCTGCAGGGATGCCCAGCATTTCTGCATGGGTCCTGAGCTCCACTTCTGCCCAGTTTCAGAGGTCAGGTCCTGGGGATTTTCATTGCTGGTCCTTTCCTCATCTTCTGCCCCACCCTCTCTGCCTACCCTTGCAGACCCTATTGGTCTTCAAAGATCATCTAGCAGAAGCATCTCCAAGAGACGTTGGGTGTTGGCACTTTTGCCTGTCTTCAACTTCCTAATCTTGCACAACTCTCTCAATTCCAAGAATGGGAGGTTGTCATATTTGGATGGCAGGAGCCCACTGGTTCCTGGTAGTGAAGACATTACTAGTGAGGTGTGGTGTATGCACCACCTACTCTAGTGTGGCCTACTAAACTCTCTTGAGTTGTAGAAAGGGTGTGCTAGACCCTAACACACAACTATAAGTTCAGTAGAACTTACTGTATACTAAGCTTGTATTTATATGTACCTAAGGTACCCTTAGTGGTTTTCAGTTGATCAATTCAATTGAGATTATCTGGTAAAACAATAGCAAGCTGGAATCCCACACGCTGCACACCAATGTGAGAAGTTGGCCTGGTATATGCTGTCCACTAATTATAGTGGGCACCTTGCACCAGTCCAAACAACCCCTTATTGGAGATAGGTTAAAGACAACCTTTATTGAAAGCTATCCTAGTGGTAGCTATGGAGAGCAGCCTTCAGGCTAAGTCTTGAAGGAATGTAAAGCAGCTTGTTTTACCAGTCTATAATCTCTTGAGTGACCAAATGAAAGAGGACCACACCAGGTATCTATATAAAATATATGTATTTAGTCTTAAACACACCCCTCTAGTCTCTTTATGAGGCTAGAGTTCAAAGTACATACGTTACAAGTCAGTTATCAACAGTAATAGCACAAATACACGTTTGAGCCCTAGGGGCGTACCAAACCATATACCAATAAAGTGGTATAAGAACCACGACTGAGCTAGACACAAGGCCTAGAGCCTGTAGAAGTGCTTGGACCACAAGGAACCACCCAAGGTAGTGACACAGGGGACCCACGGGGGACGCGTGCAGTGTGAGAACACAGCTGCGAATCACCTTTAACTTCTATGGGGAAAGTCGCGGTTAGATTTTTAAAAGGAAAGGGCACTTAGAGGAGGACTTGGAGCAAATCCCTTTAGAACTAGGCAGTTCTAGAGTCAATACCCATGGGAGCACCGGAGTACTCGAGTTACCTCACCCAGGAAGCCGGGTGCATAGGTGTCTTTCGGTGTCGGGTTTCGTCGTCGTTTTCAATGGCGATCTGCTGCAGCGGGCTGCTGGCGACCAAGTCGAAAGTGTCCGGGTGGATCCAAGGGTGGATCGAAGATCTGAAGAACCTGAAAGCAGAGGGGTCAGAGTCTGGGTCACTAGCCAGTGACCAGGAGGGCGATGAGCAGATGCCCACCGATGTCAGGTGCTTCAGGTAGGTTGACAGTCGTCTTGACTCTTCAGCCACGAGGTCCAGGAGGTGTCGACGACAACCAGGAGCTGGATTAGAGCTGTCCCAAAATGTCTGTCGATTGCTGCGGTGTCAGCGACAGGATTGGACCCAACAAGCCTTGGCAACGGCAAGTCATGTGGAAACAAAGAAAGGACATTGTTGCAGACCAGCAAGGTCTGGGGGACTCACCCAGCAAGGGTAAGTCAGGACACGTCTGGTGCAATCAGGGGAGCCCAAGCAGAAGAAGAGTTGCCTTCGGGAGGGACCACTAGCCAACGGACTAGCGACCGTGAAGGAGCCTCAAGTGGACGCACTTGGAGCTGGCTCACAGGACACTCGTAGAGTGGAGGCCAGTGATCTTCGGTGCAGTCGGTGCTGGAGGCGGGGGCTACTTGGAGCCCAAAGCACAACTTCATGGGAGGCCAGGAAGAGGATGCACTTTACAAAAGTTCTTGGTGTCCAGGGGTCACGGTTCCACGTTACCCACGACAGCTACGTGCCTCAGCTTTGCTGGGGTCTCACGGCAGCCTCGGGAAGTCTGGAAATCCACCTCTGGTGTTGCAAAGACTTCGGCATCCGGCGGGAGCTTCAGCGATGCAGACCGGACAATTGCTTCTTAGGTGCCTGCCAAGCAGGGGAGTCACTCCTTGACCCCAAGGGAGATTCTTCAGTCCTCTAATCTTCAAGTAGAGCATCGAAGGTCCAGGATTCGGCTTCAGAGTTTCGTCCAGGGTAATCTAAAGTCCTAAGGACTGGGGTCCCATACTTATACCAAGTTAGGGGGTTGGACATACTCTGGGGACCCACCTATGGGAGGGTCAGGGAAGAGGGGTGGTTACACCCATTCCCTTTGTCCAGTTTCATGCCAGAGCAGGGGCAGGTAGCCCCTGCAACCGGTTTGAACTGGGCTATGCACAGGGACACCAAATGTGCCCCCAGTGCAGGACTTCAAAGCACCAGAGAGTGCTCCCGCCCAGCCCCAATACACACTATCCTGTCTGGGGAGGTGTTTACACCTCCCTGTGACAGGAAACCTATTGTCCAGGCCTCCCCTGCCGGAGTTTCGGTCAGAAGCAGGAGGCCAG
Source organism: Calotriton arnoldi (assembly GCA_963921515.1). NCBI lineage: Eukaryota > Metazoa > Chordata > Amphibia > Caudata > Salamandridae > Calotriton > Calotriton arnoldi. The sequence goes on from CAWUFW010007645.1 coordinate 251,571, forward strand.
ACCCGTGTCTGTGGCAGCGGCATCCATTTTGTGATGCCAGGGCTCTGTAAAGTTAATACCGGGTAGCCCGGTGTGTACATGTCTCTCCCTCTAGAAGGGTGGAATGCTACCCCCGCCGCCAGAACTGCCGGGGGGTAGTATTCCAAGATGTTTGACACCAAACACGACATGTTTCCGTGCAGCCATCCCAAAGTTAGCATTTAACGCGAGGTTATAATGCACTTAAGAGTATATGGTCAGGCTGTACCACAAACAGCATCAGAGGAGTGGCTCCGAACGCTGCAGAGGGGCTCTGCTCATGCAGGGGCACCCTCTCACATAAAAACCAAGCACTCTGCCTTCAGGATTGTTAAGGCCTGCCATAGGAGTGACTTATAGGTTTATAATGTGTGTGCAATGGTAGTGATATAGGTAGCCTATACCACAGTAAGGGGTGCATGCACCACCTTACCCAGGCTGCAGTAGCAGACCTGTGGTGTCATTTTGGAGGGCCTTCCAGGGGTGGCACAATACATGCTTCAGCCCCTGGTAGGCCTCTGGGGTGGGTACATAGTATACCATATACTAGGGACTTATAAGGGCACTCCAGAATCCAATCAGAGATGTACCTAAGGTACATGGAACCCATTTTAGAGAGGAAGCAGCTAGGCTGGGGTTCTGATTAGCAGGGCCCCAGCCAGACTAAAGTAAAAAAACAGTGAAGCATCAGCAAAAAGTGGGGGCACCCATGTGAAGCAGATCCTACTCTCCTACAGAAGGGTGCAGAAAGAAGCAAGAAAAGGGCAGAAAGAGGCAAGTGAGAGGCAGAAGGAGGCAAGATAACTGCAGAAAGAGGCAAGAGAGTTGCAGAAACAGGCAAAAGGGGTGCAGAAAGAGGTAAGAGAGTGTGCAGACAGAGAGGCAGAGATAGGGTACAGAAAGAGACAAGAGGAGTGCAGAAATGATAGCAACAGAAGAGCAAGAGTGAGTGCAGAAAGAAGCAACAGAGGTGCAGAAAGAGGCAAGAGGGTACAGAAAAGAGGACAAGAAAGAGTAGCAGAAAGAAGCAAAGAGAGGTGCAGAAAGAGGCAAGAGAGTGTACATAAAGATGCAAGAAGAGTGCAGAAAGAAGCAAGAGAGGTGCAGAAAGAGGCAAGAGAAGTGCAGAAAAAGGCAAGAGAGGTGCAGAAAGAGGCAGGAGAGGTGCAGAAAGAGGCAACAGAGGATGCAGAAAGAGGCAAGAGGGGTGCAGAAAGAAGCAAGTGAAGTGCAGAAAGAAGCAACAGAGGTGCAGAAAGACGCAAGAGAGAGTACAGAAAGAGGCAACAGGAGTGCAGAAAGAAGCAACAGAGGTGCAGAAAGAGGCAAGAGGGGTGCAGAAAGAGGCAAGAGAGGATACAGAAATGTGCAAGAGAGGTGCAGAAAGAAGCAAGAGAGGTGCAGAAAAAGGCAAGAGAAGTGCAGAAAGAAGCAAGAGAGGTGCAGAAATAGGGAAGTGGGGTGCACAAAGAGGCATGAGGGATGCAGAAATTTGCAAAAGAGTTGCAGAAAGAAGCAAGAGCAGTGCAAAAAGAACCACAGAGGTGCAGAAAGAAGCAACAGAGGTACAGAAAGAGGCAAGAGAGGTGCAGAAACAGGCAGGAAAGGTGCAGAAAGAGGGAACATGGGTGCAGAAAGATGCAAGAGAGGTGCAGAAAGAGGAAAGAGGGGTGCAGAAAGAGGCAAGAGTGGGTGCAGAAAGAAGCAAGTGAGGTGCAGAAAGAGGCAACAGAGGTGCAGAAAAGACGCAATAGAGGTGCAGAAAGAATCAAGAAAAGTGCAGAAAGAGACAAGAGAAGTTGCAGAAAGAAGCAACAGAGGTGCAGAAAGAGGCAAGAGAGGTATAGAAAGAGGCAAGAGAAGTGCAGAAAGAAGCAAAAGAGGTGCAGAAAGAGGCAAGAGAAGTGCAGAAAAAGGCAAGAGGGATGCAAAAAGGGAAGAAGGGTGCAGAAAGAAGCAAGAGAGGTGCAGAAAGAAGCAAGAGAGGTGCAGAAAGAAGCAAGAGAGGTGCAGAAAGAGGCAAGAGGAGTGCAGAAAGAAGCAAGAGAGTGCAGAAAGAGGCAAGAGAGTGTTCAGAAAGAGGAAAGAGAAGTGCAGAAAGTAGCAAAAGAGGTGCAGAAAGAAGCAACAGAGGTGCAGAAAGCGGCAAGAGAAGTGCAGAAAGAGGCAAGAGAGGTGCAGATAGAGGCAAGAAAGGTGCAGAAAGAGGTAGGAGAGGTGCACAAAGAGGCAAGAGGGGTACAGAAAGAGGCAAGAGAGGTGCAGAAAGAAGGAAGAGAAGTGCAGAAAGATGCAACAGAGGTGCTGAAAGAGGCGCGAAGGGTGCAGAAAGAGGCAGGAGAGGTGCAGAAAGAAGCAACAGTGGTACAGAAAGAGGCAGGAGAGGTGCAGAAACAGACAGGAAAGGTACAGAATGAGGGAACAAGGGTGCAGAAAGAGGGAAGAGAGGTGCAGAAAGAGGGAAGAGTGGTACAGAAAGAGGCAGGAGGGGTGCAGAAAGAAGCAAATGAAGTGCAGAAAGAGGCAACAGAGGTGCAGAAAGAGGCAAGAGAGGTGCAGAAAGAAGCAAGAGAGGTGCAGAAAGAGGCAAGAGCAGTGCAGAAAGAAGCAAAGAGATGTGCAGAAAGAGGCAAGAGAAGTGCAGAAAGAGGCAAGAGAGGTGCAGAAAAAGGGAAGAAGGGTGCAGAAAGAATCAAGAGAAGTGCAGAAAGAGGCAATTGAGGTGCAGAGGGAGGCAAGAGAACTCCAGAAAGAGGCAAGAGAGTTGCAGAAACAGGCAAAAGGGGTACAGAAAGAGGAAACAGTTGTGCAGACAGAGGCAAGAGGGATGCAGAACATTTGCAACAGAGGTGCAGAAAGAAGCAAGAGCAGTGCAGAAAGAAGCAACAGAGGTGCAGAAAGAGGCAAGAGAGGTACAGAAAGAGGCAGGAAAAGTGCAGAAAGAAGCAAAAGAGGTGCAGAAAAAGTCTAGATGAGGTGCAGAAAGAGGCAGAAGAGATGCACAAAGAGGCAAAAGAGGTGCAGAAAGAAGCAAGAGGGTGCTGAAAGAAGCAAGAGAAGTGCAGAAAGAAGCAACAGAGGTGCTGAAAGAGGCAAGAGGGGTGCAGAAAGAAGCAAAAGAGGTAGAGAAATAGGGAAGAGGGGTTCAGAAAGAGGCAAGAGGGATGCAGAAATTAGCAAAAGAGGTGAAGAAAGAAGCAAGAGCAGTGTAGAAAGAACCAACAGAGGTGCAAAAAGAGGCAAGATGGGTGCAGGAAGAGGTAGGAGAGGTGCACAAAGAGGCAAGAGGGTACAGAAAGAGGCAGGAGGGGTGCAGAAAGAAAGAAGAGAAATGCAGAAAGAAGCAACAGAGGTGCTGAAAGAGGCAAGAGATATGCAGAAACATGCAGGAAAGGTACAGGAAGAGGGAACCGGGGTGCAGAAAGAGGCAACAGGGGTACATAAAGATGCAAGAAAAGTGCAGAAAGAAGCAAAAGAGGGGCAGAAAATGGCAAGAGAACTGCAGAAAAAGGCAAGAGAGGTGTAGAAAGAGGCAGGAGAGGTGCACAAAGAAGCAAAAGGCATACAGAAAGAGGCAAGAGGGGTGCAGAAAGAAGCAAGTGAAGTGCAGAAAGAAGCAACAAAGGTGCTGAAAGACGCAAGAGGGGTACAGAAAGAGGCAACAGGAGTGCAGAAAGAAGTAACAGAGGTGTTGAAAGAGGCAAGAGGGGTGCAGAAAGAGGTAGGAGGGATACAGAAATGTGCAAGAGAGGTGCAGAAAGAAGCAAGAGAAGTGCAGAAAAAAAGCAAGAGAGGTGGAGAAATAGGGAAGTGGGGTGCAGAAAGAGGCATGAGGGATGCAAAAATTTGCAAAAGAGTTGCAGAAAGAAGCAAGAGCAGTGCAAAAAGAACCAACAGAGGTGCAGAAAGAAGCAACAGAGGTACAGAAAGAGGCAAGAGAGGTGCAGAAACAGGCAGGAAAGGTGCAGAAAGAGGGAACATGGGTGCAGAAAGATGCAAGAGAGGTGCAGAAAGAGGGAAGTAGGATGCAGAAAGAGGCAAGGTGGGTGCAGAAAAACAAGTGAGGTGCAGAAAGAGTCAACAGAGGTGCAGAAAGACGCAATAGAGGTGCAGAAAGAATCAAGAAAAGTGCAGAAAGAGACAAGAGAATTGCTGAAAGAAGCAACAGAGGTGCAAAAAGAGGCAAGAGGGGTATAGCAAAAGGCAAGTAAAGTGCAGAAAAAAGCAAAAGATGTGCAGAAAGAGGCAAGAGAAATGCAGAAAAAGGCAAGAGGGATGCAAAAAAGGGAAGAAGGGTGCAGAAGGAAGCAAGAGAGGTGCAGAAAGAAGCAAGAGAAGTGCAGAAAGAAGCAAGAGAGGTGCAGAAAGAGGCTAAAGAAGTGCAGAAAGAAGCAAGAGGTGCAGAAAGAGGCAAGAGGTGTTCAGAAAGAGGAGAGAGAAGTGCAGAAAGTAGCAAAAGAGGTGCAGAAAGAGGCAAATGGGGTGCAGAAAGAGGTAGGAGAGGTGCACAAAGAGGCAAGAGGGGTACAGAAAGAGGCAAGAGGGGTGCAGAAAGAAGGAAGAGAAGTGCAGAAAGATGCAACAGAGGTGCTGAAAGAGGCACGAAGGGTGCAGAAAGAGGCAGGAGAAGTGCAGAAAGAAGCAACAGTGGTACAGAAAGAGGCAGGAGAGGTGCAGAAAGAGGGAAGTGGGATGCAGAAAGAGGCAAGGTGGGTGCAGAAAAACAAGTGAGGTGCAGAAAGAGTCAACAGAGGTGCAGAAAAAGGGAAGAAGGGTGCAGAAAGAATCAAGAGAAGTGCAGAAAGAGGCAATTGAGGTGCAGAGGGAGGCAAGAGAACTCCAGAAAGAGGCAAGAGAGTTGCAGAAACAGGCAAAAGGGGTACAGAAAGAGGAAACAGTTGTGCAGACAGAGGCAAGAGGGATGTAAAAATTTGCAACAGAGGTGCAAAAAGAAGCAAGAGCAGTGCAGAAAGAACCAACAGAGGTGCAAAAAGAGGCAAGAGGGGTACAGAAAGAGGCAGGAAAAGTGCAGAAAGAAGCAAAAGAGGTGCAGAAAAAGTCTAGATAGGTGCAGAAAGAGGCAGAAGAGATGCACAAAGAGGCTAAAGGGGTACAGAAAGAGGCAAGAGGGGTGTTGAAAGAAGCAAGAGAAGTGCAGAAAGAAGCAACAGAGGTGCTGAAAGAGGCAAGAGGGGTGCAGAAAGAAGCAAAAGAGGTAGAGAAATAGGGAAGAGGGGTGCAGAAAGAGGCATGAGGGATGCAGAAATTTGCAAAAGAGGTGAAGAAAGAAGCAAGAGCAGTGTAGAAAGAACCAACAGAGGTGCAAAAAGAGGCAAGACGGGTGCAGGAAGAGGTAGGAGAGGTGCAGAAAGAGGCAAGAGAGGTGCAGAAAGAGGCAGGAGGGGTGCAGAAAGAAGGAAGAGAAATGCAGAAAGAAGCAACAGAGGTGCTGAAAGAGGCACGAAGGGTGCCTTAAGAGTCAAGAGAAGTGCAGAAAGAAGCAACAGAGGTACTGAAAGAGGCAAGAGATATGCAGAAACATGCAGGAAAGGTACAGAAAGAGGCAACCGGGGTGCAGAAAGAGGCAAGAGAACTACAGAAAAAGGCAAGAGAGGTGCAGAAAGAGGCAGGAGAGGTGCACAAAGAGGCAAAAGGCATACAGAAAGACGCAAGATGGATGCAGAAAGAAGCAAGAGACGTACTGAAAGAGACAAGAGGGGTGCAGAAAGAGGCAAGAGAAGAGCAGAAAGAAGCAAAAGTGGTGCCGAAAGAGGCAAGAGAGGTGCAGAAATAGGGAAGAACGTTACAGAAAGAGGGAACAGGGGTGCAGAAAGAGGTAAGAGGAATACAGAAATTTACAAGAGGGGTGCAGAAAGAAGCAAGAGCAGTGCAGAAAGAAGCAAGAGAAGTGCAGAAGGAAGCAAGAGAGGTGGAGAAATAGGGAAGGGGTGCAGAAAGAGGCATGATGGATGCAGACATTTGTAAAAGAGGTGCAGAAAAAAGCAAGAGAGGTGCAGAAAGAGGGAATAGGGGTGCAGAAAGAGGCAAGAGGGGTGCAGAAAGAAGCACGAGAGGTGCAGAAAGAGGCAAAAGAAGTGCAGAAAGAAGCAATAGAGGTGCAGAAAGAGGCAAGAGGGGTGCAGATAGAGGAGAGAGAAGTGCAGAAAGAAGAAAAAGAAGTGCAGAAAGTGGCAAGAGGGGTGCAGAAACAGGCAAAGGCAGTGCAGAAAGAACCAAGAGATGTGCAGAAAGAGGCAAGACAGGTGCAGAAAGAGGCAAGAGAAGTGCAGAAAAAGGGAAGAAGAGTGCAGAAAGAAGCAAGAGTAGTGCAAAAAGAGGCAAGTGAGGTGCAGAAGGAGGCAAGAGAACTGTAGAAAGAGGCAAAAGAGTTGCAGAAACAGGCAAAAGTGGTGCAGAAAGAGGGAACAAGTGTGTAGTCAGAGGCAAGAGAGGTGCAGAAAGAGGGAAGAAGGGTACAGAAAGAGAGATGCAGAAATTTCCAATAGAGCTGCAAAAAGAAGCAAGATAAGTGCAGAAAGAACCAACAGAGGTGCAGAGAGAGGCAAGAGGAGTACAGAAAGAGGCAGGAAAGGTGCACAAAGATGCAAAAGGCATACAGAAAGAGCCAAGAGGGGTGCTGAAAGAAGCAAGAGAAGTGCAGAAAGAAGCAACAGAGGTGCTGAAAGAGGCAAGAGCAGTGCAGAAAGAAGCAAGAGAAGTGCAGAAAGAAGCAGGAGAGGTGGAGAAACAGGGAAGAGGGGTGCAGAAAGAGGCATGATGGATGCAGAAATTTGCAAAAGAGGTGCAGGAAGAAGCAAGCGAGGTGCAGAGAGGCAAGAGGGGTGCAGAAAGAGGCAAGAGGGATGCAGAAAGAAACAAGAGAAGTGCAGAAAGAGGCAAAAGAAGTGCAGAAATAAGCAACAGAGGTGCAGAAAGAGGCAAGAGGGGTGCAGAAAGAGGCAAGAGAAGTGCAGAAAAAGGGAAGAAGGGTGCAGACAGAAGCAAGTGTAGTGCAGAAAGAGGCAAGTGAGGTGCAGAAGGAGGCAAGAGAACTGCAGAAAGAGGCAAGAGAGTTGCAGAAACAGGCAAAAGGGGTGCAGAAAGAGGGAACAAGTGTGCAGTCAGAGGCAAGAGAGGTGCAGAAAGAGGGAAAGAGAGTACATAAACAGGCAAGAGGGATGCAGAAATTTCCAACAGAGATGTGAAAAGAAGCAAGAGGAGTGTAGAAAGAACCAACAGAGGTGCAGAAAGAGGACAGAGGGGTGCAGAAAGAGGCAAGAGAGTTGAAGAAACAGGCAAAAGTGGTGCAGAAAGTGTAGGAGAGTAGGATTTGCTTCACATGGGTACCCCCACATTTTGCTGATGCTTCACTGTTTTTCGACTTTAGTCTGGCTGGGGCCCTGCTAATCACAACCCCAGCCTAGCTGCTTCCTCTCTAAAATGGTTTCCATGTGCCTTAGGCACATCTCTGATTGAAATCTGGAGTGCCCTTGTAAGTCCCTAGTATATGGTATACTATGTACCCAGGGCATAGGTACCTCAGAGGCCTACCAGTGGCTGCAGCATGTATTGTGTCACCCCAGGAAGGCCAGCCAAAAGGACACCACAGGTCTGCTACTGCAGCCTGGGTAAGGTGGTGCATGCACCCCTTACAGTGATATAGGTTACCTATATCACTACATACATACACACATATAAACCTATAAGTCACTCCTATGGCAGGCCTTATCAATACTGAAGGCAGAGTGCGTGGTTCCTATGTGAGAGGGTGCCCCTGCATGAGCAGGGCCCCTCTGTAGCGTTCGGAGACCCTTCTCTGATGTTGTTTGTAGTGCAGCCTGACCATATACTCTTAAGCGCATTATAACCCCGCGTTAAATGCTAACTTTGGGATGGCTGCACAGCAACATGTCGTGTTTGGTGTCAAACATCTTGGAATACTACCCCCCCGCCAGTTCTGGCGGCGGGGGTAGCATTCCACCCTTCTAGAGGGAGAGACATGTACACACCGACCTGCCCGGTAACTTCTTTCCAAGCCCTGGCATCACAAAATGGATGCCGCTGCCACAGACACGAGTCTGGCCTCCTGCTGCTGACCGAAACTCCGGCAGGGGAGGCCTGGACAATAGGTTTCCTGTCCCAGGGAGGTATAACCACCTCCCCAGACAGGATAGTGTGTATTGGGGCTGGGCGGGAGCACTCTCTGGTGCTTTGAAGTCCTGCACTGGGGGCACATTTGGTGTCCCTGTGCATACCCCAGTTCAAACCGGCTCAGGGGCTTCCAGCCCGTGCTCTGGCGTGAAACTGGACAAAGGGAAAGGGGTGTAACCACCCCTCTGCCCTGACCCTCCCATAGGTGGGTCCCCAGAGTATGTCCAACCCCCTACCTAGGTATAAGTATGGGACCCCAGTCCTTAGGACTTTAGATTTACCTGGACGAAACTCTGACACAGAATGCTGGACCTTCGACGCTCTACTTTAAGATTAGAGGACTGAAGAATCTCCCTTGGGGTCAAGGAGTGACTCCCCTGCTTGGCAGGCACCAAAGAAGCAATTGTCCGGTCTGCATCACTGAAGCTCCCGCCGGTCGCCGAAGTCTTTGCATCACCAGAGGTGGATTTTCAGACTTCCCCGAGGCTACCCTGAGTCCCCAGCAAAGCTGAGGCCCGTAGCTGTCGTGGGTAACGTGAAACCGTGACCCCTGGACACCGTGCACATTTGCAAGTGCATCCTCTTCCTGGGCTCCCACAAAGTTGTGCTTTGGGCTTCGAGTAGCCCCCACCTCCAGCACCGACTGCACCGAAGATCACTGGCCTCCACTCCACGAGTGTCCCGTGAGCCAGCTCCAAATGCGTCCACTCGAGGCTCCTTCGCGGTCGCTAGTCCGTTGGCTAGTAGGCCATCCCGAAGGCCAATCTTATCCTGCTTGGGCTTCCCTGGTTGCTCCAAGCGTGCCCTGACTTACCCTCGCTGAGTGAGTCCCTCAGACCTTGCTGGTCTGCACCACCGTCTTCCTTCTAGTTCCATGAGACTTGCCGTTGCCAAGGCTTGTTGGGTCCAATCCGGTCGCCAACACCTCAGCAATCGACAGACGTCGTGGGACAGCTCGATTCCAGCTCCTGGTCGTCGACGCCTCCTGGACCTCATGGCTGAAGAGTCAAGACGACTGTCAACCTACCTGAAGCACCCGACATCGGTGGGCATTCGCTCATCGCCTTCCTGATCACTGGCTAGTGACCCAGACTCTGTCCCCTCTGCTTTCAGGTTCTTCAGATCTTCAATCCACCTTTGGATCCACCCGAACACTTTCGACTTGGTCGCCAGCAGCACTTTGCAGCAAATCGCCATTGAAAACGACGACGAAACCCGACCCCGAAAGGCACCTATGCACCCGGCTTCCCTGGGTGAGGTAACTCGAGTACTCCGGTGCTCCCGTGGGTATAGACTCTAGAACGACCCAGTTCTAAAAGGGTTTGCTCCAAGTCCTCCTCTAAGTGTCCCTTTTCTTTAAACTTCCAACCGCGACTTTCCCCATAGAAGTCAACGGCGATTCGCGGCTGTGTTATCACACTGCACGCGTCCCCGTGGGTCCCCTGTGTCACTACCTTGGGTGGTTCCTTGTGGTCCAAGCACTTCTACAGGCTCTAGGCCTTGTGTCTAGCTCAGTCGTGGTTCTTATACCACTTTATTGGTATATGGTTTGGTACGCCCCTAGGGCTCAAACGTGTATTTGTGCTATTACTGTTGATAACTAACTTATAACTTATGTACTTCGAACTCTAGCCTCATAAAGAGACTAGAGGGGTGTGTTTAGCAATAAATACATATATTTTGAATATATACCTGGTGTGGTCCTCTTTCATTTGGTCACTCAAGAGATTATAGCCTATTAAAACAAGCTGCTTTACATTCCTTCAAGACTTAGCCTGAAGGCTGCTCTCCATAGCTACCACTAGGATAGCTTTCAATAAAGGTTGTCTTTAACCTATCTCCAATAAGGGGTTGTTTGGACTGGTGCAAGGTGCCCACTATAATTAGTGGACAGCATATACCAGGCCAACTTCTCACATTGGTGTGCAGCGTGTGGGATTCCAGCTTGCTATTGTTTTACCAGATAATCTCAATTGAATTGATCAACTGAAAACCACTAAGGGTACCTAAGGTACATATAAATCAAGCTTAGTATACAGTAAGTTCTACTGAACTTAGAGTTGTGTGTTAAGGGATAGCACACCCTTTCTACAACTCAAGAGAGTTTAGTAGGCCACACTAGAGTAGGTAGTGCATACACCACACCTCACTAGTAATGTCTTCAAAGCCAGGACCCAGTGAGCCCTTGCCAGAAGCCAGTGGGCTTCTTCCCTCCAAGTATGATAAACTCCCATTCTTGGAATTGAGAGCATTATGCAATACTAGGAAGTTGAAGGCAGGCAAAAGTGCCAGCACCCAGCACCTGAAGGAGGTGTTACTGGCTGATGATCTCAGCAGGCCCCTAGGGTCTGAAGGGGTAGGCAGAGAGGGTGGGGCAGAAAATGAGGAAGGGGGCAAGGGTGAAGAGACCCAGGCCCCCCCCCTCTGAAACTGGCCAGGAAGGTGAAAATGACCTTGACCTGGAAAACCCAATTCCCCCTGTGGAGGAGGAGGAGGATCAGATTGACCTCCCCTTTGCCCCCCCAGGAAGAATTGTGAGTGTGCCCAGAAGGTCTAGATCTCCTTCTCAGGAGTCTAACCACTCTGACACCTCAATAGGGACCTCTGTCTCTTCTCATAGGAGAGAATCCTCACATGACTAGGACGAAGAGACTAATTCAGTATGAACAAGCCCAGCTTGAACTCAGAAAGCAGCAATTGGCTATAGACAGGGAGTCCCTAGATCTCTATATAGAGAGAAAAAAGTTGGGACTAGAGTCCCATGGTGGCAGCAATTTCCCCAGAGATAGGGAAAGGTCTTATGACCATAGAAACCTGAGCAAGATTGTCCCTCCTTACCAGAGTGGGGATGACATCCACAAATGGATAACTGCACTGGAGAGGGCCTGTAAAGTACAGAGGGTCCCTCAGGAGCAGTGGGCAGCAATCTTGTGGCTCTCCTTTGCAGACAAAGGTAGAGACAAGCTCCTCACTGTAAGAGAAGAGGATGCTGACAATTACAAAGTCTTGAAGAGTGCTCTGATTGATGGGTTTGGCCTAACAACTGAACAATACAGGTTAAAGTTCAGAGACACCCAAAAAGCACAGACTCAAGACTGGGTAGACTATGTGGATAGTTCTGCTAAGGCTCTGGAAGGTTGGTTGATGGGCAGTAAGGTGTGTGACTTCACAGGATTGTACAATCTTATCATGAGGGAGCAGATTCTTAATAACTGTCAAAATCAGCTGTTGCATCAGTACCTGGTGGACTCTGATCTGACCTCTCCCAAGAATTGGGAAAGAAGGCAGACAAATGGGTCAGAACCAGGGTGAGGCAGAAGGTACAGAACCAAGGTGGTGACCCAAAGAAGCAAGATTCTAAGAACTCTGATAAGGGTGGGGAGAAGGGTAAAGATCAGAAGTCTTCACAAGGCCCCCAAAAATCTTCTTCAGGTGGGGATTCACAGTCTAACAAAGGGAAAAACCAAAAGAAACCATGGTGCAAGGTCTGTAAGCAAAAGACCCACTGGACCAGTGATTGCACCAAGTCCAAAGACTCTACTCCAGCCCCCACCAACGCCCCTAAGGCACCTGTTCCCCCTAGTACAGTTACAGTTGGTGGTGGGAGTACACAAGCCAAGGGTTTAGTAGGGTTGACCCTGGGTAAGGAGATGAGCTCTGACCTAGTCAGAGAACTCACTCAGGCTGTCCTAGTCTGTGATGGAGGCATGGATGTGACCTCCTCTGTGAGTCCCAGTAATCTGGGCAAGTACAGGCAACAGCCCTTAATCAATGGAAAAGAGGCTTTGGCATTTAGGGACACAGGGGCAAGTGTCACCATGGTGACACAAGACCTTGTGAATCCTGGGCAGATTATACTTGGTGAAATGTATCAAGTGACCAATGCTAGCAATGTCAGAACAGACCATACTCTGGCAGTTGTTAACTTCTCCTGGGGAGGGGTAACTGGCCTTAAGAAGGTTGTGGTGAGTGCAAACCTACCAGTGGAATGCTTGCTTGGCAATGATCTTGAAACTTCAGCTTGGGCAGAAGTGGAGCTCAGGACCCATGCAGAAATGCTGGGGATCCCTGCAGATGTGTTTGCTGTGACCAGGTCACAGAGCAAAATGGCTAACACTGAACAGGCCTTGGATTCTGGAATAATTGACCAAGTGCCCTCCAAGAAGAGGAGTAGTAGGGTAAAGGCAGTGCCTTCCCCCTTGGCTCAGAAGGAAGATCAGTCTCTTGAGGGGGATGATCTCAGTCCTGAGGAAGGAACTGTCCCAGAGGAGCTTGAACCTGACCAGGTTGAGTTCTTGGGGACAGGGGCCCTTCCAGGGCAGATCTGAGCCAGGAGCAGCAGAGCTGCCCCTCTCTTGAACCCCTCAGACAGCAAGCTGCTGCTGAGGCTGCTGGGAAAGCTAGTGGTCCCCATACAGTGTATTGGGATGATGGACTCTTGTACTCAGAGTGTAGAGACCCCAAGCCTGGTGCCACCAGGAGGTTGGTTATACCTCTGAAGTTCAGGGGCTTCCTATTGACCCTAGCCCATGACATTCCCTTAGCAGGTCACCTGGGCCAGAACAAGACTTGGGACAGACTTGTCCCTCAGTTTCACTGGCCCCATATGTCTGAAGACACCAAGGAGTTTTGTCGCTCCTGTGTAACCTGCCAGGCCAGTGGCAAGGCAGGTGGCACTACAAAGGCCCCCCTGATACCACTACCTGTGGTGGGGGTTCCCTTTGAAAGGGTGGGGATTGACATTGTTGGTCCCATGGATCCCCAAACAGCATCTGGGCACAGGTTTATCCTGGTGGTAGTGGATCATGCCACCAGGTACCCAGAGGCTATTCCCCTTAGGACCACTACAGCACCTGTGGTGGCAAGGGCCCTCCTGGGAATTTTCTCAAGAGTGGGCTTCCCTAAGGAGGTTGTATCAGACAGGGGTGCTAACTTTATGTCTGGATACTTGAAAGCAATGTGGAAGGAGTGTGGAGTGACTTACAAGTTCACCACACCCTATCACCCACAATGCAATGGTTTAGTTGAGAGATTCAACAAAACCTTGAAGGGCATGATTAAAGGGCTCCCAGAAAAGCTTAGGCGAAGATGGGACATACTCTTGCCCTGCCTTTTATTTGCATACAGGGAGGTGCCTCAAAAGGGGGTTGGCTACAGCCCTTTTGAACTTTTGTTTGGTCACCCTGTCAGGGCTCCATTGTGCTTGGTGAAGGAAGGATGGGAGTTACCTCTCAAGCCCCCAAAGCAAGACATAGTGGACTATGTACTTGGTCTCCGCTCCAGGATGGCTGAGTACATGAAAAAGGCAACTAAAAACCTTGAGGCTAGCCAGAAACTTCAAAAAGCCTGGCATGACCAAAAGGCTGTACTGACTGTTTACCAGCCAGGACAGAAGGTGTGGGTGTTGGAGCCAGTGGCCCCAGCAGCTTTCCAAGACAAATGGAGTGGACCCCATACCATTGTTGAACAGAAGGGTGAGGTTACCTACTTAGTAGACCTAGGAACACCCAGGAGTCCCCACAGGGTTCTCCATGTCAACAGGTTAAAACCATATGTGGACAGGGCAGACATGGGCTTGCTCATGGCTACTGATGAGGGACAGGAGGAAGAGAGTGACCCACTCCCTGACCTGCTCTCACAGAACCCTGATGATTGGTCAGTGGATGGTGTAGCCTTGGCAGGCAGCCTCACTACCCAGCAGCAGACTGATTGCAGACAGGTACTCAATCAGTTCAGACACATGTTCTCACTGACACCCAGTCAGACCACCTGGTGCACTCATGAAGTGGACACTGGGGACAGTCTGCCTATTAAAAATAAAATTTATAGGCAACCTGACCATGTCAGGGACTGTATCAGGACAGAAGTCCAGAAAATGTTGAATTTGGGAGTTATTGAACCCTCAGATAGCCCTTGGGCTAGTCCAGTGGTCCTTGTGCCAAAACCTCACACCAATGGTGGGAAAAGAGAGATGAGGTTTTGTGTGGACTACAGGGGTCTCAATGCAGTCACTAGGACTGATGCCCATCCAATACCTAGGGCAGATGAGCTAATAGACGCTTTGGCATCAGCCAAGTATCTAAGCACATTTGACCTGACAGCTGGCTACTGGCAGATCAGACTAGCTGATGATGCAAAGCCAAATACAGCATTCTCAACCCCTAGTGGGCATTATCAGTTTGTGGTGATGCCCTTTGGTCTGAAGAATGCACCTGCCACTTTTCAGAGGTTGGTGAATACAGTCCTTACAGGTTTGGAAGCCTATAGTGCAGCATATCTAGATGATATTGCTGTCTTTAGCTCCACCTGGGAGGATCACCTGGTCCACCTCAGAAATGTTTTACAGGCCCTGCAGAAAGCAGGCCTGACTATCAAGGCCACCAAGTGCCAGATAGGGCAGAGTCAGGTTGTGTACCTGGGCCACCTTGTGGGTGGAGGCCAGGTTCAACCCTTGCAGAGCAAGATCCAGACCATCATGGACTGGACTGCTCCAACTACCCAGACTCAGGTGAGAGCCTTTTTAGGCCTGACTGGGTACTATAGGAGATTTGTCAAGGGGTATGGATCAATAGTGACACCCCTGAATGACTTAACTTCCAAGAAAATGCCCAAAAAGGTTCAGTGAACAGTTAGCCGTCAAAAGGCATTTGATGACCTAAAGCAGGCCATGTGCACTGCTCCCATTCTACAGAGTCCTGATTACTCCAAGAAGTTCATTGTCCAAACAGATGCATCTGAATTGGGGGTAGGGGCTGTACTGTCACAATTGAATGATGAAGGTCAGGATCAGCCAGTAGCTTTTATTAGCAGAAGGCTGACCCCTAGAGAGAAACGTTGGTCAGCCATTGAGAGGGAGGCCTTTGCTGTGGTCTGGGCTCTGAAGAAGTTGAGGCCATACTTGTTTGGTACTCACTTCCTTGTTCAAACAGACCATAAGCCCCTCTTATGGCTAATACAAATGAAGGGTGAAAACCCCAAACTGCTTAGGTGGTCCATTTCCCTACAGGGGATGGGCTTCACAGTGGAACATAGACCTGGGAGTAACCATGCCAATGCAGATGGACTCTCTAGGTACTTCCACTTAGAACATGAAGACTCAACTGGGCAAGGTTAGTTTAATGTCCCTACGTTTGGGGGGGGTTGTGTAGGAGAGTAGGATCTGCTTCACATGGGTACCCCCACTTTTTGCTGATGCTTCACTGTTTTTCGACTTTAGTCTGGCTGGGGCCCTGCTAATCAGAACCACAGCCTAGCTGCTTCCTCTCTAAAATGGTTTCCATGTGCCTTAGGCACATCTCTGATTGAAATCTGGAGTGCCCTTGTAAGTCCCTAGTATATGGTATACTATGTACCCAGGGCATAGGTACCTCAGAGGCCTACCAGGGGCTGCAGCATGTATTGTGCCACCCCTGGAAGGCCAGCCAAAAGGACACCACAGGTCTGCTACTACAGCCTGGGTAAGGTGGTGCATGCACCCCTTACTGTGATATAGGTTACCTATATCACTACATACATACACACATATAAACCTATAAGTCACTCCTATGGCAGGCCTTATCAATCCTGAAGGCAGAGTGCGTGGTTCCTATGTGAGTGGGTGCCCCTGCATGAGCAGGGCCCCTCTGCAGCGTTCGGAGACCCTTCTCTGATGCTGTCTGTAGTGCAGCCTGACCATATACTCTTAAGCGCATTATAACCCCGCGTTAAATGCTAACTTTGGGATGGCTGCACAGAAACATGTCGTGTTTGGTGTCAAACATCTTGGAATACTACCCACGCCAGTTCTGGCGGCGGGGGTAGCATTCCACCCTTCTAGAGGGAGAGACCTGTACACACCAACCTGCCCGGTAACTTCTTTCCAAGACCTGGCATCACAGAATGGATGCCGCTGCCACAGACACGAGTCTGGCCTCCTGCTGCTGACCGAAACTCCGGCAGGGGAGGCCTGGACAATAGGTTTCCTGTCCCAGGGAGGTATAACCACCTCCCCAGACAGGATAGTGTGTATTGGGGCTGGGTGGGAGCACTCTCTGGTGCTTTGAAGTCCTGCACTGGGGGCACATTTGGTGTCCCTGTGCATACCCCAGTTCAAACCGGCTCAGGGGCTTCCAGCCCCTGCTCTGGCGCGAAACTGGACAAAGGGAAAGGGTGTAACCACCCTCTGCCCTGACCCTCCCATAGGTGGGTCCCCAGAGTATGTCCAACCCCCTACCTTAGTATAAGTATGGGACCCCAGTCCTTAGGACTTTAGATTTACCTGGACGAAACTCTGACACAGAATCCTGGACCTTCGACGCTCTACTTTAAGATTAGAGGACTGAAGAATCTCCCTTGGGGTCAAGGAGTGACTCCCTGCTTGGCAGGCACCAAAGAAGCAATTGTCCGGTCTGCATCGCCGAAGCTCCCGCCGGACGCCGAAGTCTTTGCATCACCAGAGGTGGATTTTCAGACTTCCCCGAGGCTACCCTGAGTCCCCAGCAAAGCTGAGGCCCGTAGCTGTCGTGGGTAACGTGAAACCGTGACCCCTGGACACCGTGCACATTTGCAAGTGCATCCTTTTCCTGGGCTCCCACGAAGTTGTGCTTTGGGCTCAGAGTAGCCCCCGCTTCCAGCACCGACTGCACCGAAGATCACTGGCTTCCACTCCACGAGTGTCCCGTGAGCCAGCTCCAAGTGCGTCCACTCGAGGCTCCTTTGCGGTCGCTAGTCCGTTGGCTAGTAGGCCCTCCCGAAGGCCAATGTTATCCTGCTTGGGCTTCCCTGGTTGCTCCAGGCGTGCCCTGACTTACCCTCGCTGGGTGAGTCCCTCAGACCTTGCTGGTCTGCACCACCATCTTCCTTCTACTTCCATGAGACTTGCCGTTGCCAAGGCTTTTTGGGTCCAATCCGGTCGCCGACACCTCAGCAATCGACAGACGTCGTGGGACAGCTCGATTCCAGCTCCTGGTTGTCGTCGACGCCTCCTGGACCTCGTGGCTGAAGAGTCAAGATGACCGTCAACCTACCTGAAGCACCCGACATCGGTGGGCATTCGCTCATCGCCTTCCTGGTCACTGGCTAGTGACCCAGACTCTGTCCCCTCTGCTTTCAGGTTCTTCAGATCTTCGATCCACCTTTGGATCCACCCGAACACTTTCGACTTGGTCGCCAGCAGCACTTTGCAGCAGATCGCCATTGAAAACGACGATGAAACCCGACCCCGAAAGGCACCTATGCACCCGGCTTCCCTGGGTGAGGTAACTCGAGTACTCCGGTGCTCCCGTGGGTATAGACTCTAGAACGACCCCGTTCTAAAAGGGTTTGCTCCAAGTCCTCCTCTAAGTGTCCCTTTTCTTTAAACTTCCAACCGCGACTTTCCCCATAGAAGTCAACGGCGATTCGTGGCTGTGTTATCACACTGCACGCGTCCCCCGTGGGTCCCCTGTGTCACTACCTTGGGTGGTTCATTGTGGTCCAAGCACTTCTACAGGCTCTAGGCCTTGTGTCTAGCTCAGTCGTGGTTCTTATACCACTTTATTGGTATATGGTTTGGTACGCCCCTAGGGCTCTAACGTGTATTTGTGCTATTACTGTTGATAACTAACTTATAACTTATGTACTTCGAACTCTAGCCTCATAAAGAGACTAGAGGGTGTGTTTAGCAATAAATACATATATTTTGAATATATACCTGGTGTGGTCCTCTTTCATTTGGTCACTCAAGAGATTATAGACTGGTAAAACAAGCTGCTTTACATTCCTTCAAGACTTAGCCTGAAGGCTGCTCTCCATAGCTACCACTAGGATAGCTTTCAATAAAGGTTGTCTTTAACCTATCTCCAATAAGGGGTTGTTTGGACTGGTGCAAGGTGCCCACTATAATTAGTGGACAGCATATACCAGGCCAACTTCTCACAGAAAGAGGGAACAAGTGTGCAGTCAGAGGCAAGAGAGGTGCAGAAAGAGGGAAGAAGGGTACAGAAAGAGGCAAGAGGGATGCAGACATTTTGAATAGAGGTGCAAAAAGAAGATAGATAAGTGCAGAAAGAACCAACAGAGATGCAGAGAGAGGCAAGAGGGGTACAGAAAGAGGCAGGAAAGGTGCACAAAGATGCAAAAGGCATACAGAAAGAGGCAAGAGGGGTGCTGAAAGAAGCAAGAGAAGTGCAGAAAGAAGCAACAGAGGTGCTGAAAGAGGCAAGAGGGGTGCAGAAACAAACAAGAGCAGTGCAGAAAGAAGCAAGAGAGTGCAGAAAGAAGCAGGAGAGGTGGAGAAATAGGGAAGAGGGGTGCAGAAAGAGGCATGATGGATGCAGAAATTTGCAAAAGAGGTGCAGGAAGAAGCAAGCGAGGTGCAGAGAGAGGAAGAGTGGTGCAGAAAGAGGCAAGAGGGATGCAGAAAGAAGCAAGAGAAGTGCAGAAAGAGGCAAAAGAAGTGCAGAAATAAGCAACAGAGGTGCATAAAGAGGCAAGAGGGGTGCAGAAAGAGGCAAGAGAAGTGCAGAAAAAGGGAAGAAGGGTGCAGACAGAAGCAAGTGTAGTGCAGAAAGAGGCAAGTGAGGTGCAGAAGGAGGCAAGAGAACTGCAGAAAGAGGCAAGAGAGTTGCAGAAACAGGCAAAAGGGGTGCAGAAAGAGGGAACAAGTGTGCAGTCAGAGGCAAGAGAGGTGCAGAAAGAGGGAAAGAGAGTACATAAACAGGCAAGAGGGATGCAGAAATTTCCAACAGAGATGTGAAAAGAAGCAAGAGGAGTGTAGAAAGAACCAACAGAGGTGCAGAAAGAGGACAGAGGGGTACAGAAAGAGGCAAGAAAAGTACAGAAAGAACCAAAAGAGATGCAGAGAGAGGCAGGAGAACTGCAGAAAAAGGCAAGAGAGTTGCAGAAAAGGCAAGAGAGTTGCAGAAAGAGGCAGGAGAGGTGCACAAAGAGGCAAAAGGCGTACAGAAAGAGGCAAGAGGAGTGCTGAAAGAAGCAAGAGAAGTGCAGAAAGAAGCAACAGAGGTGCAGAAAGAGGTAAGAGGGATACAGAAATTTGCAAGAGAGGTGCAGAAAGAAGCAAGAGCAGTGCAGAGAGAAGCAAGAGAAGTGCAGAAAGAAGCAAGAGAAGTGCAGAAAAAGGGAAGAAGGGTGCAGAAAGAAGCAAGAGTAGTGCAAAAAGAGGCAAGTGAGGTGCAGAAGGAGGCAAGAGAACTGTAGAAAGAGGCAAGAGAGTTACAGAAACAGGCAAAAGTGGTGCAGAAAGAGGGAACAAGTGTGCAGTCAGAGGCAAGAGAGGTGCAGAAAGAGGGAAGAAGGGTACAGAAAGAGGCAAGAGGGATGCAGAAATTTCCAATAGAGCTGCAAAAAGAAGCAAGAAAAGTGCAGAAAGAACAAACAGAGGTGCAGAGAGAGGCAAGAGGAGTACAGAAAGAGGCAGGAAAGGTGCACAAAGATGCAAAAGGCATACAGAAAGAGGCAAGAGGGGTGCTGAAAGAAGCAAGAGAAGTGCAGAAAGAAGCAACAGAGGTGCTGAAAGAGGCAAGAGGGGTGCAGAAACAAACAAGAGCAGTGCAGAAAGAAGCAAGAGAAGTGCAGAAAGAAGCAGGAGAGGTGGAGAAATAGGGAAGAGGGGTGCAGAAAGAGGCATGATGGATGCAGAAATTTGCAAAAGAGGTGCAGGAAGAAGCAAGCGAGGTGCAGAGAGAGGGAAGAGGGGTGCAGAAAGAGGCAAGAGGGATGCAGAAAGAAGCAAGAGAAGTGCAGAAAGAGGCAAAAGAAGTGCAGAAATAAGCAACAGAGGTGCAGAAAGAAGCAAGAGGGGTGCAGAAAGAGGCAAGAGAAGTGCAGAAAAAGGGAAGAAGGGTGCAGACAGAAGCAAGTGTAGTGCAGAAAGAGGCAAGTGAGGTGCAGAAGGAGGCAAGAGAACTGCAGAAAGAGGCAAGAGAGTTGCAGAAACAGGCAAAAGGGGTGCAGAAAGAGGGAACAAGTGTGCAGTCAGAGGCAAGGGAGGTGCAGAAAGAGGGAAAAAGAGTACATAAACAGGCAAGAGGGATGCAGAAATTTCCAACAGAGGTGTGAAAAGAAGCAAGAGGAGTGTAGAAAGAACCAACAGAGGTGCAGAAAGAGGACAGAGGGGTACAGAAAGAGGCAAGAAAAGTACAGAAAGAACCAAAAGAGATGCAGAGAGAGGCAGGAGAACTGCAGAAAAAGGCAAGAGAGTTGCAGAAAAAGGCAAGAGAGTTGCAGAAAGAGGCAGGAGAGGTGCACAAAGAGGCAAAAGGCGTACAGAAAGAGGCAAGAGGAGTGCTGAAAGAAGCAAGAGAAGTGCAGAAAGAAGCAACAGAGGTGCAGAAAGAGGTAAGAGGGATACAGAAATTTGCAAGAGAGGTGCAGAAAGAAGCAAGAGCAGTGCAGAGAGAAGCAAGAGAAGTGCAGAAAGAAGCAAGAGAAGTGCAGAAAAAGGGAAGAAGGGTGCAGAAAGAAGCAATTATAGTGCAGAAAGAGGCAAGTGAGGTGCAGAAGGAGGGAAGAGAACTGCAGAAAGAGGCAAGAGAGTTGCAGAAACATGCAAAAGGGGTGCAGAAAGAGGGAACAAGTGTGCAGTCAGAGGCAAGAGGTGCAGAAAGAGGGAAGAAGGGTATAGAAAGAGGCAAGAGGGATGCAGAAATTTCCAACAGAGGTGTGGAAAGAAGCAAGAGGAGTGTAGAAAGAACCAACAGAGGTGCAGAAAGAGGCAAGAGGGGTACAGAAAGAGGCAAGAAAAGTACAGAAAGAAGCAAAAGAGGTGCAGAAAGAGACAGGAGAACTGCAGAAAAAGGCAAGAGAGGTGCAGAAAGAGGCAGGAGAGGTGCACAAAGAGGCAAAAGGCATACATAAAGATGCAAGAGGGGTGCTGAAAGAAGCAAGAGGGGTGCTGAAAGAAGCAAGAGAAATGCAGAAAGAAGCAACAGAGGTGCTGGAAGAGGCAAGAGGGGTGCAGAAAGAGGCAAAAGAAGTGCAGAAAGAAGCAACAGAGGTGCCGAAAGAGGCCAGAGAGGTGCAGAAACAGGCAAAAGCAGTGCAGAAAGAACCAAGAGATATGCAGAAAGAGTCAAGACAGGTGCAGAAAGAGGCAAGAGAGGTGCAGAAAAAGGGAAGAAGGGTGCAGAAAGAAGCAAAGTAGTGCAGAAAGAGGCAAGTGAGGTGCAGAAGGAGGCAAGAGAACTACAAAAAGAGGCAAGAGAGTTGTAGAAACAGGTAAAATGGGTTGCAGAAAGAGGAAACAGGTGTGCAGTCAGAGGCAAGAGAGTTGCAGAAACAGGCAAAATGGGTTGCAGAAAGGGGGAACAGGTGTGCAGTCAGAGGCAAGAGAGGTGCAGAAAGAGGGAAGAAGGGTACAGAAAGTCAAGAGGGATGCAGAAGCTTCCAACAGAGGTGCCAAAGAAGCAAGAGGAGTACAGAAAGAACCAGAGGTGCAGAAATAGGCAAGAAGGGTACAGAAAGAGGCAAGAAAAGTTCAGAAAGAAGCAAAAGAGGTGCAGAAAGAGGCAAGAGAACTGCAGAAAAAGGCAAGAGAGGTGCGGAAAGAGGCAGGAGACGTGCAGAAAGAGGCAAAAGGCATACAGAAAGAGGCAAGAGGGGTGCTTAAAGAAGCAAGAGAAGTGCCGAAAGAAGCAACAGAGGTGCTGAAAGAGGCAAGTGGAGTGCAGGAAGAGGCAAGGGAAGTGCAGAAAGAAGCAACAAAGGTGCCAAAAGAGGCAAGAGAGGTGCAGAAACAGGCAAGAAAGGTACAGAAAGAGGGAACAGGTGTGCAGAAAGAGGTAAGAGGGAACCAGAAATTTGCAAGAGAGGTGCAGAAAGAAGCAAGAGCAGTGCAGAAAAAAGCAAGAGAAGTGCAGAAAGAAGCAAAAGAGGTAGAGAAATAGGGAAGAGGGGTGCAGAAAGAGTCAAGAGAGGGATGCAGAAATTTACAAAAGAGCTGAAGAAAGAAGCAAGAGCAGTGTGGAAAGAACCAACAGAGGTGCAAAAAGAGGCAAGAGGGGTGCATAAAGAGGCAGGAAAGGTGCACAAAGAGGCAAGAGGGGTACAGAAAGAGGCAGGAGGGGTGCAGAAAGAAGGAAAAGAAGTACAGAAAGAAGCAACAGAGGTGCTGAAAGAGGTGCGCAGGGTGCAGAAAGAGGCAAGAGAAGTGCAGAAAACAGCAACAGAGGTACAGAAAGAGGCAATCGATGTGCAGAAACAGGCAGGAAAGGTGCAGAAAGAGGGTAGTGGGGTGCAGAAAGAGGCAAGAGGGGTACAGAAAGAAGCAAGTGAGGTGCAGAAAGAAGCAACAGAAGTGCAGAAAGACACAAGAGAGGTGCAGTAAAAAGCAAAATAAGTGCAGAAAGAGGCAAGAGAATTGCTGAAAGAAGCAACAGAGGTGTAAAAAGAAGCAAGAGAAGTGCAGAAAAAAGCAAGTGAGGTGCAGAAAGAAACAAGAGCAGTGCAGAAAGAACCAACAGAGGTGCAAATAGAGGCAAGAGGGGTGCAGAAAGAGGTAGGAGAGGTGCACAAAGAGACAAGCGAGGTACAGAAAGAGGCACGAGGGGTGCAGAAAGAAAGAAGAGAAGTGCAGAAAGAAGCAACAGAGGTGCTGAAAGAGGCACGAAGGGTGCAGAAAGAGCAAAAGATGTTCCGAAAGAAGCAACAGAGGTACAGAAAGAGGCAAGAGAGGTGCAGAAACAGGCAGGAAAGGTGCAGAAAAAGGGAACCGGGGTGCAGAAAGAGGCAAGAGAGGTGCAGAAAAAGGCAAGAGAGGTGCAGAAAGAGGCAGGAGAGGTGCAAAAAGAGGCAAAAGGTGTACAGAAAGAGGCACGAGGGGCACCGAAAGAAGCAAGAGAGGTGGAGAAAGAAGCAACAGAGGTGCTTACAGAGGCAAGAGGGGTGCAGAAACAGGGAAGAAAGGTACAGAAAGAGGGGACAGGGGTGTAGAAAGAGGTAAGAGGGATACAGAAATTTGCAAGAGAGGCGCAGGAAGAAGCAATAGCAGTGCAGAAAGAAGCAAGAGAAGTGCAGAAAGAAGAAAGAGAGGTGGAGAAATAGAGAAGAGGGGCGCAGAAAGGGGCATGAGGGATGCAGAAGTTTGCAAAAGCGGTGCAGAAAGAATCAAGAGCAGTGCAGAAGAACCAACAGAGGTGCAAAAAGAGGCAAGAGGGGTGCAGAAAGAGGTAGGAGAGGTGCACAAAGAGGCAAGAAGGGTACAGAAAGAGGGAGGATGGTTGCAAAAATAAGGAAGAGAAGTGCAGAAAGAAGCAACAGAGGAGCTGAAAGAGGCGCAAAATATGTAGAAAGAGGCAAGAGAAGTGCAGAAAGAAGCAACAGAGGTACAGAAAGAGGCAAGAGAGCTGCAGAAACAGATATGAAAGGTGCAGAAAGAGAGAACAGGGGTGCAGAAAGAGGCAAGAGAGGTGCAGAAAGAGGGAAGAGGGGTGCAGAAAGAGGCAAGAGAGGTGAGGGAAGAGGGGTGCAGAAAGAGATAAGAGAGGTGCAGATAGAGGGAAGAGGGGTGCAGAAAGAGGCAAGAGGGGTGCAGAAAGAAGCAAGTCAGGTGCAGAAAGAGGCAAGAGGGGTGCAGAAAGAAGCAAGTGAGGTGCAGAAGCTGGAACAGGGGTGCAGAAAGAGGCAAGAGAGGTGCAGGAAGAAGGGTGCAGAAAGAGGTAAGAGGGGTGCAGAAAGAGGTAAGAGGGGTGCAGAAAGAAGCAAGTGAGGTATACAAAGAAGCAAGAGAAGTGCAGAAAGAGGCAAGTGAGGTGCACAAAGAGGCAAGAGAGGTGCAGAAAATAGCAAGAGAACTGCAGAAAGAGACAAGAGGGATGCAAGAAAGGGAAGAAGGGTGCAGAAAGAAGCAAGAGAGGTGTAGAAAGAAGCAAGAGAAGTGCAGAAAGAAGCAAGAGAGGTGCAGAAAGAGGGAAGACGAGTGCAGAAAGAGACAACAGGGGTGTAGAAAGAAGGAGGAGAGGTGCAGAAAGAGGCCAAATAAGTGCAGAAAGAGGCAAGAAAGTTGTAGAAACAGGCAAAAGAGGTGCAGAAAGAGGGAACAGGGTTGCAGACAGAGGTAAGAGGTACAGAAAGTGGGAAGAGGGGTGCAGAAAGAGGGAAGATGGGTACAGAAATTTGCAAGAGAGGTGCAGAAAGAAGCAAGAGCGGTGCAAAAGAACCAACAGAAGTGCAGAAAGAGGCAAGAGGGGTACAGAAAGAGGGAAGAGAGGTGTAGAAAGAGGCAAGAGAGTTGCACAAAGAGGGAAGAAGGGTGCAGAAAGAGGCAAGAGGGGTGCAGAAAGAGGCAAGAGGGGTGCAGAAAGAACCGAGATGTGCAGAAAGAGGCAAGAGAGGTGCGGGAAGAGGGGTGCAGAAAGAGGCAAGAGAGGTGAGGGAAGAGGGGTGCAGAAAGAGATAAGAGAGGTGCAGAAAGAGGGAAGAGGGGTGCAGAAAGAGGCAAGAGGGGTGCAGAAAGAAGCAAGTCAGGTGCAGAAAGAGGCAAGAGGGGTACAGAAAGAAGCAAGTGAGGTGCAGAAGCTGGAACAGGGGTGCAGAAAGAGGCAAGAGAGGTGCAGGAAGAAGGGTGCAGAAAGAGGTAAGAGGGGTGCAGAAAGAGGTAAGAGGGTGCAGAAAGAAGCAAGTGAGGTATACAAAGAAGCAAGAGAAGTGCAGAAAGAGGCAAGTGAGGTGCACAAAGAGGCAAGAGAGGTGCAGAAAATAGCAAGAGAACTGCAGAAAGAGACAAGAGGGATGCAAGAAAGGGAAGAAGGGTGCAGAAAGAAGCAAGAGAGGTGTAGAAAGAAGCAAGAGAAGTGCAGAAAGAAGCAAGAGAGGTGCAGAAAGAGGGAAGACGAGTGCAGAAAGAGACAACAGGGGTGTAGAAAGAAGGAGGAGAGGTGCAGAAAGAGGCCAAATAAGTGCAGAAAGAGGCAAGAAAGTTGTAGAAACAGGCAAAAGAGGTGCAGAAAGAGGGAACAGGGTTGCAGACAGAGGTAAGAGGTACAGAAAGTGGGAAGAGGGGTGCAGAAAGAGGGAAGATGGGTACAGAAATTTGCAAGAGAGGTGCAGAAAGAAGCAAGAGCGGTGCAAAAGAACCAACAGAAGTGCAGAAAGAGGCAAGAGGGGTACAGAAAGAGGGAAGAGAGGTGTAGAAAGAGGCAAGAGAGTTGCACAAAGAGGGAAGAAAGGTGCAGAAAGAGGCAAGAGGGGTGCAGAAAGAGGCAAGAGGGGTGCAGAAATAACCGAGATGTGCAGAAAGAGGCAAGAGACTTGCAGAAATAGGCAAGAGATGTGCAGAAAAAGGGAAGAAGGGTGCAGAAAGAAGCAACAGAGGTACAGAGAGAGGAAAGAGAGCTGCAGAAACAGATAGGAAAGGTGCAGAAAGAGGGAACAGGGGTGCAGAAAGAGGCAGGGGAGGTGCAGAAAGAGGCAAGAGGGGTGCATAAAGAAGCAAGTGAGGTGCAGAAAGAGGCAAGAGAGGTGCAAAGAAGCAAGTGAGGTGCAGAAGAGGGAACAGTGGTGCAGAAAGAGGCAAGAGAGGTGCAGAAAGAGGGAAGAGGGTGCAGAAAGAGGTAAGAAGGGTGCAGAGAGAAGCAAGTGAGGTGTAAAAAGAAGCAAGAGAAGTACAGAAAGAGGCAAGTGAGGTACACAAAGAGGCAAGAGAGTTGCAGAAAACAGCAAAGAGAACTGCAGAAAGAGGCAAGAGGGATGCAAGAAAGGGAAGAAGGGTGCAGAAAGAAGCGAGAGGTGTAGAAAGAAGCAAGAGAAGTGCAGAAAGAAGCAAGAGAGGTGCAGAAAGAGGCAATAGAGGAGCTGAAAGAGGCGCAAAATGTATAGAAAGAGGCAACAGAGGTACAGAAAGAAGCAACAGAGGTACAGAAAGAGGCAAGAGAGCTGCAGAAACAGATATGAAAGGTGCAGAAAGAGGGAACAGGGGTGCAGAAAGAGGCAAGAGAGGTGCAGAAAGAGGGAAGAGGGGTGCAGAAAGAGGCAAGAGAGGTGCAGAAAGAGGGAAGAGGGGTGCAGAAAGAGGCAAGAGGGGTGCAGAAAGAAGCAAGTCAGGTGCAGAAAGAGGCAAGAGGGGTGCAGAAAGAAGCAAGTGAGGTGCAGAAGAGGGAACAGGGGTGCAGAAAGAGGCAAGAGAGGTGCAGGAAGAAGGGTGCAGAAAGAGGGAAGATGGGTGCAGAAAGAGGTAAGAGGGGTGCAGAAAGAAGCAAGTGAGGTGTAAAAAGAAGCAAGAGAAGTGCAGAAAGAGGCAAGTGAGGTGCACAAAGAGGCAAGAGAGTTTCAGAAAATAGCAAGAGAACTGCAGAAAGAGGCAAGAGGGATGCAAGAAACGGAAGAAGAGTGCAGAAATAAGCAAGAGAGGTGTAGAAAGAAGCAAGAGAAGTGCAGAAAGAAGCAAGAGAGGTGCAGAAAGAGGCAATAGAAGTGCAGAAAGAAACAACAGAGGTGCAGAAGGAGACAAGAGAACTGCAGAAAGAGACAAGAAAGTTGTAGAAACAGACAAAAGAGGTGCAGAAAGAGGTAACAGGGGTGCAGACAGAGGTAAGAGAGGTGCAGAAAGTGGGAAGAGGGGTGCAGAGAGAGGGAAGATGGGTACAGAGATTTGCAAGAGAGGTGCAGAAAGAAGCAAGAGCAGTGCAAAAGAACCAACAGAAGTGCAGAAAGAGGCAAGAGGGGTACAGAGAGAGACAAGAAAAGTACAGAAAGAAGGAAAATAGGTGCACAACGATGCAAGAGGGGTGCAGAAAGAGGGAAGAGAGATGTAGAAAGAGGCAAGAGAGTTGCACACAGAGGGAAGAAGGGTGCAGAAAGAGGCAAGAGGGGTGCAGAAAGAAGCAACAGAGGTGCAGAAAGAAACAAGAGAAGTGCAGAAAGAAGCAACAGAGGTGCAGAAAGAGGTAAGAAATGTACAGAAAGAGTGAACATGGGTGCAGAAAGAGGTAAGAGGGATACAGAAATTTGCAAGGGAGGTGCTGAAAGAAGCAAGAAAAGTGCAGAAAGAAGCAAGAGATATGCAGAAAGAGGCAAGAGGGGTGCAGAAAGAGGCAAGAGCAGTGCAAAAAACCTAGAGATGTGCAGAAAGAGGCAAAAGACGTGCAGAAAAAGGGAAGAAGGGTGCAGAAAAAGGGAAGAAGGGTGCATAAAGAATCCAGAGAAGAGCAGAAAGAGGAAAGTGAGGTGCAGAAGGAAGCAAGAGAACTGCAGAAAGTGGCAAGAGAGTTGCAGAAACAGGCAAAAGGGGTGCAGAAAGAGGGAACAGGTGTGCAGACAGAGGCAATAGAGGTCCAGAAAGAGGGAAGAAGGGTACAGAAAGAGGCAAGAGGGATGCTGAAGTTTCCAACAGAGGTGTGAAAAGAAGCAAGAGGAGTGCAGAAAGAACCAACAGAGGAGCAGAAAGAGGCAAGAGGGGTACAGAAAGAGACAAGAAAAGTGCAGAAAGAAGCAAGAGAGGTGCAGAAAGAGGCAAGAGGACTTCAGAAAAAGGCAAGAGAGGTGCAGAAAGAGGCAGTAGGGGTGCAGAAAGAAGCAAGAGAAGTGCAGAAAGAAGCAACAGAGGTGCTTAAAGAGGGAAGAGGGGTGCAGAAAGAGGCAAGAGAAGTGCAGAAAGAAGCAACAGAGGTGCCAAAAGAGGCAAGAGAAGTGCAGAAACAGGCAAGAAAGGTACAGAAAGAGGGGACAGGGGTGCAGAAAGAGGTAAGAGGGATACAGAAATTTGGAAGAAAGGTGCAGAAAGAAGAAAGAGCAGTGAGAAAGAAGCAAGAGAAGTGCAGAAAGAAGCAAGAGAGGTGGAGAAATAGGGAAGAGGGGAGCAGAAAAAGACATGAGGGATGCAGAAATTTGCAAAAGAGGTGCAGAAAGAAGGAAGAGAAGTGCAGAAAGAAGCAACAGAGGTGCTGAAAGAGGAGCGAAGGGTGCAGAAAGAGGCAAGTGAAGTGCAGAAAGAAGCAACAGAGGTACAGAAAGAGGCAAGAGAGGTGAAGAAACAGGCAGGAAAGGTGCAGAAAGAGGGATGCAGAAAGAGGCAAGAGAGGTGCAGAAAGAGGGAGGAAGGATGCAGCAAGAGGCAAGAGGGGTGCAGAAAGAAGCAAGTGAGGTGCAGAAAGAGGCAACAGAGGTGCAGAAAGACGCAAGAGAGGTGCAGAAACAAGCAAGCGAAGTGCAGAAAGAGGCAAGAGAATAACTGAAAGAAGCAAAAGAGGCGTAGAAAGAAGCAAGAGAAGTGCAGAAAGAGGCAAGTGAGGTGCAGAAAGAAGCAAGAGCAGTGGAGAAAGAACCAAGAGAGGTGCAAAAAGAGGCAAGAGGGGTGCAGAAAGAGGCAGAAGGGGTGCACAAAGAAGGAAGAGAAGTGCAGAAAGAAGCAACTGAGGTGCTGAAAGAGGCGCAAAGGGTGCAGAAAGAGCAAGAGAAGTGCAGAAAGAAGCAACAGAGGTACAGAAAGAGGCAAGAGGGCTACAGAAACAGGCATGAAAGGTGCAGAAAGAGGGAACAGGGGTGCAGAAAGAGCAAGAGAAGTGCAGAAAGAAGCAACAGAGGTACAGAAAGAGGCAAGAGAGGTGCAGAAACAGGCATGAAAGGTGCAAAAGGAGGGAACAGGGGTGCAGAAACAGGCAAGAGGTGCAGAAAATGGCAAGAGAACTGCAGAAAGAGGCAAGAGGGGTTCAAAAAAGGGAAGAAGGGTGCAGAAAGAAGCGAGAGGTGCAGAAAGAAGCAAGAGAAGTGCAGAAAGAAGCGAGAGGTGCAGAAAGAGAGAAGACGAGTACAGAAAGAGACAACAGGGGTACAGAAAGGGACAACAGGGGTGCAGAAAGAAGCAAGAGTGCAGAAAGAGGAAAAAAGTGCAGAAAGAAGCAACAGAGGTGCAGAAAGAGGCAAGAGGGGTGAATAAAGGAGAGAGAAGTGCAGAAATAAGCAAAAGAGGTGCAGAAAGAGGCAAGAGGGGTACAGAAAGAGGCAAGATCAGTGCAGAAAGAACCAATAGATGTTTAGAAAGAGGCAAGAGAGGTGCAGAAAGAGGCAAGAGATGTGCAGAAAAAGGGAAGAAGGGTGCAGAAAGAAGCAAGAGAAGTGGAGAAAGAGGCAAGTGAGGTGCAGAAGGAGGCAAGAGAACTACAGAAAGAGGCACGAGAGTTACAGAAGCAGGCAGATGGGGTGCAGAAAGAGGGAACAAGTGTGCAGACAGAGGCAAGAGGGGTGCAGAAAGAGGGAAGAGGGGTACAGAAAGAGGCAAGAAAAGTGCACAAAGAAGCAAAAGAGGTGCAGAAAGAGACAAGAGAACTGCAGAAAAAGGCAAGAGAGGTGCAGAAAGAGGCAGTAGAGGTGCACAAAGAGGGAAAAGGCATACAAAAAAAGGCAAGAGGGATGCAGAAAGATGCAAGAGAAGTGCAGAAAGATGCAACATAGGTGCTGAAAGAGGCAAGAGGGATGCAGAAAGATACAAGAGAAGTGCAGAAAGAAACAACAGAGGTGCAGAAAGAAACAACAGAGGTGCAGAAAGAGGCAAGGAATGTGCAGAAACAGGCAAAAAAGGTACAGAAAGGGTGCAGAAAGACGTAAGAGGATACAGAAATTTGCAAGAGGGGTTCAGAAAGAAGCAAGAGCAGTGCAGAAAGAAGCAAGAGACGTGCAGAAAGAAGCAATAGAGGTGGAGAAATAGGGAAGAGGGGTGCAGAAGTGGATTTCAAGGCCCTCTGTCTCATACACAAGGCTTTGCATGGAGGGGGAGCTGCGGATGTGCAACAGCTATTCCCCCGGTACTCGCCACAATGCTGTCACAACGCTGTCTTAGGTCAGCAAATACAGGACTGATCCTGGTCCCCAAGATAAAAAGAGCCAGATTGGGGGGAAAGAGCTTCTCATATTGAGCGGCCAAACTGTGGAACTCCCTCCCCACATTGATCAGACTACAGCCTAACAGGACTCTCTTCAGAAAACAAATAAAGACATGGCTTTTCCCTAAGCTCGCAGACTAATCAGCGTGAACCTCGGCATCCTCTCACCTCAGCGCCAAGACGCCTCGGCATTCGTGCGCTTTATTAGACAAATCAGTCAGTCAGAAAGAGGCATGAAGGATGCAGAAATTTGCAAAAGAGTGCAGAAAGAAGCAAGAGCAGTGCAGAAAGAACCAACAGAGGTGCAAAAAGAGGCAAGAGGGGTGCCCAAAGAGGTAGTAAAGGTGCACAAACAGGCAAGAGGGATGCAGAAAGAGGCAGGAGGGGTGCAGAAAGAAGGAAGAGAAGTGCAGAAAGACACAACAGAGGTGCTGAAAGAGGCGCAAAGGGTGCAGAAAGAGGCACGAGAAGTGCAGAAAGAAGCAACAGAGGTACAGAAAGAGGTAAGAGAGTTGCAGAAACAGGCAGGCAAGGTGCAGAAAGAGGGAACAGGGATGCAGAAAGAGGCAAGAGTGGTGCAGAAAGAGGCAAGAGGGGTGCAGAAAAAGGGAAGAAGGGTGCAAAAAGAAGCATGAGAAGTACAGAAAGAGGCACGTGAGGTGCAGAAGGAGGCAAGAGAACTACAGAAAGAAGCAAGAGAGTTGCAGAAACAGACAAAAGGGGTGCAGAAAGAGGGAACAGATGTGCAGACAGAGGCAAGAGAGGTGCAGAAAGAGGGAAGAGGGATGCAGAATTTGCAACAGAGGTGTAAAAAGAAGCAAAAGCAGTGCAGAAAGAACCAACAGAGGTGCAGAAAGAGGCAAGAGGGGTACAGAAAGAAGCAAGAAAAGTACAGAAAGAAGCAAAAGAGGTGCAGAAAGAGGCAAGAGAACTGCAGAAAAAGGCAAGAGAGGTGCAGAAAGAGGCAGGAGAGGTGCAGAAAGAGGCAAAAAGCATATAGAAAGAGGCAAGAGGGGTGCAGAAAGAAACAAGAGAAGTCCAGAAAGAAGCAACAGAGGTGCTGAAAGAGGCAAGAGGGGTGCAGAAAGAGGCAAGAGAAGTGCAGAAAGAAACAACAGAGATGCCGAAAGTGGCAAGAAAGGTACAGAAACAGGCAAAAAAGGTATAGAAAGAGGGAACAGGAGTGCAGAAAGACGTAAGAGGGATACAGAAATTTGAAAGAGAGGTGCAGAAAGAAGCAGGAGCAGTGCAGAAAGAAGCAAGAGACGTGCAGAAAGAAGCAATAGAGGTGGAGAAATAGGGAAGAGGGGTGCAGAAAGAGGCATGAGGGATGCAGAAATTTGCAAAAGAGGTACAGAAAGAAGCAAGAGCAGTGCAGAAAAAAACAACAGAGGTGCAAAAAGAGGTAAGAGGGGTGCCGAAAGAGGTAGGAAAGGCGCACAAAAAGGAAAAAGGGATACAGAAAGAGGCAGGAGGGGTGCAGAAAAGGTAGAGAAGTGCAGAAAGAGGGAAGAGTGGTGCAGAAAGAGGCAAGAGGGGTGTAGAAAGAAGCAAGTGAGGTGCAGAAAGAGGCAACAGAGGTGCAGAAAGATGCAAGAGAGGTGCAGAAACAAGCGAGAGAAGTGCAGAAAGAGGCAAGAGAATTGCTGAAAGAAGCGACAGAGGTGTAGAAAGAGGCAAGAGCAGTGCATAAAGAGAGAAGTGAGGTGCAGAAAGAGGCAAGAGAGGTGCAGAAAACAGCATGAAAACTGCAGAAAGAGGGAAGAGGAATGCAAGAAATGGAAGAAGGGTGCAGAAAGAAGCAAGAGAAGTGCAGAAAGAAGCAAGAGAAGTGCAGAAAGAAGCAAAAGAGGTGCAGAAAGAGGGACGACGAGTGCAGAAAGAGACAACAGGGGTGTGGAAAGAAGCAAGAGAGGTGCAGAAAGAGGCAAAAGAAGAGCAGAAAGAAGCAACAGAGGTGCAGAAGGAGGCAAGAGAACTGCAGAAAGAGGTAAGAAAGTTGCAGAAAGAGGCAAAAGAGGTGCAGAAAGAGGGAACAGGGGTGCAGCCAGAGGCAAGAGGTGCAGAAAGTGGGAAGATGGGTGTAGAAAGAGGCAAGAGAAGTACAGATATTTGCAAGAGAGGTGCAGAATGAAGCAAGAGCAGTGCAAAAGAACCAACAAAAGTGCAGAAAGAGGCAAAAGGGGTGCAGAAAGAGACAAGAGAAGTGCAGAAAGAAGGAACAGATGTGCAGAAAGAGGGAGGAGGGGTGCAGAAAGACGGTAGAGATGTGTAGAAAGAGGCAAGAGAGTTGCACAAAGAAGGAAGAAGGGTGCAGAAAGAGGCAACAGGGGTTCAGAAAGAAGCAACAGGGGCTCAGAAAGAAGCAACAGAGGTGCAGAAAGAAGCAAGAGAAGTGCAGAAAGAAGCAACAGAGGTGCAGAAAGAGGCAAGAGGGGTACAGAAAGAGGCAACAGAACTGCAGAAAGAAGCAACAGAGGTGCAGAAAGAGGCAAGAGGAGTGCAGAAAGAGGCAAGAGAGGTGCAGAAACAGGCAGGAGAGGTGCAGAAAGAGGGAACAGGGGAACAGAAAGAGGCAAAAGAGATGCAGAAAGAGGCAACAGATGTGCAGAAAAAGGCAACTGATGTGCAGAAAGAGGCAAGAGAGGTGCAGAATGTGAAAGAGATGAGCAGAAAGAGGCAAAGGAAGTGCAGGAAAGAAAGAAAGGTGCAGAAAAAAGCAACAGAAATGCAGAAAGAGGCAAGAGAGGCGCAGAAAGAAGCAAGAGTGGTTTGCACACCATTAGTACCAATTTAGTACCCACTTTTAGCAATAAGTAACGGCTGACCATTCTAGGTTTGCAAAGGGCCTTCCACCATGTTGTAACACCTGTCGCTGCATTTTTGGTAACGTTTGAGCCGTTTGAGCTAGAAACACGTTTTTTTTGTTCAAATCTGCAGATTATGCAGCAGATGATGGATTATGTGGCAAATGCTGAAAATGTATAACTGTGCAAACCTCGGTGCAGCCAAACAGTCGCATAATTCCAGTGGCCCTGCTCATACCTCTGACTTGGTCCAGAAGTGCTCCTCAGTGGTTCCTTCTTTTTTTGTCTCATTGAGTTTAGAGTTTAGCTTCTATGGAAATGAGGAAGACTAAACCTGAGGTTACCACTCCACAACACAGACTATCATACCACACAATTACTCTCCTGTGGCCAATTTTGGCCCCGGGGGCTCCACCCCCTGGGGCCCGGCCTTATTTAAAAAAATATATATATATTTAAAACAGGGAGGAGGGCCGCGTGGCCTCCCTTCCCTGGGCCACTATTGGCCCCGGGGACCCCATCATCCAGGGCCTGGCCTTACATTGGGGACCGCGGAGGGATCCCCAATGTCCCCACAGTCCCAGCCGGCTCCCCACCTCCTGCGGGAGCCGGCATTGCTTTTGGACAATGGGGAGCTGCAACATGCAGCTCCCCTTGTCCAAAAGCAATACTGCTTTGCTTCGTGGAAGCGAGAGCAGGTTTCCTGCTCTTGCTTCCATGAAGCAAAGCAGAAGTTTGCAATGACAGGGCGGGAGCAATGCTCCCGCCCTGTCATTGCAAACTGCAATGTCCTGGGGGTGGGCACCCCGGGACATTGCTGGAGCAGGCCATGGGGGCTGGCAGTCCCCAGGGCCATAGAGGGCTCCAGGAGGGGCCGCGTGGCCCCCCTCCCAACATGTATGTAGCCCCGGGGAGGTGGCGGTCCCCGGGGCTTGGGGGGGCCCACGAGGCCCCCTCACACATAATTAAGTAAAGCCCTGGGGAGGTGACAGTCCCCGGGGCTTGGGGGCACGAGGCCCCCCAATATCTGAATGCCCCAGGGAGGTGGCAGTCCCCAGGGCAGCGTGTGGGGCAGGAGCCCCCCCATGCATTTTATCAAGAGCCCCCGGGAGGTGGCGGTCCCCGGGGCTGCAAGGGGGGAAACGTGCCCCCGTGCATAATTAATTAAGCCCTGGGGAGGTGGTGGTCCCCAGGGCTGTGGGAGCCCACGCAGCCCCCGCATATATTTAGCATATTGCCCCGGGGACCTGGCCCACCCGGGGGCTAATTAAAATGAAGCGCGAGAGACCGCGCTTCGGTTTTACGACAGGATTCGTGAATCCTGCCATTTAAAAAATTCAAAATGCTTTTGAGGTCCTGGGGTCCCTGTGGCACCCCTGACCAGGCCTAGGGTCAGGGTGTTTCTACCCTGCCCCCTTTCTTTTTTTTAAATCATTTTATTCCCTTTTTTCTTGTGACTCAGTTTTACTGAGTCACAAGATGGCTACCAACACTTCTTGTTTTGGAGTGTTGGCAATCAAAATGAAGCTCGTGATCGGGAGGGTTCGCGGATCCACCGCAGTCACCAGATATCAATATTTATTATTTTTAAATTTCTCAGGAACTACTGAATGGATTTACACCATTTAAAGCAAAGAGTGCACTCTGTACCAAGAGCTACCTCTCTGCCAAATTTGGTGTAATTCCGTTCAGCAGTTTGGGTTGTAGCCGCGACAAAAGTTCCTATGAAAATTAACATGGAGAAAATGCGTTTTGGGACCCCCCTTTTTTCTCAGCCCCCGCTTGACGAATCACCCCGAAACTTTCAAGACCGAAGCTGACCGGAGCGGGCCATTAGTTTTGAAAATTTCGCGAAGATTCGTCAAACGGCGCCAAAGATATTGACAAATCAAAAAACGCTTTTCCTATGGAAACTAGGGCTTAACTATAACTACCTACTGGCGACTGCCAGTAGGTACTCTATATATATACTAGTTAAGCCCTAGTTTCCATAGGAAAAGCGTTTTTTGATTTGTCAATATCTTTGGCGCAGTTTGACGAATCTTTTGCCATTTCTACAGCAAAGTCTTTAAGCAAGTCTTTGCTGTAGAAATGGCAAAAGACTTTGTCCCTTTCTATCTCGGCATGGATGGCACTGTGCTAATCCTATGCTTAAAGACTTTGATAGAAAAGCAGACATTTGAGGTGAGCAGATCTAGAGTGTTGCTGGTGTTGAGAATGCTCTATACAGGAGCTGCTTTCCACCTAAACTTGAGAACTACCCAGAGTTCTCTGCTTCTTTTTTTACATAATTTATTCAGTCACTCCTATGCCTGAAAGGGTATTCTTTGACTTATACTGGGTGCTCCCTTGTGTCTGGACAAAGCTATACCTCTCTGAAGAGCTCTAATTAGAGATCGAAACACTGTTTCAGGGGTTGCTTTTACTCATTTCAGGTTGGCTTGGATGGTATTTAACCAATTCAAAGCTGTAATATTGTGCCTGGAGTGGTAAATGGCTTTTGTCATTTTACAGCTCGGAATGGACAGCACTGTGCTAGTCCTATGCTTAAAGACTTTGCTGTAGAAATGGCAAAAGACTTTGTCCCTTTCTATCTCGGTGTGGATGGCACTGTGCTAATCCTATGCTTAAAGACTTTGATAGAAAAGCAGACATTTGGGGTGAGCAGATCTAGAGTGTCGCTGGTGTTGAGAGTGCTCTATACAGGAGCTGCTTTCCACCTAAACTTGCGAACTACCCAGAGTTCTCTGCTTCTTTTTTTGCATAATTTATTCGTCACTCTATGCCTGAAAGGGTATTCTTTTGATATATATATATGTATATGTCGCACATACCTCTCTCTACCCACTCCATAACATCACACCTACCTCCTTTAACCTCTATCCACACCTGATCCCTAAAATGACCCTTACTTCCATTTGACTCTACTCACCCATACACCCTAAATTCACACTTATCTCTATCTATCAACCCCTAAACTCTAAAATTACCCTAACCTCCCTTTACCTCCACCCTTAAACCCTAAACTCCCCCTTACTTTCCTTCACCTCGCCCCGCACCTACACAACTTCTTTTAGAAATAACATAAAAATTATCTTATTAAAAACACATAGGTAAAGGCATGCTTGGTAATGCATGTATTGTATATGCTGTTTCTCCTATTTGTCCAAAAAAGATACATATTTTTCAGTGGCTCATTACTTTCTCAATACTTGCTATTGCTTGTTTGGTGAATCATTCTGCGTCCTTTGGCGTGCTTCCATTGTAACACACAAGGGACTATTTTTTACATTCCTGTCAGTGTCAATCCTTTATGTCACCCATACATACTAAACATAAAGATATTCTTTTTATTCCCTGTAGTACATGAAATTAATGCATTTTGAATGTGTTTACTAGGCTCAAGAATGAACCAGACTTTAAAATGGCCTTCCAATTGTCTATCTTCTTTACACACAGAGTTGCCTTGACCCCAAGGTAGCTGTCTTGAATCATTTCAATATTGTAGCAATTTTCCTTTTTTTGAGCTCTCATCAGCTTCTTTGCGCTGCCGATGAGGCCGGGTATTTCTTATTTTTCCTTTGAGCTTCTGTTGGGTCTGAGTATTTTTGTAATGGTGCCACAGAATCTCTGCATGACCACGGTAGCCACTTGGATAAAATCAACTGCCCCAAAATTAACACAGACAAAACTGGAGGGGTGATCTTCGGAAGAAAAGCCTTGTCCTAGGACTTCAACTGGTGGCCAACGGAGCTTGGCCCCACACCCACCACCCATGCCAGAAATCTTGGAATATTCCTGGCCAACAAGCTTGACATGATGGCGCAAGCGATCTCCACTTGCTTCCACACCCTGAGGATGCTCCAAAAGATCTCCTAATGGCAACTGGTAAATACCAGTAAGACCGTTACACAGGCCCTGATTACCAGCAGAATTGACTATTGAAACACACTCTACACAGGAATTCCGAAGCTCCTGAACAGCATCCAAACCATCCAAAATGCTGCAGCAAGGCTCATTGTCAACCTACCTCGCTGCACCCGTATCACTACCCATATCTCAGAGAGCTTCACTGGCTCCTCATAGTCAAACGGACCCAGTTCAAACTCCTCACACACAAATACAAAGCTCTACACATCGCGGGTCCCGCCTACCTTAACAACCGCATACACCTCCACCTACTGACAGGTAACTCTGCTCAGTCCGACTGCCACTAGCATACCTACCCTGCATCCACAAAGCAACAGCCGGAAGTCAAGCCTTCTCCTACACCGTCTCCAAGGCATGGAAAGACCTCCCACACCACATCAGGGCCTCTTCTTCACTTCTCGAGTTCTGTAAGAGGCTGAAGACCTGGCTTTTCGAATAATCACTCCAAGGAGGCAGCTGCCGTTTTCACCTGCAAAGCACCTGGATACCCTCACTGGTGATTAGCGTGCTATACAAATACACATAACATATCTCAACTACTGCCTGGGCTGAGTATTGTTTCTTTTCCATATATCCAAGGCAAAGAAGGCTTATTTTTATATCATAGGTGCAAGATGGCCGACCGAGAGGGAACTCCGTCCGGAGGCTCCTTGAGCTAGGGATCGATATCAGTGAAAATACCTCTTAAAGCTCTGCCATCGGGCCCACTCCTCTCAGGGAACAAGAAGGATCTAATACTACAAACCGTAATTGCCTTGTAACCCAGGAGGACTGGGAGCGAGGGGTCGTCAGAAGAAACTTCATGCTGGGTGCCCCCGCGCAGGCCGACAGCATTGTTATCCATACAGCGTGTTACTTCACGGCAGGGAGGACTGTGCGGACCACCCAGTTCCTGCTGAGTGAGACCCAGGATTAATCCTCCTGTCATTCTACCCCTCATTGCATCGACTGGTAAGGTGGCGCTGCCCGACTAAACGGATGCTCCGGTGCAGCCTGCTCCAAAGCATTGGGAGGACGGCGTTGCCCTCGCGGACCAACCGGTCCCCACTGAGGAGGCACGGGGGCTGTGGTGTCACTCTGCCCCTGGTGACTGCCGCATCCAAAAGGACCAAGTCACTGGTGAGGCTCTACCCCTGATTGTGCTGTCCCCCACCTTTTTGTGATCAAGAGGAATTAAGTTCTCAGGAGGTCTTTCTTCATGAAGGGTGATTGTACTCTATTCCGACAGTGCGGCGGAGCATGTTCCAGACTGAGAGCGCTCCTTGCAGTGCGGCTTCAGAGAGCGGCTTTGTCATCACCTGAGGTCGACTTGCTGTGCCGTGCCAGGTCTCATTTCTTCTGTTGTCTCGGTCCTGCCTCATGCCGAGCAGTGGACGTTCTGACAACTTCTGACCCCTATCCTTCCACTGGAGTCCCGGAGGTTTTCTCTTCTTTTCGCTCACTTGTAGATGTCCATGTGAATTTTGCCAGCTGCCACCAAACCCCTGTCGACCCGGTGGCCCAGCGGGGGCTTGCTGGGTCCACCTTTCATCCATTTTGGGTCCCCATTTCCCCGTATCTCTCTACTGAGATGGCTGCCTATCCTAATGGAAACAGAGATAGGACTTCACACATGCAACTTAACTAAAAGCAAAGTAGGACTGTCCTCAAAATTAAGTCCATAACAAAGAGCGGTCATCTTGGTATGGTCTCTACCTAATGACTTCTATGAACTAAACCCAGTTTACCTACAGTTACATTGCAGCCCAATTTCTGTTCTCAACACGGTTCTACACCTATGACCCTACTTCCCACCTTCCATGATCAGTCATTGTCCACTGGCTCCGGTCTGCTGCTGGAGTCAACTGAAACTCCACCAACCGACCTCCTACTTGCGAGAGGAGCCCACTGCCTGCGACCTATGAGGACCGCTCAGATATCTCCCCAGCACCTCCCCAGAGGTCTAGTCACAACAACGATGCCTGAACTCCACCCTAGACTCCTCGTCACCACAGTTGAGAGGTAAGGCCCCAACTCCTGGAGCATAAAATATCCAATTAATCCATCCTGTAATGCTAAAAAATAGTTTAAACATAACCTACTGAAACAACATCCAGAAAAAATAATTGTGGATACCTACTCTAGCACAATCAACAGTAATTTTCTACTCTAAATGCCCAGCAAAATGGAGGAAAACCTTCCTCCTCCACCTTCATGTTACTAAAACCGCCAGAATTCCCTATGGCACTAAACTCACTACTGCTCCTTCCCAGAGTTTCAGTGGGGAGGTCTTCATATCTATCTTCAGGACGGGTAACATCCTTGTACAATCAAACGACATTCATCTTTCTGCCTTCGACCGGCACTTCCCATCTCCTCTATCCTTACTATACCAAAATGATTTTGTCCCCCAGGACCCCAATGATGTTCCATACACCTCTACAACACTCCCCTCTATGATCACACTCCCTATTCTGGAGCACAACCGTTTGCTCTCCACCACGACAACCCTAGGGAAAACCCACAACAACACGCAGCTCTTAGAGACTACCACTCCTCACAATAGTACCAATCCCAAGCCTAGTTCTCTCACTTTTGAACCCACCTTGTTCACAACACCAACTCTCAATTTGGAACCCTCCCAGCCCAATTCTTCCCCCGCAAGTCCCAACTCCAAGGACTCTACCCTCCCCACTATTGATCACCACCTGCCCTCTCTTGTCATTGGACCCTCCGCCTGTCTTCCTCCCTATTGAACTGGTTCCCTCCCCGACGCTCTTACCCTACTTGCCAACTGCTTGGGAAAAAAACTGGATTCTCTAGAAAATGACCTCTCTCAGGTAAAAT
This sequence comes from Calotriton arnoldi, assembly GCA_963921515.1. Classification (NCBI taxonomy): domain Eukaryota; kingdom Metazoa; phylum Chordata; class Amphibia; order Caudata; family Salamandridae; genus Calotriton; species Calotriton arnoldi. The sequence continues at coordinate 291,091 of CAWUFW010007645.1, forward strand.
GTGATCTTGTGATCCAGACCCAATTTACACGCCACCCCACTCCAAATATAGAGAAGTGGACTCGCACAAAAGACTCTTCCTATGTCAGCGGCCACCTCTGCACAACCTCCATCCCTTTGAGCCGCATGTCCACAGACTGTACCGAGCACTCAATCCCTTATCCCCACTTGAAGTTGAATCACTCTGTAAATCATACAACACAAATACTCAACATATAGACCTCAAGTCTCCATCCTCAATCCCAGAAATCTGGAGGACAAATAGAACCCTTCAAGTTAATATATCTCCCAGACCACCAGCCCAATACACTACGATTCAGATGCTACACTCCACTCCTAACAACTTGAACTCGCTTTCCTACATGCTTCTTAACTGCAGATCAGCAGTTAAACATGCAACAGAAATATCAGAAACCATTTTAGCTGACGACATTGACATCAGTAAGGTTGCTGCTGCTGCCATAATCAATCTCCTTACTGTGTGGCTTAGTTTTTAAACGCTGCTAGTTTTAATTATTTTCTTAAACTTTTAAACTTTTACCATTTCACTTTTATACTTCTTGTTCTGGTTTACTTACTGGCTTTTCCATTTACTCCCATACATTTCCTGCCCTGTTCCACTGCGGCTGCAGTGCTGTTTGTGCGGAGGGCGGTGGAGACCTTGCGACTGCACTTATGGCCACTCCCGGCCCTTGGCTCACTTCCGGGTGGTGTAAGTTCTAGTTTTTCCTGCCACCACCTATTTAATTATATGCTTAAGTGGACACGCAGCGGACAGCGGTAAGCTTGCTGCTGCCTTAATCAATCTACTTACTGTGTGGCTTAGTTTTTAAACGCTGCTAGTTTTAATTATTTTCTTAAACTTTTAAACTTTTACCATTTCACTTTTATACTTCTTGTTCTGGTTTACTTACTGGCTCTTCTTTTACTCCCACGCGTTTCCTGCCCTGTTCTGCCGCAGCAGCAGTGCAGTTTGTGTGGAGGGCGGTGGGCGACGCCACTTCCGGCCCTTGGCCTACTTCCGGGCGGTTTGGGGTCTAGTTTTTTCCCGCCACCACCTATTTAATCATATGCTTAAGCGGACGGGCGCAGTGGGCGTGCCACTGGCATGCCAAAGGCGTGCCAAAGGCAAGCCCGTCTGCGCCCGTCCATGTCCGGCCGGGGCCAGGGGCCAGAAGCCCTGGTACTCTACAACTGGCTCCCAGATCCTATACCTTCTCGGTTCTATACAAGCTAAGGCCGACACCTAATGCGCATTGCCAGGTTCTAAGTCCTGACATCCTTCCTTCTCACTGCCCTTGCTGCCAGTTTGAATGCATCCGTAACCTTCAGCTTAAGATTGCTCATGACCTTCAGTTCAGGGTGGATGCACCTCAGTCACTCTCCAACGCTCGGGCTGACCCTTTTCTGCCCAAAGAATTTTGGTGCTTTAGTTTAAACTGCCGCTCTCTTTCTAAACACCAGATACATCTATTTAATTTTCTCGTTGATGCTGACCCAGATATGGTTTTCTTAACAGAAACTTTGCTTCATGACGGGTCCTTACCAGATGTTATTTCAGCACTTCCTGCCAATTTTGCTCTGATAGGGATAAATAGACCTCAGAGAACAGGCGGAGGTATCGCCATTATTTTTAAAAGGATTTATAAATGTAAAATTGAGGACCTCCAGATCCCGAACTGTGAAGCCCTGCTTTTTTATCTCCCTCTCTCTCCTAAATTTACCTTCTTGGGTGCACTTATTTACCATCCCCCTGGGCCTTCCAGCAACTGGTGCTCAGCTCTCTCTGACTCTTTGTTCCCCTATATTCTGCGGGTAGCCAATTTCACTGTGCTTGGTGCCCTCAACCTCCATCTTGTGGACTCCATCAATAAGCCAGCATCGACACTTATATATGACTTGAACACTCTTAATCTCCCGCTTCTCAACTCCTTACCTATTCACATTGCGGGGCACCTTTTCGACCCCATATTTTCTAATCTTTCAACATTATCCGTCGCACCACCCATTCCAACTCTGCTGGACGGATCACTGCTACATGATGCCTTTTACTATTAAGCTCCTTTCCACTTCCCTTATCTGGCCTGCCCTGCTACCCAAAACCAGGAACTGGTCCAAACTTGACATGACAGTGCCTAATAAATTGCTTCTTAAGAAAACCCCTACCCTCATATCCCAACCTGACCCAGACCAAATTTCCATGCACCTATGGCTTACGGAGGCTACAGATTCAATCCTGCCACCTTCATCTAAACCGCAATGCAGAATGCATCCTCCCGCCACTTGGTTTACTGACTCCCTCAGGCAAGATAAAAAACTCTGCAAAACCTTAGAAAGACATTGGGGAAACATTACGCGCCTGAGGCTAAGTCTGAATCTATGGCAGCATTGAAGAAATACCATGCCATTTGTAAATCTGCTTGTGTGACTTACTTCACGGAGAAGATCACTAACTCCCAACACTGCCAGAAAACTTTGTTTAAAGTTGTGAATGAATTTTCAGCAGCTAGCGCTTTTCTGCCACCCCCTTCTCTCTCTCAACATCAGTGTGATGAGCTAGCGAAGTTTTTTCAAAATAAAGTCGAGTCCATACACCGTCAACTTGATGTGGATGCCTCCCATATAGGGAGCCTAACGTTCCCTGCAACTCAAGCAGATAGGCACCAGGATGTATTCCCCCCGGATATTCAGTCTGAGGAACTCTTTGGACCTGGTAACACTGCAATCGTTACTGGGATCCATCAAGTCCGGTTCCCCGCTTGATCCCCTTCCTCCCTCTAAACTCAGACTCTTGGACGAGATGCTGCCCTTACTGTGATTCTCAACCTCCTCAACACATCTTTAAGGACAGGGCATGTACCTCAGAGTTGGAAACACACTCTTGTCCTCCCTTTGCTAAAGAAGTGTGATCTTGATCCTCTCTGTTGGTCAAAATTTCACCTGATCTCCCTTCTTTCGGTTTTTCTAAGACACTGGAAAGGCATGTTAATTTCCAACTCTCCTCTTTTGTTGTGACCAGCAATTTGCTTCACCCTTCACAGTCCGGTTTTAGGGTGGGCCATAGTACTGAATCTGCCCTACTCGGGGCCATGGAATGTCTTATGCAACAGCTGGACTCCGGCCGTACTGCCGCCCTCATCCTGCTTGACTTAAGTGCGGCTTTCGATACAGTTACACACTCCATCTTGACAGACCGACTTGAGGCTTCAGGCATTGAGGGTTTGGCCTTGAGGTGGTTGATCTCCTTTCTAAAAGATTGTACCTATCAGGTCTTCTTGACAAATACAAGATCGAAGACCTTAGCGTTAACCTCCGGAGTTCCTCAAGGATTTATTTTGAGCCCATTGCTCTTCAATATCTACGTTTGCCCTCTGGCGGAAGTAGCTGAGAAGTCGGGACTCACCATGTTTTCATATGCTGACGATACTCAGATTATCTTCTCATTATCAGCTGCTCAGCCTTAAGATCCCTTCCTGCTCCAGCATGGCCTGAGAAATGTCTCCCTCTGGATGACTAGAAATGCACTGAAGCTGAATGGCAATAAAACCGAGGTCCTGGTAGTGGGAAACAACCTCGAACTCTGGGGAGTTAATCACTGGCCGGATGCCCTGGGACCTTTACCTGCTCTGGTAACTAAGGTTAAGAATCTTGGTTTCATCATCGATAACAACCTCTCCCTCAAGCCTCAGGTGTCTAGGGTCACGCCACCTGCTTCTCTGTTCTCAAATGGCTTAAAAAGATCCTCTGGCTAATTCCACCGGCCGCCCAGACAACAGTGATGAAGGCTCTGGTGACATCCAGACTGGACTACGGAAGTGTTTTATACCTGGGCGCAGACAAATCCTCGATCCGTCGCTTACAGATCATCCAGAATGCAGCCGCTCGCCTTCTTTTTCGGCTGCCTAAATACACTTCAGTCTCACCGCTGCTTCACAAACTACACTGGCTTAGGGTGAATAAGCGTATCGAATTCAAGGCCTTATGCTATACGCTCCGGGCCTAACATGGCTTGGCCCCTTCTTACAACCAAGGCCTGGTGAAACCCTATGTGCCCACCCGACAATTGAGATCATCCAGCCTCTCACTGTTTACATTGCCCAGGTTTGGTCTTGCTCGCATGAAAGGGCCCTGGGCCCGAAACTCCGGAACTCTCTTCCAGCTGAGCTCAGAAACTGTCACTCTTTGCTCGCCTTCCGTATGAACCTGAAGACCATGCTCTTTGGTTGCCAAGCCTGATTCTCTGTCTTCGGGGTTGTCGTTTAACAGCCTTTGTGGCTCTGCTTGCCGTTCTGTCCAGCGCCGGGAGACCCTTGTTGGGTAGCCACGCTCTCTATAAATCCCCAATACAACACAATACAATCGCTTTCTTAACAGAAATCTGGCTTAATGAACACTCTACCCCAATGTTGGACTTGCTCACTCCCCCTGGATATTCGAGCATTATACGACATAGACCTATGTGAACAGGAGGTGGATTAGCGATCATCCATTAAGATGAATTCAAACTGAACACACTTGAATCCACGGACTACTCAACCTTCGAATATCTCGGAGTTGATCTCTCAATAAAAGGCACCGCCCCTAAGTCACTCCACACGATCTATCACTCCTGTGATCGTATACTCTTCACTGAAGAACTAACCAACCTAATAACAAGGTTCTCTATTACTGACACCAAAGATGTGCTTCTAGGCGACTTTAATATGCACTGGAACACAGAAGACACCACAGTCAAGCATCTTTTAAACGTTCTCGAATTGAACAATCTTAAATAACTCTGCAATGAACAGACCCACAATAAAGGCTCTATGCTAGATGATATAATTACCAGAAACAATCTTGTCTATCTTTAATCCATGATACTCATCAACTGCTCTGACCACCACCTAATATGATTTTATCTCAAGGCAAATTCCAGTCCTTGCTCACCATCAGCCAATAAACTCACGCACGGGACAAGGAACCTCAAGCAAATCCCACTAACAGAGCTGGAATCTAGACTCGCGCCCATCTATACTCCCAGCCTTACCTTAACTCAGTTGATGACTTCATCGCCCTATATAGCTCAGTGACGACTGATGTTCTGGACCAAGTGGCCCCTATCAAATTAAAGAATTCTAGAAAAATCCAATCCAGATCTTGGTTTAACTCAGACCTTAACGATGAGAGGAGACACTTAAGACTGACCGAAAGGCTATGGAGACAGAACCCTTCACTTGAACACCTAGCACTCCTCAGATCTGAACGTCTCTCCTACAAAAAACACATCTTTAATGAAAAAGCCACTTTCTTTTGCAATCAACTCGACCTTGCGAAAAACAGACCAAGGGCTCTATTTAATATCATCAAACAACAAACCACCCTTACCCTGCAACACGAAACAGCCACCGAAGAACGCTGTGATGAAATAGCCAACTTCTTCGCAGACAAAATTGCTAAAATCGAACTTTTGCTTATCCCAGACTCAAGACCTTCATCCCAGCCCAACGACTGTACCTGCAAAGCTCCACGGAGACTACGTCACATAACTCAACAAAGGACCAAGGGTACTCAAGAAATACCAACACCAGTACTGATCCCCTCCAACTAAAAAATAAAGCTAAGTGGACTGACTTCAAACTGATGGCAGAAGATGCAGTCTTCAAAATAATTACAAATTTGAAGCCCACATCCCACACTATGGACCCACTCTATTCCGCCTTAGTACAGAACCTTAACCATATCATCTCTCCTTTTTGGATCAAAATCATTAATGCCTCTCTCTCATCTGGCAGAGTCTCTGACTCCCTCCAACTAAGTCAAGTTACACCCATCCTTAAAAAACCAGGTACTGACCCCAACTACTTTAATAACCTCAGACCGATAACCAACATTCCCTTCCTAGCCAAAACGATCGTGAAATGTGTCCTACTTCAACTCAACCAGCATATTTATGAATTCAACCTTCTCGACACTTTCCAATTGGGCTTCAGGACAGGCTGCAGCACTGAAATGGCTCTGCTTAGTATCTCCAATGACATTCAGAAATCTCTTGATAAAGGAGACTCTTGTCTCCTTATACTACTTGACCTATCTGTGGCTTTCAGCACAGTAAACCGTTCAGCCCAACTCCAGACCCTCAAGAGTCGTTCTGGCATTAACGGCACTGTATAGAAATGGTTCTCATGCCAAACTTCAACATCGTTCTCAACAAATAAAAATCAACAGTTGTCGAAACCTGTTTTATTGCCACAAGGTGTTTCTAAAGGTTCAATCCTTTCTCCTGCCCTATTTAATCTCTTCATGGAACCTTTAACAATTATTCTGAAACAAGCAGGGGTCAAATACCACCTATATACTGACGACACACTACTATTCTTCAATATAATGTCCCCTCGAGGCATCATCCATCTTAATGCCACACTAATAAAGACACAATACTGGTTAAGGTCCAACCACATAAAACTGAACACCAGCAAGACTGAACTGCTACTCATCTCTCTAAAAATAATACCTTACCAATCCAAGAATGGCTCAAGAACTTGAACACACTGAACTGGTCTCTTTCCCTTTCTAGCTCCATAAAATCCCTAGGCCTCACCCTGGACAGAAGCATGTCAAGGAAGGAGCACATCAACAACTCAGCGAAAGGAGCTCTCATCACACTAAAACACCTAAAAGAAATCAAACCTATTATCCCCAGCAATAACCTTAAGACCTTTGTGCAATCACGTGTCCTCTCTAAACTGGACTATGGCAACGCCATCATCACTGAAACTCCCAAAAGTCACCCTGCTCCCCTGAGAACCACTCTCAATGCAGCGGTGAGATTCCTCACAGGAATAAAACAGTTTGACCACATCTCTCTGGCCCTTAAGAGTCTCAACTGGCTTCCTATAGAAGGCAGATACATCCTAAAAACCGCCTGCGCCATCCACAAAGCCCTTCATATGAGAAATCCCTCATACCTAGCAACAAAACTTTCCAGAGCTGGTACACGCTGGGCACTGAGATGTTCCAGCACACTTCTCATACCCCCTATGCTGAAAAAGAAATCCACCCTGTCACATGCCTTCTCAGGAAATGCCCCCAGGATATGGAACGCACTCCCAAAAGATCTCAGATGCAACCCCTGCTTCTGGCCCTTTAAACGAGATCTCAAAACTCTGTTACTGAACAATTGCGTCAACTCACACACAAGCAGTCTACGTTTCCCACAGATATTACCCCACTCCACAGATTCTCGTGCTATGGCCTCCTGAACTAGTCTGTCCCATTTTGGCACAAAAGTCATTACCTTTTTGCTGTATGGTGTAACGTCATGACCTATGGATGCATCAATGTACTTTTACTATCTTCTCTCACTATTTTTAATATGTTCTGTTTTTAGCTCTCGCTGACTACATGTGACCTACACGTATCTCAAATTGTTCTATGCATACTAGTGGTAAAGCGCTCTGATACCTTCAGGTCTAGCTAGTGCTATATAAAACTCTAAATAAAATAGGAGTGAAAGTAGGAGTTTAATGAAGACTTATCTCCTAGCTGACCTTTGTTTCACACAGAATTATATCCTAGGCTTCCTTGCTATCATATTCCTTCGGATCATCACATAGAGGGATTTGTTTTTAGTAAAGTAACTACAATAGCATATTTAAAAAGGTGCGCGGTATGATGGCTTTGGTTGAAACTCTGCAGACCATGACAGACAGTGGCAGGTCTTGCTGGTGCAACTTTACTGAGCGTAGCTGGAGGACATCTGTCTAGAGGAGAGCCTGCTTTAATGGACCTAATAGCTTTGATCTCTCGGCTTCCATATAAAGGTGAAAAGTAGGGTCATTAAAGGAGGATAATTAGTGAGCCTGTTGAATGAAGGCACTTTTGAAGTGAAAAAACAGAGAGCGATCTTGGACGAGAAACAACAAATGAGGGATAAAAGCCCTACTTCAGAACTGCCTGTATCGCAAACACACTAATACTGATGGCACACACCCCCAACCCACCAACTTTTGGTCTCTAGATTATACTGATCAAAGCATTCAGTGGATGCACTAGTTATCCATAGAACAAAATCCAACTGGGAGACGGATCTTGGCTTGACGACCTCTTCGAAAAAGACTGGCTCTATTGTGGCAACCAGCTGAGGACTTTGTCCCCTGAATGTCACCCTCACATCCTACATTTCAAGTTCCTCCATCAGACATACCACACACCGCTGAAATTATTTATATTAAGCTCATAAACTACAACATGCTTTCCAGATGTCACACTTTTGGTACGGACTTCCTCCATATAGCGTGGTGCTGCCCTCCAGTAGCCAAATATTGGTGTAATGTGTTCAAGCTACTGTTGACTGACGACACCATTGTGCCATCCGTGAAGCTGGCACTGCTGGGCTGCACCAGGGCTCTGACTCGGATCATTCGGTTGTTTGTGTCTGGCACTGCTGCTGGCCAAAAGATAGGTAGCCTGCATACGGGGCAGGGCTTGAGTTCCCACGGTGAAGGCTTTGTTTACCAACTTGATATACTGCAATGACCAGTTTGAACTTGACTACTCTACAGTTCCACCAACTAACTGGCCAAAAAGATCTGGGGTCATCTACAGGTCTACCTCCTAACACATGATGCACATGTTAAGTAGGGGGATGTGGGCTTACGTGTGCTGTAATACGGAGGGTATAAAGGTGTGTATCACCCGCGTTACATTGCCGAACTGGTCCTTAACTATAAGAAACAAAAGATGTGAGGTAAATGTTCTTTCTTAACTCACTCTGCATTGTTTTAGTTTATTTGTTGGACGCATTGTGTGAATATGAATTGACTGCTTTTAATATTGTTGGCTGCTAATTTTTAACTAAAACCATCCTCTGAGTGTGTTTAACTCAGCTTACTTTGCCATTTTGCACTTTTTACAGGGCTTGTTCGTCCCCGGGTGGCCATCTTGTTTGGGCAACGCGCTCCCTCCGGTTAGCACTCCAGTGGCTGCACGCCGTCCTGCCTCGAATCCTACTTAATGGGCAGAGAACGGACGTGCAGCTCCTGAAAGGTTCTTTCTTAACTCGCTCAGCATTGTTTTAGTTTATTTGTTGGGCACATTGTGTGAATATGAATTGACTGCTTTTAATATTGTTGGCTGCTAATTTTTAACTAAAATCATCCTCTGAGTGTGTTTAACTCAGCTTACTTTGCCTTTTTGCACTTTTTACGGGGCTTGTTCATCCCCGGGTGGCCATCTTGTTTGTGCCACGCGCTCCCTCCGGTTAGCGCTCCAGTGGCTGCACGCCGTCCTGCCTTGAATCCCACTTAATGGCCGAAGGCGCACCAAAGGCAAGCCCGTCTGCGCCCGTCCGCGCCCGTCCGGGACCAGGGGCCATGACCCCTGGTCCGATTAAGATGAATATCTTGAGTTATTCTTCGAAGCAGCTACTGGATCACCGCAGCAGGCCTCTACCTGACTGCACTTTACTTAATCCTGAGGAAGTTTGCACCAGTTGTTCATGCTGCAAGTTTGCTTTTAAAACAGTGACACACAAGGAAAATGTTGGTAGAGTATGCTCTAAACAAAGTATCTTAAATACTTCTACCTATACTAAATCATGGGAAAACTCTTCACAAAAATGTAGCCCTTTACACAATAAGGAATTTACCTTTTTTAACATTAACTGTCGATCGCTTCCCAAGCATAGGGCTGACATCTTTGATCTTTTGATCAACGAGCAACCTGATGCTATTTTTCTTACTGAAACGTGGCTGCACAAGAGCTCAGGCCCTGATGTAGCCACAGCTTTGCCGACCAACTATGCCATTGTCAGGAAAGACAGGGGACAGGGACAGGGGAGGTATTGCTGTAATTTACAACAAGTCTTTTGAGTGCAAATTTGAACATTTGCCCGCTACGGGTTGCGGGTCCTTATTTAAACTCACTTTGACTCCCCAGTTCACATTTCCGGGCATACTGGCTTATCGCCCCCCTGGACCCTCTGGCCCATGGGCTTTGTCATTCCTAACTTAGTCACCCCCCACCTTCTTAATGCCGCCAACTTTACCATATTAGGCGATCTTAATCTTCATTTGGATGGCCCGACTTGCGGAAAAAGCGCTGCAATTATTTCCGATCTGGCAGCAATGAACATTCAGCTCTGTAACTCGGGTTCTACTCATGTAGCTGGCCATTTATTGGATCCTATTTTTTCTAACTTATCCAATAGCTACTGCCCCTCCTTCCCTCCTACTGTGCTGGTCGGATCACTTTGCAGTTGGTTTTCAGATCAAAGTGGTTTCTAGCTCATTGGTAGCCGCACAGGGAACTAAGTCTAAAATTAGAAACTGGGGAAAACTTGATATTGGAGCCTTAAGTAAGCTTCTATCTAATAATGCACCTGTTATTAAACAAATGGCTATTGCTGATCATGGGTCCATCCAAAACTGGATTAAAAAATCTATTAATGTTTGTTTCCCGCTTTCTATTAAGAGGGTGAACAACCACCGCCCCCCTACCCCTTGGTTTACTGAGAGGCTAAAAATTGAAAAAACTAAATGTAAAGCCTCAGAAAGATTATGGAGGAAGAACTATGCATCTGACACTAAACTCACCTAAAGAGATTATCATTCTCTTTGTAAAACAGCTTGTGCTGAATATGTCTCTTCTACTATCTCCAATGTCCAGAACTGCTCTAAGATTTTGTTTAAGGTGGTCAAAGAACTATCTGGGTCAGAAAGTCAGACTACCCCTCTTATCCTTAATGGATCGCAATGCTAGGACCTTGCCAACTTTTTCTAAGTAAAGTTGAAAAAATACATTCTGTACTGGATGGGGATAAGCGGGTTAACTCCACACAGCAAGCCAATACCCTTTCCCAAGCAGTCAATAACATGGGGCTTGTGAACTGCAAGAATACCGAATCCATCAATAAATTAGAAACTTGGGGCCATATGTATGAAAGTTTGGTTTGCGATTCTCAAATAGCGAATTTTAGAGAATCGCTATTTGAGAATCGCAAAACGAGATGTATGTAGGATTTGCAATAAATTTTGCGAATCCTACATATTCCCTTAATTGCGATTCGCAATTAGGAATACCTCCCCATTCATTCTATGGGCCTAGAGGCCCATAGGAATGAATGGGAAGACATTCGCAATTTGCGATTCCCAATTAGAGAATCGCAAATTGAGAATGCAATTTCAAGGGTGCCAGGGTGTCTAAAGGACACCCTGTTGCACCCCTGAAATGAGCATGGGTGCAGATGTGGCGCACATACATGCCCTAAGGGCATGTATGTGCGCCACATGGCACTTTGAAAAATGCAAAAAGTGCATTTTCAAAGGAATATAAATTACCACCAACCTGAAGTTGGTGGTAATTTGCGATTCCTTAAGGCCAAATTGCACTTTTTGGTGCTTCTTAAATTGCATTTAAGGAATCGCAATTTGCGATTCCTAAATGCAATCGCAAATAGGGAATCGCAAATTTTGCGATTCCTTATTTTGCGAGACAGTTTTGACTTCATACATACCTCTAAGCAAAATTGCATTCGCAAACGCCGAAATTCTGCGAATTTCGGCGTTTGCGAATGCAATTTGGCTTGATACATATGGCCCTTGGTCTCTCTTGGACATGAACTCCTTCAAGCTGCTCTAAGGTAGTCTTAAATCAGGCTCTCCCTGTGATCTACTTTCCATCTCTGTGCTGAAGCAGCCTGAGCTGCCTTCACTTACGTTAATTATGGAGCTCCTTAATGCCTCCTTACAGGAAGCAACAGTCCCGCCGGAGTGGAAGCATGCTATGGTTCTTCCACTATTAAAGAAGGCTAATGCTGATCCCTCCCAGCTATCCAATTTTCGGCCAATTTCACTACTTTTGGTCTTTTCCAAAATTTTGGAAAAACACATTAACTTGCAGTTGTCCTATTTTGTTGAAACTCAAAACTTCTTGCACCCCTCACAATCTGGTTTTAGAGCAGGTTGCTCTACTGAAACAACTCTTCTAGGGGTCACTGAAATGTTGCGGCACCATTTGGACATTGGGGACACGGTGGCCCTCATTTTACTTGATTTGAGTGCCGCTTTCGACACAGTGTCTCATACCGTGTTACTGAAAGCTTTGCATTCTCTGGGCATTGATGGCCCGGCACTCAAGTGGCTCGATTCCTTTCTGGCTAACCGTACATTTCAGGTCTTCTCTTCTACGGCCAGCTCCAAAACCCACTCATCTCCTTACGGAGTACCCCAAGGCTCTGTCCTGAGCCCTCTATTGTTCAATGTCTACATTAGACCTCTGGCGGCGATTGCCGAAGAGGCAGGGCTGTCCCTATTTTCCTACGTGGATGACACCCAGATAATCTTCTCTCTCTCCACAGAGAAGGAATCTGAGTCATCTGCTCTCCAGTCTGGGCTGAGAAAAATTGCATCCTGGATGCAAGCAAACTTACTCAAACTTAACGGAGAAAAAACAGAAGTCCTGATTTTGGGGAAAAAGAAAGATCTCTGGGGTCCCCAGCACTGGCCTTCGGAAATGGACGCTCTACCCCAGCCCACCCATCAAGTCCGCAACCTAGGTTTCATAATTGATGATCAGCTTTCTATGAAACAACAAGTCGTAAAGGTGGCCTCGACTTGTTTTGTCATGTTGAAATGACTAAGGAAAATTCTTTGGATGCTCCCCTGCTCCACCCAGAGATCCGTAGTCCAGGCTCTCGTCACTTCTAAGCTGGACTACGGCAACATCCTGTACCTGGGAGTAAATAAAGATGTGATACGAAAATTGCAGGTGGTGCAGAATGCAGCCCCCAGACTGGTCGGCCATGTTTCCAGGGCTGCCTCTATCTCAGGCTTTCTTCGTGATCTTCATTGGCTCAAGGTTGAGAATCGTATTAAATTCAAGGCCTTGAGCTATTTGTTTAAGATCAAAACTGGCATTGCCCCTCAATTTCTACAAACCTTAGTTTGCTCCTACATACCATCTCGCCCTCTACGCTCCATTACTCAGGCGAAATTTTCGGTTCCTAGAATCAGACTGTCGCGGATGGGCGGCCGATCCTTTGCTCATCTAGGTCCCTCCCTGTGGAATTCTCTTCCCATGTCACTCCGCAACTAAACAGTCTATGGGAACTTTCGCAAATGTCTGAAAACTTGGTTGTTTAATCAATAATCCTCTGTTTTGTCTCTTGTTCCTTTCAGGCTGGCGCCGGGAAACCCTTTGGGGTAGCTGTGCGCCTTATAAAATTAATTAACATAACATAAGATGTAAGCAGCCTGCCTGTTGACTGAAAAAACTACGTAGAGAATACATTGCCTCTATTATGATTTTAGTCTGCATTTACGTAGTATTCTTTTTTTCATTCATAAGAATGCCCTCTATATGACTTTGTGTTTTAAAGTTATTCAATAAAGAATACATACAGAACAGGTTTTGCTGTATGACAGTAGTTTAAGGTTTAGAAGATAGGCCTGTTTTTAAATTATGTGGCCTTAATTCTTGCACATTCTGTTGTTCACATCAAATAGCCAGCGAAGAGATTTTTCCATTCTCTACAGCAGGTTGCTTTTACAGTAGTTGTTAAACTGCACTGCAAATATAAATGACCTTTCATGGGTCTGTATCAGAGGAACTGAACAATACAATAGTGGCAGCTTCCATGTGTACTTGAAATCTGAATTAAAGTATTGTTTACCATTCAGAAATAAGAGTTTGTATGAGCAGAACCCTCCTCGCTCCATGGACTACCATGTAAGGAAAAGGTATAAAAGGTACTGTTACTTGGGTGGGGCAATACAGATGGACCGGAGGGATGGTGAATGCCAAATCTCCTATTTCAGGCCTAATGGCATCAAGGTATTCAGGACCATACGTGACTCAGTGTAGCGATTCTAAACTAACCTATGCTTTAAATCAGCTAGCTGCAATATAGATAGCAATTGGCCTTATTGTATAGAGATAGATGTGTGGTAAGTTATGATTGGAGTGTTTTTAGGGTTCAATCTTTTATTCATTTTGTTTACTGAGTTATTAATAATTCTGGCAATAATTCATACATTAGTTGCAGGGAAACAGAATGTAATACATTTTAGTTTACTAAATGCATTGCACCCGCACATGAAAGATTTACTGAAACTTTTTTCTGATTCCTAACACTCTTCCCCAAATGAGCATAACTTATTGTGAGGGGTGAGAGGCACTTGCTAGTTTTTATTTTGGGGCTTAGGAAATCGGCCCCACTAATTTTGGGGAACAGAACAATGGGGCTCAGAAACAGAAATATTGTGTGGACAGAATATTGTGTTAAATAGGTAAGTATAGATTTACTATTCTTAACTCTACATCTAGGTACCTTGAAGAGATATATATATATATATATATATATATATATATATCATCAAGATACATATATGTGGCGTTATATATAGCGAATCTTTGTTACCTATAGAAACATATCTTCACAGAATTTTTGTCCTCGATATTCTTGACACAATATTTTGTCCCACAATATTTCTGTTTCCAATAGTCCGACTAAACAACGAACAATGGTAAACCTGTGAATGGATTTATTAGGGTAAATAGCCATGAAATTGTCTTTTTATAAACAGTGATGACATTCTGGGAAAACAAAAATAACATTAGAATAATTGGAAGCCTGCAACAGCTGTAAAAAATCTGAATCTGAATCTCTTATTACAGTTTACTTGTGATATTATCAATCATTTGTCATGTGACAGGACCTTCGCACACTATAAAGTCACACTCTATTCCAGTTGCCTGTTTTCCAACCCAATGGGAAAAATGAAAGTCAGATCAAAGACCAGAATTGCAAATTCTGATAACACAAATAAAGTACAACATACCTTTTCAGCTAGCTGCTGAATGTTTTTCCAATTGATAGTCACTTTGATTAGCAAGGTTCGGCCTTCGACACAGTCAACCATGAAAAACTACTTGAACGCCTCAAACTCAGGGTGGGATTGGATGGCACTGTCCTAGAATGGTTTAGGTCCTTCCTCCACAACCGATCACAGCGATTCCTAATCAATGGCAACCTATCTGCACCCTCCCTGAAGAGATCCTCTCCCTGAACGAAGCCCTGAAACTCACTGTCCAATGGCTCGCCTCCAATCATCTGAAACTCAACGCTAAGAAAACTGAAGTTCTCCTAATTTCCCCTCCTAATACCAACCACAAGATCCAAACATGGATTAACGCTATCACAGCCTTAAATTGCCCACCGACCATCGTGGTCTCGGCCAAATCCCTGGGAATTACCCTTGACAGCAATCTGAACATGCGGGACCATATCAACTCGATGGCCAAAGCAGCCAGATTCCACCTGAGCTACCTTAGGAAACTGAAACCATTCCTTGATGCTCCTGACTTGAAAATGGCTGTCCAAGCACTCGTCATCTCTAGACTGGAATATGGCTGCTCTACCCTCTCAGGTTTACCCAAGATCTCCCTGGCACCTTTAAAAGCCTGCCTCAATGCGGCAGCCAGACTACTTACCGGCACAAGGAAATTCGACCACATCTCCCCACACCTGAAAGCTTTGAACTGGCTTCCCTTTGAGGCAAGAATACAGCTTAAGCTAGCATGCATCACACACAAGGCTTTATACTCAAACTCCCCTGCATATCTTGCACGTAAACTTGTGATTTCCGGAGGAACCAGAAACTCCCGGGCTGCCAGAGACCTCTTGCTCCAACCTGCACGCTTTCGGAAAAAAAAAAACGTACAATCGGGCTTTCTCTGGAGCCGCTCCAAGAATATGGAACTCTCTCCCACCTGACATCAGAAAAATCCCTTCTCTGGCCCGCTTCAAAAGGACGCCAAGACCTTCCTTATGAGCAAATTCCTCGTTTAAACTTGCCCTCAACCACCACTATGACACGGATCCACGTCTGCCTATTGCCTCCCGTTGGATATCCTAATCACCCGACCTAGAAACCTGGGTTTTTGTCTTGAGTAATGCATAATGATCCTATGTTAGGGACCGAATTGGTTGATACAGCTGGCTCTCTTCTGCTTTATAGCGCTCGGAGTGCTCATCCGACGAACTTATCGACTCCCAGCCCAGGCTCTATGCCTGGACATGAAGCTATTTTGACTCAGAGCCCGAAGGCTATTAGCATTGCCATTGACCAGGATCCCCCCATGGCTAGTGCTATTGTGTGTGCGGGTGCAAAGAGGAAAAGGAAAACAGTAAAGCCCGCCCCTTTGAAGAGAAAACTACCGCCTCGTACTGGCTCTACTCGTTCTGTTATGAGTACTTGGTTACACACGCCTTTACAGACTCAGGCCCAGAATCCTGAATTTGTTGACTCTTCACACCATGGAGAACTAAGGAACTCTGTTAGCACTCAGACGGGCACCATACTGCCCTCTCTTCCGTATAACAGCTTGGGTGAGACCTTTATTGACACCGTTGTCAATAGTATTTTTGGGTGTATTAAAGACCTGATTGACTCTAATTTCTGTGCTTTGTGGAAACGGCTTGATAGGCTGGACACTTTGTCAAATAAATTATGCTCCCAACTTAAGAATGTTAAACCTGCATCAGTAGAGGGGGTGGAATCTAGTCTGACATTAGTTGACATTGCCCCTCAACCACATGTTCCCGCCCCACCAGTTCCACTGTTACCACCACTTGGGACATGTTCTACTTGTGAGAAGGTAAAAGAATACCTCATAGCAAAGGCTATTGCCACTCCAGGGAATATACCTAATACTGTAGGGTTAAATACTTTGCCAGTTACAACTTTATACACACGGTTAGATTTTAACACAGAGAGACCTAACCCAAGGGATCTCAATACATGTGGGGGGGCTCCAACCCAAGCAAACACTATAGATACCCAAGTCAGCAAAGATATATTGAAACTTCCACCTGCATCCTGCCCATTTGTCTGTGTACTTGCAGGCGTACCTGCTCTTAAGAAAAATCAAACTGAGACATGGTACCAACTCCGCAATAAATGCGTTGATTGGTTATCCAAACATAAGGGATGCAAGGTGGCTGATGCAAATAATATTATTATGGTTCAAAGGATAAGCTGGGTCGGGTCCTCTGTTAAAAATATCGAGGGGGACTGTATTGTTGTTAACTTTCGAAACCCTGCAATGGTGAAATCCCTACTAAAGGTACAGGAAGATACATGTACGGGGCCCAGTAATATTTTTCTGCTGCCATTGGTATATTTCTACAAACCAATTTTTAGCTCACAAATGAATGATGGTGCATCTCTATTGAGGCATAACAGGTTCTTGCCTTTGTCCTCTTTAGACACTCAAGATTGACTTGCACCCGCCCAGTCACTAAATGAAGTTAATAGTCTACCTGATGTATGCCCACTGGTAGGACGTCCAAATACAACTAGGACCGGCATCAACCGTAAACTGAGTATACTTAGTTGGAACGTTGCCGGTCTGGCATCTAAAATGAATTTACCAGACTGGATTGAAATAGTCGAAAATCAGGACATTATAATGATGCAGGAAACCTGGGTCACTCAGGATTTTTATTTAGAAGGGTTTCAATGTTTTAATATTGTTGTGCCGGTTCCCAAGGCAGGGCGACCATCTGGCGGACTTTCGATTTGGGTGAACATTTTAACGGGAGGTACTGTAAATGTTTTGGATGCAAGAAATGATAATATACAGGCTCTGATCTATACAAGGGGCATTTCTATATGTTTAATCAACTTTTATAACAATGATTTTTATTCCGTGCCAAATATCAATTTTAATAATTTGTTCACTTTTATTTTAACTCTACAAAACCTCAAGGCTTTTACTAACGTCCTCGGCATTTGTGTGGGGGGAGATTTTAATGCCAGGATTCCAATGAGTAATAACTTACCAATATTCCCGACTACTAGTTTGTCTCGGTGCACTAGGGGTATAGAATTATTAGACCATCTATGCAACCATAACCTAATTAATACTATGGATATCGCTGTCATCCCCAATAAAGATAATCGTATCGAACCGACATATAGAGGCAGGGGTTGTGCCTCCACTATTGATTATGTTTTTATTTCCTCCATTTTAGAAGATAGTTTGTTAAGTGCAGAGGTTATACCGACCCACCATGGAGATCACAATCCTATTAAAATATTATTGAAAATTGCCCCTAAGCCTGCAAACAACAAGGAGTGTGGCGCTAGGAATTTGTCATCCTCCACAGATAACCTGAGATTAGTATGGCGAGGAATTGATAAGTTCGGTCTGGACTGTTCCCATGAGGCACAGGGTCAAGACTGATTTGCATATGGCCATGTCTGAACTGGGGTGGCGTGGTGAAGCAAAATAACGATGGATTAAACCCAGATCTGTGACTGGGGGTGAATGTTTGCCAATGTGCAGCATTCCGTCCATCATCTTGTGTGTTTTGCATTTCGCCTAAGTGGGAAGGATATGCCCAGACGTGGGTCCCGTGCTCACTACGCCACTGGAGTCAAGCTATCCTGGCTGATGAAGGCTGATAGCCTGAAACCGGTCCTAGGATGCTTGATTCCGGTCCAGGGAAGACATGGCTTGGCAGTTCGGTCTGGACTGTTCCCATGAGGCACAGGGTCAAGACTGATTTGCATATGGGCATGTCTGAACTGTGGTGGCGTGGTGAAGCAAAATAACGATGGATTAAACCCAGATCTGTGACTGGGGTGAATGTTTGCCAATGTGCAGCATTCCGTCCATCATCTTGTGTGTTTTGCATTTCGCCCTAAGTGGGAAGGGTATGCCCAGACGTGGGTCCCGTGCTCACTACGCCACTGGAGTCAAGCTATCCTGGCTGATGAAGGCTGATAGCCTGAAACCGGTCCTAGGATGCTTGATTCCGGTCCAGGAAGACATGGCTTGGCAGTTCGGTCTGGACTGTTCCCATGAGGCACAGGGTCAAGACTGATTTGCATATGGCCATGTCTGAACTGGGGTGGCGTGGTGAAGCAAAATAACGATGGATTAAACCCAGATCTGTGACTGGGGGTGAATGTTTGCCAATGTGCAGCATTCCGTCCATCATCTTGTGTGTTTTGCATTTCGCCCTAAGTGGGAAGGGTATGCCCAGACGTGGGTCCCGTGCTCACTACGCCACTGGAGTCAAGCTATCCTGGCTGATGAAGGCTGATAGCCTGAAACCGGTCCTAGGATGCTTGATTCCGGTCCAGGGAAGACATGGCTTAGCAGTTCGGTCTGGACTGTTCCCATGAGGCACAGGGTCAAGACTGATTTGCATATGGCCATGTCTGAACTGGGGTGGCGTGGTGAAGCAAAATAACGATGGATTAAACCCAGATCTGTGACTGGGGGTGAATGTTTGCCAATGTGCAGCATTCCGTCCATCATCTTGTGTGTTTTGCATTTCGCTCCTAAGTGGGAAGGGTATGCCCAGACGTGGGTCCCGTGCTCACTACGCCACTGGAGTCAAGCTATCCTGGCTGATGAAGGCTGATAGCCTGAAACCGGTCCTAGGATGCTTGATTCCGGTCCAGGAAGACATGGCTTGGCAGTTCGGTCTGGACTGTTCCCATGAGGCACAGGGTCAAGACTGATTTGCATATGGCCATGTCTGAACTGGGGTGGCGTGGTGAAGCAAAATAACGATGCATTAAACCGAGATCTGTGACTGGGGGTGAATGTTTGCCAATGTGCAGCATTCCGTCCATCATCTTGTGTGTTTTGCATTTCGCCCTAAGTGGGAAGGGTATGCCCAGACGTGGGTCCCGTGCTCACTACGCCACTGGAGTCAAGCTATCCTGGCTGATGAAGGCTGATAGCCTGAAACCGGTCCTAGGATGCTTGATTCCGGTCCAGGAAGACATGGCTTGGCAGTTCGGTCTGGACTGTTCCCATGAGGCACAGGGTCAAGACTGATTTGCATATGGCCATGTCTGAACTGGGGTGGCGTGGTGAAGCAAAATAACGATGGATTAAACCCAGATCTGTGACTGGGGGTGAATGTTTGCCAATGTGCAGCATTCCGTCCATCATCTTGTGTGTTTTGCATTTCGCCCTAAGTGGGAAGGGTATGCCCAGACGTGGGTCCCGTGCTCACTACGCCACTGGAGTCAAGCTATCCTGGCTGATGAAGGCTGATAGCCTGAAACCGGTCCTAGGATGCTTGATTCCGGTCCAGGAAGACATGGCTTGGCAGTTCGGTCTGGACTGTTCCCATGAGGCACAGGGTCAAGACTGATTTGCATATGGCCATGTCTGAACTGGGGTGGCGTGGTGAAGCAAAATAACGATGGATTAAACCCAGATCTGTGACTGGGGTGAATGTTTGCCAATGTGCAGCATTCCGTCCATCATCTTGTGTGTTTTGCATTTCGCCCTAAGTGGGAAGGGTATGCCCAGACGTGGGTCCCGTGCTCACTACGCCACTGGAGTCAAGCTATCCTGGCTGATGAAGGCTGATAGCCTGAAACCGGTCCTAGGATGCTTGATTCCGGTCCAGGGAAGACATGGCTTGGCAGTTCGGTCTGGACTGTTCCCATGAGGCACAGGGTCAAGACTGATTTGCATATGGCCATGTCTGAACTGGAGTGGCGTGGTGAAGCAAAATAACGATGGATTAAACCCAGATCTGTGACTGGGGGTGAATGTTTGCCAATGTGCAGCATTCCGTCCATCATCTTGTGTGTTTTGCATTTCGCCCCTAAGTGGGAAGGGTATGCCCAGACGTGGGTCCCGTGCTCACTACGCCACTGGAGTCAAGCTATCCTGGCTGATGAAGGCTGATAGCCTGAAACCGGTCCTAGGATGCTTGATTCCGGTCCAGGGAAGACATGGCTTGGCAGTTCGGTCTGGACTGTTCCCATGAGGCACAGGGTCAAGACTGATTTGCATATGGCCATGTCTGAACTGGGGTGGCGTGGTGAAGCAAAATAACGATGGATTAAACCCAGATCTGTGACTGGGGGTGAATGTTTGCCAATGTGCAGCATTCCGTCCATCATCTTGTGTGTTGAGGAATTGATAATAACAAGTTATTTGTCAATATGTTAACTGCTCTCTCGCCACTTGTCGATACCTGCTTGTCATTTAAAGATCATAATCCCGATGTAATTGGTTCTTTCACCCAATTGTGCAAGGGTACTAAACGGTTGTTGTCAAGGCCTATTACGAAACTTCGAACGGGACCGAGATGGTTTAATAGAGATTGCTCACTAGCCAATAGGAAGCTCCGCAAGGCACTGTCAACGACCCCTAGAGATCGGGCACTCGTTAAATCCCTGAGGCACCATTACAAGACAGTAACCACACGAAGGAAAGATGAAATCCTAAAAAATCATTGGGATAGTTTAGCGTGTAGTGCATTCTCAAAAAAGGAAAACGGCTTTTGGGCAGCAGTTAAAAACATTAGGACATCCCCTGACTGCTATCAGCTGTAATATAACTAGCGACTTATGGGTGGCTCATTTTTCCAAAATCTATTCGGCCCCAATTGGAATAGAGGACTCATATGAATATCATGCGCCTACCCCAATAGATATAACTTTGCTAGAAGTGGAGGATGCAATCCAACAAAGTTTGGGTAATTGTTAGATTTGGGGGTCTCTAGTTGGCAGAGGTAGGTACCTTTGTCCAAATAGGGACCCTTGAGTCTAGTCAGGGAAAGTAGGTACACTCCTGGAATAACCCCTGCTCACCCTCTTGGTAGCTTGGCACGAGCAGACAGGCTTAGTTCAGAGGCAGTGTGTAAAGCATTTGCGAACACATACAGTAATCAAGTGACAACACTACAAATGGACACCACACAGGTTGTATATTTATAAAAATAAGAATATTTTATATAGAATTACCACAAGACCATAAACGACAAAAATAATCCACAATACTGTCAAAATCAAGAGTTCTGGTTAAAAATGCTTAAATCAAGGTTCTGTGCGAGTCGGTAGCCTTCTCCGGCTACTGCGATGTAAAGAACAAACAGAGTCTATCAAATCCAGCTGACCGCGTCGAGACGGGCCAACACAGCGTAGACGGACTCGGTCACAGTACCTTTTACTTGAAGCGGCAGGCACAGGCGTGCGAGCCGGATGGCTATACGTCGCGATGCAAAATGGAAGCGTTGCAGGACGCATTGTCCCTCGATGCGGTGCAGGCAGCGGCTCATTGACGTCGTTGAGACGGAGTCGGTGAGACCAGGGCCGTGCGTTGCAGGGCGAGACGGGGCTTCAATGCGGTGCTGGCAGATTACGGTGCGGCGACGGAGCCGGGTTCAGGAGCTGGCGTCGATCAGTCCGAACAGCGGTGCGAGTCAGGCGGTGCGTCGCGAAGCTTGCGAGGCTGTGCCTAACTCCAGTGCGGTCACAGGACTCGAACTCAGCAACAGTGACCGTGTCGGTCGGACCAGATGGATTCGGTGTAGCGAGGCGTTGCAAGGTGCGGTGCTCACAGGTGACGGTGCAGGCAGCGGCTCGTTGACGGAGTCGGGGAGACCAAGGCCGTGCGTTGCAAGATGCAGGCTTTGCTCGATGCGGTGCCAACAGGACACCGAGCCGGTCGGGAGAGTCGGTCACAGCTCCCTACCTCTGTAGCCACTGAAACAGAGTTCCCAGCAGCAATTCACAAAGGGGGTGAAGTCCAATGGTCCTGGGACTTCGATCAAGGGGCAAGCTCTCTTCCAAGCCCTTGGAGATCCTTCACAAGTTGATGAAAGTCACAGCAAAGCAAAAGTTCCTTTCTCCTTTCTTTGGCAGTCAGGCAAACCACTGCAGGCCAATCCCCCAAGCAGCACTTCAGGCTTAGGGATAGTCTCTCCTCAGTTTCTTCTTGGTTCCGCTCCTCAGCAAAGGTTTCTTCTTGTTCCCAAAAGTGATTTAAACTTCTTGGGTTTGGGCCCCAGTACTTATACTCCTTTTCTCTCTGTTCTCTGAAGGCAGAGAGGCCTTTGCCTAGCTTAAACCAGTTCTGTGCAGCTTTGGAGCACTCTGTGTACATGTCTCCTTCTTTTCCTTTCAGAATGTGGGGCAGGGTACTCAGACGCCCGGCAGGAGGTGGAGCTAGCATTGTGGCAGGCAGGCACAGCCCTATTCAGACCCAGATGCAACTCCTCCCTCCACTCTGGATGCAGATCTCTCTATTCAGCCCTGGGCTGCCTCACCCTGTCTCCTGTGGCCACCCCCAGCCCCTGTCACGCACAAACCAGACACACAGTACACAAGCTGGCAGAGGCAGGCTGGATAGTTAGGCAAGAAAATACCCACTTTCTAAAAGTGGTATTTTCAAACACAGAATGTTAAAACCAACTTCACTAAAAGATGTATTTTATCATTCTGAGTTCAGGCATACTAAACTCGAATTTCTACCTAGTTCCCTGAGTCAGTTTAGGATTATAAGATGTTATAATCAAACTGCCCATTCTGGCCTATGGGGAACAGGTAACCTTGCAATAGTGAAAACGAAAATGGCTGTAATTCACTATTAGGACATGCCACACACACCAGGCATGTCCCACCTTATCCTTACAATGCACCCTGCCCGTAGGCCTACCATAGGGGTGTCTGATATGAAGAAAAGGGAAGGTTTGGGGACTGGTAGGTGGGTGCACTTACCAAGTCGACATGGCAGTCACAGACTGCACACAGGCTCTGCAATGGCAGGCCTGAAACACACTTTACAAGCTACTTCTGTGGGTGGCACAACCAGTGCTGCAAGCCCACCAGCAGCATTTGATTTACAAGCCCTGGGCACACTCAGTGCACTGTACTAGGGTCTGACAGTAATTCAAATAAGCCAAACATGGAGTCACTAATTCACATCACAATTTACAATAGGGAGCACTTGCACTTTGGCACTGATTAGCAGTGGCAAGTGCCCATGAGCATCTAGTCCAGCAAAAACATCTCGACAACAGTGGAGGCATTATGAAAAAATGGAAGGGAGACCCACGCCAAGTATGCCAGGTCTAACACGTGTCCCCTCCAGCTGAAATGTGGGGAGAACTATCCTACCCCTAGGAGTTCTCATCACTAAGGCGGAAAAATCTGGACAGACCATCAGCATTGGCGTGTTCTGTACCAGGGTGGTGTTCCACCGTAAAGTCCATCCCCTGTAGGAAATGGACCACCTCAACAGCTTTGGATTCTCACCCCTCATCTGCATCAACCATCTGAGGGGCCTGTGGTCTGTCTGAACCCGGAAGTGAGTCCCAAACAGGTATGGTCTCAGCTTCTTCAGTGCCCAGACCACAGCAAATGCCTCACGCTCAATAGCACTCCATCTCTGTTCCCGGGGGAAGTAACCTACTACTGTTGAAGGCTACAGGTTGGTCTAGGCCCTCCTCATTGATCTGTGATAGAACAGCCCCTACACCATGCTCTAAAGCGTCCATCTGAACAATGAACTCATTGGAGAAGTTGGGTGCCTGGAGCACAGGCGCCGTGCACATGGCAGTCTTCAAGGTGTCAAAAGCTTTTTGACAGGCGTCAGTCCAAATCACTTTCCTGGGCTGCTTCTTGGAAGTCAGCTCTGTCAAGGGGGCAACAATGCTGCCATACCCCTTGACGAATCTCCTGTAATACCCGGTGAGTCCTAGGAAGGCTCTCACCTCTGTCTGGGTCTTGGGGGCTCCCAAGCCAGAATGGTATCAATTTTCGGTTGGAGGGGTGCCACCTGGTCAGCTCCCAACCTGGTGTCCCAAGTACACCACAGAACCCTGCCCAATCTGGCACTTACTTGCCTTGATTGTGAGGCCTGCCCTCCGCAGCGCCATCAACACTTCTCAGAGGTGGCGCAGATGTTCTTCCCAACTGGCACTGAACACTGCGATGTCATCCAGGTAGGCGGCACTGAAATCCTCCAGTCCAACCAACACCTGGTTGACCAACCTCTGAAAGGTGGCAGGAGCATTCTTCATCCCAAAGGGCATCACCCGGAACTGGTAGTGCCCATCTGGTGTGGAGAATGCTGACCTCTCTTTTGCCCCATCAGTCAAGGCGATCTGCCAGTACCCAGACGTTAAGTCAAACGTGCTGAGGTACCGCGCGGGAAACGTCGTTTACAACGCGGTGTTTACACCGCACGACCTTTACCACGCAGCCATTACAACGCAAGTCATTACAATGACTTGCGCTGGATGGCGCTCTAGGTTAAGGAATAGTATGATTTTCTATTCCAACACCTTCCCTACTGTTACGTGGGCTGGAGTTGGAATAGAAAATCATATTAATCCTCAATCCAGCGCCCTCCAACGCAAGTCGTTGTAACGACTTGCGTTGTAAAAACCGCGATGTAAAGTACCGCGATCAAAATGATCGCGTTGTACTGTCATACATTCGTACCGCGCAGCCCCTAACCAATCTATGAGCTCATCAGCTCTGGGGATGGGGTGGGCGTCAGTCCTGGTGACGGAATTGAGTCCCCTGTAGTCCACACAGAACCGGAGTTCTGGTGTGGCACCAGAGTGCGGCAGCCTTTGGAACCAAGACCACTGGGCTGGCCCAAGGGCTGTTAGAGGACTCAATCACCTCTAGCGCAAACATCTTGGAGACCTCCTCCTTGATGCAGGCTCTGACCCTGTCAGTCACCCTGTAAGCCTTGTGCTTCACAGGAAGACTGTCCCCAGTGTCCACATCATGGACGCACCAATGAGTGACACTGGGAACCAGGGAGAACAGGTCAGGGAACTGTCCCAACAGCTGGCGACAGTCACCCTGCTGCTTAGGTGTGAGAGAGGTAGAGAGGTTTATTCCCTCCACTGATCCATCTTGCTCTCGGGCTGACAGGAGGTCAGGAAGAGGCTCGGTCTCCTCCTCCATCCCATCATCTGTAGCTAAGAGCATGCCCACTTGGGACCTCTCCAAGTGGGGCTTTAGGCGGTTCACATGCAGGACCCGCAAGGGGTTCCTGGGAGACTGCAAGTCCACCAAGTAGGTAACTGGACTCTTGCGCTCCACCACCGTGAAAGGGCAGGTCCACCTGTCCTGGAGCGCACAAGGCTCCACAGGGGCCATGACCCACACTTTCTGACCAGGCTGAAGCTCGACCAGAGTGGCATTCTGGTCGTACCACCGCTTCATCTCCTCCTGGCTGGCTTCCAGATTTGCCTCAGCAAGCTCTCTGAAACGCCTAGTCTGGTTCCTGAAGGCCAACATGTAACTGTATACATCCTGGGGAGGTTTCCTGGGAGATTGCTCCCAGCCTTCCTTGACCAAACTCAGAGGTCCTCGCACCGGGTGTCCATAGAGGAGCTCAAAGGGGCTGAACCCTAGAGACTTCTGTGGCACCTCCCGGTATGCAAACAACAGGCAAGGTAAGAGGACGTCCCATTTACGCCTCATGGGTTCTTCCAGACCCATAATCATGCCCTTGAGGGTCCGGTTGAATCTCTCAACCAGCCCATTTCCTTGAGGGTGGTAAGGAGTGGTGAACTTGTAAGTTACACCGCACTCCTGCCACAGGGACTTCATGTACTTGGACACGAAGTTGGTACCTTTGTCAGACACCACCTCTTGAGGGAATCCCACACATGAGAAAATTCCCATCAGTGCCCGTCCCACCACGGGGGCCGTCACTGTCCTCAGAGGGGTGGCTTCAGGGTACCGGGTGGCATGGTCCACCAAGACAAGGATAAACCTGTTGCCCATGGCTGACTTGGGGTCCAGTGGCCCCACAATGTCAATACCCACCCGTTCAAAGGGGGTGCTGACCACAGGGAATGGCTGGAGAGGAGCCTTCTGCTTCCTCCCACTCTTTCCACTTGCCTGGCAAGTCTGGCATGTCCTGCAGTGAGTGGCGGCACTCCTGCGCATCTGGGGTCAATAGAAATGGGTGACAAGCCTTTCAAAGGTCTTGTCCTGCCCCAGATATCCTGCTAACGGTACATCATGAGCCAACCCCAGTAGGAAGGCTCTGAAGCACTGGGGTACCACCAGCACACGGGCTGACCCAGGCTCAGCAACCTTAGGCTCTGAATACAGGAGACCATTCTCCCAGTAAATCCAATGTGATCCAGACTGATCACCTGCTGCCTGGTCTGTGGCCTGTTGCCTCAGACCCACGAGAGAAGGAAATGTGTTCTGCTCCTCGCAGAACTCTTCCCTGGAGGGTCCTCCTTCTTGCTGCCAATGGGTCAGCTCAGGTAGGTCCCCCAGTTCAGCTACCTGTTCCCCTGTAGGCTCCAGGGCATCCCCCTCAGGGTCTGCCTCCTCCTGGACCGTGGGAACTTCGGGGGCCGGTTTCCCGCACCCCCTGCCTCCTCTCTCTCCGGCAGGCACCTGGGCCTCCCTCTCAGGCTCCAGGTCCTCTTGAACACCTTTAGCTGCCATTGACCGGGTGGTCACACATGCCCAATCAGGCAAGCCCAACATTTCTAAATGCGCACTCCGCTCCACCTTAGCCCAAGGTGAGCTCTCCAAATCGTTCACTAACAAACAGTCAACAGGCATGGCTGGCCTCACAGCTACTTGAAGAGTACCCCAGACCCCCCACTCAAAGGGAACCTGAGCCACCTTGCAGTGACTCTCTGTGTTGTCAGCGGCAACAACCGGATAGAATGCATCAGGGACAACCTGCTCTTTAGACACCAGGTGACACTTGACAGCTGTCACACTGGCTCCTGTGTCTCTCAGAGCCTCCACCCTATGGCCATTGATGGTCACCCACTGCCTGTATTTTTTAGTGTTATCAGGCAGCTGGGTCCTAGGGACCATCTCAGAGTCTCCTAATGAGACAAGGGAAAACACTGTGGGATCCCCCCACCTTGGGCACCCCACTCCTCCCCCAGGGCTACACTAGCCAACTGCCGGGGGACTGCACCAGTGGGTGCTGGTTTTCCATGCAAAGGGCAACGAGGATCGTTTGCCTTGTGGCCAGGGGCACCACACTTGTAACACACCAGTGGTCCCTGGTGAACAGGGGGGCCTGTCAGGGCCACTGGCTTCTTCTCAGGGGGAGGCTGGGAACCTTTCCCTTGGTTCCCTTGGGGTCTACTTTGGGGCCCTTTATGGAACTCCCTCTGTTTACCCTTGTCCCCCCCCACTCTTCTGCTGAGGACCCTGCCCACCCTTGGCGGAGTCTCCCACGTGACCCTTGTGGACCCGGGTACTCACCCAGCGGTCCGCCTCCTCAGCAAGCTGCCTAGGGTTAGTCAGCTTACTATCAATCAGGTGCTGGCGTAGCTCAGGAAAACAATTACTGGACAAGTGCTCCCATGCAATCAAATCAAAGAGCGCCTGAAAATCAGTCGCTTTGCTACCCTTCACACAACCATCCAATGCTCTGCAAAAAAAAGTCACGTATTCAACCCATGTACTGCCCTCAATCTTCTTACAGTTCCTGAACCTCTGCCTATAAAGCTCAGGGGTCAAACCATATCTAGACATTAATGCTTCCTTCATGTGGCTGTATGAATTGCAGACTTCAGAGGGCAAGTCCAACAAGGTATCCCGCCCTTCACTAAGGAACCGACCCCACAACCCCGCTCCCCAATCCTTCTCAGGATTGGGGAGCGGGGTTGCTACCTCATAGGCCCTAAACCATTGCCCAATATCATCATTCTTAAAAAATTCCTTCACCACATCTTTGGGAATATACACCCTAGGTTCAACAGGCATGGACGGTGTGCTGCCACCAGAGGGAGTAATCTCTAAGCTTTTGGCCTTCAATTCCAACTCCCTCAAAACCTTCTCATGTTCAAACTGCATTTTCTTTTCTTCTAGGGCTAATTTCCTAGTTTGCCTTTCAAATTCTAACTGCGCATTCAGCTTGAGCTTGGTCAGCTTCATTTCGTGCATCCTACTCTCTTTCCTGTCCTCCAACTCCTCTGGAGACAGTCCTCTGGCAGAAACACTGCTACCTACTGGGGAAGGTGGTCTTTCAGCCCCTAGACCCAATAGCCCCTCCAGCTGCCCTTCTGCATTCTCTGCCCCCTCCACAGGGGCACTCCTTGATTCGACCCAGGCCCTCAGCGCCTTTTGGAGGTCCTCCTTCCTGGAGAGCCCGGTCATGGACACTTTAAACGTTTTGCAGAAATGCTTGAGCTGCTTGAGGGTGTAGCATTCTAGCCTCTCTTCTTCCCAATCACACTCAACAGAGGCTACTGATGCTGGTTTCTCCATGGTGATTAAACTTGGCAGTTGCAAAAATAGAAAATCCCCAAAAAATGCTATCAAAGAGTATGTGGTTGCGTTTTGGTCTGCACTCACTAGGTAGTGTTCACCAATTACTGTACATGAGTCACAAATGCAAGTCCAAAATCCCCACCGCTGACCACCAATGTTAGATTTGGGGGTCTCTAGTTGGCAGAGGTAGGTACCTTTGTCCAAATAGGGACCCTTGAGTCTAGTCAGGGAAAGTAGGTACACTCCTGGAATAACCCCTGCTCACCCTCTTGGTAGCTTGGCACGAGCAGACAGGCTTAGTTCAGAGGCAGTGTGTAAAGCATTTGCGAACACATACAGTAATCAAGTGACAACACTACAAATGGACACCACACAGGTTGTATATTTATAAAAATAAGAATATTTTATATAGAATTACCACAAGACCATAAACGACAAAAATAATCCACAATACTGTCAAAAATCAAGAGTTCTGGTTAAAAATGCTTAAATCAAGGTTCTGTGTGAGTCGGTAGCCTTCTCCGGCTACTGCGATGTAAAGAACAAACAGAGTCTATCAAATCCAGCTGACCGCGTCGAGACGGGCCAACACAGCGTAGACGGACTCGGTCACAGTACCTTTTATTTGAAGCGGCAGGCACAGGCGTGCGAGCCGGATGGCTGTACGTCGCGGTCGCGATGCAAAATGGAAGCGTTGCAGGATGCGTTGTCCCTCGATGCGTTGCAGGCAGCGGCTCGTTGACGTCGTCGAGACGGAGTCGGTGAGACCAGGGCCGTGCGTTGCAGGGCGAGACGGGGCTTCGATGCGGTGCTGGCAGATTACGGTGCGGCGACGGAGCCGGGTTCAGGAGCTGTCGTCGATCAGTCCGGACAGCGGTGCGAGTCGGGCGGTGCGTCGCGACGCTTGCGAGGCGGTGCCCAACTCCAGTGCGGTCACAGGACTCGAACTCAGCAACAGTGACCGTGTCGGTCGGACCAGATGGATTCAGTGTAGCGAGGCGTTGCAAGGTGCGGTGCTCACAGGTTACGGTGCAGGCAGCGGCTCTTTGACGGAGTCGGGGAGACCAAGGCCGTGCGTTGCAAGATGCAGGCGTTGCTCGATGTGGTGCCAACAGGACACCGAGCCGGTCGGGAGAGTCGGTCACAGCTCCCTACCTCTGTAGCCACTGAAACAGAGTTCCCAGCAGCAATTCACAAAGGGGTGAAGTCCAATGGTCCTGGGACTTCGATCAGGGGGCAAGCTCTCTTCCAAGCCCTTGGAGATCCTTCACAAGTTGATGAAAGTCACAGCAAAGCAAAAGTTCCTTTCTCCTTTCTTTGGCAGTCAGGCAAACCACTGCAGGCCAATCCCCCAAGCAGCACTTCAGGCTTAGGGATAGTCTCTCCTCAGTTTCTTCTTGGTTCCGCTCCTCAGCAAAGGTTTCTTCTTGTTCCCAAAAGTGATCTAAAGTTCCTGGGTTTGGGCCCCAGTACTTATACTCCTTTTCTCTTTGTTCTCTGAAGGCAGAGAGGCCTTTGCCTAGCTTAAACCAGTTCTGTGCAGCTTTGGAGCACTCTGTGTACATGTCTCCTTCTTTTCCTTTCAGAATGTGGGGCAGGGTACTCAGACGCCCGGCAGGAGGTGGAGCCAGCATTGTGGCAGGCAGGCACAGCCCTATTCAGACCCAGATGCAACTCCTCCCTCCACTCTGGATGCAGATCTCTCTATTCAGCCCTGGGCTGCCTCACCCTGTCTCTTGTGGCCACCCCCAGCCCCTGTCACGCACAAACCAGACACACAATACACAACCTGGCAGAGGCAGGCTGGATAGTTAGGCAAGAAAATACCCACTTTCTAAAAGTGGTATTTTCAAACACAGAATGTTAAAACCAACTTCACTAAAAGATGTATTTTATCATTCTGAGTTCAGGCATACTAAACTCGAATTTCTACCTAGTTCCCTGAGTCAGTTTAGGATTATAAGATGTTATAATCAAACTGCCCATTCTGGCCTATGGGGAACAGGTAACCTTGCAATAGTGAAAAACGAAAATGGCTGTAATTCACTATTAGGACATGCCACACACACCAGGCATGTCCCACCTTATCCTTACAATGCACCTCTGCCCGTAGGCCTACCATAGGGGTGTCTGATATGAAGAAAAGGGAAGGTTTGGGGACTGGTAGGTGGGTGCACTTAACAAGTCGACATGGCAGTCACAGACTGCACACAGGCTCTGCAATGGCAGGCCTGAGACACACTTTACAAGCTACTTCTGTGGGTGGCACAACCAGTGCTGCAAGCCCACCAGCAGCATTTGATTTACAAGCCCTGGGCACACTCAGTGCACTGTACTAGGGTCTGACAGTAATTCAAATAAGCCAAACATGGAGTCACTAATTCACATCACAATTTACAATAGGGAGCACTTGCACTTTGGCACTGATTAGCAGTGGCAAAGTGCCCATGAGCATCTAGTCCAGCAAAAACATCTCGACAACAGTGGAGGCATTATGAAAAAATGCAAGGGAGACCCATGCCAAGTATGCCAGGTCTAACAGTAATAAAGCGCCGGGCCCTGATGGGTTGCCCATCGATCTTATTAAAAATAAACCAGATTTTTGGGCACCCCTCTTATTAAATGTTTTCAATAATTTAACGTATGATATAATTCCGAGTACGTGGTCCATGAGCATCATTGTACCGATTTTTAAAAAGGGCGATCGTTCTAACCCCAGTTGCTATAGACCTATCTCCCTCATCGACAACACCCTGAAAATCCTGGGAAGGATTCTCTATAACAAGATAAGGTCATGGGCCGAGGGTGATAATATTTTAAGGCCATGTCAACTGGGGTTTAGAAGTAAAGTAGGCACAGTGGAACAGTGCCTGAACCTAAATCTGATTATTGGCAAGTACACTGTTGCAAAAAAATCTCCTATATATCTCGCCTTCATGGACCTCACCTCTGCGTTTGACCTTGTCAATAGGTCACGCTTATTGTCCATTCTTTTAAAACAAGGCCTGGATGAAGTTTTAGTTCACTTTTTAGCATATTTGCTTAGAGATCTGCACGCCCGGGTGAGGATTAGCCAGGATGGGGATGTATCAAGTGACATTAAAATTGAGAGAGGTGTCAGACAGGGGTGCGTTCTGGCACCTCTTCTTTTTATCCTATATATTAATGATTTGCATGATTCACTAGTAAAACTTACCCACGATGTCCCGAGAATAAATGGTAATATACTCCCCGCCTTATTGTATGCTGATGATGCGGTTTTAATGGCACGCACCCCAAACGCCCTACGCATTTTAGTACGAGGTTTTGTAGATTTTATGGCCGTTTTAGATTTAAGGACTAATTTAAAAAATCGTTTTTAATGGCTTGTGGTCCGAAAAGCGCCCTATTAATAAAATTACTGTTAACTCGGAAAGTTTACAAAACACTTGCACTTTTTCTTACCTTGGGTTAGTTTACGCCACAAATGACTCTTGGTCTGATCACGTGGCACATAGCAGAAGTAAGCTGTCACGAAGCATTAATACACTTTTGGGATTACCCCAACCCAAAAGGTCTGAAGTAGTTTTAGCTTTTAAGAACATTTTTAAACTACAGTGTGCTCCCACCGCAACCTATAGAGCAGAAATCTGGGGCTTCACCAAATGTAGTAGTATTTAATGTGAAGAAAACAGACTATGCAGGAAACTCTTGGGAGCACCGATTTCTTCCTCTGTATATGTGTGCCACAAAGAACTGAAACTGCCCTACATTAAAGATTACATTAGGGCCCGTCCGGCACTGTTCTGGGTTGCAATTTGGAATAACACTGCGGCAACTCTCACCAGAGACATAATAACTGACTGCCTTAGATGTGATAGGGGTGGGGATATACCATGGCTTGCCGCTGTAAAAGAGAGCCTAAAGAGCGTAAACCACCTGCGCATCTTTTTAAATCCAATTCAATCCAGGTTAACTAACAAAAAAGCGATACAAGAGGCATTGTATAAAAAGTATAGCGATGAAAGGTACAGGAGAGAGATCAAGAAAACCTCAGTTGTAAGGTATATGTCCATAGAGGACTGCTCTCATTTGCCTGCCAGATACCTTTTAAAACCTATAGGACACTGGGAAAGAGAGTTGCTATTTCGCTTACTGGCAGGTACTATGAAATATTTATTATGCTTCCCTTTGGGCTGTAATTCCGATCTTGACGCATTGCCCTGCCCTTGCAACGCACACAGTAACCAAACAATGTTGCACTTTTTATTCTCTTGTAGTTTTTATTCTAAATTCACAAAAGGATTTTTGATACCTTTCTTTAAAAAACATGCTATTTTTGACTTCAGGATAGCCTACACGGAAGTGCTTAAACTGGCGGAAGATGAATTAATTCTCCGCGTTGGATCATTCCTGAAGTCAGCCGTACGGTCACGTAGAACTATGTGTGCCCAATGAAGGTCGTTAGAACTATATATTATTGTAATGTTATTAAAACCACCTTATCGAATGTTAATATATGACATATTCCGCTAACTATGGTCCATTTTAGTCACTGTCATAAATGTACTGTACCTTTTGCTTTGAATACGTTGCTATGTATGAATTGTTTTTATTGTGCTTTTATGGATATTCCATATTCGAATAAAGATATTTTGATTTGATTTGAGTAATGATAAATGTAATCTGTAAATACGCATCTCATCTTGAGTAACTGGATATGTAATTTGTAAATACGTGTCTTTCTATGTATCCTATATCCTGCCCCTACTATCTGTTTTTTCTTTTACCTGGTGATTCTATACCTTTTGTACAATGCTATGTTGCCTGTAAAGCGCTCTGATACCCTAACGGGTCAAGTTCGCGCTCTATAAAACACAGTAATAAATAAATACAAATAAATAAACAAGGTAGCATGATTATTTATTGCCCTGATGTAGTCCACTACAAGAAAGTCGGCTATTAACACATTTAATTTACCAGTACTTGTTCTCTGTGTAGTCTATATTCCTGCAATCGGAGAAAGTGAAGTAGAAGAACACAAAAATTTAAACAATTGCTGTCGGGAGAGTAATTATGCATGTTAAGCAATGTATTATAAGGAATAAAATAAATGCGTAAAATGTTTATATTGCAAGCCATGTCAGAGTTCCATGATTTTATAAAGCATTAGGTAGTGAAACATGGACTCAGGGAGACTGTGTAATGATGAATGGTCTATTTATACAATTTACAAACTAAAGTATACTACCTTCAACAGATACATAATTAAAGGTTGAGATGTAATGATTCAGACAAGCCTGACCGCACTCACTAAAGTTAAGCCGACTCCTTCTTTTCTGATATGGTCAGTCAACGAGATGAGCCTCTTGAATCGAAGCCCTCTCTCCCCCGTAATGTAGAGACAATCCCTCCTTTGTTGATGTAGGGAATAGGAAGATTCACCCCTCCTCTTGAAACTGAATTCTGCTCTTCTAGAACTATAGATTCCAAAGTCTTTCACCTTCAGTAACTCAATGGTGTGCTCCCAAACCTCTCTCTAGTTTCCTACCCCCTATCCCTTTCAGCGACTATAGATCCTATGAGGGGTACTTCCACTATCTATGGTAAGGTTCTTAAGGACAAAATATCACACTTCAGTTCCATTGATTTCTTACACATTCTCACATTGTGAAATTCTACTCCGTGGTGTGGACGCATCTCTAACTGGATCAGGTTCCTTGAGCAGGAATGTTCCCCTTCTAGTTCTATTGATGTCTAAACCTCTCTTACCTTCAATAACTTCACATCCTGCTGCTTACACTTGGCCTCTATCTCCTCAATCAGGCTTTTCAGGGAGGCATTCTGTTTCTCCACTACAGTCATTTTGAAAGACATCTTCTCTAGCATTTCCAGCTGATGTTTCTCCATCTTGCCCAGGATGTTTTTCTTTTTCTGCTCCAGAAACTGCTGCAGATCTTCAAAGGTTCTCGTGATTTTCATAGCTTGATTCTTGAATTCCCCCTGAACAAAAAGTAACTCAGGTAAAAACAGGTGGTTGATTCTAAAAATCAAAATTATTTGTAGAACATTGTCTGAGGTGTGCATTCCCTTTTTTTCATTTGGCACAGAGAGAAGTGTTGAACAGTGTAATATTTACAAAACATATGACTTCAAGAATACAAACTTTAGACTAACCGTAGATAAAATGAACTATATTTATAGAATGGTACGTTAAAATCTAGTCCCTAATTCTTTAGAGTTTAAGCCAAGAATTTAGAAATCTTTAAACAAGTGTCTTATTTGAATTATGCTTCAGTGTAGGTATGGACCAGAGAGCACTATGCACACTGCCCCAAAACTTGTTTAAATTGGCTGTCAGCAGGAAAGGACATGGTTTCAGTGAGAAAATGCATGCGTAACAGCATTGCAGGACAAGGAGAGGAGAGGGGGCGCTTGTTTTGAGGGGGCTTACAAAAGCACATAGCCTTGCTCTGAGTTTGAAAGCACCAAGAGGTAAGAGGAGACAGCAGCAAAAAGGTTACTGTGCATGGAGCTGGACCAACATAGTAAGGGTGACAAAGTGTGGTTAGTCACAAACAATTTACATCTGTAGAAATCTAAATTGCACCCTACGTTTGTTTTTCCATTTAATAATGAACAGACTGTAAATCCAGTTACTGTATGCTTGAAACCGCCTCAGTCTATCAAAAGTCATCCAGTACACCATGTATCTTTGTTGAAACCGTGTCTGCAAAATAAATGTCTTGCTCCCTATTCTCGGTGAATGCTGAAAGTGGGTTGTATATCGGAACCAGACAAGCCATTACAATGCATGGCTTTACAACGCCGTCTTTACAACAACGCACCTTTACCACTACATTCCTTCACCATGCAAGTCTTTACAGCGAACAACCACTTTGCCTTAAGAGAAAGCGCTGGACTTTGGAGAGGTACAAATTACAATTACATCTCTAGTCTGCGCAACAGTAGGGAAAGCGTTGGACTTCGCAGTCCAACGTTGCTTACCCTATGGCAAGTCGTTGTAAAGACTTGCGTGGTAAATAAATGCAGTGGTAAAGACAAGTCTTTGTAAAGACCACGTTGTAAAGGCAGTGCATGGTTTAGACTTTGTTCTAAATGCTGTTTCCCCTGAGAGTGAATATACGGTCCATAAGATATTATATTCGAAAATTGCCAGAAAACTGTTGAAATAGCTAGTAGATTGAAATGGGTTGGGCAATGAGGAGAGTAATAATGGGGGTTTTATGGCTCACTTAAAAAACTGAGCAGTCCATCTAGAAAGACAATAACACTGTATGGTATGCTGCCCCAGGCTGTGCATCAGATATCCCTGTATCTCAGTGATGCTATCCTTATAAACTCCCCATCACATGCCCCCACTGTGCTTTAGATGTCTCTGTGCAGCAATGATGCCTTCAGTACAAACTTCTAATCTCCATTCCAGACTGTGCTTCAGATATCCACGTCTAACAATGATGTTCTTCTTATAAACTCCCCCTCTCCGGCCCAAAGCTGTGCTTCACATGCCCCTGCGCAGCAATGATGCCTTCAGTATAAACTTCCAATCTCTAGCCAAGACTGTGCTTCAGGTATCCATCTAGAAGTGATGCTCTTCTTATAAAACCCCTCTCCTGCCTGAAGCTGTGCTTCACATGCCCCTATGCACCAATGATGCTCTCTGTGAACTTCACATCTTCTTCCCTAGGATGTGCCTCAGATGTTCTTGTGCAGCTATAATGATCTCTCTATAAACCCCCATCTCCTGTCCTAGCCTGTTCTTGAGATGTCCCTCTGCAGCAGCAATGCTCTGCTCTCTCTCTATACAATCCCAATCTCCTGTCCTGTGCATCAGATGCCCCCGTGCAGTAATGAGCCTTTCAGTATAAACCCCCCATCTATTGCCCCATACTGTGCTTCCAATGTTCCTGTGCAGTAATGATGCACTCAGAAGATCTCTGTATAAACTCCCATGTCCTGCCCCAGGATGCGCTTCAGGTGTCCCTGTGCAGCAGTGATGCTCTCTGTATGACCCCCCAACTCCCGCCACAGGCTGTGCTTCAGATGTTCCTGTGAATTAATGAC
This sequence comes from Calotriton arnoldi, assembly GCA_963921515.1. NCBI lineage: Eukaryota > Metazoa > Chordata > Amphibia > Caudata > Salamandridae > Calotriton > Calotriton arnoldi. Next base: position 328,187 of record CAWUFW010007645.1, read on the forward strand.
GCTCTCTGTGTATTTCCCATCTCCCAGGTGTCCCTGTGCAGTAGTGATGCTCGCTGTAAACTCCCTACTTTCTGCCCTAGGATTACAAAAATACAAAGAAGCATACAGCAGCAGACCAAGGCCAAGCACATTAAATCCCACCAGTTTCATAAAATATTATTCAAGTGCGACTACTTCCGGCATCCGCTGCTGGGAGATGTCAATAATAGTGAGAGTCCATAAGAAAGGAAGGTGCACTCTAAGTGAAATCAATCAGGAAACATGTATTATCCAAAAATTCTTCTCTTTATTTACGTGGTTTGGTTAAAACCGGCACACAGCCAACGCGTTTCGTTCCCTAGTGCCACGGGAACTTCGTCAGGGCTGTAATAATCACAACATATAAAACATAAATATACATATAAAAACCACATATACATACACAGTACACTATAATGAAAAATCTATATGACACACAAACAAATATAATACATATACAATAACCCAAAAGAAGAGAAAGACACAAACCAACAAAGTGTTCAAGGATACACCATCCCTAAACTGACAGAAACATATTTATAAAAATGCCGCTTGAATTTGCTAAAGTACTGCATAAAAAAGAAGCAAAAAATAAGTCATGTGAAACCAAAATATTCAAAAGGACGTACAATATTTAACAAGCAAAATCCTACCCAAATATATAAATACCAATGTATAAAGTGGGAAAACAAAGAAAACAGAGAAACAATACCAAAAAAGAAAGGTAATGCAAGAAGAAAAAGGAAAAAGGAGATAAAATGTAAAGCCTAAATAAGCAAGACAAGGAGAGAGTTAGAAAGCAGTGAACCTAAGAGAAATAGAAAATGGAGGACCATAATCTATCAGAAAGCACAAGCCTAAATGGTGACAAGTTCATCTATGTCGTATGTAGAGGTGTCCAAAAATCACCAAAGATCACGTTTACCAAGACCCAAATGGAACAGGAAAAGGATATTGTGTATATCTCACCTTATTGATAATATAAACAGGACATACACAACTCAGTCACAGATCCAATTGTTATCACGGTGTACCGTTTCAAAATCAAGATCATACGTCCCCTGATATGGTCAAGACAACTTATAAAAAGGTCTTTAGGAAATATTCCTGTAGGTAAAATAAACAGAGCAAATGCTAGACAGTATATAGATAAGAGAAGTAATGAGAGGCGAGATTTAACCTCGCCGATCACCATCCAAAAATAAATATTCCGACCATGAGCTAACTCACCTTTAGATTGATTCAATATAATGAGGAGTCCGAAAATAAGGAGTCCCAGAAGGCGCACTGCTCTTTAAATTTCAAGAGGTCAACTGTCAAGAAATAAACGGTTTATTAAGAAAAAGATGTAAATATCCCAAAGAGATAAGAGAAAATGATTTTAATCCATTTAGCCCATACATATCAAACAAGAAACGGGCCAATGTTTAAATGACCTATGTAGCATGGCACTAACTATATGAAAGACCCACATACTGACAGTAATCAGGATCTAAATCGTATCACAGCCTAAAATGTACAGGTCCTAAGTGACAAATGAACCAGCATACCTCACGATACACAAGAATCTCAGTATGAGGCAATCAACTTTAAGAAAAACCACAAATAAGATTTAACAAAAGATTATATGCAAGGGAACAATCACCCAAGAAGTAGCGGTATAATATTACACCCAGCATCTAAAACCATATAGAAATGCTAAATAATTAGTCCAATGTTCAATCATGAAAAGGGGCCTGAATTGTATCAATATCCAATGATGATGAATAAACGGCCCATTTTTTGCCATAAATAAGCTAAAAAACAGAATTGCTAGACTCGATCCATCTGAAACTCTGATTGCGCAAAAAAGTAGCATCCCCTCACCTATAGTGTAATAAGAGGTTCCTAGAGGGTATTAAAAAAAGGGAGGAGCCCCGTCAAGTTCTGCAATAAAAAAAGGGCGCATAGAGCATAATAATAGCCAACGTAATATCATCTAATACGACTAAATACAAACATGCAAACTGACGTAACCAATAATCACCTATTCTCCAGCGTAAAGGATTTCCGACGGCATGATAACCGGCAACAAGACAATGCAAGCTCCCACGCCATTATTAGGCTCAATTTAAAGCAATCCTGAAGGCGCAAAATGACGTCCAATTCATGCGACCGAAATGCATCACATAAATGCAGAAGAAAGAACCGCGAGTCCGGCGGCCATCATGGAAATGTAATCCAGATTGGAAAAACATATTGTTGCCATGTAGTTTTAATGCAACAATGATATCAAAAGAGAGATATTATCTAGTTTTATAATGCAAAAACCAACTCGGATATCATGTATTAACTGATTCACAGCGTACGAAAAATAATATATATACGGGTAAGTTTCCAAAGTATAATACCCATAAAGCAATAATTTCTTCAAGCGAGAACAAATCTAGTCCATAGACAGGACTGAATACGAGGTAAATGATTACATAGAACAACACCCAGGCCAGTTATAATACTGTCATCAGATGCCGAATTCACATAAATGATGACCAACACAGGGGCCATCTTGTAGTGTGTTCAGAAATCAGTTTCTAAAATAATCTTATCACAGAGTTATCTAACTCACTAACGGAACAGCATGTTGCCAAAAACAAATCTTGCAAATCGATGTCAAACCTTAAGGAGGGATACATAATGAAAGGGGGAAAGAAGGTGAAAGGACAGAATTGAATACATACATTGACTGTCATTACAGAACAGAAAATATAAATTAAAATTAAAAATTAAAATAGATAAAGCTGCAATCACATTAAAGAAATTTTTTCCCCAATTTTTTTTTCTTCTCCAAAGGCTATTCCCTTCTAAAGAGATGTAATGAAAAACCTTACTAAAGAATATTAACAGATACTTATGGCCACATCAATATACACAGTATGCACCCTTCTATCCAAGGAAATAGTGTAGTTCTTTATCAGTATTATGGCCTTTCTCAGTGGCTTTAAGACGACATATCCATTTGGCTTCCCTCTGCCTACATAGTAGTTCACGATCGCCACCCCTAGCTCCCTGGGGTACATGGTCAATGCCGTGAAACCAGAAAGAATTGTCATCGGGATGTACCTTCTTATAATGGTCGCTCACAGGGTACCGGCTATCCTTATTGAGTATAGCTCTACGATGTTCCTGGATGCGAACTTTTAGAGGGCGTACAGTGCTACCCACGTATATGGTATCACATTTGCAACCAAAAATGTATATAACATGGGTAGTATTGCAATTGATAAAATGAGCAATTCTATGGGAGTTAGAGGTATTATACGAAAAATTGGTAATTTTATTTCTACCAAAAGGACAGATGTTACACGCACCACAAGTAAAAAAGCCAAGTGGTTTAGGTGGCAACCATGTCTCACGTTGATTCATTATATAACTTGGACACAACGCGTCGCGTAGGGACCTCCCTCTACGATATGTCATAGAGGGTTTATCAGTTATACTCTTAGTTAGGCCAGGGATATCAGTCAAAATGCCCCAATTCTTTTTTAAAATGTTGTATATCCTGCCACTGTTTAGATTGTATTGGGTGACAAAACTAGCTGATCGTTCCTTCTTATTTTCAGTTGTCACCGTGGGCTTGTTACACAGGGTATCCTCCCGTTTGAGGTGTTGCGCCTTATCTATTGCTTTGTCAATAACCTCTCTGTCATAGCCTCTCTTTAGAAATCTGTCCCTAGTGTCCTGAATGTTCTTGTAATAAGTGTCTTCCTCACTGCAATTTCTTCTTAATCTTGTCATTTCGCCGTAGGGGATGTTATTAATGACTGTGCGTGAATGGGCACTATCTGCACGTAAGAGAGCATTACAAGCTGTTTCCTTTCTGTAAAGAGAGCTTTGTACAACTCCGTCTTTGACATAAAAGTGTATGTCCAAGAAATTGATTTTATCTTTATTATGAGTCATGGTGAGTTTCACATTAAAATTATTTGAATTCAAGTAAGTGTGATAGTGATCTAACTGTTCCATGGACCCTGACCATAGGACGATAATATCATCAATATATCTCCCCCAGAAAACGATATGTTCGGTCCAGGGGGAGGCACGTCTGTGCCAGGCAAACTCCCTCTCGAACCACCCCATGAAGAGGCAGGCGTACGAGGGAGCAAATTTCGAACCCATGGCAGTCCCAAGTATCTGATGGAACCAGGTGGTATCATGTAGAAAGAAGTTGTTACTCAAAATGATATCTATCATTTCTAATAACATTTCATTGACTTCGTAGTGCTCAGCACTTTCCCTATCCAAAAGAACGAACCGCAAGTACTCCAAACTCCTTACAAATACAAGTATAAAGGCTTTCTACATCGAATGTAACAAATGAAAGCTCATCGGACCACTGAAGGTCCTTGAACTTGTTCAAGATATCTTTACTATCCCTGATATACGCAGGGAAGGTCAATAACATATCCTTGAAGTCGAAGGTCCACAAATTCGAAATTTTCTCCGTAGGAGAATTTATCCCTGATATTATGGGACGGCCGGGGGAAATTTACCTCCTTATGAATCTTGGGTAAAATGTATATGCATGGGTATTTTGGTTTTTCGATTCTGAGATATCTGAACTCATCTTCCGTCAATAGACCGATGTCCCTCCATTCACTCAGTTTTATATTTATCATCAAAGTAACACCTTTGATGGGATTAACTGGGATCCGTTGGTAACACGAAGTATTGTTCAATTGTCGCTCAATTTCAGACATATAATCACAGTGGTTCATAACCACAACATTACCGCCCTTGTCGGCCTCTTTTATGACAATGGTTTTGTTAGCTTTAAGTCTATTTAACGCCTGCCGTTCATTGGCGGTAATGTTGTGGTTACTGCGTGCAATTGACCCACAGGATGCCTCCAATTTGTACAGATCTTTACTCACTCTATCATAGAAAGTATCTATGCTCGGATGGTAATTATACGTTGGTACAAATTTAGATCTTGGTTTTAAATGACTCTCGAAGTCACAGTTTTGTTCAATACCAAAGTCTCTCAGTAAAGTCGACATATCATTTTTACCATCATCATCTAGACTAAGCAAAAGTTGTATATTGCGGATGTCACTTACAGAGTGCGATATACTATCTGACTCAACAGAGGGATTAGATATTCTAGGGATTTGTTGAGAGAAGAAATCTTTCAGTTTCAAAGCTCTTACAAATGTATATAGATCTATGTGGACTTCAGTCAAATCCCCACCTTGTGTTGGACAAAAATTCAAACCCTTACTGAGAACAGACAATTCATCTTTATCCAAATTTTTATTTGACAAATTAACAATTTTCAAATCATATTCATTGTTTAAATCATCAAAACCCATGCCATTACCAATTACATTGTCATTCATTATTTTGTTTTCGTCACCACATTTTGCTTGCTGGCTAGACCTCTTCCCATACCTGCCCTTATCTAATCCCTCTGTTGAGTCAGATAGTATATCGCACTCTGTAAGTGACATCCGCAATATACAACTTTTGCTTAGTCTAGATGATGATGGTAAAAATGATATGTCGACTTTACTGAGAGACTTTGGTATTGAACAAAACTGTGACTTCGATAGTCATTTAAAACTAAGATCTAAATTTGTACCAACGTATAATTACCATCCGAGCATAGATACTTTCTATGATAGAGTGAGTAAAGATCTGTACAAATTGGAGGCATCCTGTGGGTCAATTGCACGCAGTAACCACAACATTACCGCCAATGAACGGCAGGCGTTAAATAGACTTAAAGCTAACAAAACCATTGTCATAAAAGAGGCCGACAAGGGCGGTAATGTTGTGGGTATGAACCACTGTGATTATATGTCTGAAATTGAGCGACAATTGAACAATACTTCGTGTTACCAACGGATCCCAGTTAATCCCATCAAAGGTGTTACTTTGATGATAAATATAAAACTGAGTGAATGGAGGGACATCGGTCTATTGACAGAAGATGAGTTCAGATATCTCAGAATCGAAAAACCAAAATACCCATGCATATACATTTTACCCAAGATTCATAAGGGGGGTAAATTTCCCCCCGGCCGTCCCATAATATCAGGGATAAATTCTCCTATGGAGAAAATTTCGGAATTTGTGGACCTTCGACTTCAAGGATATGTTATTGACCTTCCCTCGTATATCAGGGATAGTAAAGATATCTTGAACAAGTTCAAGGACCTTCAGTGGTCCGATGAGCTTTCATTTGTTACATTCGATGTAGAAAGCCTTTATACTTGTATTTGTAAGGAGTTTGGAGTACTTGCGGTTCGTTCTTTTTTGGATAGGGAAAGTGCTGAGCACTACGAATTCAATGAAATGTTATTAGAAATGATAGATATCATTTTGAGTAACAACTTCTTTCTACACGATACCACCTGGTTCCATCAGATACTTGGGACTGCCTTGGGTTCGAAATTTGCTCCCTCGTACGCCTGCCTCTTCATGGGGTGGTTCGAGAGGGAGTTTGCCTGGCACAGACGTGCCTCCCCCTGGACCGAACATATCGTTTTCTGGGGGAGATATATTGATGATATTATCGTCCTATGGTCAGGGTCCATGGAACAGTTAGATCACTATCACACTTACTTGAATTCAAATAATTTTAATGTGAAACTCACCATGACTCATAATAAAGATAAAATCAATTTCTTGGACATACACTTTTATGTCAAAGACGGAGTTGTACAAAGCTCTCTTTACAGAAAGGAAACAGCTTGTAATGCTCTCTTACGTGCAGATAGTGCCCATTCACGCACAGTCATTAATAACATCCCCTACAGGGAAATGACAAGATTAAGAAGAAATTGCAGTGAGGAAGACACTTATTACAAGAACATTCAGGACACTAGGGACAGATTTCTAAAGAGAGGCTATGACAGAAAGGTTATTGACAAAGCAATAGATAAGGCGCAACACCTCAAACGGGAGGATACCCTGTGTAACAAGCCCACGGTGACAACTGAAAATAAGAAGGAACGATCAGCTAGTTTTGTCACCCAATACAATCTAAACAGTGGCAGGATATACAACATTTAAAAAAAGAATTGGGGCATTTTTACTGATATCCCTGGCCTAACTAAGAGTATAACTGATAAACCCTCTATGACATATCGTAGAGGGAGGTCCCTACGCGACGCGTTGTGTCCAAGTTATATAATGAATCAACGTGAGACATGGTTGCCACCTAAACCACTTGGCTTTTTTACTTGTGGTGCGTGTAACATCTGTCCTTTTGGTAGAAATAAAATTACCAATTTTTCGTATAATACCTCTAACTCCCATAGAATTGCTCATTTTATCAATTGCAATACTACCCATGTTATATACATTTTTGGTTGCAAATGTGATACCATCTACGTGGGTAGCACTGTACGCCCTCTAAAAGTTCGCATCCAGGAACATCGTAGAGCTATACTCAATAAGGATAGCCGGTACCCTGTGAGCGACCATTATAAGAAGGTACATCCCGATGACAATTCTTTCTGGTTTCACGGCATTGACCATGTCCCCCAGGGAGCTAGGGGTGGCGATCGTGAACAACTATGTAGGCAGAGGGAAGCCAAATGGATATGTCGTCTTAAAGCCACTGAGAAAGGCCATAATACTGATAAAGAACTAACTATTTCCTTGGATAGAAGGGTGCATACTGTGTATATTGATGTGGCCATAAGTATCTGTTAATATTCTTTAGTAAGGTTTTTCATTACATCTCTTTAGAAGGGAACAGCCTTTGGAGAAAAAGAAAAAAAAAAAAAATTGGGAAAAAATTTCTTTAATGTGATTGCAGCTTTATCTATTTTAATTTTTAATTTTTAATTTATATTTTCTGTTCTGTAATGACAGTCAATGTATGTATTCAATTCTGTCCTTTCACCTTCTTTCCCCCTTTCATTATGTATCCCTCCTTAAGGTTTGACATCGATTTGCAAGATTTGTTTTTGGCAACATGCTGTTCCGTTAGTGAGTTAGATAACTCTGTGATAAGATTATTTTAGAAACTGATTTCTGAACACACTACAAGATGGCCCCTGTGTTGGTCATCATTTATGTGAATTCGGCATCTGATGACAGTATTATAACTGGCCTGGGTGTTGTTCTATGTAATCATTTACCCCGTATTCAGTCCTGTCTATGGACTAGATTTGTTCTCGCTTGAAGAAATTATTGCTTTATGGGTATTATACTTTGGAAACTTACCCGTATATATATTTTTTCGTACGCTGTGAATCAGTTAATACATGATATCCGAGTTGGTTTTTTGCATTATAAAACTAGATAATATCTCTCTCTTTGATATCATTGTTGCATTAAAACTACATGGCAACAATATGTTTTTTTCCAATCTGGATTACATTTCCATGATGGCCGCCGGACCCGCGGTTCTTTCTTCTGCATTTATGTGATGCATTTCGGTCGCACGAATTGGACGTCATTTTGCGCCTTCAGGATTGCTTTAAATTGAGCCTAATAATGACGTGGGAGCTTGCATTGTCTTGTTGCCGGTTATCATGCCGTCGGAAATCCTTTACGCTGGAGAATAGGTGATTATTGGTTACGTCAGTTTGCATGTTTGTATTTAGTCGTATTAGATGATATTACGTTGGCTATTATTATGCTCTATGCGCCCTTTTTTTATTGCAGAACTTGACGGGGCTCCTCCCTTTTTTTAATACCCTCTAGGAACCTCTTATTACACTATAGGTGAGGGATGCTACTTTTGCGCAATCAGAGTTTCAGATGGATCGAGTCTAGCAATTCTGTTTTTTAGCTTATTTATGGCAAAAAATGGGCCGTTTATTCATCATCATTGGATATTGATACAATTCAGGCCCCTTTTCATGATTGAACATTGGACTAATTATTTAGCATTTCTATATGGTTTTAGATGCTGGGTGTAATATTATACCGCTACTTCTTGGGTGATTGTTCCTTGCATATAATCTTTTGTTAAATCTTATTTGTGGTTTTTCTTAAAGTTGATTGCCTCATACTGAGATTCTTGTGTATCGTGAGGTATGCTGGTTTATTTGTCACTTAGGACCTGTACATTTTAGGCTGTGATACGATTTAGATCCTGATTACTGTCAGTATGTGGGTCTTTCATATAGTTAGTGCCATGCTACATAGGTCATTTAAACATTGGCCCGTTTCTTGTTTGATATGTATGGGGTAAATGGATTAAAATAATTTTCTCTTATCTCTTTGGGATATTTACATCTTTTTCTTAATAAACCGTTTATTTCTTGACAGTTGACCTCTTGAAATTTAAAGAGCAGTGCGCCTTCTGGGACTCCTTATTTTCGGACTCCCTCATTATATTGAATCAATCTAAAGGTGAGTTAGCTCATGGTCGGAATATTTATTTTTGGATGGTGATCGGCGAGGTTAAATCTCGCCTCTCATTACTTCTCTTATCTATATACTGTCTAGCATTTGCTCTGTTTATTTTACCTACAGGAATATTTCCTAAAGACCTTTTTATAAGTTGTCTTGACCATATCAGGGGACGTATGATCTTGATTTTGAAACGGTACACCGTGATAACAATTGGATCTGTGACTGGGTTGTGTACGTCCTGTTTATATTATCAATAAGGTGAGATATACACAATATCCTTTTCCTGTTCCATTTGGGTCTTGGTAAACGTGATTTTTGGTGATTTTTTGGACACCTCTACATACGACTAAGGCTGGGCGTAGTTCGCGAAGTAATGCTTCGCGAAGCTACGCAAAGTGCAGTTCGCACTACGCAAGCTTCGCGTAGCACTACGCGAACTGCGTAGCGCACTGTTCGCAATGATTGCACAGTGCCGGATGCTTGTCCGCACTGTGCAATCATTGAAAACGGCAACTTGCACAGTGCGAGCTGTCTTTTACTGCCGCTCGAGTAGATTTTTACTCGAGCGGCAGCTTTCTCAACGCGGACTGGTAGTTTCTCATCGCGAGCGGTCGCGAGCATACGCGACCACTCGCAATGAGAAACCTGACCTCCCCGCGTTGAGAATCTCGCCGGAGGTTTATTTTCCACGCTCGCGATCGGCAACTTGATGTTGCTGATCGCGAACGAGGAAAAAGTCTCGCCGGGATGTCATTTTGCTTGCTCGCGGTCGCCAACTTGACGTTGAGGACCGCGAGCAAGCAAAAATGACCGAGGCACTACGCTACGCTACGCTACGCGTGTTTGCACTGTGCTACGTGCAATTCGCGTTGTGCGAAGTAGCGCAAACTTCGCAAACTACGCGAGCGTAGCGTAGCACTTCGCCCAGGGTTACATACGACATAGATGAACTTGTCACCATTTAGGCTTGTGCTTTCTGATAGATTATGGTCCTCCATTTTCTATTTCTCTTAGGTTCACTGCTTTCTAACTCTCTCCTTGTCTTGCTTATTTAGGCTTTACATTTTATCTCCTTTTTCCTCTTGCATTACTTTTCTTTTTGGTATTGTTTCTCTGTTTTCTTTGTTTTCCCACTTTATACATTGGTATTTATATATTTGGGTAGGATTTTGCTTGTTAAATATTGTACGTCCTTTTGAATATTTTGGTTTCACATGACTTATTTTTGCTTCTTTTTTATGCGGTACTTTAGCAAATTCAAGCGGCATTTTTATAAATATGTTTCTGTTAGTTTAGGGATGGTGTATCCTTGAACACTTTGTTGGTTTGTGTCTTTCTCTTCTTTTGGGTTGATGTATATGTATTATATTTGTGTGTCATATATATTTTTCATTATAGTGTACTGTGTATGTATATGTGGTTTTTATATGTATATTTATGTTCTACTTTCTGCCCTAGGCTGTGCTTCAGATGTCTCTGTGCCACAGTGATGCTATCAGTATAAACTCTCCATCTCTTGCATCCAGCTGTGCTGCAGGTGCACAGATGTCCTTCTTAAATTTTTAAAAATATAACAAAAAATATTGACATTACCCACAAATGTTTATACATCAACTGAAATATTAATATAAATATATATAAATAGAATGATATTCAAAACTATCAAACTATATATGAAAATTTAAAAATAAAACCTAAATTAGAGTTTATCAAAGAAATACATGATTGATTTAGAAATTCAAACACAAACTAAATTAACCAATAAAATCAAACTATAAACAACTTTAACCAATAAAATCAGACAAGCAATTAAATCAACAAAATAAAAGGCACAGTAATTTTACCAAAAAAATACTTCTAAAATGACGAGCACTGCAAGATGAGGAAACTCTGCCAAATTTGCTAACCAGGCCCTTAAATAAGAAATACATACCAAATCAAGTAAGTAAAACTTATATTTAAATTAAAACTTACTCGTAAGTTAACTTAAAATGTAAAATAGCAATTAATTAACAAAACACTCTCAAACTTCTACCTCTTTAAATGGACTACCTAAAAGAAAACACTAAAACTTTGAAAAGTGATAAGTTGCCAGAATAAAATACCTATCCCAAACCAGCAAAATGATATAAAAAGTAAATATACAAAAATTATTAAGCTATATAAACTGACCCCAATAGAGTATATCTAATGACCTTAAACTCTACAAACTGCCAACAAATACACATTTAAAATAAACCTGACGTTTTTTTTCTTCCAATAGAAAAGGAATCACATGCTCCACATTACAGCTCACCCAACAGAAAAGCTGCAAAACAGAGTGAAACATCTATGAACATACATGGAAGTATAAATAAATAGAAGTAGTAGCATACATTTATATGTAAATAACAAACGTATAAACTTTAAAAAAGTTTATTTATTTATACTATTACACTACTTTTAGACACAATATCACAGCAAGCCAAATAGACAACATCTTAGAAAGGAAAGCAATTACTAAGGGCCTGAGTCTGAGTTTGGTGTCGTGGGAGCGGGGCGCATGCCGCCAGCCTGCTGCCACACCGCCAAAGCTCACCGCCAGCTGCCCGGCAGATTACGATTTATCTCGGTCAGGTTGGCGGTCCTTTGGCGATTCATATAGTCAAAAGTATTAATTCAGCAAAAATGGGAACACTGTTTCCAAAAAGTCTCCCCAGAAAATGCAAAAATAAAACAAATCCAATAGACATCCCTCAGAGCAATCCAAAGCATGCAGGAACCATAAAAAAAAAAAAAAAAAAGTGTTTGTAAAAAGAAACGCTCCTTGAAACCCCAAAAAAAGGAATTCAAAGTTAAAAATATTGGTTGATTATAAACCAAAAGTGATTTCCTTAAAAAAAAAAGGCAACTCCCAATGCAGATATGACACGATCATTGACAAAAACCTGGAAAGTAAACAAGAAAATCCACCTTCAAAACACATAACATTCTCAAAAATACATATACATTACACTTAGGGGCCGATTCCGATCTCGGCCGGTAGGGCTCCGAATCGGATTCGGCTTTACCGGATCCGATTCGGAGGCCTTTTTTACGACCGATTCGTACAGTCGTCCCAGCGAGCAAGTACGATGCGAGCGCACGCGAAATCGCCGACCGACTCGTTCCCGGGTCCGAACCGCTCCGACCGACTCGTACGGACACGGCTCGCACCACGCAATGGAGACGTTTCCCGACCGAGCGAGTACGATGCACGCGTCGGACGGCCGGATCGAGTCGGAGCGTCCGGCTCGCAAAAGCACCCGGAGCCGGACTTGGGGGTCCATGTCAGACCCCCTGCACGCGTAGCCGCACGAAGTCGAACACAGGGGGACCCAAGGGTCCCCCTAAACATGCATGTACGGTGCGAGTCGCACCGACGCGTACCCACTGTAGGGGGCCCCCTGTTCGCGACGTGCCCATTCACTCAATGGGAGCCCGTGTACGCGTTGTACGGCCGGCTCCCATTGACTTCAATGGGAGTCCGACCGAATCAAGTCGGGCAGCATACGGCCGCATCGTACTCGCTCGGTCGGACTGGGGAGTCCGACTCGGTCGGAATTCTCTCCGGATCCGGCTCGGTCGGAGAGCTTTCCGACCCAGATCGGAATCGGCCCCTTAATCACCAAAATAAATATAACATAACAAAACATTACCAAAACGGTGTACGAAAATCCCGATCTACACACTTGAAAAAAACACTATTAATGTAAGTAAATGTACAAAACAACCACAAACAACACAATAACTAACCTCTAGACCTCCCTCCCTACGCCTCCAAACCCTAAACAAGCATTTGCAATGCAATAGGTCTCGCATTTACGAGAGTTTCGTAAATGCGAGACCTATTGCATTGCAAATGCTTTTCATTGTATGGCAGTCGCAGCTTTCACCAAAAGCCGAGAGATGTGACAGAGGCCTATAGAGACTGCATTACTATAATGACTACTCTTCGGCATTCTTGGCCTAAATGCACACATCAACAATGAAAACCAAGGCAGAAGCAGAAACTAAAAGAACATGACTTTTTGCGAAGTGTGATCTGGCACTTCAGACTTCCGATGAAATTGTGGACGCTGTTAAGTGCTCCGGGTCAGAGGTGTGCTAAAAAATAATGTCATTATATAGATTTAATGCTTCTTGCAAGAGGCCGGTGAAACTTCTCGGATCTGGAGGAAAATCTGCCACTGGACTGCCACGGGGTAGGGGTTGCTCTGCCTTCTTGAAAGAAACCAAACATGTTACAGAGCGTTTCCCTAACTCCGCGCTCGAGTCACAAGCTTGAGGCGAGCATGCTGCCAGCTGGCACGGAGCACATTTACAGTAAGATGTTTACTTGCTGCCCACTAATGGCATCTACAGAGAAGGAATGTCTGAGCTGTACACAGCTGCAAGGTTTCAGCTGCAAGAAAATGGAGGCCACAGCCTTTCAGTCTCAATCATTTCAGCAAGGCAATCTACGGGGCACGGCCGCTATTAATGTCCGTAATTAAAGTGAAAGCACAAGCACAGAATGGGTTCGCTTTTAAAACAATTTCTTAGTTAATGTAAATACGGCAAGCCTATAAATAAAGGCGAGTGGCAGACATTAAAGTAAAAGCGCGGCATGGGTGCGTTTTAAAAAAAAATACTTAATGTAAATATGGCAAGCTGCTGTAAAGAAAGCAGAGCGGCCGCCGTTCTGGTGAAGTCGCGGAATGGTGCGATTAAAAAAAAAAATACTTTAGGTCAAATATGGGCAAGCCCTGCATAAAGAAAGGCGCGCAGCCCCAAAGTGTGCTGCGCTAGTTAAAAAAAAAGCAGTTGCTAGAGAACATGTCCTGCCTGCAACGGCAGGCAGGACAAAGCTACGTAAGAAAATAGTGCTCCCACACTAAATAAAACAGACAGTGTAACAACACAAGTAAATGGCACAGTCCTCATGGGAGGTTACAAATGCAGACAAGGAGGTACTAAGGAGGGACTACTATGGGGCCGATTCCGATCTCGGCCGGTAGGGCTCCGAATCGGATTCGGCTTTACCGGATCCGATTCGGAGGCCTTTTTTCCGACCGATTCGTACAGTCGTCCCAGCGAGCAAGTACGATGCGAGCGCATGCGAAATCGCCGACCGACTCGTTCCCGGGTCCGAACCGCTCCGACCGACTCATACGGACACGGCTCGCACCACGCAATGGAGACGTTTCCCGACCGAGCGAGTACGATGCACGCGTCGGACGGCCGGATCGAGTCGGAGCGTCCGGCTCGCAAAAGCACCCGGAGCCAGACTTGGGGGGGTCCGTGTTGGACCCCCCTGCACGCGTAGCCGCACGAGTCGAACACAGGGGGGACCCAAGGGTCCCCCCTAAACATGCATGTACGGTGCGAGTCGCACCGACGCGTACCCACTGTAGGGGGCCCCCTGTTCGCGACGTGCCCATTCAGTCAATGGGAGCCCGTGTACGCGTTGTACGACCGGCTCCCATTGACTTCAATGGGAGTCCGACCGAATCGAGTCGGGCAGCATACGGCCGCATCGTACTCGCTCGGTCGGACTGGGGGAGTCCGGCTCGGTCGGAAATCTCTCCGAATCCGGCTCGGTCGGAGAGCTTTCTGACCCAGATTGGAATCGGCCCCTAAGCCTATTGACGAATCAAAAGCAAGCATTTCGAAAAGACAGTAACAGGAGCCAATTGAAAAGATGGACGGAGAGTGGGCAGAGCTTCAAGTCCATACCTGAATACAGCTTGGCTCGTAGAGCAGTGCATGCGCTGGCCACGCTCGACCTAAAAAACTTTAAAAGGACTACCTGTTCAGATGAATAGCAGCACTTTACCACAACCTGGATCCAGGAAAATAGATTAAAATGACACAAACAGACTACAACATAGAAGGTAGCTGCAAAAAAACATGGCTGCTAGAATTAACTAAAAAAAAAGACTATCTCCCCATAGAAATGAATGGGGGAAATTTAAAAATGTTGAACAAATGTTTTAAAAACAGGTTTAAAAATATGAAAAACATGAAAAAGCATGTTGTAAAAATGTAAAGACATTGGGGTCGATTCCGATTCGGGCCGGAAAAAGCACCGACCGACTCGGAGCCGGAAAAATTACCGACCGACACGTACCAGTGGCGCCCGACACGCCAAGTACGATGCAAGCCGCGATAAATCCGACCGACACGTCAGGAAACCAAGCCGACCGACCGAGCCGCTCGGAAAATAGCAATCCGGCCGGAAAAACACGCGAATCCAACCGACCGACACGCACCCGGAACAAATCCGACCGAATCGTACCCGCCAACTCCAACCCGCAAAGTACGATGCAAGGCGCGAAATACACGACCGAGTCGGACGGAGGACAAGCCGTACGACCGACACGCATACAAAACCGAGCCGAAGCAACACAATACACCGCGACCGACGCGTACGCAGCATACAAAACTGCACAAACACAGCGTGAACGAAACGGAAAACACCGTACGAGACCAATGCAGGGTCCGACTCGGTCACAAGAACGTTTCCAACATATACAAACAGCACAAAGGAAAAATCAACCAAAAAAAGGCCAAACAAGCAATTACCAAGCCAATAAATACTGGGGGGTGGGGACAGAGAACAAAGACACACCCACAACTCCACCTATATAAAGGACACAAATCACTACCATGAGCCTTTGCAAATGCCATTTCACTGCCAGCACCCAAGAGAAAGCAACCACACACCCACAGCTCATCCCTCACACAAGCCACACACCATCAGCACACCAACAAATACCTACCTCACATACACCCAGCACAACACACACCCACACACCCTCACCTGCACACCAACACACACATCACCCACCATCACCACCCATCACCATGCCCCCCAAGAAGAATCACAAGTTCCTAGATTGTGAATTGGAAGTCCTGGTAGACGAGATCCTCAGGGTAGAGCCACAGCTGTTTGGCACATTGGTCCAACAGACCCCCATGTCACAGAAAACCAAGATGTGGGAGAGGATCATCAACAGGGTGAACGCCCAATCACCATGTCGGCGCACAAAGACCGACATCCAGAACAGGTGGTATGACGTGCGCAGGAGGGTACGGAAACTGCTGAAGCAAGACTACATCAACAGCCAACACACCGGCAGTGGCCCTCCTGCCAAGCCAATATACCTCAGGCCCTGGGAGGAGAAGGTGCGGGCCATCCTACCGCCAGTGAGCATATATGGACTAGAGGACATCCCAGAGCCTGGTGAGTACACAACAAATGTACACAATATACTGCCACAAAACACACACATCACTGTCAAGGGGAGAGTCAAACCATGCACTCATAGCAATTACACAGCAACTAGAACAGAATCATCCCAAAATGTGTATGTCAGTCAGATAAACACAACACATGCCATCCAAAAAGTCACATCCAACTGTGCCAACACATGTACAAACACAACCACAACTACAGCTAGGCAGTGGCACAAATAGAACTAACACACACATCCACACATGTAGCCACCACAACAACACCAACACACAGTGAAGACCACTCAAAGGAAGGAATTCTGTGTATGCTGGCCAAGTCAGTGTAGCCAATAGCATCATGGGAGTCGCAGTCACACATATTGCCCCCCCACAACTGTCCCATCAACACCACCATGAACCATGCGCACATCACAGGGAGTGGAGAAGGACTCACAAGATGGCTGACACTGGCTACTGCTGTGAGGAGCACAAGGCCCTGCTGGCAACTGTGCACCAACAAACAGCAGGACACCACTGACTGACATCCTGAGAGACAACTTACACTCCCTGCAATGCAAGCACGTTCCATGGTGGGATATCTGGCTGGCTGGGTGGGAAGGTGGACTTGCAGCACTGACCATAGTCACCAGCACCTCCCCTCACACCCCCCCCAACACAAACTCCACAGTACCCACCTGGTAGAATGCAATGCCCTCCATCCTAACACAAGATCCCACAAAGCACCACCACCCTGGGTTATGTTGTGTGAAGCACAGGGACACTCTTGGGACTCTTAGCCAAACAACTGCCAGGACAACACTCCCAGCCATCCTGTCAGCACAGCCAGCCCACCCCACAGGGAAGCAGAGTCAAAAGGAAGGAAGCATGGGCATGCTGGGAAGGGGGTGGAGGCAATAGCATGATGGGAGTCGTAGTCACAGACATTGCTCAGCCTCACAACTGGCCCATCAACACCACCCTGAACCATGCTCACATCACAGGGAGTGGAGAAGGACTCACAAGATGGCTGACACTGGCTACTGCTGTGGGGAGCACAAGGCCCTGCTGCCAACTGTGCACCAACAAACAGCAGGACACCACTGACTGACATCCTGAGAGACAACTTACACTCCCTGCAATGCAAGCACGTTCCATGGTGGGATATCTGGCTGGCTGGGTGGGAAGGGGGACTTGCAGCACTGACCATAGTCACCAGCACCTCCCCTCACACCCCCCCCAACACAAACTCCACAGTACCCACCTGGTAGAATGCAATGCCCTCCATCCTAACACAAGATCCCACAAAGCACCACCACCCTGGGTTATGTTGTGTGAAGCACAGGGACACTCTTGGGACTCTTAGCCAAACAACTGCCAGGACAACACTCCCAGCCATCCTGTCAGCACAGCCAGCCCACCCCACAGGGAAGCAGAGTCAAAAGGAAGGAAGCATGGGCATGCTGGGAAGGGGGTGGAGGCAATAGCATGATGGGAGTCGTAGTCACAGACATTGCTCAGCCTCACAACTGGCCCATCAACACCACCCTGAACCATGCTCACATCACAGGGAGTGGAGAAGGACTCACAAGATGGCTGACACTGGCTACTGCTGTGGGGAGCACAAGGCCCTGCTGCCAACTGTGCACCAACAAACAGCAGGACACCACTGACTGACATCCTGAGAGACAACTTACACTCCCTGCAATGCAAGCACGTTCCATGGTGGGATATCTGGCTGGCTGGGTGGGAAGGTGGACTTGCAGCACTGACCATAGTCACCAGCACCTCCCCTCACACCCCCCCAACACAAACTCCACAGTACCCACCTGGTAGAATGCAATGCCCTCCATCCTAACACAAGATCCCACAAAGCACCACCACCCTGGGTTATGTTGTGTGAAGCACAGGGACACTCTTGGGACTCTTAGCCAAACAACTGCCAGGACAACACTCCCAGCCATCCTGTCAGCACAGCCAGCCCACCCCACAGGGAAGCAGAGTCAAAAGGAAGGAAGCATGGGCATGCTGGGAAGGGGGTGGAGGCAATAGCATGATGGGAGTCGTAGTCACAGACATTGCTCAGCCTCACAACTGGCCCATCAACACCACCCTGAACCATGCTCACATCACAGGGAGTGGAGAAGGACTCACAAGATGGCTGACACTGGCTACTGCTGTGGGGAGCACAAGGCCCTGCTGCCAACTGTGCACCAACAAACAGCAGGACACCACTGACTGACATCCTGAGAGACAACTTACACTCCCTGCAATGCAAGCACGTTCCATGGTGGGATAACTGACTGGGTGGGTGGGTGGGTGGGAAGGAGGTCTGGCTGTCAACCAAACACAAGCAATGCAGACCATGTTCACACCCCAGAGAATACATAGAAATGCCCAAATAATGCAGGACAATGTGCCACACCAATATCAACCCCTGACTGTGACGACTTAGGACAATACAATGTACAGGCCCGCACCCCGAGGCACAGTCACAACTGTCAGGTGTGTCAACCACTGATGCCTGCAGAAACATGACATACATTGTTTGTGTCTCCCAAAAACAGGTGATGATAGGGACACAGCAGCAGACGCTGAGGAGTCCCAGTCCCAGGCTCAAGAGGATGCCGAGCTCACTGGCGTCGTACAGCCTCTGTCCTCCTCGGACGATGAAGAACAACCTGGCACATCCGGTGCAAGTCAACATGCTGCACCAGCAGGACCACCAGCTGCAGCACCAGCAGGTCCACCAGCTGCACCCCCTGCACCCACCCCTCCAACGACTGTCACCACGAATACCATCCCTGCCGACATGGACAGAATAAGGAACAACACCAGCGCAGTGACCCTGGACCAACCTGGGGCCATGGACACCACCACCACCACCAACCCCCAAGGTGGACCAGGGTTATCTGTGCGTGCAACTGCACACACTGCACATGTCAGCAGGGGTGGTGGGAGGGGTGGGAGACAGAGGTCGCTGCTTGCAGACGTTGCTGGTGTGCATGAAGACCCACAACTGGTACGCATAGCTGATGCGTACCAGTCCAGCACCGGAGAGCTCAGCCAGGTAGTGGGGCTCCTCAGAGACATCAAACAGCAGCAGGCTGCCCATCATGCCCGCTTGGACTCCCACATGTCCCACGTGGAGTCACACATGTCACGTGTGGACTCCCACATGTCACGTGTGGACTCCCACATGACCCGCGTGGAGTCCAAGTGGGATGTACTACATGAGATGACGGCGGTGCACAGGGACATTTTACAATGCCTCCGCCAGATGAACAGCAACCAGTCCACACCTCCCTGTGTGCCAACAACATCTGGTACCGAACAAACTGCAACTGCCACAGGGAGGGAGGAGGACTCTGGCAGAGAGTCCCCTGCACCGCAGCAGCCTGCACTTGAGGGCCCCCCCCAAGAAGAGGGGTCGTCCGAGGAGGGGAAAGTGAGAGGCTGATGGCCAAGCGCAACTCCCAGGAAGCCTGAACCTGTTCTGGATTTTCGCCTTTGTGCACAGACTGTTCACCCTGTTGATGGCAACACTACTCCCACACATTGCATGGGGAGTACAAGTTGGAACAATGTGTCAGACAACTGTGGCCCCGATACTGGGGATCCTGTCTACCTGGACTTTCTATTCATCTAGGAACTTGGGATTGCAAGATTCATGTACAGCACAATCCATCCTATGCACTATTATCACAGATGTATCACAATAAACACAATAATACACCATACTTGCCTCTGTCGTGATTCCAACGTGGGTGCTGTTATGGGGATGATGAACAGCAAAATTACACTGTGTATGCGAACTGCAACAGCAAGGACAACACAGGCATGTGAGTACAGGCAACGTGACACATATGAGGGAGACACACCACCAGGGCTACACAACACATACACACCTAGGCCATCTGACTCATTGCCTACACTGATGTTGCCAGGGAAGACGGTGCAATGCACAGACACCACACCCATTCCCAGTTGTAGTCAAGTAGCCCACAGGTGCAGTAAGCAAATGGCAGTCAAATGTGTGACCACAGACAACGCACATCACTAAGTGAAGCACAGGTTTATTACACAGTAGCAACATGCCGTAACCACTACAGATGCAAGGTAACCCCACCTGGTAGCGGGCACACAGTCAACAACTGTAGACAGAAGGAAGTCCATGGGTGTGGCGCACATCACCTGTAGGGACACAACAGCTACCAGCCTGGATGTGCAATCACGTCGTCGGTGGACACAGTTGACCAAACGAATCTGAAAGTACCCTGTGAAGGACAGAAATGACACACAGTCAAAAGCAATGCAGTACAGGACAGAACAGCAAAACTCATGCACAATACATGTTACAAGATACCCACCCAGAACCAAGTTAGCATGTCAACACTGTTGGGGAGTACAGCCCACCTGTCACCACACATCGCAACACACATCCTGTCAAGTAGCCCATGGACACACTCCAACAGCACCAGAGCACCACCCACACATCATGCCAACTCACATCATTCACATGACACCTCAGGATACTCACATTCAGCTAAAGAAGTTGGTGATGAGCTGTGTGCGGACATCACCATCACCATCATCATCATCATCGTCACTGGCATCGTGGTCCAGGCCAGGATCCTCCACAGGTGGCGGATGTTGGTCATCGTCATCCTGGATGAGAGGCAACTCCTTCCGCACTGCCAGGTTGTGGAGCATGCAGCAGACGATGATAATCTTGCACACTTTCGCAGGGGCATATGGGAGGGACCCTCCGGTCTTGTCCAGGCAGCGGAAGCGGCTCTTCAGGAGACCAAAGGTCCGCTCAATCACTCTCCTGGTCCGACCATGTGCCTCATTGTAGCGCATCTGGGCAGGTGTCACAGGGTTCCTGAGGGGTGTCAGCAACCACGGCATGTTGGGGTATCCCGAGTCACCTACGGACAGACAAGTGCACATCAGCTGACTTGGAAAAGTGGGCGGAATACTACAGATCAGATCACACACAATGGCACAAAGTCAGTACACACCGACAAGCCAGGCACGCTGGTTCTGCATCTGTGCCATCAACCTGGGGATGCGACTACTCCTCATCACAAAGGCATCGTGTGCTGAACCAGGGAAACGGGCACACACGTGTGTGATGGTCATGTCTGCAAGACACACCACCAGTGCATTGACCGAGTGGTAGTGCTTGCGGTTCCTGTAGGCCTGCTCCTGGGCCTGTGGTGGTACCAAAGCCACATGTGTCCCATCAATGGAGCCAATGACATGCGGCATCCTCCCCAGGGCATAAAAGTCACTCTTCACGTCAGTGAGTCGTCGCAGTCTAGGGAAATAGATGTACCGGTTCAGGAAGAGCAACATTGCCGCCAAGAAATCGCGGAGCACACGGCTGAACATGGTCTGTGACATCCCACCAGCAGACGCCACAGTATGTTGGAAGGTACCGGTGGCAAAGAAGTGTAGGGCTGCCATCACCTTCACCTTGGGGGTCAGCGCTGTAGGATACGGCCGGCCAGGCTGCAAATGTGGGGACAACTGCACTGCCAAATCCTCAATCAGCTGCCTGGTGAAGCGGTACCGTCGGATGCTGTCCCGTTCCACCATCGTTGCCAGGTCTGGGAATGGCCGATGGACAGCAGGAGCCCTGCAGTGCAGAGGAGAAGTAAGCAAGATCGTCAGTCACCCCACATGTGCGGCATTGAACACACTCAAGATCCCAACATACATCATCATGAGGCACAACTACATGAAGTGTGCAGTACCGGAACGACATGTATGGTACATACATGGCCAACATCTGTCAACACGGTCCTACAGGTGGCATCAATTTGTCCCAGGTTGGCCCATTGGATATCATGATGCTGTGTCACAGTCACCCCCCAGTGACATGTGAGGACAGATGTGCCCCAGGCACCACAGCTCAATGACAGGCACATTCCCAGGGACCCTGTAATGCCACATGGACACTGGCATCACCTGGAGTATCATGTGTACACCACAACAAAACAAACATGACCCCCACAGGTAGTGGCCACACTTGCCATGGCAGGAGAGCCATGGACGTCTGTGACACACACGCACAACATCAGAGTCCATGCACACACAACGTGGATGTGGAGACTGTCTCCCATTGTGCACATGAAATCAGAGACATTGTAAACACTACATGCACAAAGACTGTGGAGGGCCATCACTATTGTGCCACTGGGACACCCTGGCTCAAACATACCGTCCCACATGGGACTCACGGGGTATGTGACATGACATACACAAACACCACTGTGAAATGTGACCATGGCACATGCACAGATATGAACAGTTGCACATCACAGTGGTCACGTACACGTAACACCCAGGATCCTGTCCCCATTAACACGTGCACAGCCTGGGGGTGGCTGCCCACAGGTGACACCCACAGGACAACATGTACACCAACATACACACAATAGGAAATGCAGCCTTACATGCCTTATGATAAGGTTTGGACAGGCTGTCGTGATGTAGGTGTGCCCCTCACTCCCTGGGAGCTATCTGTGGCTGGCATATGTCCATCTGAGACAGGCATGCTGACATATGCCAGTCACATGTACAGTGATGCGTTGAACAGCAATGGACCGATCGGTGCCTCCGGCCGGCCCATTGCATTCAATGTGTGCGGGTACGCGTTGTACCCCTGTGCGCGTTGTACTGCAATGGACCGATCGGTGCCTCGGGCCGGCCCATTGCATTCAATGTGTGCGGGTACGCGTTGTACCCCTGTGCGCGTTGTACTGCAATGGACCGATCGGTGCCTCCGGCCGGCCCATTGCATTCAATGTGTGCGGGTACGCGTTGTACCCCTGTGCGCGTTGAACAGCAATGGACCGATCGGTGCCTCCGGCCGGCCCATTGCTTTCAATGTGTGCGGGCACGCGTTGTACCCCTGTGCGCGTTGAACAGCAATGGACCGATCGGTGCCTCCGGCCGGCCCATTGCTTTCAATGTGTGCGGGTACGCGTTGTACCCCTGTGCGCGTTGAACAGCAATGGACCGATCGGTGCCTCCGGCCGGCCCATTGCTTTCAATGTGTGCGGGTACGCGTTGTACCCCTGTGCGCGTTGTACTGCAATGGACCGATCGGTGCCTCCGGCCGGCCCATTGCATTCAATGTGCGGGTACGCGTTGTACCCCTGTGCGCGTTGAACAGCAATGGACCGATCGGTGCCTCCGGCCGGCCCATTGCTTTCAATGTGTGCGGGTACGCGTTGTACCCCTGTGCGCGTTGAACAGCAATGGACCGATCGGTGCCTCCGGCCGGCCCATTGCTTTCAGTATGTGCGGGTACGCGTTGTACCCCTGTGCGCGTTGAACAGCAATGGACCGATCGGTGCCTCCGGCCGGCCCATTGCTTTCAATGTGTGCGGGTACGCGTTGTACCCCTGTGCGCGTTGAACAGCAATGGACCGATCGGTGCCTCCGGCCGGCCCATTGCTTTCAATGTGTGCGGGTACGCGTTGTACCCCTGTGCGCGTTGTACCTCAATGGACCGATCGGTGCGCACCCATTGACAATGGGCTTGCCTGGCAACGGACGCGTTTTCGAATATTCGAACGAGTCGGTTGCTGGAAAATCAGTTGGTCACCCACAACAATGTTGCAAAATCATGTATGTCATGAAGTTGAAATTTTGAAGGATGCTGTGGGCGTGTTTTGGTGCTGCTATTCCATGGATTGGCCAGATTCAGAAGATGCAAACGACTTGGACCTATCACTTTGGACACAAGGGACAGTATCTGCCTCTCCAGCACATATATATTGCTGCATGTTCCCCTGAGAGCCCACTTGCCTGCACTACATGCTCCAGGACGACATCTGCCACTGCACTGCTGCTGTCTCTGCCCCTCTGGACCCTGCAATGGCACGTACTGTGGATGAGAGCCCCAGCCTTCAGCCTTGAAGAGAACCAGGCCCTGCTGGACAGCCTACTTCCACAGTACAGCAAGCTGTATGGGACACCAGGGGAGCAGGTGAGTGTTCTGTGCACTGCCTTTCTGAATGTGCATTTTGTCTGACTAGCAAGGCTGAGAGTCAGCACACCACTGGCTAGCAGGCTCACTGAGTAGTTGTCACCCCCATAGTGTGTAGTGACTTGCACTGGACAGGTATGGTGCAGTGACAGTGCTTCTGAACAGGGTTTTACTCCCCATGCAATGATACCATGTAGTGACTTCTGGAAAACTGTCCATGGGCAGCCGTGCACTGCCTGGGTACACCATGTGCCCCTGTGATTGCGACATGTATATGCAACTGTGTCATGCACGGATATGTTGCATGTGTAGTAATGGCCTTATCACTTTGTCATCCTGACAGGCTTCTGCCCATCGGAAGCATGAGATCTGGAAGGACATCGTCCGGGCTGTCCGGTCCGTGGGGGTCTACAAGCGCCGGATCCGCAACTGCCAAAAGAGGTGGCAGGACCTTCGGGGCTGGACCCGGAGGATTGCACGGGTCCAGCTGAAGCTGTCGCCTCCTCGCAGGAGGGGCGGAACACGGACCCTGACCCCCACATGCTCAGGATCCTGGCGGTGGTCTTTCCAGACCTGGATGGGCAGCTGAAGGCCAGAGAGCAGCAAGGAGGGGTGAGTCAAAGACTGCACTGTGTACTCTGTCTAACATGCTATGTGCCCTCCTCGGGCCAGGTTGAACTGCCACAGTACAGCAGTCATGTTGTCCAGGAGCCATGTCCCTCTATTGTGCACTGCCCACTCCTCATCTGATACCCAGGTGTGGCCCTTACATGCAGGGAATTCTGTCACTTAGGACTGTGTCCTTGCAGTTTGCTTGACTCAAGGTGGGAGACAGCATCTGTTTCCCTGACTCTGTGGTGGGCATCATGGGTGGGTCCATTGCTTACACAATGCCTGTATTCTGACATGTATTCAGCGTGTTACTTTGATCTGTGGTCCAATTGCTGAGCTGATCCACCACATGTGGCTGGGGTACCTGGCACACACCCATGCTGCGGGTGGGAACAATGTTTGGGCCCCAGGAGTATGTATATGACGTGTGTCACACATACTTAGCCAGCTGCCTACAGTCCAGGGCTCATCCCTCATTCATGTGGGGCTGGACAGTCATGCCTACTCCAGGCCATACAATACACTCTGTACTCCCACTCCCGTGTATCAGAGGACACATTGTGCACAGTGATTTGACCCCTCAGGTGTCTGCCTCTGTGTCAGTGTGCTGTGGATTAGTCGCCAGGACTGCTGTGGAGTTTCTTGGTAGGGGCTCAGCATGCCACTGGAGATGTGACCATAGGAGACGATACTTGTGTGACACATAGGTGTCTGATCAGCTGCCCATGCAGACTGGGGCATGTAAATGTGAAGTTCAGGCAGCTGTTCCCCATGCACAGCAGAGTGTGAGGGGCTCAGGTTCAGAGGGTAGTGTCACAGGTCTCCCATATGTCCAATAGGTATGACCTGGACAGATGAGGGTTAAGAGGATGTGTTGTGGGGGGATGTACATGTGCACTTGTGCAGCTCCAGGACTTGCATTCCCCATGACCTACTATTGTGACACAGTGCAGAGTGTTGTTGTCTGGCTGCAAAGTCATACATCACTGAGACAGTGATGTATGACTTAGCAGTCATGCCTCCGCCATGGCATGTGTCTACTGATTGGTGATCCTGCAGGGGAGTGACATGTGCTACATGCACACCATAGTGGCGCTGGCTATCAGGACATGGGTGCATCATGGTGTCTGTCGCTGGTATGCATCACATGCATTTCCTATTTGACTCTGGGCATCCCTTACATCCGTAAACCTGTACTGACTCAGTGGCAAGAGCTGTGATGTGTCCACACCGTGTCCTCTGCACTGTCCAACTACTGTGTACTTGGTGCATGTGTCAACACTGGGGTGTTGCAATCCAACAGACACCAGACAGATGGGTGCAAGGCCATGTGGGATGTGAGTGCCATGCTTGGCATCAGACTGACAATTGACTTCTCCTGTTCAATTAGTGCACTTTTAGCAATGTACAACTAATGATGCCAGGGCTTGCTCTGTGATGTGCTGTGCTCACAGTGGTGTGTGCGTTATGTGCAGGTGACTGATGTCTGTCTGTTTCCCCATTGTTTGCAGATACATCCACGGCCACGGAAGGGGACAGCTCCACGGACCAGGAGGAGCCGGAGAGCCAGACTGGGTCAGCAGCCGAGGAGTGGTCGGAGGGACCCAGTGGCACGGAGGGAGAGGGGAGCCACACCGAGGAGTCCTCAGCAGCATCCACCTCAGCTGAGGACCAGAGCAACTCGGAGGATGACTCCCTTGTGGAGGCGGGTGTCAGCAGCCACCACACCCCAGCTAGTGTTGCTGTCCCCGCCACCACCAGCACCACCACCGCCCTCCCATCGGCTCCCATTCCCCAGGTCCGTGGAGGCTCCCATGTCCGGGAGCGTGTCTCCTTTGGGCCAGGCACCGCACCCCCTGCCCCTGTGTCCCCTGCTGCCCTGAGTGAGGAGTCTGTGTACCTCCTTCGCCAGCTCCATGTAGGGCAGACAGCCATGCTGAGTGTCCTCCATGCGCACACCGCGCTGTTGACTCAGCTGGTGTCGTTCATGGAGGGCATCTCATCGGGCATGTCTGACCTACAGAGGGGCAATAGGTCCATGGACTCCTCCCTGACGGCAGCAGTGTCCCTCCTCAAACGGTCCCTCACCCCTCCTGCCTCTGCTCCATCCACACTCCCCAGCACCTTACCCATCCCAGGCACACACACACTGGCACACACCAGCACACACACATCCAGCACACTGACACACACGCCAATGACAAAACGCACACGCACGCACATTCAGGGGACTGAAGCCAGACTCACAGGGGATGGGGCCCTGGAACACACACACGCATCCACATGCACTGCGCAGTCCTCAGTTCCCTCTCCCTCCAAAGCACCCTCCCTTGCCTCACCTGCAACCCCAAAGTCACAGCAGCTCTTCCTCTGTGACCTCGGCCTCTTCCCCACCGATGATGCTGCTCCAGCATCCCGGGGGAAGAGGAAGCCCACCCACACGGAGCAGAGTGCCCCTCGCCCCCGGACACCCTCCCCCAGGCGCAGACGGACTGAGGCCCCCACCCGCAAGTCCCCCGGAGTGCTAAGAGCAAGACCCCGCCACCGCCCTGCAGCTCAGGCACAAGGTCTCCGTCCTCCATCCCTCAGGCCCCCACTGCACAGGTGCCCCCACCACACCCTGCCCCAGGTTCCCCCACCCACAGATATACCATCCCCAAGATGCTCCGGCCTTCTCCCCTGCCACTTGCTCTCCCAGCACCACACCCCCCGCTGCGCTTGTCTGTGCCACTGATGTGGTGAGGGTGTCCCCCCCTCTGTCCAACCCACCTTGCCTGTTCCCCATTCTCCTCCCCTGGAGGTAGGCACTGCAGTGGAGTCCACTACCGCCCTGTCTGACTTGGGCACTGCAGTGGCGGACCTGTCCACCCCATCTGCAGGGTCCACTGCAGTTGTGCCGGCACCCACGACATCTGTGTCATGCCCCCCAGTTGTGCCGGCACACACCATGTCAGACACCTCCACTGCAGTTGTCAGTGGCTCTCCAGCACCCACCACCCCTTCCCTGACTCCCCTGGTGAGCCCTGATCCTGTCCCTGCGGTGCCTGGCCTGCCCCCGGTTGCCCCTCCTAGTGGATTGTCCCTGGTATTGTGCAGGCATGCGTAGGGTGACATCTGCCAGTGTCACCCTGTTTGAACTTTGACAATGGACTGGCCATTGGCCTTTGCTCTTTTTTCAGGACTTCGTTTGGCCTCAACACATATGCTGAATAAAGCAACTTTCTTTTCTCTAGTGCTCATGCTTCAGATGTACATGTTGTTGGTGCAGCTAACCATGCCCTTGCTGCAGTGATGGTGATATCTGGTCTCATGATTATGAAGTGTTACTGTGCAGGAACCCATGTGGTCCAGGGGGAATGTGTCCTATCATGTGGTGTATCCATGTCATCAATAGCAGCATCTGAGGGTGTCATGTGTTCAGTATTTGGCAATGGGTTTCCTACTTACATTGGCAATTTCATATCTGTGGCTTCCACCCCTGCACATCTGTTGTGCCTGCCATCGTTGCATTTGTCTACTTCCCTGACCGTGTTGCCATCTCCAGTGGACATGCAGGTTTGGGCATCAATGGGGAGGGACTCATTCGTGTAGTCAGTGAACATTGCTATACAAGTGTGTTGGATCTGTGCTGATGATTCCGTTGGCACATCCATGACCAGGCTGATGTGATGGGAGCCCTCATTTGGTGCTAATTGTTGATTGTGTGACCAAGTGCTCAGCTGACATGATGGGGCCCTACTGAGGCAACATATGGCACAGCTTTCCTCACACAGGAGTGGAGTCCCCTCATGGCAGTGTGTACACGTGTGACATTGCCTGCGCCCAAGGTGTGTGTTGTATGTGCATGTCTGTGTGTTCACTTTCATTCATCTGCGCATGCTGTGATCCCTAGTGTTGTACCTGTTTGTGATGCTTGCTGACTTGAGCTATGTTCCCCCAAAGTCTTCTCCCTGTGTTCTCTGTGATGTGGGTGCATGGCACATTACTGGTCATCAGGGTGTCACCCATAGGTGTGTTTGCTGTCAGGGCAGAGTTTGTGTGCTGACGCAGATGGGTCACAGTCAGGTTTCCCTTTGGCACTTGTTGTTTGCCCCTGTCATGTGATTTCCAGTTTGTGTTATCTTTCAGTGATTGTGACACGTTGTGTGTGTGACTGCTGGCACTCCTTAGGGTCCGGGCTGCAATGTTGGTTGTTGTCTATGTGTGTTCTTTGTGGGTGACCTTGGCTTCTTCATTGGTGTGTGACTGTGGCTGGGATCCCATTGGTTGGTGTGGTATTGCCGTCATGTCCATGTACAGCGTAGTGTGCAGTGTGTCAGACATTCAGGAGTCTTGTTGAGTGTCCATGTGTGATGTGTTTCTACACCTTGGTTCCCACCCACCACCCTGGAATAGTCATGGGTGCATGTGCAATGTCACCAGTGCATGTGTACTTCACTGCTGCACATTGTTGGAGGTCGAGGGGTGTGGTCTTGAGTGTGTGCAGATGAGAGTTGTTGCCCGGCTAGTCCCCTGCCTCCATGTTGGCCTTGGCTTACTGGCCATGCTGATTGATTTGTGCTTGTGTAGGTGTGATGGTAGTTAGTTGCTCAGGACACCTGACTGTGGTTCACAGTGTGAACGACATTTAGCTTTGTCATCACAGTGGTATTTTTATTCAGCCCAGGGTCACCACATTGTGGGGGCCCTGGGGGTGGTGCTGTGGTGTGTCTGTGACTTGCTGTGTCAGTTGTTGTTCCTACGTGCCTGTGTGACATGTGTGTTTTGTGCTCCCTCTCACCTGTCAATGCCTGCTTGCCCACATAGGGGATTTGGATCCATGAGTTACCTTAGTGTGGCAGTGTATGCACATCTGTATGATTGGTATTCAGCTCTCCTCATGTGTTGTGTTGTTGCCTGGGGACACTGGCACCCCCACCCCTCACCTGCTGTGTATGATGACAGTGTTGGTCTGCCTGTTTGTGTTTGTGCATCTGCACCACTGCATTGGCATATCTTGGGTGTGCCATTGGCTGTATGTTGTTTGGTGTGTTTCCCCTGCTGTCCCTGGGACTCCTAGGTCATCGGTCAGCACAGTGATCATGGTTTGTGTGTCCCATTGCTGCCATGGTATGGTATCTGTTCACCTCACATCTGCTGTCTCCACAGGGTATCTGCATTTGTGTGCCCATTGGTGCAAATATGTGGTTCTGCATTCTGATGGTCACTTCTGTCATTGTGTCATTGATGACTGTTGACGGTCTCAGCCCCCATGGGTGTTGTTTGTCTGCACATGGCCAAAGGAATGTTTCATTTGCACTGCAGTATTTGGCTCCCCCAATTTATGTTGCAATGGGACACATACACTACTTTGCCACAGATGAGTTTTTGGTTCTGTGACCAGGAATGATCCATGCAGTTTGGCAGTTGCAGCTCTTTCTTTGTCAACAATTACCTTTTGGTCACTGTGATGATGAGGGTGTAGACCCCATTGCCACAATGGTCAAAATGTGCTTCAGCTATGGACCCCACACTTGCCTTTTGGTCACTGTGATGATGGGGGTTTAGGCCCCATTGCCACAATGGTCATGGGCTGCTTGCATTGTGGGTGCCACACACATATATGTGTGGCACATGTGCTAGGGGGTCACATTGTATGTTCAAAGTCATGTTCGGTGTTGTAGGCATTTGACACAGCCTGCTCACACGCTTGTCATGGTGGTGGGGGGATGTCTTAATCTTGCATTCCCTAAGTTGTGGAGTGCTTGTTGTGTCATGCATTGTCCATCCTATGAGTGGGGGTGGTAGTAGTGGTAGGCATCCAGCCCCCTGGCTAAGGGTGGTAGTAGTGGTAGGCTTCCTGCCCCCTGGCTAAGGGTGGTAGTAGTGGTGGGCATCCTGCCCCCCTGGGTGAGGGTGGTAGTAGTGGTAGGGCATCCTGCCCCCTGGCTAAGGGTGGTAGTAGTGGTAGGCATCCAGCCCCCTGGCTAAGGGTGGTAGTAGTGGTGGGCATCCTGCCCCCTGGGTGAGGGTGGTAGTAGTGGTGGGCATCCTGCCCCCTGGCTAAGGGTGGTAGTAGTGGTGGGCATCCTGCCCCCTGGGTGAGGGTGGTAGTAGTGGTAGGCATCCTGCCCCCCTGGGTGAGGGTGGTAGTAGTGGTAGGCATCCTGCCCCCTGGCTAAGGGTGGTAGTAGTGGTAGGCTTCCTGCCCCCTGGCTAAGGGTGGTAGTAGTGGTGGGCATCCTGCCCCCCTGGGTGAGGGTAGTAGTAGTGGTAGGCATCCAGCCCCCTGGCTAAGGGTGGTAGTAGTGGTGGGCATCCTGCCCCCTGGGTGAGGGTGGTAGTAGTGGTAGGCATCCTGCCCCCGTGGGTGAGGGTGGTAGTAGTGGTGGGCATCCTGCCCCCCTGGGTGAGGGTGGTAGTAGTGGTGGGCATCCTGCCCCCTGGCTAAGGGTGGTAGTAGTGGTGGGCATCCTGCCCCCTGGGTGAGGGTGGTAGTAGTGGTGGGCATCCTGCCCCCTGGCTAAGGGTGGTAGTAGTGGTGGGCATCCTGCCCCCTGGGTGAGGGTGGTAGTAGTGGTAGGCATCCTGCCCCCTGGGTGAGGGTGGTAGTAGTGGTGGGCATCCAGCCCCCTGGCTAAGGGTGGTAGTAGTGGTAGGCTTCCTGCCCCCTGGCTAAGGGTGGTAGTAGTGGTGGGCATCCTGCCCCCTGGGTGAGGGTGGTAGTAGTGGTAGGCATCCTGCCCCCTGGCTAAGGGTGGTAGTAGTGGTAGGCATCCAGCCCCCTGGCTAAGGGTGGTAGTAGTGGTAGGCATCCAGCCCCCCTGGGTGAGGGTGGTAGTAGTGGTAGGCATCCTGCCCCCCTGGGTGAGGGTGGTAGTAGTGGTGGGCATCCAGCCCCCTGGCTAAGGGTGGTAGTAGTGGTAGGCTTCCTGCCCCCTGGCTAAGGGTGGTAGTAGTGGTGGGCATCCTGCCCCCTGGGTGAGGGTGGTAGTAGTGGTAGGCATCCTGCCCCCTGGCTAAGGGTGGTAGTAGTGGTAGGCATCCAGCCCCCTGGCTAAGGGTGGTAGTAGTGGTGGGCATCCTGCCCCCTGGGTGAGGGTGGTAGTAGTGGTAGGCATCCTGCCCCCCTGGGTGAGGGTGGTAGTAGTGGTGGGCATCCTGCCCCCTGGCTAAGGGTGGTAGTAGTGGTGGGCATCCTGCCCCCTGGGTGAGGGTGGTAGTAGTGGTAGGCATCCTGCCCCCGTGGGTGAGGGTGGTAGTAGTGGTGGGCATCCTGCCCCCCTGGGTGAGGGTGGTAGTAGTGGTGGGCATCCTGCCCCCTGGCTAAGGGTGGTAGTAGTGGTGGGCATCCTGCCCCCCTGGGTGAGGGTGGTAGTAGTGGTGGGCATCCTGCCCCCTGGCTAAGGGTGGTAGTAGTGGTAGGCATCCTGCCCCCGTGGGTGAGGGTGGTAGTAGTGGTGGGCATACTGCCCCCTGGGTGAGGGTGGTAGTAGTGGTGGGCATCCTGCCCCCTGGCTAAGGGTGGTAGTAGTGGTAGGCATCCTGCCCCCCTGGGTGAGGGTGGTAGTAGTGGTGGGCATCCTGCCCCCTGGCTAAGGGTGGTAGTAGTGGTAGGCATCCTGCCCCCCGTGGGTGAGGGTGGTAGTAGTGGTAGGCATCCTGCCCCCTGGCTAAGGGTGGTAGTAGTGGTAGGCATCCAGCCCCCTGGGTTGGGGTGGTGGCGCGCATTCAGGCCCCTGTGTGCATATGTGGCATTGGTGATGGGCATCCCGCCCCTATGGTGCTGCTGTTGCTGGTGTAAGTATATTCAGATTCCCAGTGTATGTGTGTGATGTGTCGTGTACGTGTTGTATGTGTTTTGTGGTTGGTGTCTGACTTACCTTCTGCGCCGTACGCGTCCGTGCCTGTTCCGGTAGTAGATGTAGAATATTGGTATGATCGGGACGAAGGGATTCATGGTTGGTTCGTGTCGTTCGTCCTTCTCGTTGCTTCGCGTCGTCCTCGTCGCTTGGCTTCGTCCTCGTCGCTCGCTTCGTCCTCGTCGCTCGCGTCGTCCTCGTCTGTGCTGTGTCTCGCCTCGTAGCCGTGGATCGTGTTGTGGCGCGATTCGGAGCTTATGTGCGCCTCTCCCGGATGCTTTGACGTGCCGTGCGTAGCGACGGGTTCGGGCGCGTACGGAAAGCGCATCGTACTTGTCCGGCCGGACGGGGCTGCATTTTCCTTCCGTGCGACTCGATTCGGCGTTTCCGGATTCGCCTCGGTCGGAGAACAGGACCTGGTTTGGGTGAGTACGGCTCGGCCGGAATTTTTGCTGTTGTGCGCATCGTACTTGCTCGCTCGGTGTGCTGTACGGATCGGTCGGGAAACTGGCTTTCGCATGGCTTTTTCCCGACCGAATAGTATTGGGTGCGCCTCCGACCGAGATCGGAATCGGCCCCATTGTTAAGTATAAATGAAATAATAGTATAAAATATTATACTATTATTTAATATATACTAAATAACGTATGTTAAAATGATGCTATAAATATGTATATAAAACAATTTAGGAAAAGTTTAAAAAAGTTAAACGATGGAAATAAATAGCTGAACATGTACAACATGCAAAACTATCTATATATGATTTACAATTTGTATGAAATAAAAATTTATAAAATTGTGTTATTTATTTATCCATATGTAAATGTTTATTTGTAATTAAAAATATTTTTAAAAATGCAAAATTATATAGAAAATAAATGTTGAAAACATAAATAAGCTTATAAAAATGTGTTACATGTCTTTAATATATCAAAATGTGTAACATACAAATAACTATTTTTTATTATATTGCTAAATATCAACAATACTAATGAAATAACACAAACTATTTCTACTACATACAAATACAATTAAAACAAAGGATTGCACACTAAAAATATAAAATTGCATAATCACACTCTAACATAAACCATTTTTAACAAAGTGTTAGACACTGCTGGGGTGACAATTACTAATCGCACACCACCTTGTAACAATTTGAGGAAGGTGTTGGACACTAAAGGAGTAACATTTACTATTCACACTCCAATCTATACCAATTTGGGGAAAGTGTTGGACACCAGAGGGGTGACATTAACTATTCCCACTCCAATTTAAAACAATTTGGGGAAAGCGTTGGGCACTAAAGGGGTGACATTTACTATTCCCACTCCAATCTATTACAATTGGAGGAAGGTGTAGGACACTAAAGTGGTGACATATGCTATTTCCAGTACAATGTAAAACATTTTATGCAAGATGCAAACTAAAAAGTTTATATTCACAATATTCACTCCATGCTCACACAAAATTTAAGATATGTAAAATAAACAAAAATTTACTTTAAAAAACACAGTAACCAAAACAACAAACTTACATATTCATATTTAAACATTAAAATATAAAATATGTTTTTAACACTATTAATAATGAATGTATTTTTTAAATATCAACTACCATTCCTAAACGTGGAACCATAAAATAAGAAATAACATCATAATCCCAAATTAACAATCATTAAAAAATATATAACACCAATTCTTTAAAAATATAACAAATAAAAAAGTATGTAAAAATAATTTACTCTAATATAATTTTTATATATTTTTTAATTTAAAATTGAAGTTATTATTTACAATAAAATTAATATTTATTTCATTAATATAATTAATATATCTTTTAATTAATTAGTAATCATTATTTATAAAAATTATTACTGCCACAAAGTAAATGTACATATTTTAAAATATTAATTTGTTTATCATTAACATAATTAACATTACATTTAATTTTAAAATCTTCCCTCTCTTATCCCCTAAAAACCCACTATCCCAATGCAAAAAAATTATAAACGCGTTATTTTATACATTAATACAACAAAAAAGACTAACTTAAACAATTTTCTACTTAATACATTATCTTCCTAAAAATACAAATTTAAACAAATTAATAAACATATAGAATACAACACACTACAATTAAATACATGCAAAATAACAGTAATGTTATTACATACAATGATATTTTCTAAATCAATATTTTTTACCATAATATTAAAAACACTTAAAACAATATTTTTACCTTGATATTCCTATCAATGATATTCTGAACATCCCAATATTCTTGACACAATATTTTTGTATCATGATAGTTTTTTTCTGATATTTTGTCACTACCAAATATTGTACGGGTCAAAACGAAACCTAATGCAGAAGCAAATGAGTATGATAGCACAAACAAATAACATACTGAAACTTTATTTAAGATGTTAACGATTTTGGAGAGTGCTGACTTGACTTTAACGAAAGACAAGTGCAAATTTAAAATGGCATCCATAGATTATTTAGGTCACAATATAGCAAGGGTGGAATTTCTCCCTTAGTTAATTAAGGCCATTGAAGAGGCTCCAGAACCAAAGGACAAAGATCAACTAGGATAGATTCTGGGCCTCACAGAATATTATGACAAGTTCATGTCTTCATTTTCTGGTAGAACAAACATATGAGAGAGTTAATGAAAATAAATCAAAACATTTTTGTGCAATGGTGAATGTTCAAATTCAACAGTTTAAAAAAGGTCATTGCAGATGCTCCAGCTTTAAGTTGGTTTGACAACAAGGCCTCGATTACGATGTCAGGCGGACTTGAGTCCACCCAACACCGTCGCGGTCTCGGGACCGACCGACCTCCAGTCGGCGGTCCCGACACAGCTATTACGATGCGACCACACATGGTGCGGTTGAATACTCCCATTTCTCTATGGGAGCTTGGGTTATGGCCGGTTTACGGCCATAACACAAGCTCCCATAGAGAAATGGGAGATTGTGTTAATCCCTGCACCCCGTGGTGCCTGCCACAAGGTGCAGGAATCAACAAGGGGGCACCATAGGTGACCCTGTGGTCCCCAACCGGATGCCGCAAACAGAAGGGGGCCCTGCTAAGGGCTCCCATACACGCTTTCCGACAGGCTTTCCAAAACCGTGCATCGTAATATGGACGGCGTAAAACGCCGTCCATAGGGATTACGGGCCGGCTTCCGACTGGCCGACGGGCTCCTTAAGCCCATCGGAATCCAGCCGGAATGACCGGCCGGGTTCAATTCCGACCGGCTGTATTGTAATCAGCCGGTCGGAATTGATACCGACGATCACAGTCATAAAGCCTCCGACCTAAGGTCGGAGGCTTTACGACCGAGATCGTAATAGGCCCCCAAGTGTTACTCTGTAAGGGCGACTGATGCCAGCAACATAGGCATAGATGTGGTTCTACTATAAGATCTAATGGGAAAATTGACAACAACAGCATATGCATCTAGACCATTCAGAGGTGCTGAACAAAACTCTTCTACTTTATTGAGGCATTGAATATTTCAAGAAATATGTATATGGCACAAAGTTCAGAGTGAGAACTGACCATCCTCCTTTAGCAGAGTTGTTTACTACAAAAGGTTGTAGGTGGGCAACGCCCATAGTATTAAGATGTCAGAAAAAATTCCAAAGGTTCCACTATCCTGTGGAATATGTTCCCTGGGCCAGAAATAATCTGGCAGACTGTTTATCACATCTGCCCATCAGAGAAACCAATGATGTTTGTATTGAGGATTCAGACTTCAGTAGGGTGGCATTGATTTGTGAAGTATCTAGTGGTTGCTAGTGGATGTGTCACAGAGACCGAATGGAGAGAAGTGTGTGCAAGGGATGCAGTGATTCAGAAGGTTTTGAATTACACTAGGGCAAAATGAGCTAATAATAAAGTGTTAGATGAAGATGTGTTATCGTACTTTCATGATGCGGAAGGACAATCTGAACAGGATGTTGTGTTAATGCGGGGTAAGCTGTTGGTGGTTCCTGGGAAATTGAGGCAAACCATATTAGGCTTAGCTCACAAGGCGCCTCGAGAAATGAGTAGAATGAAAAGTAGAGTGAGCTGTGATTTCTGGTTGCTAAGCTTTGACAGACAAGTAGAAGAGAAAGTGGGGGTAATGTAAAGAGTGTGTCACAAGTGCCAAATCACAGAGGTTAATGGATTATACAAAATTACCAAGGTCTAGACCAGGTAGGTTTTGGGGCAGAATTTTGTTAGATATTGTTGGTTCTATGTGCTTATCCAAAAGTCAGCTTTTTTGCAGTTTTTTAAACAATCAAATGTCGTATGGCCATAAGTGAAAATGGTGAGACAGGCTATATCTAGAAATATTACTCAGTTTATGAATGAAGCTTTGGAGAAGGAGGGATTGTCAAAAAGCATCATGACTGATTATGGAGTACAAATAACATCATCAGAAATGAAATAATTCTTGTGAAGTCACAGAATCGAACATATAGACATATCAGTCTATTATCTCCAGAGCAGTGGTATTGTGGAGAGGTGGATAAGGGTCCTGAAAGAAGGGTTACAGTTGGCATTAGCAAATGAGTAAGATTGCCATCAAGCGATCAAAGGGTTACTTTGGGGATATTGCACTACTTCCAGAATTACTGGCGAGAATTCTCCCTTTGAAAAAATGAGGGGTAGATTTGCTGTGTGTTATTTAAAACAGATGTGAATGCTGGACGTAAAAGAAAAGACTAGAAGTCGTAAGCAAAGTTTAGGAAAACTATACGGTATTCTGGAACGTGTAAATCAGGGCAAGATGCTAAAGCCCAAACTGAAAATGTGTCTGCCTTGAGAGAAGGTAATGGGGTTTGGGTTAAAGATTTTTCAAAAGCTGCTGCATCTTAATTTTTGGATCCCATTAGAGCTGTTAGACGAGGTGTAAGGAAATGGCTCTTATTGCATGATCACCCCCTAACATTTGGACTGATGCTGCTGGTTTTTCGGCTCTGAAGGTGCACCGAGTCCTGCCAAACAGGCCTCAGTGCCAGTGCTCTGGCCCTTAAAAAGAGATATGTCAATTGTGGGTAGTCCAATTAGATATAAGTTAACTTACTTCTAAGTCCCTACTATATGCTACCAATGGTACCCAGGACCTGTACATTAAGTGCCCCTTGTGAACTGCAGCACTCATTGTGACACCATGAGTGTGAGAAAGAAAAGTATGACTTCCAGTCTGCCATTGCAGGCTGTCAGAGCAGGTTAAAACTGCCAACTCAACGTTGCCATTTAAACTAATGGCAAAGCCCAAACTTTCTTTTTAATATTTATAAGTCACCCCTAAAGCTGTCCTACTGAGCCCCAAAGGCAGGGTGCATGATATAAAAAGATGGACATGTGTTTTGTTAACTTTACATGTCCAGACAGTAAAAACCCTGCATTGTTTTTTTTACTGTGGAATGGCTAATAGCCCCATTGGCGAGTATGAGCTACACACTGACAACTCAGCAGTGCTAACTTCCAAATGAGACTACTTACAATGATACTTTGGTATCAAAAGAACCATTGCATGAAACCCAACTTGATGCTCTAGTCGAATTTAATGCAACTTTATTATAAATGTAAACTTTAGAAAGTTGCCACTTTGTTGCCCAGTCTCTAGTAGCCATTTACGGTTGCACTCAAGCTCCTCCTGCCCTTGAGACAGCCTTCTGCCCTCCTGGAGGGAGTTGAGAATGACTCTCAGGAAGCTAAACAATGGATCTGCTGGGGAAAGAGGTGTAACCTCCTCCTGTCATAATTGCCAAGAGTGTGTGTGAGCCCAAAAGGTGAGCTTCAAAGTGGAACCCGCCTTTGAAGGGCAAATGGTACTCACACACAGATGGGGCTGCTCTTTTGTTTAGGCAGACAGGCTGGCATCTGGGGCAGAGAGGGAGAAGCCATTGTCAAACCAGTGTTTTGTCAAGCTTGATTTTATTGAGTTTTACAAAACATCAATCAACAAGCATGGTAATACATTTTATCTTTGCATTCGGATATCGCTATCAGCCATCTATTACCGTGTACAGATTCTGTCGGGTGATCCGATTAATTTCTCATGCAGTTCTTTCGTCAGGTATTATCTGCCAATCTACATTACTGGTTGGTAAAACAAATGAAAATGATAACGAAAACAGACACATTTCATCTGTAGCGTCAATCCATTCCTTCTCCTCAATCTCTCCGCCCTCCCCGGTTCCTTTCCTTGTGGAATGTAGATATGTTAGTTCGCACTTTTGAGAATCGGGGTTAGGGGGGTGCGGAGCTGAGCTATAATGAGGGGAGAGGGAGAAAATAAATCATAGTGGGGTAAAGTTGACAACTTGGACTGTACAAGCTCTCGGAGTCCGGAGAAGCCAATCTAGTCTTGAGGTGGTTTT
The DNA here is from genome assembly GCA_963921515.1 of Calotriton arnoldi. Classification (NCBI taxonomy): domain Eukaryota; kingdom Metazoa; phylum Chordata; class Amphibia; order Caudata; family Salamandridae; genus Calotriton; species Calotriton arnoldi. The sequence goes on from CAWUFW010007645.1 coordinate 367,641, forward strand.
GTACGCTCGTGGTGGTTCAGATTAAAACTGAAACAGGTACAGTGCTCTAACTCTCATAGGACAGGTGGTTAATGGGAGACCACTGGATAAATATTTGACTAGGGGACCCCAAGCATATTCAAAGTTTTTAAATTCGTCTCTATATATGTCACTCATACATTCCATAGTGAGTGCCTGCCAAAGACGTGCATGCCATTGAGTTATGGCTGGAGATTTTCTTTTTCCAGGCTACTATCACTGTTTTAGCTCCCCCCAGGCAAAGCCATATAATGGCTTGATCTGCTTTAGTTTTGTGTTTCAAGGTTGGGTCCCTCAAGCCCAGCAACATGAACTCTGGAGATTCTGGTTAAGGATAGCCTAATATCTTTCATTTGAGCCAGAATTTCTGACCAAAAGGGGCGAATTGACAGGCAGTCCCACCATATATGGTGGAAGTCGCCCAGAAGGCCGCAGCCCCTCCAACAAAGGTCTGAAGTGTTAGGGAATATTTTCTTCAGTTTCTAATCGTACTGGTACCAGTCAAACATTATCTTGTAGTGGGCTTCGAGTTGACTGAGAGAGTGACAATGGCATTTTATATCCCTCCAGAGGGCTTTCCACTGAGTGTCTATGATATCTTGGCCAGTGTGCGTTCCCAGAATTCCAGATAGCGTGGACGCCTAGACGGCAGTGTATGCACTAATAGGGAGTATAAGAATGTAGGTGAAAGATCATGCCTATATTAGGGCATAGGAGATCATGACTATAATAGGGCATAGACGATTATGACCAAAATAGGGCATATATACGATTATGACCATAATAGGGCATATGCGAATATGACCATATACGGCATATATGAACGCGTCTATATTAGGGCCTCTATATGAAACATAACAATGCCTGACCTCAAGATGGCGGCTCTCTTTTGCAATTTAAGCGCGAGCAGCATAAATAGACAGAGAAGCTCACGGATCCAGGTGGTACCAGGTGGTAGACCTGACTTACCCTGCAGGAGCAAGTAGCTCAAATTAATATGTCCAGTCCTCTTTGGCCATTCTTCGATCCACCTCGTTGCAATTCCCGACTTGCCTAACCATGCTGCCTATACCTAAGATGGCGGACGACCACGGAAAATGATCGTGTTCCAGAAGTGCAGCAGTGGGATTAGATCAACTGGCCTTAAATTGTTTCACCTAAAAGCATCAAGTAAGCACCTCTTCTTACATCTACTCTTACTTAGGCCACAATCTTTCTAGGGCCCGCCTACCTCTAGAGTTAAGGTATTTGGGGCAGGTGAGAGATTTCAGCGGGAGGCAGACAAGCTTATCCTAGTCACACCTGACTGGTGATTGACTCAGCTTCACCCGTTGGCCTTTAAAAAGTTCTGATAGCGGCGGTGAGTTCCCTTGCCTAGACCAAGGAACTACGGTGGCGCGCTCGGCTCTCCTGGGGTCGAGCTGGAGGATGAGGCAAGCGGCGCTTCCCAGTAACTCTGGGACTGGTGCGGCTGATGGAATCTATGACGATGCCCCCCGGGAGGAAACTATTTGAATGTTTTACTGACCACGGAGCCGGAGCAACATGGCCGATGCCCGGTGGAGCTGTTTAGGCAGCTATAGAGGAGTTTTGGCTCTGGTTCATCCCCTCAGCCGGCACATACCCAGCCGGACATTGGACATAGTTTTTCCTCGTCTCTCTGTTGTGTTTCCTTCCCTCCCCCGCCTCCTTTTGTCCTTGTTATGTTATACTCTTCGAACACATGTTACTGTGTAACACTGTCTTTTCCAATGGTTTTTTATGCTCCAGTAACAAATGTAATTTTGTAACTTGTGATTCCTCATGTAAAGCGCTCTGATACCTCTGGGTCTAACCAGCGCTATATAAAACTCTTAAAATAAAACTCTTAAAAATAAGAAGGAGATGACCCCTTTCACTGAGCTGGCACCCTTCACAAACCGCTCCAAGGTCGTGAGTTCTCAGGTCGCCCCTTCTCTCAGCTTGGGTTGTAGGACCCAGTGATGTATTTGGAGATATCGGAAGTGCTCTGTGTTAGGTAGGTTACATTCCCTTTGGCAGTGTGCGAATGTTAAAATGTCCCAATTGTGGAATATGTCAGCCACAGTAAGGCAGTCACCCTCCCGCCATGAGTCAAAGGGTCCTGGCTGTAGTGCCGGTGGAAAAGCAGGGTTGTAATGAATGGGAGTGAATAGTGAGGGGAACGTAGTCCATTCTGTCTGTTTCAATATATCGACCCATACTTTAAGCGTCATCCTAGTGGGTGTGCTAATGTATGCAATCACCGATCAGTCCCCCTTTGGTTTCCAAAGTATGTCTCATATTACTCTACCCGCAATTGCTCGATCCATATGTAGCCAGTGTTTATCTGACTCGCGTTGGGACCATTCTACCAGGACTCGAAGTTGGGCCGCTTTGTAATAGAGGTTCAGGTCTGGCATCGCCAGGCCTCCCTCATCCGTAGGCTTTCTGAGAAGATTAAACGGCAGCCTTGGTCTCTTATTCTGGCATATGAATTTCCTTAAGAGTATGTGTACCTCACATAAGAAATCTCTTTCGAGTTCTATGGGCAGACTTTGAAACAGGTAGAGAAATTTCGTTAGGACTACCATTTTAATGGCATGTATTCTGCCTAGCCAGGAAAGGTAAAGGGGCGCCCATCTCTTCAGGTCCGTTCGTAGGTGGCATAGGAGTGGTGGGTAGTTAGCTGCAAATTATCCTGAAATATTTGGGGTCAGTTTTATTCCCAGGTATGTTAAGTCTTTCTTGGCCCACTGAAAGGGAGTTGACATCACCAGTTCACTAATTTCTTCCTCTGGTAGTGTTTAGTTAAGGAGAAAGAGCTTATGAAGGTTAATGCGGAATCCCGCTACTACCTCGAAGCTTGCCAGTTTGTCACGTATAGTCGTAATGGATTGATGCGGTTCCGCTATTGTTAAGAAATTTCATCAGCGAACAGTGATATTTTGTGTTCGGCGGAGCCGAATGGAATTCCCCTAATTCCTCTATTGCCTCTAAGTTGTGCGGCTAATGGTTCAATGCTGAGCGCAAAGAGTAGTGGGGATAAGGGGCAGCCCTGCTTCTTTCCCCGTTCCAAAAGGAAGGGGTCGGAAGCCATGCCGTTGACTAAGACTCTTGCGCTGAGGGCCGCAAAGTTAGCCTTGATCATATTGATAAATGCTTCGCAAAAGCCGAATTTTGGAAGGGTCTGAAAAAGAAAACTCCAATTAACTCGATCAAATGACTTCTGGCGACTAAGCCGAGAAGGACTGCGGGGATCTGTCGCTTGTTAGTTTTCTCTATTAGATGAATCACTCTGCGCACGTTGTCATGAGTCTGTCGTCCCTTAATAAATCCCGATTGATCTGGATGGATCAATCCTGGCATCAAATTTTCTAGGCGGGTAGCTAAAAAATTTTAATACAATTTAGCGTCTAGGTTAAGAAGTGCTATGGGACGATATGAACCACACTGCCTTGGATCTTTCCCTGGTTTGGGAATCACAGTCAGAACGGCTTCACTCATAGTGTGGGTCGTTTGATTAGTAGTCGCTATGTGATTGAACAGGGCCGACAGCTGGGGAATTAGTTCTGTACTAAAAGTTTTATAAAATTGTGTTGTCAGGCCATCCGGCCCAGGAGATTTGTGTAGTTTCAGACTCCCAATTGCTTTTTGTACTTCTTCTGTGATAGCTTCCCCTATTTGTTCATTCAGGTTCTGTGTAACCTGTGGGAGTTCCACAGTCTCTAGATAATCTGTTTGTGCCTGAAAATTGAGTGGGTCAGCTGTGTATAATGTACTCTGAATGCTCTTGCTTTGCCCAAGTCATCGTGTGTCTGTGAGCCTGAGGGTGCCTGAATGTCCCCGATAAAGTCCTTTTCTCTCTTTACCAGTAGTTGGCGTGCCAGGTGTGCTCCTACTTTATTGCCCTGTGCATAGGAGGTCTGCTTAAGACTAAGCAGTGTTAATTCTGCTCTGTTAGTGTAGATCACGTGGAGTTTCCCCTTTAGGGCTGTGACCTTTCGTTGAGTTGTGAAGGTAGGGTTGGCTTTGTGTGTTTGTTCCAGTGTTTTCAATTCTCCCTCCAAGGTTATTCTTTCCGTTGTTCTTTCCTTATTAAGCGCTGCCATTAGTGTTATACATTGGCCCCTGATTACAGCATTGAAAGCGTCCCAATTTTTAGTTGGAGATGTGTCTTTAGGGTCATTTAGCTGAAAGTACTCCCTAATTGAGGAGCGAAGGGCATCGCGGAGTGATTTGTCCTGTGTTACCACATTGGGGAAGAACCATCGTTTGAACTTCGGTTTAGGGCTGTGCCACTCTAGGGTGATCGCCACTGGGGCATGGTCGGAGATGATAATGGGGTGAGTAGTGGCATCCCGAAGTAATTTATTAATGGTTTGGCTCATAAATATATAGTCGAGTCTCGAGTAAGTGCGGTGGATGTGGGAGAAAAATGTGTAATCTTTATCTTCTGGGTGTGCTTCCCTCCAACTGTCTCTGAGGCCTAAGTTGTGTATTGCTTGTTTCAAATTCTTTGGGAAGCCACTTGTGTGGGCCCTATGTGGGTGTGTGCTGTCCTTCCCGGAATGCCATGTCAGATTAAAATCTCCCATCATCACAAAGTCGCCCTCTGCGAAGCCCCCCAGAAGGGTCAGTGCATTATGGATGAAGGTTGCTTGATTTGTATTCGGTACATATATCCCCGCAAATGTGCATATGTGTCCCCTTATACGGCCCTTTACCAATACCACCCTCCCCTCCTTGTCGGTTTTATAATCTGTTGGCTGGAATTTGAGGGAAGAATGGAAGAGGAGGGCAACTCCATTGTGTTTGGTATTGGCAGAGGATTTAAAAACTAGGGGGTATGCTTTGTGTTTTATTCTGTGGTCTTCTGACCTTTTAAGGTGGTCTCCTGGAGTGCCACTACATCATAGTGTTGGTCGGTTACATATTTCCATATCTTTTGACGCTTAGATGGGGCATTCATCCCTCTAACATTCCATGTCAGCGTGGTGATCACCATCTTGGCTGTGGGTACTGTGTTGCGATATCATGCTCACCCTCCCTCACCTGCAATCCCCTCTTTGCCGCCCCGCCCCAGGGCCACCTCCCATCTCCACACCCCTCAGATCTTTCCACTGGCCATGTCCAGTGTGTGTGTCCCCACTGTGCACCACCGATGTTGCTCTCACCTCTCAGGACCCCGCACAGAACATAAAATGGGGGAAAAAGAATACAAGAAAACATATAAAACTGTGATAAAAGACTAGCAACAGTCTTGAATAACAAGAATGTTGGGACACACTGTCCCCCATTTGGGTCGCCATTGCAGCATCTGTCCATTGTTCGAGGCGAATTGGACCATGATCCGTCGCCGAGGTCCGTTTAGTAAAGTTATAACAAAAGACAAGTTCTGCTTTTCCTATTTGAGACGTGCGGATGCTTTCCAGCTACACAGTCCTCTTCACTGGTCTCCGATCCTTCAATTATACATGTTGATTGGGTTCTCCAACTGGAAATGAAGAGTGAAGTCATGTTTCCTGGTGTTTAGGGGCAGTGTTGGTTGCCGCTGTTTAATTGTAAAGTGATGAGCGAGTTTGGCACATGTATCCTTCTCTCCACTTGGTGTCAGTTCTTTCAGGATTTCATCGGTGCTTTATTTCTTCTGCGCTTTGGGAAGGCGGCGGGTATGCCAACGGCCCCCCTTCTTCACCCCTTGCAAAGAACCGTCCTGTTGTCCCTCGCCACTTGCCTCTGTGGTAGTTTCCGGTGTCGGGAGGCCCAGTACTTTGAAGGCTTCTTTGACTTCCGTTATGTGGTGCATTTTGTTACGGTATTTGAAACCTATACCAAAAGAATAGGTCCACCGGTATCTAATGTGGTCCCGTCTGAGTTTTTCCGTGACTGGTCTGAGTTGTTGGCAGCAGGCCAGGGTTGCTGGTGCTACATCCTGGAACAGTTGACAGGAATGCCCTTGGAACTTTACTGCCTCTAGCTTCCTAGCCGCTTGTAGTATGGCCTCTTTGGTCTTGAATGAGTGTAGCTGCGCCAGTATGTCCGGCGGTCTACGAGTCTCTCCTTGGTTGGGTCTTCCCACTCTATGGACGCGATCTATTTTTATTTTTGTTGTTGCTGTCCCTAGTGCTTCAGTGAACAGGCCAGTAACAAAGGCCTCTAGGTCGGGCCCCTCCGCTCCCTCTTCCAGATTGCGAATCTGTATGTTTTCCCGTCTTAACCTGTTCTCCAGGTCCTCTTCCTTTAGTAGTACAGCTTGCAGATGAGTTTGGAGATCCCGTGCAGTAGATGTCAGCTGCTCCGTTTTCTGTTCTAAGTTTGCAGTTGTAGTCTCTACATCTAGTACTCTGGCCCCCACCAAGTCGACATCCTGCTGCAAGTTGGTGAGTCTGCCACTGAGGTCAGCCCTAAGTGAGTCCATGGATTGCACTATATCTGCCTTTAGCTCCTCTCTTAGTTCTTGTTTGAATTCCCTCAGTGAGGCAAGGAGGTCCTCCTTAGATAGCGCCATGTTGTGTTCCCCTGTCGCTGGCACCTGCGCGTCTTTGGTGGCCATGGGGGCGAAGTAGAAGGAAACTACTATTTTGCTGTTTTTTTGGCTGCATAGATGAGCCCTGTGTCGGTACTGGTATCCATAGTGTCCAGCTTTTCTCCGCATATAGTGGTGTAGGGACTTGGGGCCAGATGTACGACAATTTTTGCATGCGCAAACGGGTTTGCGAAGCCGTTTGCGCATGCAAAAACAGCATGGGGAATGTACAAACCCAATTTTGCGAGTTGCAATTTTTTCCGACTCGCAAAATAGGGTTTTGCGACTCGCTATTAGGAAGGGGCGTTCCCTTCCTAATAGCGAGTGCAATCCTATGTGAGAATGTTTTGTGTCCACAATTGCAGGTGCAAAACACTCGCAAATTACCACCCTCTTCAAGAGGGTGGTAATGGGGCCGCAAAAGGGAAGGGGTCCCCGGGGGGCCCCTTTCCCTTTGCAAATGCAGGGGACAATATTTTTTAAGGGCAGGCAGTGGTCACAACGACCACTGCCTGCCCTTAAAAAATGAAACAAAATCGTTTCATTTTTTTTTTTTAAGTGCAGCCCGTTTTCCTTTAAGGAAAACGGGCTGCATTTAAAAAAAAAACTTCTTTATTTAAAAGCAGTCACAGACATGGTGGTCTGCTGAGCCCAGCAGGCCACCATACCTGGGAGGGCCTGCCATTCCCAATGGGGTCTCAAATTGCGAGAGGCTCATTAATATTCATGAGCCTCTCTATTTGCGACCCCATTGGGAATCGCTAACAGTGTGTTACACACTGTTGTACATCCAAAATAGCGCCTCACAAATTGCGAGTCACAAAAGACTCGCAATTTGCGAGGCGCTATTTTGGCCGTCGTACATCTGGCCCTTGGCTCTTAAGTGGGGTGAAGTCACTCTGGGGCCTGTTTAGGCGTCTGTCCTCCCACTGTGCAGTAGGGCTCTTCACCCTTGTTGCTATAGCGCTCTGATGTCTCTTTCCTCTTCACTATGGAACTACCGCAAGTCCTGGGGTCAGTCCGCTGTGTTGCTGGAGGTTGCCGCTTTTCCCTTGATGGGGGCAAGTGGGTAGGTGCTCAAGGGATTCAGTGGCCGATGCACCTCCTCAGGTTGAGTCCTTAGGGGTCGAGTTAGTTAGTGCCTGCCGCTGGTCGCTTTGCCTGTGTGTTGTGGGGAGGCACTAAAATCTTCTAACCATGAGGGTTTTTACTTTTTAGAGGATACTCAGAGTATATATCATAACCAGTAATTGGGGGGATTCTGTTTGTAGCTGGGTGGTGTTATCTGTGGGAGCTGCTACCGCCGTCTCAGCCTTAGCTTTAACCCCTCGCCGGTATTTTATTAGCGATTGTGTGCCGCTTTGGTTGACTGGTAGGCCAAGCGTCTTCACTTGTGAGCTGTAATTGCCTCAAATCTTCAAACAGTGTCTGCTTGGACCCAACCAGGCTGTCTGCGTGTTGTCCCGGTACCTATTACTGTCTCCTTATAGTCCCAGCATGAGCTCCTTCTGGGTCCTAAAAGAATGGGCCAGGGCCGGGACCAAGAGCGGGCGCTGCAGGCGGGGCTACGGGTCCGATGCAGAGATCTTCACCGGTGAGTAATGCTCTGGAGTCCCCGAGGTGAGCGCTGCTGATTTTACGCTTATGGAACATCTCCGTTGGGCGCCATCTTAGAATCAGGCACCCAGCTTCAACCGCTTGTTGCCACCTCAGAGCCCCCGTCAATGGGCCCCAACCGACCCCAGGCTTGCCCCTGCCCCTGTCGCATTCGCAGCGGCACCGGAACCTCAGGCAAATCGCGTCGTTGACAGCACCATTTATACACCCTGGGCTGGCGCCTTCCTTCTATTCGCGCCTCGGGTCTCGCGCTCCCCACTCACCGGCACTACCTCTGGCGGTGTCTCACTTCTCTGGGGTGCTCTGTGTGTCGTCCGTGTTACGGGAAGACATTGGTGTGTTGAGGCTGGGCCATGGTATCCCCCGCCGCATTCAAATTCCACCGGCTTGGCTGCAGGTTGAATCTCGGCCTGGGCCTAACTCCTCCCAGCCCTCTTGGTATCTGGCAGCATCCGCGGCAGATCGCCTCCTCTCGCCTCGATCCGGTCCATGTGCTTCATTCCTCCTGGGTCTACCGTAAGAATCTTAGTTTTTAATGCAGAATTGTCTATGAAATCATGGTTTATTGGGGCCACGGCAGCGGAGTCGTCGTGGGTTACGACCACACGGCCATCTTGGTGGGCCATGCCCCCCCAAACCAGTGTTTTGAGGGGAGTGTAGCCCCTAGGTTGCTACGCTTCTGGGTTGGGCTAGGGAGCTCCACACACCAAGAGAAGGCTTCTGCCATATTGGGAGTGGGGCGAAATGCATTCTGGGATAGCCAGATGCCACACTTCACAGGAAGTCATCACTAGATGGGAGGAGACCCAGTAGTCAATTGGCTGGTGGTCGGTACATGCCCTGTGTGCATAAAAGTGTCACTCAGACCTCAGATCACATCTGAACTGGAGAGAATATTGAAGAAGATGCACTGCCCAGCTGTTCCCTTGACCCAGCAAAGAGAGGCTGAACCAAAGACTGGACAGCAACTTTTAAACTTTGAACTAGAAAAGAAAGAACTGTGCCTGTGGTGCCCCACTCAAGGAAACGTTATCCCTGAATCCCCAAACTGAATAGGTGACTCCCAAGAGTTAGTTGGCTGATTCTCTGCTCCAGCCACGGGATCACAGGATCACAGAAGCTGAGAAGCCTGCACCTTTGCCAGCCAGCCCCAAGATTCCTGATTGCTGCTGACTGCTGAGTGCAGCTCGGGAGACTGAGCCCCAACCCTCAAAATTTGCACTGAATCTTCTGGACCTGGGAGAGTCATCAGAGTGCAGTTTAGTTGTCCAGCACAGAAGTTACTGCAAGTTAAAGGGAACCACTGGTTTGGTTGTAACTGGAGGCCCGTAGACCACTGGCAACTGGTTTTATGCAGGACTTTGTGGGATATCAACCCCTGAGGTCAAAGTCACCCCCCATAAAACCGAGGACTTCAGGGTGGCCATAGGAAGACCCCCAGCACCAGCTCAGCATCCTCAACATCCATGAGCATCTTCAGCATCCTGCATCCCTTGAATCAGGACCACTCCATTCCTCAGTACCTGGAACTGGACTGGAAACCAGTTTTCTTGGTGGTCCCTGTGACTGCCCCCCCCCCCCCCAAGCGTACCCATATAATGTTTGTTTGACTTTCTAAAGTGGGATAACCGCTATTGTGGTAGGTTCCAATGATTTAATCAATCTGGTGAAAAGCAGTGATTTATTGATTCTTTAAAAATTCATATCTCCGAACCATTCCTTGGATTTTGTTCATTCAAGAGTCTATTTAAAGATAAAAATACAACCTATGTTTATAAATTGGTGTCAGATTTCTTTTTTATCTCGTTTTGTTCTTATTCAACTGGCTCCTTTGATTAAGTCTGACTGTTCTGACCCACTGCTACCCAGGACTGAGCTAAGGTTTTACAAACGAACCTGAGTGGGCTTGATAAAAACATTGTGCCATTATTACAAGGAGAGGTTGCACAACCACACCATATCTTAATCCTCATTATCACAGTAGGCAAAGAGGTGGTTTAGTTAGCAGATGGTAATGTTTGGAGCATGAGTAAAATGGTAAGGTCACTGCAGTATTTATATCCCAAAGGAGCTGAGTTCAAGTGTTGTACAATCTTATGCGATGTGGAAAATTCAAATGTGTCAGATGTTGAACGTCAATCTTCGAGGTGTTTACGATGTCCTCCTACATGGAGCAAGACTTATCAAATGTATTAGTTGATATATGTGTATACTATGTGATGATCCTGCATCAATGTTCGGTCTTAAATACTTTATGATTCCTCATTTGTGTATTATACAATTGCATATTATGTTTAGTATTTTTGGCTGCATTAGTTTACATTACCTTTCTTTTATTTTTCTAAGGTGGGGAATGTGGCATCCTGTCTGGAATCTCAGTGCAAGAACCTTGTGATTTCATACTGAGATTCCAAAGAGTATCACTTGGCCCAGGCCTCTCCCAGGTGACGAAGTTATGCTTGTTGCAGGAATAAATATCCTCTTACTAGAACCAATGGCATTGTACATCTCTTTACTGTAAAGAGGTCACAACACTGTGCTTATCCTTCCCCTTTGCACAACTGTGACAGGAATAACAGACTTGCTATTTAAGAGGACACAAAAGGTTCTGTTGTTCCAGAGGCTAAATCTCTGAAACTAAGAATGAAGAATTTTACTTACTGAATTTCTAGAACTAGTATAGTGTCTAGAAGTAGCAAATGAGTGTGCCCATGCTATAAAAGCTTCCAGAAATGCTAGAGTCGTTTCTTCTGTTTACATTACTCATAAATGTCTTTGATGCCATGTTTTTTTTCTTCTGTATGGTTACCATTCACATCATGTGAACTAGAATAGCATTTTAAAATAAACATTTCAAAATGCATATTCATTTTTAGTGATCCTTGATTGATCATTATCAAAAAACATCATATGCAAACTTTCCTAACTGGGTTGTGTATTTGTTGCAGTCCAACTAGTTTTTTACTTCGGATGGGCAAATTGACTGTGGGCCTAATTATGAGCCAAAACCGCAGCGGAGGTGCGGTGGCTGTCATATTACGACCGTACGCCATAGATCTGCCGCAACCGCTGGAGATCCGCGATCCCTGGTGGTGATGCGGCACCGCCAAGCATATTACGAGTTTCCTCACCCCCAGCTGCCTCAAGGTGGTGCTCACCCCATAAAAATGCTGGCAGTGAGGAAAGTAAGGGGGGCCCTACGTGGCCCTCTGTTGCCTCAGTGCCTGTGGATACATGCATGTACCCCATTTCCTGCACGGCATGGACTACAAAATCCATGCTGTGCAGGAACTTGCTTTGGTGCTCCTCCGGTGCTGCAGTTCAAAGGCTCACATATGAGCCTTTAAACCGCACCGTAGCAGGACCGCCGCACCGCTCGCATGCCCGCCAGATCACGAAATGACTCGTACTCGGGCGGCGGTCGACTTTGGCGGTGTGGGAGAGGGGAGTGGCTGGTCACTCCCACACTGCCAGAGTCGTTATCAGGCCTTTAGTCTTTAGTGCTTCGGGGGGGGAGGGTCTAGGAAACCAACTACTGTAGCTCTGGAAAGCTCTAGAGAACGTATCACTAGAAACAGCATAAATTTAAAAACATTTGAATTAAAAACTACGAGAAACGATTCCTACCCCACTGTGTAACTCACCTCCAGCACTACTCGTTTCTTTTGCTCCTCTGTTGTTAATTTCTTCACATTTTCTAAATTGCTCTTCAGTTCAATCAAGCGAATTTGTAAAATTTTCTAGAAATAAAAAAATATGTTTTTACCATACATGCAGAATGAGATAGAAGCAACTGCTTCTGTGAATGCAGTTTATTCTAAGGCGAGTGAGAGGCCTGTGTAGAAGCACTCCACATTTAATATGTCTAAACAAAGGCTGTCAGATCTATATGCCATGTTATTAGGCTATTCTTAGAATGTGCTTAGACACTGGTTTTGTAACACTCGAAAGGAGCAGATCAATCAACTGATAAGCCTACAAATACAGATTCAAACAATAATAGTTTTTAAGATGTTTGCAAGCCTACTAAGGACAGAAATGAGTCCAAAAGTGGCTTGCAGTTAGTTACCAAGTCTTGGATCAAGAGCTGAAAAATGTCTGATGGTAATTGTAAGTAGCACTGTAGGCTCTGACGCTATTTCTCAGTAAGTGAGGGGCATTACCATCAATGGATTTATAGACAAAATTCAGCTTCTTAAGGGCTACTTTATAGCTTGGATGGGGAGTTTATGCTGCAGCCGTTCAACTTGGCTACCTATGATGGCAACGGTCTCAAGTCTAGCTGCATCATTTTTGATGATCTGTATACGGGAGAGCTAAAATGCTTGAGCCTGAGTTTAGGCCAATGGCTTAATCAAGATTGCAGCCAATCACAAAGAGACCGCCTGAGTGAGGAATGGCATCACTCTGTGTAGCCTGTGCAGATAGAAGGAGCAGGTGGTTACAAGGTGTGCGGTCATCCTAAATTCACAGTAATCGTTAAGCCAATGTTCCTTTGCATCTCCACAGGACTTGGGCAGGTCGGCAGAAGGAGTCTGATGACTACAGGTCGACGTTCCCTCCCATTATCATAATCTCTGTTAGTGTGAGTCAATAGGAGCCCAACTTCTCTATGAGCTCCCCCTTTTCTATCGGATCAGACCTTCATATATTCGATGGTCCACCCCCCAGCTCTTTTAATGTAATTGTTCTGGATGATCCACTTACCAGTTTCATCTTGCAAGGAATAAAACACACAGTGAAATCGAGAACAAAGCTCCGCACAATCACATTATCTTATCTCCCAGTGACTCGCTTCATTCTGGTTTCTGGAATCTGGTTTCAATTGAACACATCAAACACAACACGGTGTGCAGCAGGTTTGTACTTAGTCCAGGTCATGAATGCCCGATATATTTGGTGGACTCTTCTGAGCATGTACTATGAATGGTCATACAATTGTTCTTCCTCTCGTTCCACGTTGGACCCATCAGACCGTATAATATAGCCAAGCATAATATGTCCATTCCTATGGGTTTATGCCTCCGCATCCTTGAACACCCCCCGCATCCTTTGCAAGACCTTCAAATGGATCCCCCCCAAATCAAGAAAGGCCGTCACCCACGCACTCATAACCAGCAGATTAGACTACAGAAACGCCCTCTATGCCGGGATCAACAAATCCCTGCTCCGCAAACTCCGGACCATACAGAACACCGCAGCCAGACTTGTCCTCGGCGTCCCCCGACACAAACACATCACACCTGCGAGACCTCCACTGGTTCCCCGTCTAGAAGAGAGTAACTTTCAAGATACTCACCCAAGCATACAAATGCCTCCACAATATTGGACCCCAATATCTCAACGAAAGAATCGCCTTCCACATACCCAAGAGAAACCTCCGATCCTCTGGCCTCGCCCTTGCCGAAACCCCATGCATCCACAGAGCCAGAACAGGTAGAAGAGCCTTCTCCTACGTCGCAGATAAGACCAGGAACGAGCTCCCGATCAACATCAGACATGCACCCACTCTGCACATCTTCAGGAAGACCCTCAAGACCTGGCTCTTCAACTGACCGGACCTGCCCCCCCAACCAGCGCCTTGAGACCCTCACGGGTAAGTAGCACGCTTCACAATTCCCTGAATGATTGATTGGAGTTAGTCCACTACCCATTCCAATGTGGGCACCAGAGCATATATTACAGTTAATGCATGAGTGGACTTCCAAAGCTCTCTTCACCTCTCACCAGCTCTCTAGTCGCCATGGAATAAACTGGAGGACACAGACCACTCCACAGATGGTAGCTATGGTACAAAATTCCCTGCATGCACAACTGCGCCAGGACTCAACTAGCCAACACTGGAGAAAAACAAACGAAGCCCGTGTTCTTTTTGCACATACCATACTTTATTTTTGCTCTTGTCTACTTCAGAAATGGCATTTGCATTCTTTTGTCCATGAACTGAACAGCAACTCCGAAGTGTCTGTGGTACGAGCATGTGGACAGAAGACATAATTTCCAATTAGAACATGGAGCCCACATTGGCTGGGAAGAAGCAAGAAGCGCCTGTAACAAGCATTTGCAAAGCGAATAGGTCTCGTCCATACAAGAGCTATTGGCTTTGGCAATGTGTTTTTGCCATGTTGTACGTCAGTGTGGCTGCTGTTCAGCATGGCTTTATGTTAGTGGTGTGAAGTGTCCTAGAGTAGAGATGGGGAGTAGAGTGTCGTAGACTGGATTTGTTTGACTAGAGTGGAGTAAGGAGAGTAGAGTGTTGTAGAGTTGAGTAGAGAGGATTAGAGTTCAGTGGCAAAACGAGTCGTAGTATGCAGTGCGTTAGACTGCAGTGGAGTGGGGTGGAGTGGAGTAGAGTGGAGTGGCGTGGTATATAGTGAAGTGGGGTGGAATAGGATGGAGTGGATTAAGGTAGTGGGGTGGATTGGATTGGGGTAGAATGGGTTGGATTGAGTAGAGTGGGGTGGATTGGAATGGGTGGACTGGAAAGGGTGGATTGGATTGGAGTTGGGTGGATTGGACTGGAGTTGGGTGGATTAGATTGGTTTGGGGTGTGGTAGATTGGATTGGCGTGGGGTGGATTGTATTAGAGTAGGATGGTTTGGCATGGGATGAACTAGAGTGGAGTGGAGGGTGGTGGATTGGAGGCATGGATTGGAGTGGGGGTGGATTAGATTGGAGTAGGGTGGATTAAACTGGAGTGGGGTGGATTGTATTGGGGAGAATTGGAGTGTGGTGGGCTTGATGGATTGGATTGAGTGGGGTGGACTGAACTGGGGTGGGCTGGATTGGGGTAGAGTGGGGTGAATTGGACTGCAGTAGAGTGGAGTGGATTGGAGTGGGGTGGACTGGATGAGGTGGTTTAGATTGGAGTTGGACTGATTGAAATGGACTGGGGTGGGATAGATTGGATTGGGGTGGGGTGGACTGAAGTGAGATGGATTGGAGTGGGGGGGTAGACGGGAGTGTGGTGTAATGGAGTGGGGTGAAATGGAGTGGGGTAAAATGGAGTGGGGTGAATTGGAGTGGAATGGGTGGGGTGAATTGGAGTGGAGAAGACTGGATTACAGTGGGGTGTATTGGATTGGAGTGGATTGAGTGGATTGGATTGGGGTGAGTGAGGTGAAATGGGATGGGGTGGATTAGAATGAGGTGGATTAGGGTGGGATGGATTGAAGTGGGGTGGATTGGAGTGGGGTACATTGGATTTGGCTGGATGGGATGGATTGGGGTGGGGTGGATTGGATGAGAGTGGGGTGGATTGTATTGAGGTGAAGTGGATTATATTGGAGTGGGGTGGGTTTGAGTAGGTCGGATTGCTTTGGATTTGAGTGGGGCAGATTGTTTTGATTTGGAGTGAGGCAGATTGTTTTGGATTGAAGTGGGGCAGATTGTTTTGGATTGGGTTGGGCCAGATTGTTTTGGATTGGAGTGGGGCAGATTGTTTTGGATTGAGTGGAGCAGATTGTTTTGGATTGAGTGGGGCAGAATGTTTTGGAATGGAGTGGTGCAGATTGGTGTAGGGCAGATTGGAGTGGGGCAGATTGTTTTGGATTGGAGTAGGGTGGATTGGAGTGGAGTGGGGTGTATTGAGGAGAGAGTGGTGTGGATTGGAGTTGGGGAGATTGGATCGGGCTGGATTGGGGTGTATTGGATTGGTGTAGGGTGTATTGGATTGGAGTAGGGTGGATTGGAGTGGGGTGAATTGGGATGCAGTGGGTGGATCGGGTGAGATGGATTGGATTGAGTGGGGCAAATTGGAGTGTGGTTGACTAGAGTGGGGCGGATTGTTTTGAATTGGAGTGGGATGGAATGGAGTGGGGCCGATTGGAGTGCGCAGACTGGAGTGGGCAGATTGTTTTGGATTGGAGTGTGGGAGATTGGAGTAGGGCGGATTAGATTGAGGCAGACTGTGTTGGATTTGAATGGGGTGGACTGGAGTGGGGCAGATTGGAGTGTGGCAGATTGTTTTGGATTGAGTGGGGCAGATTGTTTTGGATTAGATTGCGGCAGATTGGAGTGAGGCAGACTGCTTTAGATTGGAGTGGGGCAGATTGGAGTGGGGCAGACTGTTTTAGATTGGAGTGGGGCTGATTGGTGTGAGACAGATTGCTTTGGATTGGAGTGGGGCAGACTGTTTTGGATTACAGTGGGGCAGACTGTTTTGGATAAGAGTGGGGAAGATTGTTTTAGATTGGAGTTGGGTAGATTGTTTGGACTAGAGTGGGGCATATTGTTTTGGAGTAGGGCAGATTGTTTTGGATTGGAGTGGGGCAGATTGGAGTGCAGAAGATTGAAGTGGGGCAGATTGTTTTGGATTGGAGTGGGGCAGACTGGAGTGCAGAAGATTGTTTTGGACTAGAGTGGGACAGATTGGAGTGGGACAGATAGTTTTGGGTTGGCGTGGGGCAGATTGGAGTGCCGAAGATTGAAGAAGGGCAGATTGTTTTGGATTGGAGTGGAGCAGGGTGGAGGGGGCAGATTGTTTTGGAGTGGGTCAGATTGTTTTTAATTGGAGTGCGGCAGATTGGAGTGTGGAAGATTGCAGTGGGGAAGATTGTTATGAATTGGAGTGGGGCAGATTGGGAGGGTTGGAGTGTGGTAGATTGGAGCGAGTTGAATTATGGTGAGTGGTTTGGATCGGATCGGTCTGGGGTGGACTGATTAGGGTGGATTGGTGTGGGGTGCGGTGGGGGATTGGGGTGGATTGGAGTGGGGCAGATTAGAATGGGTGGATTGGGGTGTACCCCACGATTACGTGTTAAAATAATATTTCTGAAATTACACATAAAAAGAAACAATGTCACTTTGCAATAAAATAATCCTCATCTTCTGAGAACATTGGCCACAAGCAAAGTCAAAAGAAAACATGAGTGCAAAGAGAGAAAAGAAGACTAGGCAACATAAAAGAAGGTTAACTATAGAAAATAAATCTTTGCAATTTTGTTTGTCCTGCTGGGCATGATTTTGCCAGTCACACGCCTTCTACTTGCAGGGCACTAAAAGTTAAGCAGAACAAAATAGTACCTCAATCACGTCGGGAGCAGCGGATGGGCATTGACTAATTTGAATCAATCAGTGCTTGGTCCCTGCTCCACACAGAGGAACGGAAATTATGTTAGGCCTGCCTTGACGAATTACGAGGCAGTAAAGAAGAGTGCCACGCAAGCCAACAAATGGTAAGCAACGGGTAGGCTCCAAGCCCTTTTTCGATGCAAGAGTGTCTTACAAGCAAGAGCATGCGATCACAGGCATGGCCCTAAAAAACTGGCCACAACACACTATCCAGATCTACATACTTTGAGAAAGTGCTCTGGAAGACTCAGATAAGCCTCACACTAAACTGAGCGTATTTGCTTCCAATACTTCATGCACTGAGAAACTCAAGACACGTACTGGTCTTTGTCCCCCAGGTTCCTACTTTAGCCATGCATGAGGAACTTTTGGGGGCACCTTAAAGAATCCTTTGTCAACTATCTCCGGTACTACAAATGCCCCTCTTACTTCTACCTTGCTTTCCACTCAGATGAAGCCCGGATTAAGATGCTGGCAGCGTCGGATTGGTAACGCGGGCACTCGGGCAATGCCCGAGGGGCCGGTGTCCAGTTCCAGCTGTGGGCTGCTTTTTTTAGTAGTCTGGGAGGCCGATTTGGACGTGTCTGTGGTGTTCGGATGCTGCCAGCGGCCCAGTGGGAGCCTGAGTGGCTTTTCTGGAGACAGATGGGCGCTCATTACCTCCCATTTAACAACAGGCAGAGGTGTCACTCCCTTTCTCTCTCTGGGCCGGCCCATTAATGTTTGCATACTGAGCGGGGCAGGGGGCCTGAGCAGAAGTGGCCTCACTTGTTTTCAGGTTTGTTTCATCAGTGTAAACTAATCCGTGCATTTTTTTTACCCCCCCCTCCCTTTTTTTATAAAATTTCGCCGAAGCAGTGTTTTGAGGAAAGGCAATATGCAAATGTGGGCCACTTTTTTTTAGCGTGCCCGGGCTGATTTCTAATCCCAATCCAACCCTGGATGCTGGACCTGTGCACGCTTAAAGTTTGTAACTGTCTCTTTATCAGCAACTGCAATACTCCTTTCACCGCTCGAGCAAAAACAAAGTTATGCCATCATACACTGTTCAAACGCTCTTGTTCCACACCTACCCCTTTCATTCCATCATTAGCCTAGCTGTAACTATCTGCAAAATTTAGCTCTTCACAAATTTCTGAACCTCATCCTTTTTATTCTATGAATATCACCACACTAACTCGCCAATGGCATCTTGCACTATACTGCAAACCTCAGCTATGTTCACAATGAAAATATTGCTTGGTTAGTTACCCTTAGCCACACTGAGTCCAGTCTTCGCCCAGAAACCTTGCCATCTGTACCTTTGATATCGAACACCTTCCCCCTGGATATATGTACACTCGCATTCCTGCCCCAGTGAAGGGGCCTCTCAATCACCTGGAGGGGCACCTGACCCCACAACATCCACTCCCACACTCAAAGAATCAACCAGAGTTCTACTTTCAGCAAAACAGACAAGGCTCAATATTAAATAAAGGACTATTTGTTGCCCCATGCTGTTCATTTGCATGACGCTCCCCACTCCCACCCCAGCAGATTCAATGTTTTAAAAGGAAATACAGAAGTGCTGTTATTCTCTGTTTAGAGTACCGATCTACTCCTGAGAAGTGCCTGCACACTCCTACTAAATGTATTGCAGCAGTGCTAAAACGTGCAGGTACTATCCCTTTCAAATTAAAAAAGAGCAGATACTTTGTAACTGCCCAGTTAAAACACTTTAGTATACACATTCAGGGGGAGATTTACAAAAAAGTCATGCAACGCAGCGCAGCCCCTCGCAAGGCTTTGCTGCATTGCGCGACAGGGAGGGAGCAGGAGAGCGCCATATCTTCAAAGATATGGCTGTCTCCTCCCCTTTCCCTTGCACAGGCGCTGATTTCAGCTGCCGTGCGCCACGCACACTCCTTAGCGCCATAGCGCTAGGGTGTGTGTGTGAGTGTAGCATAGGTTTTTTACAGCGAGGGTACCCTTCCTGTACAAAATACCAGGCCTAACAAGATGCAAAGCTTTTCCCACTTTGTATGCGTGCTGCACAGTGCAGCATGCATGCAAAGGCGGAAAAGGAAGGAGAAATGAAAGCACTTCTCCTTCCTTGCGCCTCCTTTAAAAGGGCGCAGTTTTCTCACGCTAAACCCAAACTACTTTATTTAGTAAATTGGGTTTAGCGTGAGAAACCTTGGGTTGTTGCATGGGAACGCCCATGCTCCACCCTTGGTACGCCCCCATGGAGCTAAGTAATGTAAAGCAGCGCCATGTGCTGCTTTGCATTACTTTTCCGTTATGTATATTGGAAAAAAAAGATTTGCGCCAATTTGCGTCACTTTTGTGACGCAAACACAGCGCAAAATCTTCTTAAATCTCCCCCTTCATGGGGGAGATTTACCAAATCTCCACCCAATGCAGGGCAGCCTACCGCGAGGCTGCGCTGCGTTACGCGACAGGGAAGGAGCAGGAGAGCTACATATTTTCAAAGATATGGCACTCTCCTCCCCTTTCCCTTGCGCCGGCGCTGATTTCAGATGACGTGCGCCACGCACCACCTAAGCGCTATAGCGATAGGGTGTGTGTGAGTCTAGCATAGGTTTCATACAGGAAGTATACCCTTCCTGTACAAAATACTATGCCTAGACATGAGGGAAAGCTTTTCCCACTTTGCATGCGTGCTGTACAGTGCAGCACGCATGCAAAGTCAGAAAAGGAAGGAGAAATGCTTTCATTTCTCCTTCCTTGCGCCTAGTTTAAAAGGGGCGCATTTTTCTCACGCTAAACCCAATCTACTGTATTTAATAAATTGGGTTTAGCGTGAGAAACATTGGGTGGTTGCATGGGAACGCCCATGCACCACCCTTGGCACGCCCCCATGGCGCAATGTAATGCGAAGCAGCGCTATGCGCTGTTTCGCATTACTTTTACGTTATTTCCAGCAATGGAAAGTTAATTAGGAAAAAAGATTTTGCACCGTTTTGCATCACTTTTGTGTCGCAAACATGGCGCAAAATCTTAGTAAATCTCCTCCAATGTCTGGTATTTAAGTACTGAGTATCTTCTACACACAATGCATTTCGTATAGAGATGCACCTCCAACCAACTACATACAAACACAATCACATCACCTGAAATAAAATGATGTTTCAGGCTTTAAAATCAAAAGGCCTTGAAAGTCGCCAAAGACCATTACAAATTGTTTATGTAATCCTGACCTTTCTGGAGGAGCAATGCAAGGCACTGTTTCACAGATAGAGGTATGGGGTACTGGACTGAATTGTTCCACACTGCATATTAAGTAGCCTGTATGGGTTTATATCACACTGAAGAGAGCATACTGGAGCGTCATAATTTATGCACACTTGAAGTCAATATTTACCGTAGAATGAACATAAAGGAGGTCACTGTGGCTCTGGCAGTCAGCAAGGCAGAGCTCCACCAAAGCCAACGTTCAGGAATATATTTAGATGTGTGTACATATATCTATATACATGTATATATTATAAATACATACAATTAAATAATGATTAAAGAAAAAAAAAACTTCTCCCTCTTTTTTTCTTCACTCTCGTATTCATCCTTCGCCTTTCTGTCTATTATGGACTCCTAACCACGCTTTCCAGACATCCCTCTTTTCTAGTGAATTTATCCCTCTAACAGCCGCACATGTCCACAATTATTCCCAGTAGGATCCCACATCTTCCCTTTTCTTAATCATCTTCAATTAATCTAAACCTGTTCACAACAGTAGAGTAAATGCACGAGATCTCCAGAGCACCAACCTAACTTTAACACAACTGATCCTACTAGGAAAAGGAAGCACATATTCCTATAATTCTCGAACTCTGGGATCCAGAGTAATCTCTCCTCGCTGCAGAGCTCTCCAGCGCCTCATTAGGGCAAGTAAGCACTATGTACATACAATTTACAATAGAAGCACTCTATTTAACCTCTTCCATGCTCGTGACGGCCGGGAGCCATCACGCGTCACGGTGGGCGTGTGCGCAGGATGGCCCCCGGCCGTCCGAATCCTCGCCCACTAATAGAAACGCCCGCACAGCGCGGAAATTCCGCGCGCACGGAAGGGGTTAAGGCATCACGTATAAAAAAACGATCAAAACAGTTCATATTTAATGTAGTACAGCAAGTATCCTTAGTACTACGATACATCAAAATGCATGTCTGTAATACGAGTGGCAAATCAATGCTTCTTCTAGTAGCTTTCCAAACCCTCAATATGCAATTTTCACAAGAAAATATGATGAGGATATCAATTTCTTGTCCTTGGGGTGAGGGGCATCAGCTGTTAAGGATACAACAAGCTTAGTGCCCCTTTCTCGTGAAAGGCCTTTGTATTCACTTAAAGGAGCTACGATGTGCTGTCAAAATAAAGAGTAGCAATTCTAAGCCACAGGAATCACTTCCTGTATTTAAGATAACCTTAGTTACGAAATCAGTTCAGAAAACAATTACTGCATTCTCCTGTTCAAAAAAAGATTAAATTAGCACACTAAATAGGAACAACAAAATGAGGTTCATTGCAAGCAACGCAGTATCACTCTAGAAATGTCAAGAAAACATTGGCAACATGTTTAAAAAATATGAACTGGCATCACGTTTAAAGGATATGCATGTGCTTCTCTTTGGGATTTCATCTAAAATGACATCCTTCACTTGCACACCAGCAACACATTGAAGTGTCCTGCTGTATTGCACCATTTACAGGAGAACCTCTGTTTTAACACATCGGAGATCAAAACGGGATGCGGGGATGCACAATAACAAAAGCGACCATCCTTCTGTGCCCGAGTGAGGCCCATGCAGCGGAATTAATTGTCAGCTGAACAAACAAGCATTTGCAATGCAATCGGTCTCACCTTTGGGACCTTATATGTATTTAGGCTATGCAGCATATTAGCCTGGGTGCTGAAACATCTACTGATCTTTAACATAGAGGGAAAGTAAGCACCAAACTGCATGACACGCCAGGTATGGGTACACATGGAGAGAAATATTGCCTTTCAGCAGGAAATGGTATAGTCCAAAGCTCTGTTTGTAATTTAAAAGCAGGGCCTTCGTTGGTCATATCATTGAAAATACAAGATTTGAAAAAATATTATTGTCTACGGGTTCTTGTGGAAGGCAATTTCTATGGACTGGAATCTAGAGAATGTTAAAGTGATTCTGGCATTTTACTGACCTCTGCTGGTCACTTTCTATCAAGAAAGTTAAATAGAGGCAGTTATTTTGCTCACCACACCACCCCAGTTCAGACCCAGCCATATGCAAATCAGTCTTGACCCTGTTCCTTGTGGGAACAGTCCAGCCCAAACTGCCAAGCCAGGTCCTCCATGGACTGGAAACAAGTATCCTGGGACAGGTTTCAGGGCATCACCCTTCATCAGCCAGGCTAGCTTGAATCCAGTGGTGTAGTGAGCACGGGACCCACGTCTGGGCATACCCTTCCCACTTAGGATGACATATGCAAAAGAAACAATTGATGGACGGAATGCTGGACAATGCAAACATTCACCCCCAGTCACAAGGATCTGGGTTAAATCCATCATTCTTTTGTGACCCTGTCGCAGGAACAGCGGGTGGAGTTGGATGCCCCACTTACGTTAGACGAAGTTAGGGGCACGATGAGGGCCCTGCCATCTGAGAAGGTTCCAGGTCCCGACGGACTTCCCCATGAATTTTACAAGTCATATGCTGACCTCTTGAGCCCGAACCTACTCGAAGTATACACAGAAGCGCTTGAAACCCTCGCCCTCACAACCTCGATGACGAAAGCTACACTGGTCACGCTTCCCAAACTGGGTAGGGACCCCACTTCCACGGCTGCATACCGGCCCTTGGCGCTCCTGAATTGAGATTATAAGATCCTAGCGGGCATCCTGGTGTATAGATTAGCACCTATGATCCCGCAATTGGTCCATCACGACCAAAATGGATTTGTGCCGGCCCGTAGTACGTCACTCAACATACTGCGGCAATTCCAGGTGATGCGTTGCGCTCCGGTGGATTGGCCCTCGGCTGGTTGCATTGTGTTGGACTTGGAGAAAGCTTTCGACATGGTTGAATGGCCCTTCATGTTCGCGGTGCTCCATCGATTTGGGTTTGGACCATACATCTTAAGTCTTATTAAATTACTATACAGGGCCCCTACGGTCTGGGTGCGATTGGGGACTCTCTTCTCTGACCCTATATCAATAGAAAGAGGGACTCGCCAGGGGTATCCCCTCTCCCCATTGATTTTTGCCCTGGTGATAGAACCACTACCGATGGCGCTGCGGAGCTCGGCGCCAGAATGGGGGATACGTCTTAGAGATGGCATACATGCGGCTTCGCTTAATGCGGATGACATTTTGCTGTATGTCAAGGATATTTTAGCGATCCCACAAGTCATCCCTGACACGTTGAGGTCCTTTGTGTCTCTGCCTGGGCTGGGTATGCACTGGGGTAAGTCTTGCTTATACCCATTTACTCCTGGAACGGAAGATCCATGTTGGGAGGTGGACGGAGCAGTAGTGCATTGACAGCCAGTGGTGTTCAAGTATCTGGGCATACGTATTTATCACAACGATCGGGATCTTATGGACTGTAACATCACTAGGGCAGTTACGGCGCTGAAGTGATAGGAAGGGTGGAGTTAATCAAAATGGTCATGCTACCGCGTCTCCTTTATTATTTTTCTTATCTCCCGCTTTACCTACCTGTGTCCTTCTTTCGCTCCCTGGAGGGGATTGTCAGGGATTTTATTTGGACCTACCACGGTCAAGGGGAGGGCTGGCTTTACCCAACTTAGAGCACTATTTCCTGGCTTCTCAAATACTATGGGTGGGAAAATGGGTGGAGAAATTACATCTGTCAGATTCTGCGGAAAGTGGCCCCCGTACTCTCTGGACAGTATCCTTTTTTTATTCCACCCCTGTAACAGATCGAATGAACTGCTTCCTTAATTGGTCCAGATTGTGCGGATGTGCTTTCGCAGGGCGCTGTGCCTTACTAGGCATGTTGCACCGTACGCACCCGTTGTGCCCTTGCTGGGTATGCCGACAGCGAGAGGACAAGTACAGAGTTTGGACCTTGTTGATTGGGTGGGAGCAGGTTTAACTACCATGGGGGACTTAGATGGAGAGGGTGCATTATGGCCGTTCCTCACCATCACGGAGGAGGATGGGGGTCCTCCGGGCCAATTCCTGAATTATGCCTCCTGGATGACCATGATGAGGCACTGGTGGGGCGACATTGCGTAGGAGCCTCCAACACATCTCCTATGCAATATGTGCACATAATGGGTATAGGATGTCACCTAGTGAAGTGGTTTGCGGAGCTGATCCGAGAGCACACTCTGGTGGACTTAACGCTGGTGCGAGCTAAATGGGAGGCAGATCGGGGGGGGGGGACCTTATTCAGAGAAGGAGTGGTCCGTAGTTTTAGAGAGCCCTAAACAGATCCCTAGAAACGCTCGCTTTAGACTGATCCAATTCTACATTGTCCACAGGGCATATCTCTCCCCAGACAAGATAAATATGTATTTTCACAGACAGGACGTGTGTTGTCCACGTTGCAAATTGGTAGATGCGGATCTTTTACATAAGCTCTGGTCCTGCCCCGATCTGCATTCGTACTGGGACGGGGTGATTGGTGCATTAGCCACTAACACTGATAGGGAGGTACCGCGGACGTGGGAGGCATGTATCACAGGCGTATTCCCAAGAAGCAGAAAACACAAAGCATCCTCTAGATTTTTGGATTTGGGTCTAGTCGTGGCCAAACAGCTTATTACATGTCGGTGGAAAGCGGAAGAGCCCCCACCGAAGAAGGCTTGGTTTCTCTCAATGCTGAATTGGGTTAAGGCGGAGGTGGTCTCCTTAGTACGTGAGGACATGCTAGGGCTTCGTAAATTCTCCATTTCTACTGAGTGGAATGTAATGCTGTGTGCACTTCAGGGGCTGCTAGTGCCGGATGACCCTCCGGATAGTCCTCTTCCGGATTGATATTGTGTAATACATGTGTTGAACTGTGGCCCGAGATGTACGCTGGTTTGTGAAGAACGTCCCATATACCCCGAACTGTTATATAGGTTTCTCCAAGCAGACATGAAGTGCAACTATATGATTGTTGACAAGGTAACGTCTCATTGCAACTGAGGTCCATGTTTTATTACCTACCTTTATAAGGCTCCTGCTCCCCTTCCTAAAAAATCCCCCCGATGGTGTTTTTACGTTGAACGTTATTAATAAGACTGTTTGATTGCATAAACAGATTGATGTGTTATGGCGGAGTGAAGCCATATAAGTTGTATATAGGCAATTGATATCTGCATGCATAGTAGAATTTTACTGTATGACAACAAGATTTAATAGTCACGCTGCAGGAGAGATGCAGTTAAGTGCTTGATGGAGTATGCCATTTACGGTTACTAGATGTAACTGATAATAGTGATGTTTACATGCCGATGAGATGTTGGGTTACAAATTTAGCCTGGCTAACTACATACTGGCTCTATATGATCATTTCTATGATGGTATATTGTTTTGCAGTCATGTACAGAACTTTAATAAAAAGATCAAACAAAAAAAGAGAGAGAGAGTGTGTGTGTGTGTGTGTGCCTGCTTGTGTGTGTGCGCGAATGTGTGTGTTACTTGAAAGTGTGCTGCTGGGCCTGGTAACCTGGAGGAAAATCATGGTGTGTAGGTAAGCATCCCACAGCATAGGTGGGGCGGGGGGAGTATTAAAAATACAGGCCCTGTCATACTGCAGGTAATGGCATTTAGGGGCATTAATGCAATGTTTTTAAAAGAATGGGTTTAACTCATTAGCTCACCATGAAAATATTGGAATATTTCATTAGGACTTTTACAGCACCTACTACTTTTTAGCGACTACAAGTGAAAATTGTGCTTTAAAATGCATTATTTGACCCAGTTTTCTTCTTTCTTGATTTACTAACTGGAATTCAGGGCAAGTAACATGCCACACTATTTTCAAAGACCTCCAGCCAGCGGCGGCTGCTCCATTTGGGCAGAGGAGCATTGCCCCGCCTGCTGTGGGCACTGCAAAAGTGAAAAATAAAATGGTAATAAAGTGACTTTATTACCATTTCATTTTCTACTCTGCCAGCGCCGGAGCTGAGTGTTAGGGCTTTGCAGGGCGGGGCCATTGCTGCAGTACAGACTGGGAGCAGGGAGGAGTGGTGCCTGGCTACACCACTTCGAATTGCATACATCACTTTGCCAGGCTGTCTTGCGATGGCCAGCCTGAAAGCGCAGTGTAAACGTCTCCAGCCCAAGCTGTTATACAGCCGGATGGATAGACAGCACAGGCCCCCAGAGCCAGTATGAGCAGTGAACCAGCCCACTCCTACCAATCCTGGCACTGCTTTCATGCTGGGTAACGGCATGAGAGCAGCGTTTTGATTAGTTAGGAGAGTTGGCTCTGGGGACATCACCGAGCAATGCTCGGAGCCAGAGGACAACTTGGGTGAATTAGGGAGTGAGACCTCCTATCACAGGCCACGGGCAGCTCGGCACATGTTCACATGTTCGGGTTCAGTCTCGGCCTTTTTCCTTGTGCCTGAGCCATGCTGGCCCATGACCAGGGATCCGATTTCCCTCCTGGTGCAAATCCTGCAGTGTGCGGCTTCTACCCTCAGTACCTCCCTGCCTCAACCATGTGCATCTATTCATCAGCTGGGGCCTCCAGGTACATGCAATCCACGACACCTGTTTCTCCCGTGGCCCACCATCTTCAGTGGGCCCGATGCAGCTTCTCAACCGCATAAATAAATAATAACCCGGTATTTGTAAAGCGTGACCTATTCACCTGTAGGGGTCTCAAGGTGCTGGAGGCCATCGCAGAGATTAAGTGGGCAATTGCCCAGAGTCACATGAGCTGATCTGCCTCCGGCGCTAGGGATCAAACCATGAGCAATGCGCTCCGAAGTCAGCTGCCCTGGCCGCTGCGCCACACCTCTCCCTTTCTCAGTGGTGCACTCGGTCTTATTTCCCTCGGCCCTTCAGGGTGGCCTGGACTGGGGTTCCGAGCTGCTGAGGTGCCAATGCTAGCGGAACCTCTGTGGCTGAAGCACTACGCTCTCAGGTGAGGAATTTCATATTTTATTTCAAAATGTCTGTACAGCCTGTTTGCTCGCCTCGCCACTTTGAAAAGTTGCCAGTCGCCACTGCCAGCTGGGGTGAAGGCACGAGGTAAAGTAAGAGCAGAAAGGCGTGTGTGTGTGTGTGTGTGCACGCGCACAGTGGGAACAGGTGCAGAGAATTGGCAATAAAATGAACATCACTATTTAATACTAATATAGATAAAATTGAGTATGTTTCATACTCTCATCCTACCTGAAATTCTTCCTAATTTATATTCAAAACGGGGTAATGAGAGAAGGGCATCACCAATACTTTTGTGAATCAGACTCACATGGCTCTACCTAATACCAAACAAAAAATTCTCCGGAGGACTCACATTCACACTTGTGCCGTATGTGCATTAGCCCACAAACCTTGTAAAGGGAGGTAATGGTTATTGTTTGGGTTTAGGGGTGGGTAGTGGGTAGTGGTAAAGGAGGTAAGGGTAATTTCAGGGTTTAGGGGTGGGTAGTGGTAAAGGGAGGTAAGGCTAATGAGTTAATATTGTTGGTCTGTGTCCGGATCTGACACCACATGCCACAAGCCACCGAGTTGGAGCTCAGTGAAGCAGAGCTCTCCCGGCTCCCTCCCTGTGGTTTTCTCCCCTGAGCCACCGGTGAGCGAGCGAGCGAGTGCAGCGGCCGTAGTCGGCTGCTGCAGAGAGTGTGCCAGAGGTGGCCCAGCAGAGGCGGCCCAGTTAGATCCAGGTGCAGCTTGCAGGTGAGCCAGGTGTGCCCCTCTCGCGAACCATTGCGGCCTCTTAGCGTTCCCACTCCAAACCTCGGAAGGGCTTGGAGCAGCGAACCTGGAGTTAAAAGAGGGGGGAAGGAAGGTGCACTGCGCTGCGGCGCAGAGTGGCGAGGTGTGCACCAGCCGACATTTGGTGTGCGTGAGGTCAGCGTGTCTGCCTGTGTCCCTGGAAGCGAAAGCCCAGGGGGAGTGCTTAGGGGGTGTGTGTGTGGAGGAGCCAGGTACCATAGCTCAGCATCTGCTACCCTCTGTGCACCCTGGCCTGCACTCTTCCGCACTCCTCCACTCTACTCCCTCCTGCCTTCCCCCTTGACCTCTTTATGACCACTGGATTTTTGGCTCCGGGTCCTGGCTCCCTGTCTCCCGTTTTTCTGTCCTGTCACCCAGCAGCCTAGCTTTCTTCCATCATCCATCGTCACCTGCCACCATCCCTGGCACCCTGAGCACGAGTAACAGGGAAATAGCGAGGAACCAGACAAATAAGCAAACAGGCAAACAGTAAGAAATTGGGAAACCTGGGAAATCAGGTGCCCGGAATCAGTAATTAGGAACGTTTAGCAGCCAGCAGTAATAAGGGTACAACATCTTGCTGGAACCATCGCAGCAATGCTGCAACCCGCAACTACAAACAGGCAAACAGCAATTGCATCTGGTGCCTTAACTCCACCAGCATTAGACGGTAGACAAAATGGTGGGGAAGGCAACTTTAAGACCTAGAAGGACCAGGGCTTATACCACAGATTCTATTGATATTAAGCGCTGGAAAATTCAGAACGATACAGACCAAGAGCCACCCTTAGGCCAATTGTCAGGCCCCAGTCTTCCAATGTCCCTAGTTCTTCTGGCAGCCCCCAGAGTTAAAAGGGCGGAAGAGTCCTTGCCTGCTTCCAGGATTTTGATTACCAACTTTTTTCTGACGGAACTGGGGCCAACCCCTTAGAAGTTGCTACACTGGGGGTAGTCGCAGCAGCAGCCATTGTACCGTCTCATATGCAAACAGACACTACAGCAGATAGCACATCTAGTGCTACTCAAGCCCGATCCAAGGTGCATGAGCGCAGTCAGGAGCAGACGGCATAGCCGATGATGCCCCCGGTCTTGCTGCCTTTCCACGAGAAGACTCTGTCAATTACAGCTCTTACTGCAGCCATAGCTGCCTCAGGCAGGAGTCAATCCCTGCTTTCACACAGCCTGCCAAGTCCTATAGCCCACCTGGAGTTTTCAGATCCGTTGCACTCAGACTTAAACCTGGGAGACCTAGAAAACAATGCAAACCCAGTTAAAAGAGCTCAACTACTTCAGCCAACCCTGAATCCAGATGACCCGGCTCAGATTCATAACGGAACCGCCCTGCTTGGTCCTGCTGACGGTCAGCCGAGGTCACAGTGGTATGCCCGTCCAGGTCTGCCTCCAGCAGGATTATCAGAGGGACAGGAGGGACCTCATGTTTTAATCCCTCCCATGATCACCAATTTGCCAACTTTATCTTCATCCTCAACTGGACTTCCCCTATCTACATCAAGCCTTCTTGAGGAAACAATGACTCAAATAACACCTAAAGCCCTCGACCAGGGCACTCTGAACTCCAAAGCCCTCCCTGGCAAGCAAGGTTTCTCAGCTTATGGCCATCATCTACCAATCAGTAACTCTCCTACTTCAACATAACAAATTACGGACGTGTGGTCCTCCCAGCTGAGCACCATTCAATCCATGGCCGTTGCCTTATCCAACCACTAGGACAAACAAGACGCGCAAGTAGTCATCTTTGGCTCCTTAGCAACCCTTAGCATGGGCATCAACAGTAAACTCAATCAGGGCTCAATCAGCTGGTTTTTCACTCCTGAATATCAATCAAAGGGGGCACACAACATTTTAAACAGGGGCAATATTATTATTCTGCTGCAATGGATCCCTGATTTACAACATATAAAATTGGCTGACATTTTGGCGATCGAGTTTTTAGAGCCAAAAAGAAAGTACGAACCAGAACCCACTGAGCCCACATTCCTTTCTCTCACATGGGTGGAAATGATTCTGGCAAATTCTACAATCTTTAAAGGCTGGGGCGTAAAACTCAAGAATGTGAGGGCCAAAGGATTTCCAATAGTGCTCTCGTACCAGAATAATCCTCCCACCCAATCCATACTAAAAGGCACACAAGGAACTTAAGTCTCAAAAATAACTGCCATGTTAACTCACACGATTTCTTAGAACAAGCCTTTGGCTGCAAAAAAGGAACATGCTTCAAGACTGAGACAAACCACTCTGACTGGGGCTGGTTGCCAACTGCTCTTCAGGCAAGAAGAATCCTGTGACAAAGCAATCTAACCCATGTCAGGCAGCATCTGCGCAGGGACAGTCTCAGTCTACGCTCCTGGAACATACATAGGCTCATGCAAAAACTAGAAAATGACGAATCCGCACCTTTTTAGAAGGATCTCGATCTCCTTATGCTTCAAGAAACTTGGGCTCAATCAACTGTCCTCTAACAGGCTATGTCGAATTTCAGAAACCAGCCAGCAAAGCCAACAGGTATGGTCGCCCAATGGGTGGCCTTACTATTTATATCTCTACATCACTGCACCATACGGCGGAAGACATTGAAAGTACATTGGGCTCAAGCAATCCATCTTCGCATTTTCCACCATACTGAAGTTCACCGTTCACTCGCTCCTGATTATTAACATATACATAAATGCAACCAAGTCTAGGAAGAAGGAGACACTGAGAAACCTAGTATCAATTCTAACTGACCTCAAATTAAAATTTCCATCAGCAAACATCTTGCTATCCGGCGATTTTTACACCAACCTTTATGGGGGAGCAACAGGCCGCGAGGTTAAAGGTCTGGATATCGAGTACGACCTCCCAGCTCAAAACTTACCATCTGCTACTCATCAGAATAAACCAGCAGAATTTCTTCTGACTCCCTAGGTCTCAAGGCTCCTCAATGGATGTTTCAGCGGCAACATACCTGCCAGCTGGACAAGAGCTGTGGTAAAATCTATTTCCAATATAGACTTTAGCCTCAGTGCTGTGGGACTCTTCAAATACATCGAAGACGGAGATCCAGGCTAGGTGTTTAACGAAGTGTAAGCCCTTTTTTTAGGGGTTTTCCAGATTATGCAACTTTTGAAAAAATATTTCTCCCCAACTGGCTCCCCTTCAATGCCTGTTCACGCAGCCCTCTACAGAACCAAGCTAAGCGGGGTAGAAAACAGGTACAGACTTTTGCGGAGCCAAAGGGAATGTTCTACAGCAACAAGCTGTTTAGATACAATTTCTCAAGAAACACATTGCACTTTCTCAGAGCTTGAGTGGCAGAGGATTTCGCAGCAGGGCAATAAGGCATTAAGAGCGGCAAATTTTAAAAGAATGTCATTTTTATCCCGCTGAATGGCCTATTCTACATCAAGAGCCTTACATAAGATACAGAAATAGGAGATAGGTGCTTTCGTTGCCATCAACTGAGACAGGGGGGATGGCTCCATATCTTTTTTACTTGTCCACTTTTAACCCAGTTTTGCAGAAAGTGTTTTCCGCCCTCAACGATGGTTTACAGAGAAAATTAAAACCAGAGGCGGAGATGGCAATTTTTGAGGTAGTAAGGCAGGCCCAAAATACTTCAATTTCCAGAGGGGTGGAAACATTAATATGAATATCCTCTTTATTAGCACGGTCCCTGATCCTTCAGAATTGGAGGACAACTAAAGTCCCAGATAATCTAACCTGGCATAAGAAAATGCGACGCACAAAAACATTTGAGGAAGCTTATGCAAAAAGGGTAGGTGCTATTAAAAGATTTTCAGCAGTTTGGCAATATATGGATAAAGTAGATCAAGTGTGAATCTAACTTAGACGATATACATATGATATTAGTGGAATCGTTGAAAGCACTGCACTTTACTCAATAATATCTCATGGCTACTCACATGTAGGGGTAATGAGGAAAGAGAGCTAAATGGAAATCTGGGTCTCGGGACATAGAAGTAAGATGTGGATACATTTTAGTGGGGGACAGAAGAGAAAAAGCACTTTAGGGGAGTTAAATGCACAGCACTTTAGTTTGAAGAGAGATGTTAAACTTCTGCTTCTACATAAGGTCCATTGCCTCGGAACAAGAGTTATTAATAAATGGATTATTAAGAAATAGGAGTTTTAAATGTTATGAATTAGTTTACTATGTATTAAGATGAAAATTAATAATCTGATCATGTATAAGATGGTACGAGTAGTGCTGACAGTTGTGTGGTTGGGGGCTTGGGGGTCTTATATGCACTCTAGGGCTAGCTATTTGCCCAATAATTTAGAATTATTGTAAGTGTTCTTTTGTGGGGAGTAATCAAAATGAACCAATATTCCAATGAATTAGTCTCTTTATCGGATGTTACTATTTTTATAGACTTCGTATTGGATTTATAGCACTGCACTTTATTATCTGCAATTCGGTTAGGCAGTAGTACTACCCATTCAAAGGATTACATTTAAAAAATGTTTGATTTCCTGGTGTAAGATAAGAAAAAGTATTCGATTTTAGGAGTTATAAATAGTTATATTCATTGTGATTTTTGAGGATGTCCAGTTTTTGTTATAATTCTGCTCAATTAAAAAAAAATACATCAAGACTTCTCCCTAGGATCTCACTATGACAGCGATCACAGACCGCAGTACATCAATCTCTTTATCAGTCCACTAAAATGGAGGCTGCACCCTCCACCAGTTCCGGGGTGTGGACTGAAAACTTAAAATGGCTGAAATGGGATAATGAAATCAGCCGGGAAGTTCTGCCATGGATAAGAGCCCAGTTCAATGCAGCTAAATACCAATGCAAAGCTCCTATCAGACAGTGGACTCTATTCATCAATCAAATCCTTCTGGAATTTCAAGTTAAGTTCTCGCTATGTACCAAGCCACGCAACCTGCTCTCTCCTAAATTCAAACTGACGGAAGACCTGAATGCCTTGAAAAGCGAAGTCAACTGCAAAATGCGAACTCTCATCAAGCAGCCTTCCTCACTAGCTGCGAAACATAGGCTAAGCAAATCATGTCCCTCTTCAGGTAAGCAATTTGGCATGCCAAAAAGGAAAAAACAAGGACTTTTGGGTTCGACTGCTAGCTGCAAGTAAGGAAAGGAACACAAAGAGATTCTGGTCATTGATCAACCAAGCCACAATAGGAAGTAGGAGGGGCACCAATGCAAACATCTCTGAATCCGCGTGGGTCTCATTCTTTTTGGCTGGTTTTTCATCACAGGCCGAATCTACCTCCTGCAGCTTGCCAAGCGATTTATCTGCACCTCCGAAGGCCACAGAAACGTCCAGCTCTCCAACTATCCTTGATATCTGTAGCAAAATGGAGGAACATTGTGTACTAAAGTGGACAAGGCTGCGGAAAGTCGGAGCTCCAGGCCCTAATGGGCTACCCACTGCTTTCTTTACACACAACCCTATGTTTTGGTCTGAGATGTTAACGCCTCTGTTCAAACACTGCTTTAACACCATCCCAGACTCCTGGAGAGGATCCATCATCCAACCAATTTTCAAAGGAGGCACGAAATCAGACCCTTGCCACTATCAGCTCATTGCCCTAATCGATACTGACGACAAACTTTACGCCAACCTGTTACTTGATGTTCTTAGAGCTTGGGCAAAAGAACATCAAATCATACCAAAAAATCAATGCAGCTTCAGAGATAAATGTGGCACCTCCTCGAATCTGATGGCCTTGGCCCTCATGTGTGGCAAAGCAATCAGAAGCAAAAGGACACTTTATTCCTGCTTTGTGGCCTTCAAAGCCTCTTTTGATAGCATACCAAGAGGGCCTCTTTGGTGTAAATTGCGGGATTGGGGTCTGCCAAGCGCTTTGCTGAGAGCAATAGTGCAGCTGTATACTAATACCTGGGTGCAGATCAAACTAGGTGAAGGCTCCTGTATTTCAAGGAGGATCCCTACAAATTCTGGGCTGAAGCAAGGCTGCGTGCTGGCTCCCTCGCTTTTTAACTTATACATAGCCGACATGTCACAGCACCTTGACAAAGCAAACTGCCACCCGCCCAAACTAGGAGGCCAAAGCATGACACACTTGCTATATTCAGACGATCTAGTGCTCCTCAGTCAGACACAGATTGGCTTTCAACGGCAACTGTCCACCTTACATGTCTACACTGCTAAGAACATGCTGGAAATTAATCAAGCAAAGACCAAGACGCTCTCATTCAGCCTAAAACCAAATCTGGTTAATAGGTGGCAGCTTAAGGGCATCTGGCTCCATCACAGCAAGGTCTACAAAGACTTGGGCATCCTTCTAGATAGTAAAGGGTCATTCGCACCCCATCTATGCTCTATAAACAACACGGGCTCCAGTTTAGTGTTTGCTCTCTCAGCCATCGCTCTGAAGCTACGAGGCCCTAGCCCCTATCCTCTCCTCCAGGTGATGAAAGCAAACATCATCCCAACTCTAAGTTACAGGAGTGAAAGTACCCTGGGCAGGGAAGCTGTGTCAGTAGACAAACTGGTTACTAGAATCTACAACATCATAAAACAGCATTGCGCCAGAGGCAGTTGCTTTCTCAACTTCTGTCACAGGCTCAAATCGGCACCACCTGACTCACTGCATTGTCTAATCTGGTGCCAACTTTAGTACTCCCATTCAAGATTGTCATACAGGCAACATCATGAGGACAAACTGGTGGAATTCCTGAGGCCTGGAGCAAACATCTCCCCCACTATGTCTTTAAGAAACTAACATCACTCATGGCTAAAAAAATGTAATAACTGGAGGACTTGTCAGACTTAAGCAAGCGCTCCCATGCATGGTCAGTTATAAACTCATATTCTTCCAACAAGCATCAGAACTACATTACTTTTACTTACCCTATATGTATAAAGGCAAGGCTTGTGGCTTCAAGGCTGGGCAAGTGGAATCTCCGTGCTCACCTTTCGCCCTGGCGCCGCCCAGCTTCTCATGACACAAGCTCCCATTTATGCGGACAAGGAAAAGACTCCTTAATCCATATTTGATGTACCTGCCCTCAACTGCTGCCGCAAAGGAGAACTTTTCTTTGTGCCGATCTTATTCGGCTAGGAGTGCGCACGTGCCGGCAGGCAGTCATCGCCAGCCTGAACCCATCTAATCCACTACTGAACGTTACAACTCTTTGGGGCATATTAGCAAGAACCTCGTTAAAATTATCGCCGTTTTAGCGGCAGGAAACTGCCGCTAAAACGGCGATAATGGGCTTAATAATATGCGTTATAGAATTCCAATAGAAGCCCAGGTTAGATGTGCAGGACATCTAACCTGGGCTTCTATTGAATTCTATAACGCATATTAGCAAGCCCATTATCGCCGTTTTAGCGGCAGTTTCCTGCCGCTAAAACGGCGATCATTTTAACGAGGGTCTTGCTAATATGCCCCACTGTTTCTCCGGATGGTTGTGACTAAACTGGACTTTGTCAACTCTACCAGTACTGTGGTAACACGTTCGTAAATGCTGTAAGTCTTGCTCCTTTGCGTCTCCCATTATTGCATGCCCAATATGGGGGCCGGCAGAGCCCGCCACAACAACGCTATGTCCTTCACTCTTTAGCCAACGATTAATCATACAGCGGCTGCACATCACTGTGCACGTGGGCTGGGTTCAGCCACGTGACGTCACTAGTTTATCTTGCACAGTGCACTCTAGCTTCTAAACTGCTGCTCATTATAGTTTTAAAATGATCAAACTTGCTTCTCTACTTTCTGGGGTCAGGCAGCGCCCCGCGTTTTTACAATATTTAATTGATTATTACCACTCTGCACTGGTCCGCTCTAAAAATGCACCGCCTAGACTGCATTAGGTCAGCCTCTAAGCAAGACAAGTTTGTGACCTGTTTTCGTTTAGCATCAATGGTCGATCTGTTGTTCCACAACAGGCCTGTGTTCTGCGTATTTTGCACATTGTTTGTATATCCTTGCGTAAAATCCCAATTTGTTATGTGCACTGACTGTCCTTTTACCCACTTTTTAAAACATGGTTCAGCTGAATCTTCTCTGCCTGTTTTTTGCAGATCTGTTTTGCAGCAGGTCTGTGTTCTGCATATTTTATCTAATCCTATGCGCAAAGATCCGTTTCGCTATGTGCTCTGTTTATTTTCTTATTCATTTTGTAAAATAAGTTTTAGCTGAATCCTCTTTGCTTGTACTTAGCAATGCCTGCCTTCACCACATAGTTTTATCTTGATATGTCGTAAATGTTTTATATTTTTTTGCTGTTTGTAAAGGTTTTAATTAACCATACAATAACACTGACTGGGTACATTTAAGGTTTAGGGTTAGGTATCGGTAAAAGAAGACAAGGGTAAATTTAGGGTTTAGCGACGGGCAGTGGTGAAGGGAGGTAAGTATAATTTTAGGGTTGGTTAGTAGTAAAGGGAAGTAAGGGTAATTTCAGCGTTCACGGGTGGGCAGTGGTAATGGGAGATAAGGGTAAATTTAAGGTTTAGGGTTAGGTATTGGTAAAGGAAGACAAGGGTAATTTTAGGGTTATGGGGTGGGCAGTGGTAAAGGGAAGTAAAGTTAATGTTAGGGTTTAGGGGTGGGTAGTGGAAAAGCGAGGCATCAGTAATTTTAGGGTTTATGGGTGGGTATTGGCAGAGGGAAGTAAAGTTAATGTTAGGGTTTAGGGGTGGGTAGTGGTAATGGAAGGTATGGGTAAAAGTTTAGGGTTTAGGGGTGGGTAGTGGTACTTACCATGTGTGGTAAAGGCATGCATGGTAAAGGCATGCGTTGTATTGTCATACATCCATGCTGTGTAAACCTTTAGAATGAAAAGTGTTTGCTGTGCCTCCTGATGCACCGATTTGGCCCTGACACCAGTAACATCATCCTTCAATCAGATGGGGGTGAGAGGGGCTCTTATACTAAGCTCAAAGACAGTCTGATGACATACTTCCTACCCAAGACAAATGCTAATTACAAAAGATAGATCTTTCATCCCACCATTCAAAAGCTTGGAGAAACAACTGCCTCAGTCAAAGGCGCATGTTCATTGCTCCAACTTTGAAAATCATAGTTGCAAAGAGGCTGTCTTTTCACAGATCATACCAGGCTGAGACTCTGTCGCTTTCTGTCAAAAGCTGCTGCCAAAGCCCCACAAGGTAGAGGGTATACAGACCATGGCTCATGTGTCCCGCACAGCCGAAGTCATGTGTCAGCCTATTGCCAAGGACCGTGGATGTTGACCAGTTATTCCTGAACTCTTTCAATTTGCTGGCAAGCTCAAAGAACAGCTTATTTGTCTGCACATAGATTAATTGAAAGCATCTTTAGCTTAACACTTCAGCAGAATACCATTCACTTCTAAAAGCAGGTCAAAGATCTGCCGAAAATCTGTTAAACAGGACATTAATGAGTCCATGTCCTGAGTGACCTTATTCTCCCTATTCCTAAATGCCATTCCTAGGGCTAAGTGGACATGCACCACCCAATTCTTGCAATCCAAGGTGAGAGACACCTAAACCCGACATTCAGGACAAAATACACCAGCTCGGTGGCGCAAACTTATTTTAAACTTGGACCTAAAGAGATTATCATTCACTAGAGCTGAAGGAAAGTTTCAGGAGCATCACCACATTTGCTGCACAGTGCTGTTTCTACAAGTATCAATGCCTCAGCTTCGGCGTCTCCTCTGCTGCTGAAGTCTTCCGGGAGAAAATTGCCTAAATTATAGAGATAATATATTTTTATTTGGAACATCCAAAAAATGTACATGATGAGAATCTTGTTAAAGTCTGCCAAGCATTGAGGAATGCAAACCTGACTTTAAATGAGGACAAGTCTCACTTTGGCAAGACCCCTCTCAAATTTCTTGGCCACAGAGGTAATCCCCTTCCACAGTTTCTTCCTACTGTTCATAGTCTCTGTATCTCTTGGAAGGTGCAGAGTGAGCTCAGAAAAGATGGTGTTCCGATCTTAAAAGTATTACGGGAGACCCCGAATTTCCATGGGGAGAGATCATCTCATCCTGCTAATTCAGGGTAATACAGGTCCTGCTTTCCCCAACCATTCAGGTGATGCCCCAGAGGCAGCCGATTCAGAGAAAGAACCACCCACCAGGAGTGGCAGCTTACAGCAAGGTGCCAGCGCCACGCTACTCTCCCATATCTCGGAATTGCTTGAAGAATAAGACTTTTCTTGTGACTTCTTCATCACTTCATTAGGCCATCACAGTGGTGCCACAGACTCACACCGCTTGCAATTGAGAGGTTTCGAACTAAAGCCAAAACTTACTGCCAGGATGTAGATCCCGGACTAACAGCAATCCCCCTCTTTCAGGTCACTCACTTTGGCTTGTCAACACTGACTAACTGCAGCATTTTATCTGTTCTGTTTCTGCAATGTCGACTTATCACTCAAGAGGGCTGGTGTCCAGGTGGGATGAAAAAGAATTTGCAACAACTACTATATGACCTGTGCATAACTGACTAGGAGACTGGTCAGTGGTCCCAAGGTGTCTGCCTGTATGCTCAGACAAAGCAGGTGGATCGCGCACTCTAGGTGGTGGTGATTGACATGGGCAATTTCGAACACCTTGGATAAAATGTGCATGAAGTGTTCAGCCTTCGCTTTGGTTTATGGCCATCAGGGTTTTTTCATCCGGTGTTCGATGTGCGGTGAATAGAGATAGTCAGCCACCTCCTGCTCCTGGAGTGTTGGTCAGCTATCCATCCCTTCCTATTGTAAAAGACCATGTATGGCCATTACTTTTTCTAACTTCGGAATCAGTTCATTGGCGAAGCTGCTGCTCACAATTTCAACCTCCCGATACTTGCAGTAGTCATCAATAACCACTAACATCGACTTTACTACATGTTGATGCCAGTGCGGCCAACAGTGCCTCTTTCACTGGGCCTATATAACACAAACAATGGCTATTAATTTGTTGATATGCAATTGTCTGGCTTGACGAGCCCTTGTTTTATTGTAAATAGCTATGTGATGTATATATTGTCACTACCCTCCTTTCACCTCTAACCTTCACTTGATACACTTTTTTTTCCCCCCTTTTCCTTCCACGTGGGCACTTTTGCTATACATGATTTCCAGACGTTATGCTGGTTTGTGAACATCCTGGTGTGTTCTATATGATTAAATAATACTGAACATAATTGTGAAGTTTAAGGGATTTAATATTTCTTGTTGTTTAATTGTTTGCTTTCACTGAAGTTATCCCACTGGGACCACTCCTTACTCTACTGTCTATTACCCAGGTCCCAGCAGCTTGTTTGGGTTATACCCTTTATTTGTACCTAGTATCCACAGAGAGCTCAGACTCCCTGGCCAGGTCAAAATATGCCAAGGTGGTCTCAGCCAGCAGTGCCTCTTTGGTATTTTGAAATTACATGTCATGGGCCTTTTCCCATGACCATCTGGCTGACATGGTCACGCCAAGTCAAGTTCTTAACAAACTGCTCACCATAATTGAAAATCCCCATGAAACTCCTCACTTCAATCACCAAAGGTGGAGGATATGCTGTTGTAATGTCTTTTACATTGGCTGGGTCTGGTGCCACTCCTTCTGCCGAAAAGTGGTAGCCAAGAAACTGACTGCAAAAATTTGCACTTGTCTGTGAGGCACGAGGCCACAGTTCCAAAGATTTTGCAGCAATTTGCCGAACCAAGCATGGTGTTCTTCAAGTAATGGAGCGTACATTAATCTATCTTCACTCATGTTGATGACCCTGTCACTCCTAGTAGTACCTCTCATATGGTGTTTTGGAAGACCTCCAATGCACTAGACATATCAAATTTCAGTCTTTCGAATCAGCGGAGCCCGAGTAAGTAGAAAAGGTTGTATTATATCGGGTACATGGATTTAGCAGAATTTGGTGATCGCCTGACCGAAGGTCCACCTTTGAAAACCAGCAAGACCTACTTATTTCACCCACTATAGCATCAACTGTTGGAGTGATATGCCTTTCTTGTTTCAGCATCAAATTCGAATAGCAGATATATGATGCACAGTCTCAATTCTCCCAGGTGCTTGGTTTTACCAGCCACTACAATTGGCAACTCCCACAGAGTGGGACCTTCTACTCTCTTGATGATGTTGGCCTCTTCCAACTTCTGCAGTTGTACCATCTTCCTTTTTAGGCACCTGATTGCCTGGATTAACTCTTTGAATTCTTCAAGGAGGCTGTCCAGTTCTGTAGTGTGCATCCTGAATGCAAACTGAATGAGCCAAAGACTTTCAGCTGTTTGGCAGCACAGCAGCATGCCTATCCCTCCTTAAGTGACATACACTTTTGCTTGGGTTTTAACGTCCTCATGTGTGATGTCAGTGTCAAACAAGCCCACTTGTGGCAGCAGGCTGGAGTCTCAATATGCATGAACTCTTATTTCAGTGGGTTTATTGTTGGCTGATTGGTCAGGGTTGAGTATGTTTCTTTAGCCATGATATTGATAGAGGTGGCCTTGCCAATAATGGCCGTCACCGGCATGCCACCGACCAGTACCGGGCATTTATGTGGAGAGAATGACCTGGTATAGAATTGGGCCACACCATATGCTACATGCACTGTCCCTTCTCCTTCATCGTTGACCATGTCATCCTCAGTGGGATCATCTGTAAGGGGTGCAACAGCGTTAACTCTCTTCTGGGGTGTTTTCTGTGGGCGAGTTGACCTACATACTTTCATGGAGTGGTTTATCTCTCCCGATATTGAGCATTTCTTGTCACTGGCTGGGACAAATACTGGGGGTGGGAAAGGCCCTTCACAGCGCCGACATGGATGACGTGTTCTATGGTGCCCTTCTCCCTTTGGCAGGGCATCAGACTTGATGATCTGGTTTACCAACTTGCTTTTGATGAGTTTGTGTAGAGCAGCTTACATGTACGAGGCTCTCGCTTTTGAGAGATCTTTAGAGTGCCTTGGTTTAGAATGTCCTGCAGAGAGTTGCTGGGTTCTTGGAGTACCTGTTCTCTCAGTTTAGCTGAGTTGCAGCCATCAATGAACTGGGCCCAAATCTCTTCTGTTCCATCATGCAGGGAGCACTTGCTAGTGAGCTCCTTCAGCTAAGTGTAAAAAATCATCAACGGAGTAATCTGGCCCATGTTGAGCTAGGCGTAGTAAGAATTGTTCATAGTCTGGGTTGACCATTGGCTCAAAATCGCTGCTGAGTCATGCAACTATAGTGAGGTATGTGAATGTGGACCCATCTAGGAGAAGTTGTGTGATAACTTGTAGATGTCTCTCCCCACAAGGTATAGCAACATATGCCACGTCCGGTTGTCCTCTACAGTATAGGCGGTCAAGTAAATGTTGAGCATCTCCACATATAGCTTCCACTTGGGAGGCTGTAAGATGATGGCCCGAGATGATGTAGAGCTCAATAACTGAAATGATCGCCATTTCTTCTAAACACCGTGGTCCTGTCGAAGTCTTCTCTGGCTACGTTTTCCTTATTGGGCAATTTATCGATCAGCGTGCCCTCACCGGTGTAGATAGTTGTCACTCTGTGTGTCTTGCTGTGGAAGAAGATTTGTGACCCACCTTAGCGTGTTAGCTGCTGCACTTCTTGGCCATGCACTCTTTGCTTCCTACCCTCATTCATTATGTGGTGTGGGCCTGACCTCAACGCCTGGCAAGAGCCCCTTCAGAGGCCCCTCTTTGTTGCTGTCCCCCCTCACCATAGCAGTATAGGCCATAGGATTTCTTTGGGGTGTTCACCTCTTCCGCCTTGGCTGGCTTCAGGGAGGCTTGGTCTGTTGCTGTAGCACTGCTGAGGTGAGGTGGGTGGCTTCCTTTCAAATATTGCAGACAGAGCATGGCACCATATGAAACATGGGCTATGTGCCCTCTAGTGGTGGAGGTGCAGCATCAATCAGCATCACCAGAGTGGCTTTCTGTCAGGAGATAAGTGTCGCCGAACCGCTCGGGTACGCTTCAGTGGTAGACAGCGCCCAACTCTCAATCTGATGTTTGACAGTAGACTTGCGCACCATTGGACGCGGTTGGCTGCTAACAGACGCATAGGTCAACCGGAACTACACAGCCTTGTGAGAATGGTGGGCCCGCCTCTCGTTGCCAAAATGTGATGTTACACAGAGAAAATGACAGCACTGGGTTAGGCATGCGCTGTAATGTTAAATAGATTGGCACGTGCCTGCAAGAATGACTCAGCATGTTTTCTGCTCGAGTCCAGCCAGGCTTGAAGGACAAAATAAAGAGACAATAAGTGAAATAGCATAAGCCATCCGTGTCAGCAGTAGATTGTGGTAATTACGGGGAGGATAATTAAAGAGCTACGGTATGACAACTGCGATCCCAGCATTGGCTCCCATATTTACCCCTGGTTGTAATTATGCCCTGTAGGAATTACAGTAAAAAAAAACTGTATTCCCAGCAGCTCCTCACACATAGCTTGTATTCTTGGGCACAGATAGTCAAGCTGTCCAGAGTTTACGGTATATGGACTATGATCAGGGGTGCTAATTCACGACGGTGCAGTGGTATGGTTATAGGTAAAATGGCGCTCCAAGAATGAGTAGCACTTACACTCTATTTAGATTTCTGAGAAATGCATATGGACGGTGCTGAAAGGTGAGAAGAACCACCAGTATCCCCAAACACGTGGTCGAAACCAACATAAACATAAACACAATCCTCAGCACACGTCTTTTAAGTAATATGCAATTATCCAATTTGTTTTAGTCAAGCATAAATGATACAGAGAAATTTTCGAGCTTGGTTTCTTTTCTTTATTCTCTTTGTTCTTGCATCAGCCAACACGTGTTTCGTCGCACA
This sequence comes from Calotriton arnoldi, assembly GCA_963921515.1. Classification (NCBI taxonomy): domain Eukaryota; kingdom Metazoa; phylum Chordata; class Amphibia; order Caudata; family Salamandridae; genus Calotriton; species Calotriton arnoldi. Next base: position 410,540 of record CAWUFW010007645.1, read on the forward strand.
AAGGAATTTTGTCCCGCGACTTTCTCAAGGCTTACAAGAGTCCAAAATGTTCCTTTATCAGTGGTGATAATTCCATCCCACTGGAAAATTAAAAATCTATGTTCCGATGTCCATGTCGCATTTAACCGTGGATCTTCGTCATGAGCCGAACCTAGAGCATGTAAGAAGGACGTGTAGGACCCCACATCAGCGCCGTGTTCTCGAGTGTGAGTATGATCAGGGGTGCAACTAGAGCCAAATTTCGGGGGTGGCTAATACTTCCAGCAATGGGGCAGGACAAGAATTTCCAAAAGTGGGTCCCGAGCTATCCTCACAACCAAAATGAGAATAACAAGTGACAAACTGTGCACTTTAAACATATTGGACAAACTTGATATTATAACAAGCATGTTGTTGTAGATTTGACACTGTTGCTAGGCCACTCACAGTGATCTTTGAAAACAGATTGAGTGCACTGACAATTAAAAACAGCTTCTATAAAGTTAAATCCAAAGCACTTAAGACATGTTTTCACAAAGGTATTTCAAGAGGATAACCTTTGTGCCGATTCCCTGATTCCTTCTGTGCAGGACAATGTGCTTATGAAATATTTATAAAAGTCCAGAAATATGCTCTTGTCCATAAACGACTGAAGGCACAATTTAGTTTACACAATTGGATGTTGCAAAATATTCATGGGTGAGGCTGCCCTTACGTACAGGTCTCAAAATATTAGGCTTAGTGGCAGTGCTAATTTGAGCCGGTGGTTGCAGGTGGCGCCCACTTGCACTACTTTTTGGGGTCCTGCACTAATTTTTCCTCATCAGACTTTGCTCCAGAACCAGAGAGAGAAAAACACAAAAGGGGGAAAGGCGAAAGAGAAAGATAGAAAAATTATGACAAACTGAGAAAGCAAAAATTTAAAGAACCTGCAAAAGTGAGATAAGGGGGCAGGGAGTGCCTGGTGATAGATGAAAAGGGCACTCCTGACATTTGAAATTGCCGGGCACAGGATCCTGAGCAAAACTTTGGGCCCGAGACTTTATGATTTTAAGAATTAAGGACTGCTTTGTGGGTTACCACACGCAAAGTTGGGGTAGGTAGCTGGTAAATCGTAGGTTTAATTCCCCAAATACCATTCCTTCTTCTGCAGGTGTGTGCCAATGAGCTGGCAATATTACTGCATGTAAATGCACTGCCACACACCTGTCCTACACTAAAAAAAAATGGTTATTGTTAGCATGCCACATTGAACAGTTCTCACATATGTAAACATATTGAGCCACATTCAGTAGGAATGCACCAGGCGGTTGCCAACAAGCTGGCAGAAAAGTTGATTTGTAGGGAGTATTATGGCCAGCGGTGCCATTCTCAATGGCAGAGGCCTAGCTAACGACAGATACAAAGTTATTTTTTAAGAAGATTTGTCCAATTCCAAGTTTCTGTAAAGATGGACAGAATCAAAGGCAAGGGAGAGGTCAAGTAATAGGCGTGCTGGTACTCTATTTTAATCCATTCCAGTGTTTAAATCAACCCGTGTGGAAGTCAGTGCTGCTTTCGTGCCATTACCAGAATCTGTTTTGGTAATCTAAGAGAAGGTTACTTTCGTCAATGAATGTAGTTATTTGTCTTGACGCTGAGCTTTCAGTCTATTTGCCTATAAACACTTTGTTATTGTCTGGAAGTTAGAAGGAGACGTTGTTTGAAAGCCTCTTTGTTTGAGGGAGTTCTTTTGAGGAGAGACCTTTATCCAAGGAGTTGTTGATCGTTCTAGCTAGATCAGTTGCAGAGTTATTAACGAGGATATTCTTGCATATATAAACAGGACATATTTCTACCAGTGGTGATGCTGGTCTACAAGCTTTTGCAACCTTATTGAAGTCCTGTGTGGTCAGGAGGTTAAAGGTAAGTAACTGGTGGCTGTTTTCATAATTTGTTTTCTATTAACTGTGCAGCACTGTTGGAACTGTGATTGAGCATTGGAGAGGGATGGAGGGAGTCTAAAATCATTCGGAGGTCTGAAGTAATACAGGTGTTCCAGAGGCCTTTGACTGTGTTGCCAAGGCATCAAGATTTCCTAAGGTACTGCCACTTCAGTTACTGTGGTTAGAGGATCCTTTTACCTGTTAACTCTTCCAGTGGGTTTGTCATCTAGAGGCCCTTCGTCACCTCCCCTTGTTCAGATCTCCTGTTTCATGTTTAGGTCTCTTGACCATGGTCTACTCTTCAGGCCACAGGTCATTGCGACAGGTTCCTCTAAAGCAAGGGAGGCATCAGGTAGCTTGGCTTCAGTCAGCTTTCCCTGCTACCTACTCCTAATTCTAATGCATAGTCTGACAGGACAACTGTGCACTACCTAGCTCCATGGAGTCACTGTCATTCACTTACTAAGATTTCAATGAGAGTCCATGGCACAATGGGTGCATATAGGAACTGTGTAAGATTATTAGCAATAAATGCATGAGAGGAAAGAAATAGAAACTACGATTTGGAATAAAACTGAGAGAGTTAAAAAACCACTGCGCTGCTTCTGGATAATGCCCATGACATAACTCCATGCAGTAGTCTAGAAAAGTTAAGATACTTGTATAGTGCTGTGATGTGCTTTTTTTAAAAGTAGTAACACTATTGGAAACAAACGATTGGGCTATTACCCGCACAAATGGGCGACATTTTTCCCATTTGTGCGGGAAATAACTCTCCAGGCGGGGGTCAGAAACTTGGGCTTTAATTGGCCCTGTGTGCGCAAAATCTCGGGGGGGGTGGGTGCAGCCAATCAAAATCCTGCAGAGCTCCCGGATTCCGCAGAGCAGGACCGTCAATCTTTCATAGTGCGAAAGCGCTACCTATGTCGGCCCTGCTAAGTGCTTCTTGCCTGCCCCCAGAGTGACTGGATTAATGTGGTCTCTCGGGGCAGGCCTTGTTTGTTAAGATTTCCGCGTGGTGTGGGTGGCAGCTGGCAGGTCTTGACTGTTTCAGTGTGCTGCTGTGCTGAGAGCATGTGCTTGTCATCAATTTTACACAGGATTAAAACCAGGTAAGAAAATTTGTGATTACATAAAATCGGGGCTTTAAGTGGTCCAGCAGTTTTAAAAGCAGGAGCTGAGACGGGTCGCTATCGGGCTCTCTGTTTTTGCCCTCACTCACAAGATTAGAAAAAATTAATTATAACTCTGCAGCAGTGCCACCCTTCACTGCCTTTGATGTAACCTTATAGAGACTCGTTATAGTTCTTAAACACTCACCATTTCAGAACTGAAACATTTTCAATATTATAAACAACGAAGCCATAGTTGTTCTTTATTTAGCTTATGGAAATAACACCCATTGGCAAAGCCAATAGTCCTGGCTTGTTGTAGGTGTAATGTTACTTCTTATATTATGTATCTGGAGGCAATGATAGAAACAGCAAATTACCAGTCAGGCAGCACACTACGCTAAGCACAGATTTTTAGCTTGCATGTTTCAAGCCATGCCCCCAATTACATCAGCCACACCATTTTGAGGGACCCCCCTGTTTTTTCATCCCACTTCAAGCCCTGCATAAAATCCAATGCATTCATTTTTGGCATGGGGAAAATTACCGCCTTTTTTGCGATTTTGCTATTTTACTCTACCAACTGGGACCAGGGCTGCCTAGATTTCATCCTGCTTATGTGTGAAATTTACATGTTTGCAGAATGCCTATGTGTGACTTTTGTATGTCTTCTCTGCGACACATGGAGTGACACTTCACTGAAAGTTTAATTATGAACTTGAACCATGTAAACTGCAACATAGTGCCCTCCGCATTTAATTACTCTATGCAGTACCAGCAGCATGCCCATGAGTAAATAACATGGACATGGTAGATTGCTCCAAAGCTGCCCTTTACTGTTTCCATGTGTGAAAACCTCATCCAGGAAAGAACTTTCGTTTGCTCTCTTGTACCTTGAGTCTTGCATTCATCATAAAATAAAAAATACTATTGCCACCAAAATAAAAATTAAAAGCCTGGACTGGTCTTAGTACTCACATGAAATCAGAACACTTCAGAACTCTATCCTGCATTAATGGCGTACAATGTAGTCTGTCTCGGCACCAAAAATTCGGTGCCATCATGACTGACCTGATGCCAACACTGCTTTTGAACAGCTGGTGTAGTAGTCTCTCACCCATCCTCCAGATCCCCGGAGCACCCTGTCTTCCCAGGCACCCAATGTCCACTATCCCTCCAGGCGACTACAACGCTGACTGCTTTAATCCTGGTTCATGCAGTATTCACTCGTCGTACTGCAGACCTCCCTCCCTTTCAGCTCCAGCAGAAGGACTCTCTCTAGTGACAATAGGAACCTGCAGGGGTATTCCCTTCAAAACGTGCCACTACAGGAGTGTTCTCTCCCCCCTCCATGATCTTGTAGCAGTACCTCCTTTCAGGATCCTACAGCCTGAACTCACTGCCCCATGTTCCTCCGTGCTTCTGCAGTACCCCCACTCTTATCAGTCTACGCCACACTTGATTTTTCTCAGGATGCAGCAACACACCCAGCTGGCTTCCTCTAGTGTTCTCTCCACAAGTAGTGGTACAGAATCCCCCCTCTCTGGGTCCGCATTACTCACTTCATTATAGCAGTCAATCGACCCAATGTAATGGCGAATTTCACCCAGTCAGTAACAATGTGACTTATGTGGTGAAACTCCAAATCACAGGATGCTTACTGTTATTAACTAAAACGGTCTTTGCTGAAAGTCTCCCTTATTAGTCCCTTATAAGTGCACTTACTCATTTTGGTATTCACAGAAGGCACTAACTCCTTGATGAGTAAGTGCCTTCTGTGAATACCAAAATGAGTAAGTGCCTTCTGTGAATACCAAAATGAGTAAGTGCCTTCTGTGAATACCAAAATGGTAGTAAGTTTAGGATTTTGTCTTAAGTTAGTTCTGTGAATCGGGCCCCATGTGTACATTGATTTACACACTTGTACTATTCATTGTCTATGTATAATATGTTTGTCTGTAGTAAAGTAATTTGATACCCTACATTAGGATTAACAGCGCTATAAAGAATTTAATACAAAAATTAATTAATGAGTGGTATTTACATCATTGGTGTAATTACTCATACAGACATACATTGGGCATTCTTGCAGGGCCCCCCACATGTAAAGTCCATTGTGGGTGATCGGTATACAGCAGCTGCACAGGCTCATGAGATTGCCCAGGTCAGCAGTGGTATGACAGCGGGACAGCCCAAATGATGAAGTGGAATCGATTAGGGTGGAACAAGAGGGGTGATGACAGTGTCAACAGAGTTGAGAGAGTGTTCAGATGTTGAGGGGAGGATGTTGCCGAAAGTTCTGGGAAATTGGGTCTTTTAGACCCCAAGTAAACACATCCGTTTCATGCCAAGACTGGGAGCTTTACTCTAGTTTTTGCTGCAGCACGAAGCCAACAACACTGGTACTGCATCACTTTCAGTGCGTGATTATGTGGTCATGGTGAAGGACTCTGGAGTGGAGAGCAGAGAAGGGAATTGGTCAGAGCAAGTGACTGTCTCTTTTCTGGCCTCTTCCTGACATTTTAATTGAAGGGTGTGAGCCCGTCATCTTACTGTAGTGACCCTCGCAGCTGTCAAACAAGACTTTTCTCCTTCTAGTCTTTAAGTTTTTACCCCGTCACTTCATATTTAAGTACAATAGTTAGTAGTCTGCCACAATGTTTATTTTTATTGTTGTCCCATACTGTCATGAATGCCTTCTAAAAGAAGCTTTTTGTTCAAATATCTTCATGTAAATCGATATAATGGAAAGCTTGCAAGACAAGTCCTACAGGAATTACTTTAACACAAGGGTTGTGTCATAAAACATATATCATTGTCATGCATGCCAACATTTTAGAAGAGTAAAGTCTCCCGTCTGAATCAGGTCTATTGGCATTTATGTATTGTGTGGTGTTACTTCTGCAAGATCCATTCTGTGTTATTTATTTGGAGCCACACTGCTGAAATAGCTTTGATGTTCCAGTTCTTAGAATGAATTTAGACTGGTTATAATCTGCTCTTGTAGATTCATTAATGCCAGGTTGAGTGTGGATTTGTGATTGCAGAAGTGCCAATTAAAAGGTCACAGTGGGCATTGGTCTTCAAAATTAGTGTTGTTAATAGATTTTGTGCACGATTGCAGACATTCATTGGAGTCTATTGTACCTTCTCTAACTAAATGTATACTGAATATACTTTAGACTTATCCTTAAAATGTTTTCTGAACGCTATTTGTGCATAACTTGAGAGTTGCAACTTTGGGCTGGTTTTTGGGCTGATTCTGCTCTGTGTTGGGTTGAATTTGGGCTTATACTTGGACAGCTTTGGGCTTCAGACGGGTCTCAAAATCTGGCAACACTGCCTTTGAGCCCTATGGGTGTTGCACGCCTGACTACGATCCCAGCAGTGCCTCACAAATGGCTTCTACCCTTGGGACAGTGGGTCATAGTCATGCAGTACAGAGTGTACAGTAAAAGAACTGCAGCCCCAACACTGACTCACACGATACCTCGCACTTTTGGTCACACACAGTCAAGCACTACAGAGTTTTTGGTAAAAGAGCCTCACATATACCTTGTACTCTTGGGCAGCCTCCTCTACAGGAATGACGGTGTGAGCCCGGTGGTCCCTGGACCGGTCACACACCACACAGATTGGCACCTGGTCATCCTCACAGAAGAGCTGCAGCCGCTGCTGGTGTTTCTCGCACACGATCTCCTTTGGCTTCAGGGAGGGGAGGTGAAGTTTTAGCATTTCCACGAGGTTTCCCAGCTGCCTGTTAGGCCGGAAGTTTCTCTCTGGAGATGTGGCCCTGCCAGCACCGTGAGATGCAGGACTGGCAGAAGTTGTGCCCGCAGTCAATGCTCACCGGATTCTTGAAATATTTCAAACAAATCGAACAAGTGACTTCGTCCTCCAGATTCTGTGACGTGGCTGCTGCCGCCTTTTAAAGTGTAAGTATTCTGAACCCTCTTCTTCCTGACACTCCCTCTGCTGAGCGTATCCATCCCATCAGCCAGAGGTCGAAGTGCAACAAAGCAGGATCATCAGCTGGTGGTTGAAGTCCACCAAAGAAAAGATACAGCCCTGCTTCTTAGGTGTGGCCTAGAGACAGCTTTAGTTGTTTCTCAATTCTCATGCAATTAAAAGAAACACTAGGTCTGCATGTGCAGGTGTAAGGCATATGCCTTCAAATAAAAGGAGTAAAAATATAACCCAGCATGGTGCTTAGCACACTACTTTGGCACTGAGGTCCACTATATTTATTCTAGGGGGAATTGTGCACATGTGATCAGGCTAAGTGCTGTCACTCAAAGTGCATTACAGCTAATAGCTGCAGTGGGCTGACACACTGAACTATGCTGAATGCTGCCATTGGCAGAAGCAAGATATGAATGACATTTGAATAGCCCAATGATGCTGGACAAACTTAAAAATACATGAATGCTCACACAATAGGGCCTAGTCATTAGGGCCTAATCACAAGCTGCAGTTTGTAGTATGTGAGTCTGACTACAGTAATACTACTCACATACTACAACATGCTATTCACTAATCTACGGAAGGAGACCTCCGACTCCCCTATCTTTTCTGTGCAGAGATTTCCCTCCTCGTAAGCCTATATTTTAGTAGTAAATGTGGGAGGGGAGTGGATGCAAAATGGGGAATACTTACTGCAAAATGGGAGGGGTTTAGAAAAGATAATCAGAGGTTTAGGAAGGGACAGGCTACTACAAACCCTCTTACAAAAGAGTAAGTTCATTGCTATTCACAAACTATACTTCTAAAGGAACCACAGCTCTAATGCTATCAAAACAGTAGCATATGTATTCTAGCCCTGTAAGTCAAACATCAGACATGCCCAGTCCGAGGTACTCCAACACACTAGTGTAGAAAATAATCAAGACTGGGACTTAAAATGGCATCCTATATGAAACAATGTTAAACACAAAAACAAACACACTGACACACACACACACACACACACACACACTCACACACCTTTTGTTTAATGTTACAAACATATATATATATAAATACTAAATCATTTTATTTTAAAATTGAATAATAAACTTCATTTAACAATAATATTAATTTAAACTTTTATACTGTTGCAGAAAAAGAAAAACTATAATAATTGTACACAACTTATAGTAACAAACTGTAATACATTTTAAATAAAAATAAAATGGTACTCTGGTAGGAATGTTTTTGAATGATTCTTTAAGAAGTATTACACATAAATCCAATACATATATTTTGTTAATTCCTACTTCCCTGCTAAATTCTGGAACAACCTCCCCTTTTACCTACAGACTTCCACCTCTTTTCTGGAATTCCGGAAAGGCCTCAAGACCTGACTGTTCAACTGAACCCATCCAAAGCAGCATGACCTGCAGCGCCGGGATACCCTTGCGGATGACTAGCTGATCTTTATAGATCCTGATTGATATTAAAATGTTTGCATATTATTTATAAAGAATAATGAACTTTAATGTTTTTCCATATACTTTCCCAAAAAGAGATCTCTGCCATGGTCGAGGAGATCTCCACCTATGTGTTAAAAATTACTTGTAGTAAAATTACACTCCTAAATCCTGTTATAGGAGACTCCACCAGGGTGTGAAGATATTAAGGCTCTGATCTACATTTTGGCGGAGATGTTACTCAGTTGCAACTACGATGGAGTATTCTCTCCATCAAACTCTTGGGTTGCCCACCTGATTTAAGACTGGGTGGACCAAAAGTATGTTAATGATGACGATAACTCCAGCTTCATCACTAACATACTCATCCGATGGCTCCAATTGAGTACATGCTATTGGAGGTAAGCCAATTCGACTGTCCGTCCAAATTTGAGTGGGTGGTCAGATGGCTTTATTTTGCTGACCGTCATCGCCAGGTAAAACATTGCAGTGGGGGACAGTGAACATTTTTTAAATGACTCCCACACCATGGGAGGAAATTCCCATGGGGTGAGGCCATTAGTTTTACATTTTTCCATAACAAACTCCCACTATGTGAGTTTGTTTCTGCAAAATGTAAGTTTTTGGAAAAGGTTGACAGATGGCTCTCATGCCAGACTGTGCCAAACGTCCCCTTCTCTTACATTGACAGGCACCACCATGAGAGTGGTTTCCTGCATATGTTAGAGAAGTGCATGGGGCCAGCAGGCTTCTTTCAATGTGATGCGTGGACAAAAGGCAGGGTGGTGGACGTAAAGTCCTTTGCCACCCTGTCTGCTTTTACTTCTTCCGTCAATCTCAAAATCAGGCCCTAAGTTTACACTTAAGTGTAAATAGACACTTGAAAATGGTAAATAGCAAAAAGCTAAAAAGCGTAGCTTTACACCTCAGTGTAGCGCTAGATCTATGTTGAGTAAATCTACTTGTGTAAATTTACCTTTTTGAATTAGGCCCATACACAAGAGGGGATTTGGAACAGCCCTCTTTCTGTGTGAAAGCGAGCAGTTATCATAACAAATTAATTTGTGGATGCTTCCCAACTCCTAAGGAGTCCAAGTTAAATACGTCCCAAGAACATGGCACTAAGTTTGCTTATGTGTGATATTTCCCAGTTTGAGGAGTTCTTGTGAGACATTTTCACTTTTTAAATGTGACCCTCTGAGTGGCATGCAATAGTTCACAGTTACATTACATCAATGAAATTGGATACACACAACTTTCTCTGATTACTTGACTACAGACCCCATTACTTTTAAACCCTAAAATACCCCTAACCCCTTTGTTATACTATATATGCAGAGTGGAGAGATGATGAGTATACAAGTGGGGTGCTAATCTATTCTTCATTCTTGCTTCCCTCTTTGACACATTATTCCTGTACTTCTGGGTAACCTTTGTCCCGACACCTCATTATTCTGTTCCACACAACTTCCTGCCAGTAACATGCAACTGGATGTGGTGTTCAGTGTCCTATGGGTGGGCCTGAGAGGAATCTGTGCAGCTGTGCCTGAATGTTCTGTTTATGAAATGACAGGTCCTTTCTTCTTAGTGATAGATGAGTTAGAACAACTCTCGGTTCTTCAAACAAATTAAACTGTTATTGTTGTCATGGAGGTGGATCAGGGAGGAGAGGAACATTTTTCAAACAGGTAACATTCTGGATTCCTCCCAACGTAGGTAGCCAGATAAATCCTTATCAGCAAGAACTCAGTGCTCAGCCCTGGCTTGACCCACCAAGAACTCCATTCTCCGCACCTGGGCTTTTCTTTTATAAACCAATGTTTTCAGGTGTGTAAGTTCAATTGGATCTACTAAAGTGAACTGAGACTACAACTCCCAGACTGCATTACGTTGATAAATGAAAACCCAGGAAAGGAGTGCTGCATCCTTGGTGATATGGAGTTATGGGGTGCATTAAGCAAACATCATTTGACTTTTGTGAAGACTTCATCCTGCTCTGCTGCCCAAACAAATTAAACATTTTTTTAACAGTTATTGTAGTGGTTCAATAGTAGTAGGAACATTTTTTATAAAAATGACACAGAATTCGTGCATGCCCATAAAAGCCAAGCCGGGCCTAATTTCATTATGCCAGAGTAATTGGAGTAATTTCGCTAATCCAGTGTTACTCTTTGATGCAAAATTACCAATAATAACACAATTATGCCTGCTCACGTAATTAAGAGTAATTTGGGGGACAAATATTCTAACCCGAGAGCACATTTAGCGAGCACGAGCGGCTGCTGTTAGTGTTCTGTTGCACTTAGCGCTATTTTCTTAGCGCAAAATGCATCCTTGCACTAAGAAACAAGCAGTAAAGGCTGGGAGTAAGTTAGCGGGAAATCCTACCACAAGTGCACATTTAGCAAGCGCGAGTGGCGTCTTGCATTGACTATTCATGTTCTTATGCATTTACCGCTATTTTTCATAGCACAAAATGCATCCTCACATCCATTTTGGAATGTGTGGGTGCATTGTTGCGCAAAGAAAATAGCACTAAATGCAGGATTACTCTTTTTGTGTAAATTTGTGTAATCCTGCTGATATTTTTAAGTAATTCCGGGTGATTACACCACATGGAATTGTTTGAGTTACGCCCACCTCTAATAAAAGCCATAAAGTTCCTCACGATTGACAGGTATTGATACATCTCCTATGGCCTTTAGCAAACCAGGGCATGGTGCATTTCCCGTTATGGATATTACATGGCCCAAATATCAGACTTCAAAAATACAGAAATTTAACATCTATGGGTATGAGCAGATCCCTTACCCCTAGATGTAGTTAAGAATTTGGGTTTGAAATTTGCAATAAGATTTTGTCCTTTGGCTTAAGCTCTTGAGAAAAATATTGAGAGTAATTTCTTCTGAGTTTAGGGCCAACTCTGGTAGTGGCCTCGATCCTGTGTAGAATTATTATGCAAATGCCTGCTACCTGAGCTCATCAAAAAAACTTCTTTCTTGCTTACATCTGATTGAAAATATAAATATCAGAATAGCTTGTGGTTTATGTAAATTTAACCACGTCACCACTTACAGACAAAGGTTACACTGGCTTCCTGTCACCTTACGGATACAGTTCAAAGCACTTTGCCTAGTTCATAAAGCTCTATTTCGACTACAGACTTCATTGAATGTACATACCCTATGGCACCTTTTGGTCTACCATAAACAAGGATGTCATCTTGGAAATGAAGCAATCCCCCTAATTCAAGCAGCACATCTCCAAAGACCCTCTGAAACACTGCTGCCGCCAACGCAAGGCCACATGGCATTCTAGAGAATTGGAAAACCCCATTGGGCATCACAAAGATTTGAGATGACTTGGCACCTTTGCCAGAACCACTTGGTGGTAGGCAAATCGCAAATCCAATTTAAAAAAAAAAACAACAGCACCACCCAATCTCACCCCCATCTCCTCTATTTTTGGTAAAGGATGGCCATCCACTGATATCACCTAATTGAGGCTCCTTAAACCAAAACATATCCTCAATTCATTGTTTTCTTGCGTTTTGCATCTACAGAAAAGATACTGACAGCAGTACAAACTGCTGTAGTGAGAGAAAGAGCACTAGAACAGGGGAAACGCATAATTGTCATGACTCCAGTACCAACCTTAGAGGCTGTTACCAAAGCAAGCGTTCCAAACGCACAAGCACTGCATCTGCGATGGATACAATGGGCTTATTCTCTTACTGCAACAGATGTAGATTACAGGTATGATCATACACTTAAAACACAAGCCTTCCTGCAGCACGAACAAGAATATCCTCTCCCGAATGAAATCCTGCCTCTGGATCAGTATGAATACATCATTTATACTGACGGTTCTGCCCAGCCTGCCGTAGGAAGTAAATAACAATACCGCGCAGCAAGTGCGATTGTGAAGGGACATAAGTGAGGCGGCAAGTACCGTCCTAGCAATACATAGACGCAGTCTCTAGGAGATTGCACGGCACAGCTGGCAGAACTAAAAGCCCTGATACTGCCAGTACAGAATACGGATCGGGGATTCCCCACACTCATTGTGTGCGATTCGTTTTCTATTGGGGCCAGAATGGGTTTGGAGATTCCAAAGTTTCCACAATGAAGCACAAGCTGCTTTGGGAACAGGTGGCAAAGCTGAAAGAATACTTGCCACAGGCTAATGTAATTCACACATTGAGTCATCAGCGTGTTGGGGTGCACTTTAAAGGGAATTCATTGACTGATGAAGCTACCAAGGCGACAGTGCGAACTGCTGCTGTTGCTGCAATCACTCGCTCCAGCACGAGGACAGACGGACAAATAATGATAGCTGTAAATGCTGCGCGCAACAGCTCAGCCTTGCAAAAGGCTTTCCACTCATGTACTCTTACAAGTTAGATGTGCAAAACATTCCGTATGCTCAAATTCTAGGAGTGGGGGATAGAGTAATAACAAACATGGATCGCAGATTAGGATTAATTCTAGCTGCACACGAGGGTCTGGGTTCAGCCCACACAGGTATCGCTGCAACTGTTTCACTACTAAAGCAGCATTATTGGTGGCCAGGTCTTACTAAACAGACCAAGGGTTTTGTCCTCAAGTGTGACATCAGTCAGCAGATGAAAGGTTCCACCGTAGCACGTCCACCTCAAACACGACTACTGATATCAGATGTGTCTATTTGGACCACTGCGGCGCCTTACAATCTGACGGGGCTTACAAGTACATCTTGGTGGCGGTGGATTCATGCTCTAGATTCCTGTGGGTTTGGCCTCAGCGCTCGGTCCGTTATAAAGGATTTGCGAGTCTTCATAGGGACATACACAACTGGCACATTACATTCAAACCGTGGCCCTGCATTTAGCTCACAGGCTTACAAAGAAGCCATGGGAAGTTTGGGTGCGCCTTGCGGTACTCCTCCCCATATCATCCAGAGGGAAATTCAATTGTGAAGAGAAAGAAATAAAATTAAAATTAAAAAAAGAACCGGGACTTAAAGCAATCCTTAACAGCTAGGGTATTAGGCTCGGGTGGCAGTTGGGCCAATCACCTATATTAGGTCAAGAGGGCACTTAACAACATGCCAAGAAATTCCCTGGGGGGCCGTACTCCATATGAAGTCCTGTTCGGGATAAGAATGTGGATACTAGACCTCGATTGTGGCAGCACAGTGGTGGATGAAAAACCATTTGACATCAATGATCGTTTGGCTGTTTTACAGGAACTCAATGAATTCCGGGCATTACAAAGCAACGTCCAAGTAAAAAGCACCGCCACTGGAGAAATGAAAGCTGTTCCGGCAAGACCTGCCTGGGTCCTGAAGATTGGGGACCTGGTCAGAGAACAGATTGTGGACAAAAAATAATTTGGGCCATTTTACAGAGCGCCTGTACCTCTCCTGGCTGTTGAAGGAACAAGAACAGTACTTCTTCTGCCCCTTGCCGACAAGAAAGACAAGAGATTTGTCTCAATTGATCTGATCAAACCATACTATGTGGCCGATACTCAACAGTAGGCCGTGTGTGCTCCTGGGTAGCCACCAATCTCCTCTCACTATCATACAGGAAGTTCAGAAGGAAAGATTAATAACTTTTGAAGACTCTATTCCGCAAAGTGAAGGAGTTACCAACAATGGAATGCAAATTGTATCTGTTGAAATTGAACAACATCAAACTACAAATGAAACACAGATCTCAATTCGGCCTAACACCGACATCTATGTGAATATGTCTCGACAGAGACATCTGCCAGTTCCACAAAACCTGCTGAGCTACCAAAGATAGATCAGACTGTGTCTGGCTACTTCATCGATTTTGATGACTTCTCATCAGATCCAAGTGAACCCGAGATACCGCCACCGCCTGTTCCCCAGAAACTGTTATATTCCATATAGGTACCATAATATAGGCCCCGGTAACTTCATTACCCTTCACCTATATTCTTCCCTTCATTACACTTGTCACGGTTTACAGGGACTGGCCTTTCACCTAGATACAACACTGCATTCAGAACGCGGGTTTCCCCTAGTTCGAAATCTCATACATTACGCATTAGGATTCTTGGAAGCACAGCAGGGAGACCATCTCCTGTATAATATCTATGTATAAAGTTCATGCCCGACGTCATCCTTAGGCCGACACAGTAATACGGCGAGGTAGGACCCCTGGGGAGACCTATGGGTATATATACATCACATCTTGCTAAGATAGACAGAGGAGAACGAGACTTCCCGGCCAACACACTGACCAGAGACGCTGAGGTCCCTGCTTGCAGACACGCCAGCTCGCAGTGCTCTAAAACATCCGTTGCGGGGAACTCTAAAAGCAAAACAAGCATTTGCAATACAATAGATCTCGCATTTACGAGAGTTTAAGCTATTGTCATTTGCAATTGCAATAGCTCAAACTATTCTAATTGCGAGACCTCTGCCGCCAATGTCCCGAGCTGCTTGAAAGTGATAGCGGGCATGGTGGGGAAAGCACGCCGTGCCAGCAGTAGGAGAAACCGATTAAAGAAAAGAGTGCTTACAAACTAAATAAGGCATGCAGTGTCGCATCCGAAGTAAAGGGGCCAGTCGCCGTGGGTGTTTAGAATTGCAGACAAGACGGTACCAAGGAGGGACTAACAACTCTAACAACAACTCGCAAGCCAGCGTTTACAAACGACAATGACACAAGCCAATGAAAAATATGTGTGGGGAGTGGGCGGGGCTTCTCTCACAATACTCCACTACAACAAGTCTCACAGAGCAGCGCATGTGCGCTGACTCAGGCTCGACCTAAGAAAAGGTTAATCAAACTAGGGGCCTACTAAGGAGATGTGATGAGATTAACCCTAGTCCTGTTGTGGCAAGTTGTTCTCAAACAAACCCACCAAAAGTGAGAATGGAATGAAAAGGGGAGCCCTCTACTATGTAATGTGACTAAAATATCACGATGCGTTATCATGGAAAAGTAGCCATTGGCATGCCAAAAACATAACCAAGTGCCCACGTTGTTATGCAAGGTATGACACACCTCAACCGCATCAAACAATTGAAAAACAAGAGCAGACAATAATGATTACAGTGCAATGAGAACTCGATTTTTACTGTTACAAGACTCAAATATGGGAGTTGCAGTGACAAATATTTAAACTCAATAGAAGTTCGTCTCCACTTTCAAGTGTTTTAAGGATCTAGCCCTGTTCAAATTAAGTTTTTTTTTTTGCAGAGAACATGGTGTCACGTCAACATTTCGAAAAGTGGCACAAGACATTCCAAAAGTAATGTTCATATTCAGTTCTAACCTTAGACTTTGATTGCAGATTTCTAATAATTCTAATGGAATGATGCATCAGGTAGACAAAATAATCTAAAAAGTGGTACAGATGGCAGTATATGAACACCTGCTCTGAAGTAAAGACTTGTGGAACATAACTGTACTGAAAGTCCAATCAGCTTTTCTGTTAGCCGGTTTCTTTCTGGTTACCTAACACTCTCAGCCCACGAACTATACCCCTGTATACAAACGGAGTGAATCAGCACGCACCGCCCAGACGCTGAAGGTGCCACGTGCTACTGAACAAGACCCAATGTAGCTAGGCCTGATCACCAATTGACCTCCATACTGCCTCTAGAGCATCACGGGTAATCACTATGCGCTCCACTACTGCGCTGCATATGGGTTAGCACATCCAACCCATTCCATTGTGGGCTGCCTATCAGGCTACGGGGGCCAAAGCTCATGAACGCTACTATTCGACATACGCTGAACAGAAAAAAACGAGTCCTTGTTATGGATGAACAGAGGTTTCCCACTCACTGCTCCATCAGGTGAAAATGAATGCCAAGTGACCCCAAGCCACGCATAACACATTTAGTCATTAATTTGTAAGCAATGGCGCTGTGCATTTTGGGAATTGTAGTTTGGCTTTTGGCCCATTGTAAACATGGTCTCGGTTTCCCTTGGGGAGTAACTGAAGGAGTCATACATGACAGATTTGAAAGGGGTGGCAAAGAGCGGTAAGGGAAAATAAAACCCCCGAACTGCCAGGCAATCCTGAAAACAAAAAACGCCGCTCACATCTACACCAACGAAGCACAGGCAGCAGATGGTATGTTCCTGCTTGCTCCTTGACATGTACCACTGCCGAGGCCCAGACAGTGTAGGGACAATACCTTCATCCCATCCTCCTCGACAGTAGGCATGGCACAGTGGGCAATTGAATAAAACATGGCTGGCTGGTGCAGCAACAGATGTAAGCATAGAGTCTCGGGCTAGTAAAAACTGGGGGGAAAAGCAGTGATGAGGCTGAAGTTAGCTTCTTATTCGGCCAGCTTCTTATTCACAGGCTGAAGTTAGCTTCTTATTCGGCCAGCTTCTTATTCGCAGGCTGAAGTTAGCTTCTTATTTGGCCAGCTTCTTATTCGCAGGCTGAAGTTAGCTTCTTATTCGGCCAGCTTCTTATTCGCAGGCTGAAGTTAACTTCTTATTCGGCCAGCTCCTTATTCGCACTCGCAGGCTGAAGTTAGCTTCTTATTCGGCCAGCATCTCATTCGCTGGTTGAAGTTAGCTTTTTATTCGGCCAGCTTCTTATTTGTAGGCTGAAGTTAGCTTCTTATTCGGCCAGCAACTTATTCGCTGGTTGAAGTTAGAATCTTATTCGGCCAGCTTCTTATTCGGCCAGCATTTTATTTGCAGGCAACATTTTATATAAACTGCAATCATAAATAATTTAGTTAACTCCATTTTAAGGGACTTTGCTTTGCCATACAGTGAATATGTTGTTTTTCAAATATAACACATACCACAATTACGTCTATTAGGATTTAGTCTGACAATAGCAACCTTTCCACCAAAACATGGCACAACTTTGCCACCATCACAATTTAAGCAACGGAGAACTCCTTTACAGTACCTGTATGCAAGTTGTCTGAGCTGATCATAATTTGTGGCACCATATGTGTCGCCTTGACCTCAAAGCATCCTCAAGCAGTTATATTCTAATAAGTAATCATACTTTCCTTATAGGAAATTCACATTGGATCACAATCATTTTAAAAACAATACATCCCCCTACAAGCTCCATAGGGACTGACACTGAGCCAAGTAATGTTACCACCTGTGCCCACTGTGCCACCCTCAAGCCAATTCATTCATATGGAGTTATTGATGAATAATTAACCATCATTTCTCCCATCAAGATCAACTTGGCTCACAATGTTCATATGGATCCGAACACAGGGAGCTCCCGTCTACACTACCTATATATAAATTGCCTGAGCCGAGCAAAATTTCTCACAACAGGTGGCACCAAACTGGTTGCCCTCGCCTCAATGCATTTCTATTGATTTACATCCAAATAAGTAATTGTGGTTCTCTTATCAGAAAAACATATTGGCTCACAAATATGTATTTTGTTTTTCAAACACACCACATCCCCTACTAGGTCCATAAGGATTTAGCCTGAGCCAAGCAACATTTCCACCAAAACATGGGCACACTGTGCCACCCACCAGTCAATACATTCCTATACAGCTATATGCGAATAAGAAACCATCCTTTCTCCCATGAAGATCAACTTGGCTCACCAATTTTCATATTGATCCTAATAAAGGAAGCTCCCCTCTATACGTCTGATATGTAAATTGCCTGAGCCGAGCAAAATTTGTCACTACAGGTGGCACCAAACTGGTTGCCCTCAGTGCATTCCTATATAGCTACATGCAAATAAGTAATTGTGGTTCTCTTATAGGAAAAACACATTGGCTCACAAATATGTATTTTGTTATGCAAACATACCACACCCCCCTGCAAGCTCCAAAAGGATTTAGCCTGAGCCAAGCAACGGTTCCACTTGTGCCCACTGTGCCACTTTCAAGCCAATGCATTCCTATGGATTTATAGACGAATAAGTAACCATCCTTTCTCCCATGAAGATCAACTTGGTTCACCAATATTCATATTGTTCCTAATAAAGGAAGCTCCCCTCTACACTTCTGATATGTAAATTGCCTGAGCCGAGCAAAATATGTCACAACAGGTGGCACCAAACTGGTTGCCCTCACCACAATGCATTCCTATATAGTTACATGCAAATAAGTAATTGTGGTTCTCTTATAGAAAAAACACATTGGCTCACAAATATATATTTTGTTTCTCAAACATACCACATCCCCCTACAAGCTCCATAAGGATTTAGCCTGAGCCAAGCAACGGTTCCACTTGTGCCCACTGTGCCACTTTCAAGCCAATGCGTTCCTAAGGAGTTATAAACGAATAAGTAACCATCCTTTCTCCCATGAAGATCAACTTGGCTCACCCATTTTCATACTTATCCTAATAAAGAGAGCACCCCTCTACACTGCCTATATGTAAATTCCCTGAGCCAAGCAAAATCACTCACAACAGGTGGCACCAAACCGGGTGCCCTCACCTCAACGTGTTTCTATGCAGTTATGTCTGAATAGGCCATTGCAGTTCCCTTATAGGAACATCACATTGGCTCATAAATATGTATTTAGTTTTTCAAGCATACTGCATAACCCTATAAGATCCAAAAGGATTTAGCCGGAGCCAATCAACATTTTCACCAAAACATGGGACAACTGTGCCACCCACTAGCCAAAACATTCCTATGGAGCTATAGGCGAATAAGAAACCATTCTTTCTTCCATGAAAATCAACTTGGCTCACCAATTTTCATCTTAATCCTAGCAAAGGGAGCACCCGTCTACAATACCGATATGTGATTTGCCTGAGCCGATCAAAATTTGTCACAACAGGTGGCACCAAATGGAGTGCCCTCACCTCAATGCATTACTATATAGTTACATGTGAATAAGTAATTGCGATTCTCTTACTGGAAAAACACATTGGCTCATAAACATGTATTTTGTTTTTCAAACATACCACATCCCCCTACCAGCTCCATAAATGTTTACCCTGAGCCAAGCAACGTTTCCAACTGTGCCCACAGTGCCTCTTTCAAACCAATGCGTTCCTATGGAGTTATAGATGAATAAGAAACAAAACTTTCACCCATGAAGATCAACTTGGCTCACCAATGTTCATACTGATACTAATAAAGAGAGCACCCTTCTACACTACCTGCATGTAAATTGCCTGAACCAATCAAAATTTCTCACAACAGGTGGCACCAAACGGGTGCCCTCACCTCAATGTATTATGTCTGAATAGGTAATTGCAGTTCCCTTATAGGAAAATCACATTGCTTACAAATATGTATGCTGTTTTCAAACATACCTCATTCCCCTACAAGCTTCATAAGGTTTTAGCCTGAGCCAAGCAATGTTTCCACCTGTGCCTACTTTGCCATCCTGTTATACCTGCTGCTCAGCCAGTGTGACTGTGATGAGAGAATGTTGATGAGTGGAATATTGGTGAGTGTGTGAGTCATTTGATGGATGGGCTGAGCAGCAGGAAGGCTGCTCCTGGTGGGGCTCTACACTGTAACATCAATCTTGAATAAACTTACATGGAAACTACTTGGACCAGATCTACATTTATTCACTACATTTTGGCAACGATTTTGAAAAGAACCTGCGTATGACATCTTGATGATGGAAGCTTTGACATTTGGAAACATTTTCTACTGGAATTTGAAGCCAGAAGAAACTTCAAGGTAAAGGAACTTCTTTTGAAACTAACAGCTGTGTATTTCAAGCTAACTGGCACCCCTGAGCCCCACCAGTGACCTTGACATCGGTCGCCCCAACCCAAGTATGCGTTCAACTGTGCTGGAGCTGCAGTGTCTCTGTTCATCTTTTGCCTGATTGCTGCAACTGATGTTTGAGTCATTTTGTTGTGTTACCATCACTGCTTGGACTGTGTTTGGTTTTAGCCCATTGTGCTGTGTTCTCATGAGGAGCAACTAGTTTAACAGCTAACAGCTTTGATGAATAAGGTATTTCCCTCTGCCTGTGTCAGATAGAGCGTTTGGTGTCTTGGGAATTGTGAAGGTGTTCTTCCTGTGAAGAGTGTCCAGCCCCTGACTCTCCCTGATGAAGTGCCACTGCCAAGTGCCTCCAGAAAGCTACTCTACCCTGTGACCGTCGTGTGAGAGAAGCCACTGTTCTTGTTTTGTGGTCTGAGGAGCTCCTTGTGAGGAGCGAATTGTGGGAGGTGAAAGATGTCTGAGAGGTCCAGTTTTCACAGATCGTGTGAAGTTGGAGCTGCACCAAGAGGGAGGAGTTGGGCGACACGGAGGAGGAGTTTCTTCGCTCCGTGTGTGAGGAGAACCTTGGGCACTGTGTGATGTACTACATGAGAAGATTTGCCAGCTACCGCTTTGGACCTTTGGGGGTGTGTCAACTTTCATTAACTGTATTTTGCCATTGGCCTCAGTTTAACAATGGTTTCAGTTCAACCGCAGCTGTGACATTTGAAATGTTGCGCGTGCTGTTTACTGCGCGCGACCTTACCTGCATCCTTCATGTCATGCTGTACCTCTTGGGATCTTCTATGATGTTTTCTTTCCTTCTGCTGCAGGACGCTTTGGAGCACGTTATTGCCGTGAGCCATCCGGCACAGCGTATGCTGCATGCCGCCATCTTGTGGTTGGCAGTAGCCGCAAGTATAGTGTTTGTACTGCGCACATGAAGAGCAGTTCCCTGACCAGTCTGCCAGTTCTTCCGATCCTCGTATGGAGGGATTGGCGATTCTATACCTTTTCCTTGAGTCTCTCGTGTCTATTCCAGTTCGTGGTGAGACGCAAGACATTGGCAAGTTCTCAAAGGGGAATCTTCCAGTTGAAGGTACTGTTTTTTTCTTTCCTGTTTTTTTGTCACAGTTTCTTCAAGCAACACGTGTTGCCATGGAGATTTTATGAAGGTGGTGCCTCCCTTTCTTCTTCTTCAAGTCCTCCTGTGAGTAGTGTACTTACGTCAACAATATATATGTGTGCTGGACACACTCGGCGAGTGACACTGTTTAAACAGTGATACATGATGAACTCGTTATTTATTTGTTTATTGGAACTTGAATGTCCCTAAGTAATCTGTGGTCCATCACTACTTCTAATTAGCTGCTGTACTGTACTGTACTTCGGGTGAGAGGTCGCTCACCGGAGTTTCCCACGTGTCCTTGCTTAGTGTTGCATATTTCTTATGTTCAAATGCCTTATTTCGTCCCGTAGTGATTGTGTTCATTTTATTTGATGCATCCTCCTTTAAGTTTCAATGCATTTCTGTTGGTTTCTCTTAAGTTTCGCAGAGGGTCTGAGTGTGCGTTGCATGCGCCCACTTTGTTGTGTGCTCGTTTTATGCAGTTATGGGTGTGAGGTGTTTTCTTCATGAGTACTTTCTGCTTTGTGGGGTGTGTGCTTGATTCTGAGTCATAGCGTTTTTTCTTACTGGTCTGAATTGCGTTGTGTTCTTTGGGATGTGTTGCCTGAGACGTGAATTTTGTCAGGTTTTTGGTTCAAGGTGAAGTGTATAATTTTGCCATTTTACTAGTGTTTGGAGTTTTTCAGTGCATTTTTACTAGTTCTGTGTGGAGTCCCTTTCCACACGTAGCACCCTTACTTCGGGTTTGGGCGAAGGGCTAAGTTAAAGCCGTATTTCCAAGAGTGAGTGTATTCTTAATGATTGCTGTTCTTACATTTTATTGGGTGTTGTGCATTTTCACATGTTCCGTTTGGAGCGCCTTTCCACACGTACCGCCCTTACTTCGGGTTTGGGTGAAGGGCTGATTTGAAGCCAGATTTTCATGAGTGATTGGTGTTCTTATTTGTACTACGATGTTTGATGTGGAACTTTGCTGTTCCTTTCTGGGTTCGTGTGGGTTTTCTTCTTTTTTCCACACTTTCCACCCATGCTTCGGCTTGGGTGAATTTTAGTTGTTGTGTTGGTTCGTTTTCTTCTACACCTTGTGGTTGGCACTCTGTGTACCTTTCTCATGTTTGCCTGGCCAGCTAGCATGTTTGAGGTATTTGGGTTTGTTTGTGGTTTGTGGTGTTAGTTGCGCATGTTTTTGCTGTGGTAGAAAGGGAGATGGTGCATGAGTGCATTCTTACTTGTGTTCCTTTTTCTATCCTTCTAATTTCTTGCAATGGCTTCTTTCCTGGTGGCAGCAGTGATGCATTGGCATGGTGTGAGATGCACCGGTTCCGATCGGTGCAACAGCATTGATGTGTGGATTCTAGCAGTTGCAGTACTTTATACGCACTTCCAAGGGCCCAGGACTGGATTGGCACCACTTGGCAGGGCAAGACTTGCAGCAAGCAAACTTCAGGTGCTGTTGCAGGTAGGTGAGAAGTCGTTGATGTCCCTGAGACTTAGAACATGGTACAAGCCAGCATGCCCTCAGAGTCACTTCAAGTGAAATTGGCCCAGTCCTTCCTCAGCAGGGCAGAGGGTAGTAGGCAGCAGGGCAGCACAGCATAAAAGCGGTTCTTCCAGAGCAGCAGTCCAGCAGAGTGGCAGTCCTTGTAGCAGCACAGCAGTCCTTCCCCCTGGCAGAGTTCTTCACAGGTCCAGTAGTGTAGTCAAGTGGTAGGGACCCAGTAGTTATAACCACTTGTGCATTTGAAGTGGGGGGGTGACTTCAAAGAATGGTCTTTGGAGTTCACAGAGGTCTTTTCTTCATACCCTGGCTCTAGACTCACCACAGGGTAGTATGCAGCCCTTTGTGTGGGGGTAGGACGCAGCCTATTCAGGCATGTCAGCTCCTCCCTTATCCTGTCCCACATCTAAGCTTCCTTTGTGTGTGGCTGTCTAGAGGGAAGGCACAAAGTCCATATGTCACCCACCCCAGATGTGTATTGAAGACAGGCTGCAGGCACAAAGGGCTAAGAGCAGAAAAATGTCATCTTTCTAAAAGTTGCATTTTTAAAAGGGTAATGATAAATTCAACTTTATGAATAAAGAGGGTTTATCATTACCATTCCAATGATATGAAACATGATAGACCTACTCCTTCTCAATCAGGAAATAAGAAATTCTCAATGTTAATCTAGAAGAGGGGTAGGCCTCACAGTAGTGAAACATTAATTTGGGAGTTTTTCACTACCAGGACATGTAAAACTATCCTATCTTTTAATTACACAGCACCCTGACCTATGGGCTACATTGGGCCTGCCTTAAAGGTGACCTATATGTAATAAAAGTGAAGTTTAAGGCTTGGCAAGAGGTTCTAAATGGCAAGTCGACATGGCAGTGTAAACGGCACACACAGGCTTTTCAGTGGCAGGCCTGAGACATGTTTAAAGTGCTACTTGTGTGGGTGGCACAATCTGTGCTGCATGCCCATTAGTAGCATTTAATGTAGTGCATTTTACTAGGGGCTTATAAGTAAATTAAATATGCTAATTATGGATAGGGCATTCAAACCATGTTTTAGGGGAAAAGCACATATACTTTAGCACTGGTTGGCAGTGGTAAAGTGCTCAGAGTTCTAAAGCTAACATAAAGAAATCTGCAAAAATATGAAGAAAGCAGGCAAAACATTTGGGGAAGACCACTCAAAGGCTGTCAGGTCTAACACACATTTTCCACATTACCTTTTTTAATCCTTGAGCTTCTGAACTGTCTGGAAAATTCCAAGGGGGCATTATGGATACCTTACTCAGCATGCTCCATCTTTCTCCAGCTTTCCTTCTTAACCATTCTGGCAGGACTCCTTTCTGTCTGAGTCTAACATGTAAACTATGACAGCCCCAGACAGAAAAGTTCCTTAAAATGTATCCCATGTGCCATAGGAGGGAGAAGTGTAGTGCAGCGGCCAGAGCGGCTGACTCCAGAGCGCGGGGTCATGATTCGATCACTGCCGGCAGCTCAGCTCAGCATCATGTGACTCTGGGGAATAACTCACTTAATCTCCCCGATGGCCCCCAGTGCTTTGCAACCTTAAGAGATGATATGTTCGCGCTTTACAAGTATGGATTCAAATTATTATTATGCGTTGAGAGAAACTCCCAGCAAAGGGTTCCTCCTCAGGCTAGGAGAAATACTGGAGTGCGTATATCCCTCTCCAGTGCAGATGGCAGGCTCATCAGTTCTTGTCTGCCCAGCCTTAGGTGGGGGAAAGTAATCCAGATGTCATGATGCAGCAGCAACCAAAGGCAGCGGTATGATCATAGTCCAATACTCCGTGTGAGATGCAGTCCACAGATTCCATAGTTAAGTTATGTTACTTTATGGATTCCTTCATCAAATGCCACCTTTCATCAGGACACTGACTTTTTAATATCAACACCAGCTTAGCCATTGTTTGTTCATCTCAAACTTTACTAATGCAAAAATTTCAAATCTGCCCTCAGTATTTTCAAAGCAAGTATTTCTGTAATGAAGTCTAATTTCAAATAACACCAAATTGAATAGTGAAGTAATTCTATCCAAAAGTATTGCCTTCATGGCAGTATTCTGTACTTAAAGCACTGCCAAATAAAAACTAAGGGGCTCATTACGATGCCGGACGGAAGCCCATCCGTGCTGGTGGCGGAAAACGTTCATTTTCCCGCCCCAGGTGCGGTCATTGCGACCACCAAATTAGAATGGCCCTACAGAGGCCATTTACCGTCCGCCGCAGTCTGTCAGGCTCCACACGTTTTTTGCGTATGCAAGGGTGGCGGACGGAGCCAATAGAGCAGGACAGGAGTGCGGAAACACGTTCCTTCCGCCAACCAGATTACGATGTTGCAGACAGCCCTTCCCACTGTGGCGTAAAAACCACCACGTTGCGGATGGCGTAAACACAACAACGGAGAGGAAAAGCTGATCCAGTACCCATCTAAAACCCCGGAGCCGCCATGGTACCTGCGAGACAGGCCTTTCCGCTGCTCTACCTGCTGCACCTCCGGCAGACAAGACGCCACCACGCTCAACAGCAGAGGTACGTACCAATCATCTCCACGCATGAAACCCCTGAACAACTACAACTCCCAGCAAGCGTGGCGGCACCACGATGAATGTGGCAACCTGCCAAATGCAAAGTGCGAGGCCCACCCAATCCCCATGAGTGACCCTCGGTGCCCCTGAAGGCAATTGGGGCCAATGCCGAGCCCCGCAGTTGCAGAGCGCGCACACCGCAATATCAAAATATGTACGCCGCCGAAGGCTCATTCGCAAAGTGTGTGCCACACCACGGAGGCATGGAAGCTGCGACCGCAATCCTGCAACATTAAATTGGGGCTAATGCGTGTAATCGCTGTGGATGCCAGCTCCCGCGCATGCAAACACATACTGCATTTGCATTGTCGCCATGCGAATTGCCTCACACATCACAACTCATTCGCCTAAAGTGGGTGGTGCACCCCATGTGTAATGTTGTGGGCCACGAGGCCCCCATGCATATCAGTAACCACACACACAGACACAGTACTTGTATGGGAGAACTGGCCCAGGGAATGTGCGTCCGGCCCCGTTTGTTGGCAGGGTCACAGGTCCAGTGACACCTGTGCTGGGTGGCTGTGGGGTGAGGGGTAAGCCCGCCCTATGGGAGTGGCTGGTACATCAGAACAACTAGAACACTGACCAGATGCTCACTACACTGTGAAGGTATGAGAGAGTGTGACCTTTGAGTCAAGTCATCACACACATGGTATGTCCAAGAAAGGAGAGAGAAATTGCATACATTGTCATGCCTTGTGGCCAGCATGTACTGAAATGGGTGAAGGAGTCCAAAAGGACAAAGGTCTCTCGCACTGTACCAATGTTGTGCATTGAAACATCCAACCTGTGAACATCGCTTGTATATCTCTTGACATCTGACTGGCGTCTCTTGGCAAGGGGTCGTCTTGTGAAGGGTCAGTGACGTAGGCAGACAATCAGTGGTGTCCATTGTCCGCAAATCAGACATACTTGTAATCCCTAGCACTTCCAACACACGTACTGGTGTGGCGTGCAGTCTGCCCAGCTGCCATTGCCTGTAAATGTTCTCACACGCGTCATAGGAGTGCACATGCGGAACAAACAAACATAGCACTGACCCACATCATCAGAGATTGGTAGCCATGTGGGCATGTATACACAATCCATGTGTATTTGTGCCTCATTCAGGTGAACATCGCAATGTCTGTGACGCTAAATCCTCACACACTCACGCAGGACTGACCCCATGATGTCCACATGTCTGTCCCCTGTGCTGTATATCCATGTTGCGTTGTCCAGATGACACTCACTGCCCTCATACTGTAATGTTGTTGTGAATAGGGGGACTAAAGTTTGCGGCCGTGCAGTGACAGCAGCTACATGCAACTCAGCACTGAGACTGGGAAACACAAGTGCTGTGCCATCTAACCACAGGGCAGCTCATCCCTGATGTAGCAGTGTACTATATGCCATACACATCGACTTCTTTGGATGTTGTAGTGTTAGTATGGCGAGTGAGTAAAGAAAAACAACGTCAGAATGCAGGTCACTTGTGTATGTCACGTGACCATGAGTCCTGTCAATGTTGTGATTGTGTGAGTGTCTGGGTAAGCTGTTTACCACATCTCATCCATAACTCAGCTCATGCTCATGTACCCTGACATACGTAGGAGGAGACCACCCATCCTACGACCTGTCCCCGACCTGGCGACGATGGAAGACATCAAAATCATCCGGAAATTCCGTTTGGGTCGCCGCACACTATAGAACCTATGTGCCCAGTTGGAGCCCCATGTGAAGCCCAAAAGAATACATCCGGCTGTATTGTCTGCTACAGTGAAGGTAATGGCTGCACTGCATTTCTCCGCTACTGGGTCTTTCCAGTGCACTGTGGCCAGCGCCGGTGTGATGTCACAGCCCATGTTCAGCATGGTGGTGCGTGACGTCCTGTCAGCATTGATGCTTTACAAGGACAGACATGTCCACTTCCAGAGGAGGGATGAATTGGCAGATGTGAAGGGGGAGTTCCATGACCTGGGAGCACGCCCGGTTCTAGCAGGTGTGCCGGGTGGGCCAGGCCCACCCAAACATATTCCGTGGCCCTGGCAGTGACGGCATGAAGGCCAGTAGTAAATGGCCACATTCATGTGAAACGTTCCTCTGAACGTTGATTATCTTACTGTTCTGGGAGTTGCAGATGTGGGCCAGAGGCCTTTCTCACAGGCACCCCCAATCACACATCTCCTTTCAGAAAGGTGGGCTGTGTCCCCGCCTACACATGCAGCTAAAATATGGGCATGGCGAAGGGGACAAGTCCTCTCTTCTGCACCGGGTACCCTTAACCATTCTGCTGAGTGGATATCTCCTTTTCAATTCCACAGGGAGAAGAAAAATGTATTGCTCCGGATTCACCTCACCTGGACACTGCAGCTGCTTATCAGATCGGGCAGTGAGTAGGAACCGAGCAGGTGAGAGAATGTCTGGCTATTTGTTCTTCATAAAATCATCAGGGAAGGGCCAGCAAGACACATACTACCTGTATACTTCATTTAAGCATTTTGTATCTTAATCGAGGCTCTGCCACGGATGGAAGCCTACAATAAAAATGTCCAGATAACTGGTGATTAATGATCCGGCCAATCCTTTGTCTGATGGTAGTTTTGAAATGCAGATAAACTGCATTTCATGTGGATAGCTCAGTGGGTTACTGCCTTTGTCACAGAGATACTTGGGTAACTTGCAGTTCAGAAGTTACAATCCTATCATAGGACAGGGACCTAGGAACTGTCATCAAAGAGCTGCATGATAACCTGAATTAATAGTCAGAACTTAGCTTTATTTCTGGTTCGTAACATAGTCATAACTTCCACAGTCCTTCATCATTCGAATGTTGCCATACAGGGTTTGTTGGGGCAGATATACACCTTTATCAGCAAAGCCAACCCCTAACCACTGGGGTGTGCATTAAATCCTGAGTTAGTGCTTCTCCAGACCAAACACCCTTCACAATCCTGCCCACCAGTATGGATGACATGTGATTCCCACACCTTGTAATCCTCATTGGCTTTCGGGACATTCCCTGTAGACTGATTTACTTACATTCTTGCATGATTGATTGTCTCTGTACAATGTGTGCGTGATGTAAAGTACTGTCACACCCTACACTAATATCAGTAGCGCTATACAACAAATAAAATGCAAATGAAAGAGTGGCTATGGAGAGATGAGGGGCACTGGAGGAGGGTGGCAGTGAGGGAATCCGAGGAGGAGGTCAATAAGGGGAGGGGCTACGGAGAGATGAGGGGCGCTGGAGGAGGGTGGCAGTGAGGGAATCCGAGGAGGAGGAGGGCATGAGTGAGAGCCTGAGAAGTGTCACTTGCCTGATACTCCCACCTCAGGAACCCTCCTCCTCCCAGCTGGAGGACAATATATTGAAAAAACACTTTTTGAGGGTGATAACATCTAGAAAGCGATTTCGGAAGAAAAGAATGCGTTTCACTGGCCCTTGTAAAACTGAGGCGAGATAAAGGAGGGCCCTGAAGCAGGCCTGGCGAGAGATATAAGTGACAAATCGTGCCCGCAGTGGCCCACCAGAATGCATCGTTGGCCCACCCAAATAAAAATTCCTGTAGCCGGGCCTGCCTGGGAGACATCCCAAATGTTGATGGGAGCCATTGATGGTACCCACATTGGCCTCGTTCCACCACAGGCAAGTGAACCCATCTATAGGAACTGCAACATCTGGCGGAGCAGCACCATCCCCCCGCTCACAACCCACACATGCCCAGTGACAATGACAGTGGTGAGGAAGAAGGCCTTGACCAGCGTCAACAGTTCATCGTCAACTACTTCCGTAGAGTGTGAGTTAACAATGAGCGACCATGACTGTGTCTGTGTGCCTTGCTGTTGTGTCACGAACTTTGACAATTGTTCCTGAGATCTAGGACACATACTGGACTATGCGCAGGATTAGAGAACTTGGGCATGCAGGGACTGAGCACCCCGAAGCACCCCAAAGCACAGGACACATTTGCTATACTGGCTAACTAGCTCTCCTACTCACTCAGAGGCATTCAAGCGCCTGTATACAAGTAGATGAGTTGAAGACAAGAAACGGTTTTAAATGGGAAGCTTTTACTACAGTGTCAAAGCATGCAACATACGTGCCACAACAGGTTGATAATGCATGAGTACCTAACCAGTAACCACAGTGACATATCCATTTACCATGAAGCACGATGTCGCATCAATAATCCCTCTGGACGTAGACCCACAAGCATATCCCCCCACCCCTTGCAGGAAGGAGTTGTATGGGATGTCCCTGGTCTATGGGCTTTGTCAGCAGACCCCATTACTCAGCCTACATATGGTGATACTCACACCACATGTGCTGTGTCGCTCTCATCACTTAATGGGTCATTCTCCAAATGAGGGGCATCTAGCCCGCCTTCCCATGTCATCTAAAGGGGATCCGTGTCCTCTTGCAGCTGTGAGACTTTGTTGAGTCGGGGTGCTAGGGCCAGAACAGACCAGAATGACAAGGGACAATGTTCTCCGACCACGGACAGAATGTTCAGACAGTACTCATGGACCGCGCAGAGAACAAGCTCTGCGGACACTTCTCATGTGACAGACATATACTAAGGTACTTGCAGGGCCCAAGTCTTATAAAAAGAAGTGAGGGGACTGACCAAGTAAGACAAAATGCAAATGACCTCACAATGTCACGACGTAGCGCTATGAAAGAAGTAAAATAGTGCGACTAAAATGATTTGTGCAAATACTGGGACAGACTAACCCATCTGACAGTTTTACAGTGTCTGCATTGATATACAGGGACAGAACAAAGGCAAAAGCATGCCTCTCTTAAGTACCTGTGAAGAGAAGGCAAGCTGTGTGCCTATGTTTCCCTCTGTGGGATCTACATTTAAATGTAAGGTTCAAGGCGGCCCGCAGTCAGCATATACAAACATGCTTTACTTCGGCCCACTTGGAGGTGAAAAAAGGCTCCCTCGCTGCCTGCACGTTGCTGCTGTGAATGGAAAGCAGTCAACGTGCAGGTGTTGCTGAACGTGTCCCGGTGTTTGGAAAGTACACCGGGACAAGTTCTGAATATTTCTGTGGGGACCAACTTCTTGGCAGGGGGGACGGCGTCCACCCCGTGAAAAGAGGGGGGGGGGATGCCGTGTACCTGCGTGTACCTCCGACCCGAGCCCGGGTACTTGCAAAACAACTACGCCATGTAATATTTGTGCGCTACAGCTGCATAATGGAAGCCGGACTCATGCCAGACGACAATGTCCACGATGGTCAGATGACAGCCTCCACTTGCTCAGGTCTGTGGTACCAAGCGAAACAGACCGCAGAGCTCAGCACAGTAAAAGCCAATGCAGACAGGGCTAAAGTCAGAGAGCTGGATGACAATACTTGTCAGGAGGCGTGAAGAAAGGTAAACGAAAATTGAATTAGTCACCAACAGTTCCTGTTGCTGTTAAGTAGTTACGAATCCAAGAAGGCACAGGCAGCTTCGAAGGCAATCAGTTCCAAAAGACGATCCAAATCATCCTCAGCGAAAAGGACCGTCATCCATTCCAGCAGCATGAAGGAACAGATGTGCTCCTCACATCACGAGGTTGAAAGGAGCATCCCATCGCAACCTGGGAGAGGTTCGATGTAGGCATGGCACAGGAGCCATTGCGCACAGGCGCAGCTGTCAGCCTGTCTGACACATTGAAAGGCATCCCATGAACGTGTCTCACCGAAGCAGTCCTGCTCGTGGACCAACAAAGGAGTCACCCACAGCTCATGATCCAGGTCAGCAAGGTATGTGTTTGAAAGGCAGACATCCATGGCCCTCTGAAACAGACATCTTCTGCAGGAAAAGACAGGTTGCACGCAGGTGAAATAGGCCTAGCGGAATGTTAGCCTATAACTGATGTGCAGCACAGCCAATGGGACACATCCAAAGAGAAGCTGCATGCAGTCACGGTACAGTTGCAACTGACCGGGCTCGGCCTGGCCCACAGGACAGTCAGACATGGCGTGAGAGCACTCTTAGAACCAGCGCTCAGCTGTACAGCCAAAGTAATGATCTGAAACCGCTAAATGCAGTATGGAATTTTGAGGAATGACACCCGGTGGTACTCCAGGAAAAGCTTGAAAGGAAGGGACAAGGCCAGAGCCCACAAGTCTGAAAAAAAGTGTGCAACGGCCTTCAGTATCAGACGCTATCAATAATTTGTGTGTCAGTTCACCGAGAAAAAAGTGGGAGTGCCGTGTTCAGCAGTGACTGAATCGCGCGGGACGGTCAAGACACCTGGACTTCGAAGGTCTCCGGGCTGCTGTGGGAGCGACTACTTGTCTAAACAGAGGCCCATTGTGCATGCACACTTATTGAAGTATGCTTTCGCTGTGGGAATGTGAGGCCACAAATGACTATCCACAATCACATATGGGGGAGTTAGCAGAACATTGCCACAGAAGGAACACGTTGTGCAACAGTTCCTATATACGTGTTGCCTGGCCTGTGCACGCAGCAGTTGTGCTCATGCAGGAGAAGCTAAGTACGTTTGGAAAATAGATTTAGCGTGGGTATGTTGTCAGGGACTGGTGTTCATTTGGGTAAACATGCATAAATCACACGTCACATGAAAAGACCTGTGCAACAGTACTTGAGTGTGTGAATGCAACAATGTCACCATAGTCCACATGACCGGATGTGGTGTGATGCTGGCTCTTGTGGGCACACTGCTAAGGATTTCATTCTTCTGCGCTATGTGATCTGTGACAACTTCCGTCATGTCCATGTTGATGTTATTAGGGGGGTGGGAGCACACTGCTTCACCTCCCTGCACAGTCCATCCCTCAGCATTCTGGTAAATGCAGTTCAGTCATGATGCTTACTTGTCATGGGACTGAAGTGTCTCACCTGATTTGGGCAGGGAGAGGTACAGAGACTCGAGTGGATTGTGGCAGCTTCCTCAGCAGACACCGATCACAATGTATCTTACCTCTACTGATGTAGGATGATAACGCGACACACGTGTCTAGAGAATCACAGCACTGACCTGCACCAACCTTGGTGACACACAACAACGGTGACACAAGTAAGCATTTCAGCTGAACTGCATTTACCAGGATGCTAAGGGGTGAACTGTGTTGGGAGGTGTAGTCGTGTGCTCCAGTCCCCCTACTGTCCATGTTGATGGTGTTGGCCGTTGTTATCTGGAAGGCATATTGTACAGTGTTGCCTAGTGGTGTGCTTTTGTGGTTATTCCATGATCTGTCAACGCACTGTTATTTCCTTGTGTCTTTCTGGCTTCTTCCACTCTCTCATTGGATTTTCGCTTTTACATATTCGGATACATTGCAATGTGAGTTAACAGGCTACTTACTGTGATGTAAATGCTCTTGACACAAAGGCATACTGTTGTGAGTTGTGTCCTTGGCCAATGTGTGACAGGTGAGAGGTGAATTTGAAAGTGATGGTACACGGATCGTTAGTGTAGAACACACAATGGTAGAGTTCCAAATTACAACAGAACACTCCCATCCGTGTGGCAATGTGAGTTCTGATTTACAACAAAGTCAATGCTCGGTGTTAAAGTGGTGACATCAGCGGTTGCTCACAGAACTGGTACGGCACGGTGCTGTGGCACGCGATCGTCCCGGGGTCTTTTTAGGACGCCCCCTCTGCCGTTTGCCAGGGGGGGAACCTGCTGCATGCTCAGAGGTGTCTGAGGATTCGCTGTGGTGTGACTCACCCCTCCCTGTGGCCGCTGCTATGGTGGTGTGACTATCATCCGGCTGGCAAGGGGGGGCGGGCATCTGTCAGAGCAGCTGGCATGTCCAGCAGATCACCCACAAGCTGGACCATGTACTCAGCAATGTGTCCCAAGCGAGTGTCCATGGATCTCTGCAGCAGGCGCTGTTCCCGCAGTACTTCAAGGACCTGGCCCATCTGTCCCTGGTTCTGCTGGTATGCACAGAGGACAGTTTGCACGGTGTCTAGGGCCTCTGTCTCATTGTCCTCTTGTGGCTGTCCCCCAGTTGGTCTCCCACCAGCTCTGCTGCCACGGACTGGTGGCGTTGCCTGGTGCCGCCGCAGCACACCGTCCCCAGCATCCCCGGTGTGCCTGGTGGTATTCACAACTGCAGGCACAGGGACAGTGTTGAAGGCAGCGGTGGTGATGGTGGAGGGGGCTGCCACACAGGTCATTGCTGCAGGGGTCTGCGTTGGCGGTGCAGCTGTTGTGGGAGTCGTGGTCGTGGTGGGGTCAGTGAGGGCCTGAGCATGGGCTGTCCTGGGCACGCCGGAGGGGCCAGGTCGGTCCTCCTCACCTGAGAAGACCAGGGACTCTGCATCCGAGGGTTCACCTTCCTGGGGGGGGGCTGGCAGGGTTTGTCCATGGCACGGTCGCCTGCTGTTGCTAGCGAGTCACCTTTTGGAGTGAGGTCATATTGTCAGCATGTTCGGCACACAGCACAACTTTGATGTTGATGTTTGGCACATTTAATTTGAGATGACCTGACTTTTACCTTGGCATTACTAGGCATTCATGTCAGTTTGTCATCAGTCGCACATGATGTTGAGGTACATACAGGGCTATAAGTGGGCCGGGTCTCACCGGTGCTGGGCACCGTCATTTATTTAAGGGGGGCCTCGGTACGGGTCTCTATCGGGCTCTGTTTTGTGCCCTGGCACAGGCGGTCCGTTCTTTTTGCTGGAATGCATTGACAGTAGGCACATCGATGTGCGCATGGTCACACTCCTCACTTCTCACTGGTGGAGGGGTTACGGCATGACGTCATGCCAGGTGAGCATTGTGGGGAAGTGAAATCCTTTAAGGATTCATTTTGTCTCTGGAATTCACTCCTTTGGAGACTCATGAGCAGCAACATCGTTGTGGTGTCACCAGGCTTTAAGTGGAAGCTTTTGAAATGTTAGATGCAAGCCATAGTTGCTGCTTCTTTATCTTATGCAACTGACAAACATTGACAAAGCCAGTAGTCCGGAATTGAAGTAGGTATCATGTTACTTGTTGTATCATATATCTGGGTGCAATGGCAGTGACAGAAAAATGCTATTCGGGTAGCCCAATATGCTAAGCACAGATTTATAGCTAAGGTTTTTAGGCCACGGCCTTAATTACATTGGCCAGGCCCCTTTGAGAGACCCCCCCAGTTTTTTCATCCCACTTAAAGCCCTGGCTACCTACATTGCTCGTTAGCGATGTGACATGGCTAAAGGGCCAATTTCATATGGACAGATATTGTATTTCCGAGGATATGTCCTCTGGTACTAACTTGTTCCTCATCCAATTCAATTAATGCTTGGACATTTGGGATTTTTCTATGTGTATCTGACTACTATGCCGCGACTTCATGATTTGTGTTGTGCATCTTGTGCTTACCTCCTGTGGTTTGTTAGGGCTGACAGAGTTTCCATGCATGTGTTGTGTTGACCCGAGTCTTTCTGCTTTGAGGCAATGGGACTTGCACATTGGCTTTTTGTGGTCGCGTTCTTGTATTCTGCTTTGCAGTTGCATATGACTTCATCAATGACACTGTGAATCATGTGGCCTCTCGATGTTAATAACTGTATGTGCACGTCCTAAAAACTTATGGGGGTTTCCAGGGTTGGCTACCAGGTGCGGGATGTGGGGGTCATTTGGCTCCATGCTGTTTGTGAGGGGAGCCAGAGGGCCTTGTGGGAGTTGTGGTTCTGCTGTCAGGTCTCAACAACCACTCCCTAGTAAGATGGCTGGCT
Organism: Calotriton arnoldi; assembly: GCA_963921515.1. NCBI lineage: Eukaryota > Metazoa > Chordata > Amphibia > Caudata > Salamandridae > Calotriton > Calotriton arnoldi. Next base: position 445,548 of record CAWUFW010007645.1, read on the forward strand.
ACCTGTTGGGAGGCACGTTCGGCGGTGTTAGCTGCCACATGGCTGTGGGGTGGGGAGGGTGAGCCATGATGTTTGGGAGGGAGGCCAGGGTGCATGAGCTGGCCACCTACCTGTGAGGTGGAGCTGATTAAGGAAATGCTTTCCTTGTGATCCATTCCTATTCAAAGCGTGCATTCCAGATGTGGGCGGGTGATTGGAGCTTAACTGTTGTGCACAACGGTGCATTGTAGTGTGATGTGATCATTTTGTTGGTACCTACCAGCCTCCAGTCCCCCCTCGATTCATGTGAGACTCTCTGGATGCATTATGGCAGGCACCTTCTCCTCCCATTCAGTGAAGGTTAGTGGTGTAATGCGAGGCCCGCCAACAGTTCTCTGTGCCGTTGTGTGGTTCCTCTGGGCCCGACGCTTGAGCCGGGCCTTGGGATGGAGCCACCGCATCCTGTTGTCATGCACAGTGTGTAGGGTGGTACCTACGGCCTTGCCTTTGCTGTGGATCCTTGCCCACATCTGATTCTTGCACACAAGTGGGGTGTGTTGGACCAGGTTCCCGGACAAATGTGGTTCTCCCCTGATTCTCTCGTCTACCATCACTTTCAACTCTGAGTCGGTGATTTTGTGCTTTTTCTTGGGGTGCATGGTGCAAATGGATGAGGGGTGCAGGGTGCAAGGTGGTGGTGGAGATATGTAATGTGTGTGAGGTGTGTGGGTGAGAGTGTTGTTGTGTGGAGATAGGTGTGTGTGATGTTGTGCAGTGTGAGTCAATGGTGTCCTGTCTCCATGTCTCGGCTTGTGGTGTGCAAAGGATGTTGGTCCTGGAAGGGGTTGGTTTTCTACTGTGGTATGTGGGTGTGTCCACATGAGTGATGACCTCCAGATGTCTCTTCCATGCTGCGCATGTCTTTCCTTACCAGGAGCAAGTTGGGGTGTATCATTGTGGCGTGTGTGTTGTGATTGAGGGCAGCAGGGAGTACAGGCACACTTCGGGCGTTGTTGTGGGGTTGGTTCCGTCCGCCATTTATTTGGCCTATGTGCGTGCGCGGCGGTCGGAAGCAGTGCTCGGTCCGCCAGCTCCGTATTCTCATCGTAATTTGCCGTGCGGTCATACCGTGGCAGGAGAGGCCTTTCCAGGCTGTTGAACAGCTTTCCACGACCGCCGCGGTTGAATTTGCAACCGCGGTGGACGGTGTTTTGTGTCATCTGGCCGCCGCGGTCTGATTTAACGTACATTGCATCGTAATTTGACCGACCGAAATGCCGCGGGTCATGCGGGTGGATTTTTCCCGATGCCACGGCAGTCGGAGGGCTTTTCCGTACGCCATCGTAATTGGGCCCTAAGTTTATGTATGACACCTTCAAGCTTAATTGGCCATGCATTATGTTTATAGAAGTACCATGGCATGCATGTTGTGTAATAATGTTAATTTCCCATCAGGAGTGCTGTCCTACTTTACCCCTAGTGACTCATTTTTGTTCTACTGTTCTGTCTTGAAGGTTTGCTTTCTGATACAAAATGACCTTTCGAGGCTACCATACTAATAGATTATTCTGTAAGCCTGCAGAGGGCACCAAAGTAATTGAGTGCTGGTTTGGTTGCAATACAGTTCTTTGTCTGCAATTTCTAAGTCTGTTGTTTACTAAAGTCCTCAGAATTTCACCAGAAGGAGATGTGCTATAAAGATAAGTCTTGCAGTTTATAGAAACATAGCAAAAGCATTACCTTATCACATATCAAAATTCACTGTATGGAAACATGGTAACATTACTATTGGTCTCCAAAGGTTTGAGGGCTTTATTTCACCATCGGTGGGCTGTTTCCTACTATAAGCCTAGGAAAGAGTAAAATTATATTTCCAAAGCAAACATTTCATGTTTGGAATCATTGTTATTTCTTTTGCAAAGTTGCTTTCTTGTTGTCAGTTTTCCTGATTCTTCTTGCTCTTGTTGCCAAGAAAGCACCTCACGTCTTAATCTTAACTTTGAACAGTGCTGTGATATGGTACTTCACTGTAATTAAAACGTTTGGTGGCAACTTTCATACTATTTGATACCATTAGCACCCCTCTCAGCTGCAAACTAACGTTCCTAATACCTAACCACCACACTCGCAACGGCAACACCTTTGCGACCATTTACAGCAATGGCACAGTCCTGATCCAAGCCAATAATGACAACTTGGACTCATTCGACTCAATCTTCCCCACGCTACGCATCGCCTTCACTCATTTATTCCACTCTCACTCGAAAGTAAACCTATCCTCGAGCCAACCAGCCCTGGAAAACTATCAAAACAATCCTTCGATTCATACCCAACCCTCCAACCGATCTCCCCACAGCCCCACCATCCCCTCCAGCTCCCCCCCCAACTTGCGCAACTCATCCCTATTAGCCACGCCAAACACAAGGCTCGTCCAGGATGATACATTACAGCCCTTCTCCAGTCTCCCCCTCTCCCAATACCCCCAACTACCTACCAAAGAAACCGGCCCGCAGACAACAGCCCCAAACTCTCTAACTGCACTAAACCCAGTGAAATCGCCACACAATCCTCGAAACAATCTATCACAACTCACCCCCACGATTTCCCCCAAAAACCACACAGATTCTAGAAGCACAGGGAGCCACACCCACACAGATAAACTCTCTCCATCCCCGAACACAACCAAGCACCCCCATCCATAGATGGCCAGACTCTGGACACATCGAGACCAAACTCCCCCACTCCGTCCTCCATGGATACAGCCCAAAGATTGGCACGATTGGAATACCAGCTAGAAATAGTAATACAGGGTATTAATAAAATCTTGTCTAACCGCACCACTCCAATCACCCAACGCCCACCCCTCACACACACAGGCACTACCAATAAACACACATACCACCACAAGGCCCAACGACTCAGATGGAACACAACCCCCCTTAGAAACCAGCCACATAGACCCAAAAGGACTAGTGCTGTAATGTCCATGCAAGAGGTGAGGGATCTTGCTGAATCCTATAAAGCAGCTCCAACTGTCGCCCCCAGTTCTGTGATCCAAGTAATCACTGGATTTGGTAGAGACCTTACCGCACCGAGAACGGTGAGGCCTCCAGCTCACCTCCCCAATATTCCTATGGCTCCCCCAAAATGAGACACTCAACAACAAGAGGGTGACTAACTGCATGCTCATAAACTGCAGATCTGCGAACACACACGCTATAGAACTGGCAGAAACCATCCTAACACACGACATAGACATCACGTTCATCACAGAAACCTGGTTGAACGAATCCTCACCCCCCATCTTCGATATGCTGGTACCCCCGGGGTTCTCAATCATCAATAAAGACAGAAAAAACCAGCGGGGGGGACCGCAATCATACATAAAAGGAATATCTCTATAACAGAAACAGACTCCTTCAAATATAACTCACGGGAATACCTAACCGCCACCATTAAGACGTCTGACAACAAAATGCTTCACTGCCACCTCCTCTACCATCCACCAGGCAACACCGCCACATTTGGAGAACATCTGGCTGACCTGATCACACATTGCTCTCTATCAGACGCGAACAACCTAATACTAGGAGACCTAAACCTTCACTGGAATGATGTAAACAACCCTCTGATACAAACTTTAAACAAGCTCCTTCACAATAACAATTTGACCCAACACTGCACCGAACAAACCCACAACAAAGGCTCAATCCTGGATGCCATCATAGCTCACGAAGACGCAATCACCATCGACTGTACCCTCCCGGTTGACTGGTCTGACCACCATCTCATTCTTTTTCACATCAATCAAAAGACACATCGACCGCCTCGCACAAATGAACACTTTCACTGGACGAGAAACCTGAGACAGATCCCCCTCGCAGAGCTAGAAGAAAGGCTAAATACACTCCTCCCCTCCATTGCAGGTGACAGGCCCACAACAGAACTTACCTCACACTACAATGCGTCTATGACCACCATGCTGGACCAAATAGCCCCCCTGAAACGAAAAAGAACCAAGACCCTTCCATCGAGATCGTGGTTCAACACTGACCTAAACTTGGAAAGAAGACGACTAAGAGCTGCAGAAAGACTTTGGCGCAACAACCCTTCGTCAACCCACCTTGACCAACTCAAAAAGGAACGTAAGAAATATAAAAAGCACATCAAAAATGAAAAATCCACCTTCTTCTGCGGTGCACTAAATAATGCTAAAAATCACCCCAAAGAACTCTTCAATATCATCAGACAGCAAACATCCAAACCATCACCTTCTGCAATACTGGCCTCCAAAGACCTATGTGACAAATTTGCCAATTTCTTCAATGAAAAAATATCAAAGATTGAGCTCTCACTTAAGGATCACCTCCGACCCCCCAATGAAGGCCCGCTACTCTATAAAGAAGACATGAACCCATTCAGGCAATCCACAAACAACTGGATAACATTCGAACCCATCACTGAAATGGAAATTATTGAATTGACTAACGGATCCAATCCCTCACCACACATTGAGGACCCCCTCCCTGCCCAACTGGCTAAAAAACTCAAACTCTCCCTAGCCCCACTCTGGTCGAAGATTATAAATAGCTCCCTGAAAACAGGAATCATGCCTGACTGCCTCAAAATCGGTCAGGTAACACCATTACTAAAAAAAGCAGGCGCTGACCCAAACGATCTCAACAACTTCATGCCTGTCTCCAATCTCCCATTCCTAGCCAAACTACTAGAAAAATGTGTCCTCCGTCAACTCACCCATCACATGGACAACAACGATCTCCTCGACCCTCTCCAATCAGGATTTAGAAAAGGATGCAGCACAGAGACGGCCATCTTGAATGTCATTGATGACGTCCACAAATCACTGGACAAGGACCGCTGCTGTCTACTCATACTCCTGGACCTTTCGGCGGCCTTCGACACGGTTGACCACAAACTACTCATCAACGTACTCCGAGAAAGGGTAGGAGCAGAAGGGGTGGTCTTACAATGGTTCACCTCCTTCCTGCAAAACCGCTCTCAAAGAATAAAAATCAGAAACTTCACGTCTGACCTACACCCCATAAACAGAGGCGTTCCCCAAGGATCAGTTCTCTCACCCGCACTGTTCAACATTTACATGGAGCCACTCACCACCATTCTCAAAAAAGCCAACATACCCTTCCACCTTTACGCCGATGACACCCAGATCTACCTCGAAACCTCCACCATAGCGGACATGCAAAGACTCAATGACACCCTAATAGAAGTCCAAATATGGCTGTCCCAAAACCATCTGAAACTCAATCAAGATAAAACAGAAATCCTCCTAATAGCCAACAAAGAGCATACCCCCCGAATCACGGAATGGATAAAGTCTATTGATGCTCTCAACTGCACTCTCATCCCGGCTGACTCCGTGAAATCACTGGGAATCACTCTGGACCCCAACCTTGACATGATCAAACACATCAAGAACACCTCAAGATGTGCCTTTTTCAACTTAAAACTACTAAACAAAATCAAACCCTTCATCCCTCCAAAAGACCTTAAGCTAGTCACGCAATCCCTTGTGCTATCCAGATTAGACTACGGGAACGCCACCCTCACAGGCACGGCAAAATTGCACCTTGCTCCTCTTAGATCAACCCTAAATGCAGCAGCCAGATTGGTGACGGGAGTAAAGAAATACGAACACATCTCCCCCGCTCTCAAAGAGCTTCACTGGCTCCCAATAGAAATGCTTGCTAACTTCAGAACTGCCTGTCTCACCCACAAAGCTCTGCACACCGGTAAACCCACCTATCTAGCCACCAAACTCAACAAAGCGGGACAGACAAGAAATCTCAGGAGCACCAATACTATGCTACTCATCCCCCCGAAAACCCGCAAACAAAAGACCTTATCTCGGTCTTTCTCTGGAAATGCACCCAGAATTTGGAATGCCATCCCAATACATCTCAGGACTAACCCTTCCTTCAAAGAATTCAAAAGACAGCTCAAAGTGCTCTTCCTCAATCGAGCTTTCAAGAAGTGACAACGGACCTACATTACCGAACCGCCACCAACTGAGGATCCAGTCACTATGATAAGAACAACTCCTTACAGCTTCTTCCTCTTGACCCGCACCTTACCCCCCCTTACTTTTACCACCACCACTACTACTCGGCATTTGAATACTACGTGACTTATGCCGATCAATGACCCGTCTTTAAACACTGTGTTTACTGTTCTACTCTTTGTATACTCGACTGTCATTCGACAAATGTTGTAAAGCGCTCCGATACCTTCGGGTCTGGCTAGCGCTATATAAAACTCCTAAATAATAAATAATAATAATAAATACTATTTTCATACAAATTTTCAAACAGAAATGTATGCAAGAATTGTAAATTGTTGAAAATGTCCTGGAAGCTTGCTTCTGTTAAAAGCTCGGACAGTAAACTTATAAAGTTATTCCATGAAATTATCTCATCTCTAAACAATGAGGGTTACCGTAAGTCTAACTCTGTTTGGGGAGAAATTGGATTGGAACTTGGACAGAACAAGCTATGCACAAGGTTATGGCTTTATCATGTTTGGAGAGAAGACAGAAGGGCAATTAGGACAAAAACACTAGCCTATCAAAATAGTAAGAAAACAGACTTGCTTGTCAAGGATCAACCCTCATTTTCTCAAGAAGAAGATGAAAATCTATATTGTGTATGCAGGCAAACAAATGACTCCAGCAACCATATGCCCAGTGTGAGAAGTTGGCCTGGTATATGCTGTCCACTAATTATAGTGGGCACCTTGCACCAGTCCAAACAACCCCTTATTGGAGATAGGTTAAAGACAACCTTTATTGAAAGCTATCCTAGTGGTAGCTATGGAGAGCAGCCTTCAGGCTAAGTCTTGAAGGAATGTAAAGCAGCTTGTTTTACCAGTCTATAATCTCTTGAGTGACCAAATGAAAGAGCACCACACCAGGTATATATTCAAAATATATGTATTTATTGCTAAACACACCCCTCTAGTCTCTTTATGAGGCTAGAGTTCGAAGTACATAAGTTATGAGTTATTAATTCACAGTAATAGCACAAATACACGTTTGGGCCCTAGGGGCGTACCAAACCATATACCAATAAAGTGGTATGCGAACCACGACTGAACTAGACACTAGGCCTAGAGCCTCTAGAAGTGCTTGGACCACAAGGAACCACCCAAGGTAGTGACACAGGGGACCCACGGGAGACGCGTGCAGTGTAAATACACAACCGCGATACGCCGTTAACTTCTATGGAGAAAGTTGGGATCGGGAAAATAGAGGAAAGGGACACTTAAAAGAGGACTAGGACAAAACCCTTTGAGATCTAGGACTTTGAAGAGTCTCTACCCACGGGAGCACCGGAGTACTCGTGTTACCTCACCCAGGGAAGCCGGGTGCATAGGTGCCTTTCGGGGTCGGGTTTCGTCGTCGATTCGAATGGCGATCTGCTGCAAAGTGCTGCTGGCGGCCAAGAGAAAAGTGTCCGGGTGGATCCAAGAGTGGATCGGAGTTCTGAAGAACCTGACAGCAGAGGGGACAGAGTCTGGGTCACTAGCCAGTGACCAGGAAGGCGATGGACAGATGCCCACCGATGTCGAGTGCTTCAGGTGCGTTGACGGTCGTCTTGACTCTTCAGCCACGAGGTCCAGGAGGCGTTGTCGGCGACCAGGAGCAGGATTCGGGCTGGTACACGATGTCTGTCGTGTGCTGAGGTGTCTGCGACCGGATTGGACCCAACAAGCCTTGGCAACGGCAAGTCTCGGTGAAGATGTAGATCGTCGATGGTGCAGACCAGCAAGGTCTGTGGAACTCACCCAGCGAGGGTAAGTGAGGGCAGGCCTGGAGCAACCAGGATGCCAAGTAAGAAAAGGATTGGCCTTCGTTAAGGGCTGCTAGCCAACGGGCTAGCGACCGCGAAGGAGCCTCGTGACGCCGCACGTGGAGCTGGCTTACAGGACACTCGTGGAGTGGGGGCCAGTGATCTTCGGTGCAGGTGGTGCTGGAGGCTAGGGCTACTCGGAGCCCAAAGCACGACTTCTTGGGAGACCCAGAAGAGGATGCACTTGCAAATGAGCTCGGTGTCCAGGGGTCACGGTCTCAAGTCACCCACGATAGCCACGGGCCTCAGCTTTGCTGGGGACTCAGGGTAGCCTCGGGGAAGTCTGAGAATCCACCTCTGATGATGCGATGACTTCGGCGTCCGACGGGAGCTTCAGAAATGCGAACCGGACAGATGCTTCTTTGGTGCCTGCCAAGCAGGGGAGTCACTCCTTGACCCCAAGGGAGATTCTTCAGTCCTCTAATCTTGTCGTAGAGCGTCGAAGGTCCAGGATTCAGTTTCAGAGTTTCGTCCAGGTATAATCTAATCTTGCTGTGGCAAGGGTTCCCCATTTTAACCAGTAAAACAGGGAGGGACTAACTCTATGACCCCACCTATGGGAGGGTCAAGGGAGGGGTGGCTACACCCACTTCCCTTTGTCCAGTTTCGCGCCAGAGCAGGGGCAGGTAGCCCCGGAGCTGGTTTGAACTGGCATATGCACAGAGGAGCCTTTTGCTCCCCCAGTGCAGGACTTCAAAGCACTCTAAGAGTGCACCCACCCAGCCCCAATACACATTATCCTGTCTGGGGAGGTGGTCACACCTCCCTGCACAGGAAACCTATTGTCCAGGCCTCCCCTGCCGGAGTTTCGTCCAGCAGCAGGAGGCCAGACTTGTGTCTGTGGCAGCAGCATCCATTTTGTGATGCCAGGGCTTCAGAAAGAAGTTACCGGGTAAGCCAGAGTTAACATGTCTTTCCCTCTAGAAGGGTGGAATGCTACCCCCGCCGCCAGGATTGGCGGGGGTAGTATTCCAAGATGTTTGACACCAAACACGACATGTTTAGGTGCAGCCATTCCAAAGTTAGCATTTTACTGCGAGGATATAATGCGCTTAAGAGTATATGGTCAGGCTGCACTACAAACAGCATCAGAGATGGTCTCCGAACGCTGCAGAGGGGCCCTGCTCATGCAGGGGCACCCTCTCACATAGGAACCATGCACTCTGCCTTTAGGATTGATAAGGCCTGCCTTAGGAGTGACTTATAGGTTTATATGTGTGTATGTATTTAGTGATATAGGTAACCTATATCACAGTAAGGGGTGCATGCACCACCTTACCCAGGCTGCAGTAGCAGACCTGTGGTGTCAGTTTGGATGGCCTTCCAGGGGGGCATAATACATGCTGCAGCCCCTGGCAGGCCTCTGAGGTACCTATGCCCTTGGTACATAGTATACCATATACTAGGGACTTATAAGGGCACTCCAGATTCCAATCAGAGATGTGCCTAAGGCACATGGAAACCTTTTTACAGAGAAAGCAGATAGACTGGGGCCCTGAATAGCAGGATCCCAGTCCAACTAAGTCATAAACCAGCAAAACACCATAAAAAAGTGGGGGCAACCATATAGTCAGATTCCACCTTCCTACACCCAGTGTGATTCATGTAAAGAATGGTTTTATCCAACTTATATTGGCTATAAAAGTATTACGGATATAGCATCTATTTCACCATGGTTTTGCCCTAAATGTAAAGCAAAAAAGGAACAGTGCCAAGAAATTAAGATTCACAAACTTTGATGTTTCATTGGCATCTCCTAAAGGATTATTCACATCACAACTGAAGTCTTGTACGAATTCAAAAGAATTAAGTCAAATCTTGCCTATTGAAAGTGGGAATGATAAAGATGTCTCTCAGCCAACTATGCTAAACCTTGTTATGGCTTCTAAATACCAAAATGAATATGCAACAGTAAATAAAAAAACAGAGGGCTCTTCTGAAAAAGCAATAGATGCTAAAAAAAACAAAAACTTTAGCCATACAACGTTACAAAAAATGATGCTAACAGATACATCTATGGCTAGTACAAAACAGGAAGACAATTTACCATCAAGATTTAAAATAAAACTGACCAAAGAACAATGGAAACAGATAAAACCAGAGGGCAGGCAGGGGTATAATCTGTTATTGAATGGCTGGTCTGACTTAATTTGCAGAAAGCTTAATGAAATTAATACATTTTGTGTTATTTCTTTCAAATACAATAGAGTCAGATGCAAAGGGTCGCGAAAAAAGTATCTGTTTACTGGCGTGGCAAAGGACATTGTAAATTTTGTGGCTGCACCAAATATGATTTCACTATTGCCAAGAAACCCACAAAGCATAACAATGTCATTATTCAAGTGGAGATGACTGGTGCATTCAACCATACCATTCAACATTTTAACATGAGGCATACTAGTGGTCTAGAAAGAGGGAAACTGAAATCCTGTTTAGGAGAGACACAACCTTCTCATCTGTATATATAGTCCATAGCTAATGCAGATCCAGAACAACTTTTAGCTGGTAATCTGAATACCATCAAAAAAACTACAGTCCTACAGAAAATTTCCAGTGAAAAGAATCTTAGTAACTGAATGAATAAAAATTAATTTTTGAACTGCAACAAAGACAAGATCAGAAAGAACATAATCCAATTGTGACTGCTCATGGTTTCATTCAATATATTTGCATGAGCCATCTTGTTATTCATGTGTACAACGATGTTCAGCTACACATGCTGAAGGACCTTCAGGTGTTTGGTAATTGTTATCTGTATCTTGATGCAACAGAGTCAGTCATTGCAAACCCCAAAGAGACCCACCACAGAGTCTTGTATTATGCTTTGTGTCTTCAAACAAAGACACCTAGTAATCATACAGTCCCAGTTGCAGAAATGTTATCTTCTGACCAAAGCACACCAACCATTTTGCACTGGTTAAACTGTGTATGTCGTGATTTCCTCAAGCTGTCCAACCGTAGACTCATCCCACAAAAAGTTGAGGTAGACTTCAGTTGGGCAATGATCCATGCAGCCATGCAGGCTTTCAATCAGATTACGCTTGCTCAGTACCTAAAACACTGTTTGAACATGTGTATTGGTGGAGAGAAAGATATGTTGACTGTGGTCCATATCTGTGCAGCTCACATGATTAGACTCGTGGCCAATAAAGTGAGCAAAGGGGAAGCCAGAAAAGAAGCCAAAGAGTTCTTTATGTATTCCTTTGCCCTTTTGCAAAATGCAAGTAAATTGAATGAGCAGCGACGGTGCGTCCATTGGGGCGCTGGGGCGTTGCACCACTAGACGTGCAGTCACGGTGCAAGCAATGAAGCAATTTCAGATTAAATTGCTTCATTGCTAAAACTAATTAAATTGTCTCGCGCAGACCCTGGTCAGTACGCAAGTCAAAGTCAGGTTGACTTGAGAGCCGGCAATCTGTCGGCCGATGAAGGGGGTGGGGCCGGGGGCGAGCACTCTAGTCTATGGTTTGAGTGACACACATTTCACTGCGGCGGCGGCGCGTAATGCGCATGCTCGAGTTTGGACTGGTCACTTTTATGACCAGCCTGAACATGCGCACTGTCAGCCAGCCAGCCACTACTGATCAGGAGAGCGAGGGAGGGGGACCCCGGAGGCCGAGGGTTGCTTCATGCAGCAGCCCCCGGTCTCTCCTATGGGCGAGCCCTATTTGTGCTCTAGCCAATCCAGGCGCTGATAATGCAGCGTCTCTGGATTGGCTTAGACACCAGACAGCCTGCAAACAAAGCATTGGGTGCCGCGCAACTATGGCCAATCACTGTGGCTTATTATGTGAACAGTGATTGGCCATTTCGCCTTTGAGGTGTGCACTCTGTCTGCAGTTCGTCGTCACCGCACCACACACTCAACACTCATGGCGGTGACGGTGTACTACTGGGGTGCGTGTGCCGATACGTGGATCCCTGCTCAAGACAATAATAATTGACAACCGAACCTTTATGTAAGTGTGCGGATATGTTTCACTCCGAATATTTATTTTCATGCAAGCATCTCATAACCTATGGAAGGTTCTGCGCTCCAGAGCTTTCATTAATGGATTTTGAGGCGCCGAGGCCTCAACTGGTGACAAATTCATGTTTTAAAAGGCTACAGAAGGAGTAGTAAAGGAATTGTTATTTGGGACATGTTTAACGTTAAAACATTACGTATGGAACACAAGTTAGATATGTAACAAACAACTAATCCTCCTGGGCTGGTGTAGTGAGACTGTGAGAGCGCAAATGTCACATACAGCTAGTTCGAGATAGGAACAAAAGTGAACAGAATAAACCTTTCTTTAGGTGAGGGGAGAGGATGCAGCCTTACGACTAGAGCTGCCGACCTTGGAGTCGGAGAACCGGGTTCGAGCCTCGGCGTCGGCTCAACAACATCCTGTGATTTTGGGCAAATCACTGAACCTCCCTGCGCCAACCAAATAATTGTGTGACGTAACTGGTGCTCATGTAAAGCACTCAAAAACCATTGGGTCGAGTTCGCGCAATATATATATTAAAAAAAAATGCAATTGTTAGAGATGTTTCTTCTTTTTTAGTTTAGCTAGCGGGTCTCAACTAAATATCAAAACGAAGCAGCAGTTCCTCCACCGTGCAGGTTCTTCAACCTGCAAAAATAAGCCGATTTTAGCATATAGTTAGTTGGGCATCATAGTTAGGCAGTCCAAATGACGAATGCTGTAAACAGGTTTATGATTGAATCTTACAAATAAATTGAAAATTTATCGGGTGTTTGCAAATGTGCAAAACTTAGCTCTTTCAAAATTGCGTGTTTTCTTAAACTGTTTGGCAGCTTTGCGAAGGAAGAAGTTAGTAAAGTTGTTCTTACTATAAAAGCGGCAAACAGGGCCAGGCATAACCAGCTGCAGTTTACCAGTACCAGTACCCAATATCCTCTCTGCTCTCCTTTTCTCATGCTAGAAGTACCAAGACAGGGCAGCTGCAGTGGCAAAGGAAAGTGCTTGGCTTGCATGGTCTGCAGAAGAGAAGAGAAGTAAAGCATGTACGAGCTTTACAGTAAAGAATTAAGCAGTCATACATACAGCTACAGAATTAGAATTTCCCCATTTACTTTTTCTTCATGTGACGTGAGTTACAGGAACCTTCACATCACATTCCTTCATTTTCCGCGCTGGAGTTGCCCCCTCGTTGCAGATTTGTGGCGAAGGACGAGGATTTGTTACACCGATTCAGGCCTGCACCGATTGATTAACAATAAACATTAATTAGCAATAACCGCAGTCACAAAATGCCAGCTCGCCAGAAGAGGCATTGCTTTACTGTCTTAGACGTGATGATGCGTGTAATAACACCGGGATGGCTCTGTTTATCAGACATTAAAAGGCTGAGTGTAAGAGTGTGTGCCTTCCCACAACTCGAACCTATGGCCTTTCGGGCAGCGCACACTGTGCAGCGAGCACTCAACCAACTGAGCTAACTTATTAGCTTTGTTATCCTTTTATTGTTTCAACCGTGAAATAATATCTGATGAACATGTTTTATATTAATGGGCTACTATTAAACACAACACCACCATACACTACTAAATGCGGCAATAATTAAATTATGTCTGAAGTGGCCGTGACTATTATTTTCTATTTTGTTGGAAAAAGAGCCAGTCCAATAGTCTTTTTTTCTTTTTAGGGACAGCAATATTTTCAGACTGTCACAGTTATGACTTAATTGGAGTCTGCCTGGGTTGGGCCAAGGGTCTGAGAGCCACCCTGCAAGGAGTTATTAGTGTCCACCTTCAACTGCAATAGCAAACTAGTGCAAAAATGATATCACCGAACAGCCTCTACACAAATCCACTTTTTGCACCTGTCAGTTAGTGTAAAATGTCTTTTTTGACGGGCTGATCAGAATAGATGTTGAAAAACTGTCAGAACACACAGCAAATGTATGAAATCTGACCTACGAATTCTTAACTTTCTTGCCAAATTACAAAAGAGGAAAAGGATAAAACATAATAGTTGTAATGGGTGATAATAATCAATCCTGGTTCAGTGTTAAACTTCTTAAAGGCGAGGCCGACCTTCCTCCACACAGTGTGGCGCTGATAGACTCCTGCTAAGGGGACAGAGGCACGGCCTTGCATATGTTTTGCATGGAGCCAAAGCTGATAAACGGCATTGGGAGGCGCAGACTTCCGCAGATTGAAGCATGCTTTGCCAGATATCCACATGCCCCACCCATCCTAAACCTTGGCGCTGCAGCCGGTGAGTCCAGTGGCTTGGCAGGGACGTGTGTAAATGCGTGACGCAAAAGAAAACAGACACATATCTCAACACCACGTGCCCCAGCCAAACCGGCGCGCAGTCCTCCACTGCGAGTATGCAAATTTGTGTCACGTGGGCCCCGATTAGGACTCTGGCTGTGCGGTACCCCCGGCTGGGAAAAAGCTTTCTGATTATAACGTGGGCACTTAAAGAGAGACGTGCTGATTTAATTTACAAAAAGTAAACAATATGTTCAATGCAGCTACTTTGCGACCAGTTTAGTTGTTGTTGTTGTTCAATAAAAAACATCTGTGAGGTACTCAGAAATGCATTGTATCTCGAAGTCTGTTATGAAGCTCTGTGGTTATACTGAATAAGCAGCTACCTATGTTATATGACATCTCTTTATTAATGTAATAACTGCACTTTCACAATTGCTTTATTAACCTTCCTGCTTTCTCAAATTGGCTTGAAAATGCACAATTTTTCTGCTTTTGTTTCAAAATTTTCTCGGGGGTAGAACCCCCCGAACCCCGCTTAGGTTGTTCGGGCTCGCTTGCTACGCTCGCTCGCTACGGTGCAGTATGCCAATGATTGTACGCCTCACCACTTTCAAATGTCACCAGCCGCCCCTGTGAATGAGATTAAAGTACACCTCAAGAGAGTACTCTATGTTCTAACAGTGAAAACTGAGACAAATACATATTTTGAATACATGACAGAAATGAGAGCATCAATCAACAAACAAAAAATTAAGCTCTGTAGTGATGAGTTAGAAGACACGCAGTACGCAGACCCTACAGACGACCTTTTGAAAGAATCCACCTTAAAAGAGTTTTCTCCATTTTGAATTTTTCAAGACATTTTATCTGAAACTGTGAAAAAAGCACTGAAGTCTGAAAATGAAAATAAACATCTGAGGCAAAACATGAATTGCTGTCCACACTTTGTTAATTTGCCAGGCAAATATGTCACAACCTTACCACTTTGGAGTGGAATAATGTTAGGTGAAGGACAACATAGAGACACTAATGCAACAGTGGAAAACTGGTTCAGAACTGTAAAAAAAGATGTTTTAAATGATAGGTAACATCGGAGATTAGGCGACTTTTTGTAACTAATGAAAGTTTGTTGAGGGGAAAATGCGTGAGATTGCACTAGTAAATTTAAAAGGTGCCACATGTGAGAAGTCTAAAAGAAAACAACAACACAACATAACATACACACATGTGAGTGAATGTACTACAGAGGACATTTCACAGGGAGATGAGATAGGGGTAAGGCTAATCCATGGTTCAGAAGATGAAGGACATATGTTAACTCATGAAGAACAATGAAAAAAGAGACCCAAAAGGAAAACAAAGCAGGCTAAGTACTATAGCTCACCAACACCTAAATCAGTGTTAACGAAAGTTGCAAGCAACTGCCCACCGTGGTCAGGCACAGGAAAGTTGGGCAGAAGAAGCATTTTAAATTACGTAACACTTGTACAATTGACAACTTGCTTTTTGTTATTCACTTGGCACTAAAGAAATATCCTCAGGTTTTTCATGAGTTGATGGCTATAGCACAAAAAGAGCCATGGATTCAAGCACTTATGACAGTGCATGCACATTTTACTAAAGGTCAGTGGGTGAAAGGAAAAATTCAGTGGTTAAAACAATTTGCACGCTTTCAAGGCAAAAGTGTTTGGGATACATTTGGCACTGAAAACGACCTAGTTGTCTGCTGTCTTGACTATCTTCTAATCAGTACTGTTAAAGCGAGATGCAATGCCCCCTTTTGCCTGGAAACATTGATCATGAGACAAATAAACTTGATTGAAGTCTGGTAAGAAATGATTCATTGTTCATAGTCTGATATTATGTTAATTACGTCAGTGGGACATATATGCTTTCTTTGCTGGTTCCCACCACAGACTATGGTGGTGCATTAGCTAGAGTTAAGCATCTCCAATGTCTATTTCATATAGTCGTGGATGTATAAGAAAAATCAAGGCAGTAGGCATAGCTTTTCTGAATGATAATGTCTGGCCAAAGATGTGTGCCTATTTGTTCTTCTGAAAGCCTCCCTGACCACATGTATCATAGTCTTTTTCAGTAACACTTTCAAGGAAATAACTTTTCAGATGTAGTATGGGATATAGATTTAAGCAATGCAAAAATGGCCATAATAACATACAGATCGGCCAATAACTTGGTGTGATAAAGAAGTCTGCACGTCATGTAATCTCATACTGTCAATTGTAGCGATTGTGTAAACAGGTCTAATCACTAACCAGTTCCACGAAATACAACAATGAAAAGTGTATCACCAAGTATCCAATGTCTGCCCTAAGAAAATATCCTGCTCAAGCAATAAAGTGGATTGTTATGTGTGGCTTCCTCTGTGCACCTTTTCGTGAATACCAGATTCTAAATCTGGCTATGCACTGCTATAACGCAGAGACAGTGGGAAATAAAACTGGTTTCTCACCGTTGCCGCGCCATTAAAGAATTCCAGGCTGTTGTGGGAGCACTTTCTGAGAGCCTGTCAGTGCAGAGTAGCTCTTTGCCTCAAAGGATAGCAGAGGGCACATCTTTTAGAGGGGAGGCATTGGAAGGAGGTAGACGACTCTCTTGGCAGTTGGGTGGGTCGCAGGAGGCAAGGTATTTTTCTTTACATTTGGCATAGGCAGGAAAGGCCAAGTATGTATGACTCCCCAATAACTGTGAAGCATTTGAAAGAAGGGGTACATGATATTGGGGGCATAAATAGCTTAAAATTATAGATGCGTAAAATGTGAATTATGGGGATGTTTTTCGCTTTGGGGTTCTGGCTGACATCATGGGACCTTTGAGCTTCACTCTTGTCTATTTGACATAACTCAGAACCCCTTGATGAAAGAATTCCTGTCATTCACTCTTTGCCACCTATGACTATATATGTTTCCAGGTTCCACATGGAAAGAGGCACTTTCAAGTTATAGGAGAGAATCTGGAACATGCTATGGCAGTACATATGATACCTTTAAATGGAGTCATGGCAGCCACTTATCAAACTGTTCCCTCAATCCAGGTGGGAGAAAGTTCTAAAATCAATTTCTGGGAAAAAGATTTTTCTTTATTCAGAGAGGATTTCTCATACCGTCCTATCTTGGCTTTCCTAGCAGTGTGTTCTTTGAATGTTCTTTGAGCATGAAGGTTTGCTGAGGGTGAATCAAAATGATTTCATATTGTCTATTAGCTATAGAGTGAAGTCATCTTGGTTCAAGTCAGTGAGACGAGATTGAATTTGAGGTTGTCTGAAGCCTTCTTGAGTTGAGCTTTGGACATGTACTCGACGTCCAGTTGAGTCAAATAATATCATTTGGTAAAGAGATTTTTAGATACAGTTGAGTGTTGTTGGCATATTGATGTAACTTGATGGTGTTGGGTGTATCATTGAGAGGTGTTATTTACAGGTGTTTAAAAAGATGGTGGAGAAGATGAAACCCTGAAGTACTCTGCAGAATAGAGGGAGGTTTGGGGATTTTGCATTTTTAAAAATTAATCAGCTGCAGTGTATGAGGTTGAGGTAAGAGGAGAAACATTTCTGGTTCCTTGATTGCTTCTAGGTTGGTAAGTAGACAAAATATCGATTTTCAAATATTGTTGTGTCATAATATCGAGTTTTAAATGTTGATAGTCCAAAATATCGTTGTTTAAAATATTGATGTGAAAAATATCGATTTAGTGTGTTGTATAAAATATCGTTGTTAAAAATATTGATTGTGAAAATAACGTTATTAAAAAAAATTGTTTTGGTAAATGTTGTGTATTTTTATTATAGTATATATTTGTATATGTGATAATAATTATTAATCAATTGGATATTTTTTTAGAAAATTTGTGTTAGGAGCGGGATGTTGGGTCTATAGGGGATAAGGGTGGGGAGTGTTTTATACATTTTTATTTTAAATTTTAACTTTTTTAAAGTAATATTAATAAAATTCAAAATTGTTTTTTAGGAGCGGAATGTTGGGGTTATAGTGGAAAAGGGTGGGGAGTGTTTTAAAAAGTTTTTATTTAAATTTATAAAAATATTAAAATTAATATTTAAGAAATTTAAAATTGTTTTTTAATAACGGGTTATTGGGCATAAGGGTGGGGAGTGTTTTAAATTATTTTTTTAAAAAACATTTTAAAATTAATATTTAAGATATTTAAAATATCTTTTTAGGAGCGGGATGTTGAGGTTATAGGGGGCAAGGGTGGGGAGTGTTATAATAAAAAAAAAAATATTTAAAAAAATAATAATAATAATATTTAAGGGGTCGATTAGGATGGCGGTCGGAAAACCATTCCGACCGCCGTGGTAGCGGAAATTAACCGTCCACATGTCCTGCGGGAAAACCGGCGGTCAGATTAGGATGAACCGCCAGAGTAATCCGACCGCGGCGGGCGGATTCCACGAAAGTCCGCCGGGAGCGTGCGGAGCAGGTGAAAATCCGTCCGCGGCGGTCGGATTTGATGCGGAAAGACCCAAAACCGCCGCACGGCCAGTGGATTGACCGCACGTGAAATTAGGAGACGATTGCGGTGACAGCAGAACGATCCGCTGTTTCCGACCGCCGCGATCGCAACTATTGATGAATGGAAGAGCAGGCGGAAGGGCTGTTGTATTCCGACCGCCGCAGTTGCTCCGGAAGAGTAATGGCGGTCGAAAGCAAACACACAACAAGGCTACCAAGTGTGGCCATTAATCTGGCTCAGCCTCAAAAAACACCTAACACACCCCAATGACACATCCCCATGGCAACTAAAAAATACAAATCCCAGGTCAACCCACACAACACACCTGACATGAATACTCCATTTTGACCCACCCACATAGCTGAGTATAAAGCCAGCCCTTTCCCTGACCATAATCCTTTGCACTACTCCACAACTGAAGGGCCCAACCCCCCAGCACAAAGGAGTGGCAAATCTGCACACATCACACCATCACAACCAGACACACACCACACACATCACCACCACCACCTTCACACCTGCACATTTAACACCACGTCACAGAAGAAAATGCCCAAATTCACTGACAATGAGTTGTCAGTGATGGTAGATGAGGTAATCAGAGTAGAACCACATTTGTTTGGAAACCTGGTCCAACAGACACCATTAGCCACCAAAAATCAAATGTGGGCAAGGATAGTCAACAAGGTCAATGCAGTAGGGACCATCCAGCGCTCCCAGAAGGAGATCAGGAAGAGGTGGAATGACCTCAAGACCAAGGTGAAAGAGCGTAACAACAAGAACCGTAAGCTGGCTCAGATGACTGGCTGTGGCCCTTCCATTCCACTACGAACATTCACCGAATGGGAGCAGAAGGTGCTTGCCATACTGCATCCAGAGACTCTCACAGGAATACCCGGGGTAGTGGAGGCTGGTGAGTACCAACAAATGTCTCCCATTACACTGCTATGTACTGTCTTGCACAACTACAAAGCGACACCTCCTAGGCCCAAATGCACTCATGTGCACCACACTCTCCCCAACACATGTCTCACAGATCCAACATTTACTCCCTCTGATTCACCCCAAAGGTAGCTAGCAATATTTCCATGGGGGCATGTGGACAGGCAGCCAGCACTACAACTCCCACCAGGCACCCTAGCCCCAAAGCTGAGCAGGATGTAACACTCCACCCCACACCCACAACCATGTGTCAGCCATTACATTGCTCTCCACAACCTTACAGGTAGGTAGCCATCTTAACAGGGAGGGGTGTTTGTGGGTGGGAAGCCTGCACTACAACTCCCACCAGGCCCCCTTGTCCCAAAGCTCAGCAGGATGGAGCACTCCCCCCCAGCCAGAAGCATGTGTCAGCTATTGCATTGCTCACCTTCACCTAACAGGTAGGTAGCCATCTTATGCTCTCTTGTCCCACCCCTGAGCAGGATGGAACACTCCCCCATCCAAGAGCCATGTGTAGCCTATTCCCTTCCTCTGCTCCACTTCACAGGGAGGCAGCCATCTTAACAGGGAGGGGGGTTTGTGGTTGTGAAGCCTGCACTACAACTCCCACCAGGCCCCCTTGTCCCAAAGCTCAGCAGGATGGAACACTCCACCCCACACCCACAACCATGTGTCAGCCATTGCATTGCTCACTTCAAACTCACAGGTAGGTAGCCTTCTTAACAGGGAGGGGGTTTGTGGGTGGGAAGCCTGCACTACAACTCCCACCAGGCCACCTTGTCCCACAGCTCAGCAGGATGGAGCACCCCCCACCCAGAAGCATGTGGCAGCCATTGCATTGCTCTCATCAAACTAACAAGTAGGTAGCCATCTTAACAGGGAGGGGTGTTTGTGGGTGGGAAGCTTGCACTACAACTCCCACCAGGCTACCTTGTCCCACAGCACAGCAGGATGGAGCACTCCCCCCACCCAGAAGCATGTGGCAGCCATTGCATTGCTCTCATCAAACTAACAGGTAGGTAGCCATCTTAACAGGGGGGGGGGTGTTTGTGTGTGGGAAGACTGCACTACAACTCCCACCAGGCCCCCTTGTCCCAAATCTCAGCAGGATGGAGCACTCCCCCCCAGCCAGAAGCATGTGTCAGCCATTGCATTGCTCACTTCAAACTCACAGGTAGGTAGCCATCTTAACAGGGAGGGGTGTTTGTGGGTGGGAATCCTGCACTACAACTCCCACCAGGCCCACTTGTCCCAAAGCTCAGCAGGATGGAGCACTCCCCCCAGCCAGAAACATGTGTCAGCCATTGCATTGCTCACCTTCACCTAACAGGTAGGTAGCCATCTTATGCTCTCTTGTCCCACCCCTGAGCAGGATGGAACACTCCCCCATCCAAGAGCCATGTGTAGCCTATTCCCTTCCTCTGCTCCACTTCACAGGGAGGCAGCCCTCTTAACAGGGAGGGGAGTTTGTGGGTGTGAAGCCTGCACTACAACTCCCACCAGGCCCCCTTGTCCCAAAGCTTAGCAGGATGGAACACTCTACCCCACACCCACAACCATGTGTCAGCCATTGCATTGCTCACTTCAAACTAACAGGTAGGTAGCCATCCTAACAGGGAGGGGTGTTTGTGGGTGGGAGGACTGCACTACAACTCCCACCAGGCTCCCTTGTCCCAAAGCTCAGCAGGATGGAGCACTTCCCCCCCCAGCCAGAAGCATGTGTCAGCCATTGCATTGCTCACCTTCACCTAAAAGGTAGGTAGCCATCTTATGCCCTCTTGTCCCACCCCTGAGCAGGATGGAACACTCCCCCATCCAAGAGTCATGTGTAGCCTATTCCTTCCTCTGCTCCACTTCACAGGGAGGCAGCCATCTTATCAGGGAGGGGTGTTTGTGGGTGGGAAGCTTGTACTACAACTCCCACCAGGCCACCTTGTCCCAAAGCTCAGCAGATGGTACACCCCCTACACCCAGAACCATGTGGCAGCAATTCACCTCAACTGTGTCACAGAACAGGTAGGTAGACAGTGCATGCACTCTGCCATTCCTCTCAAAAAGCATGGAGCCATATGACCACACCAGCCCTCACATGTCACCCAAATTGGCATAGATCCAATAGCCACTTCCAGTGTGCAGACAGCTAAGCATATGTAACTGTCACAGAAATTAAAGTCTGACTCACCAAGTCACATGTTGAAGAAATTCAGGGCACAACCAGGCACAGCACTGAATGCTATGTGTAAGTGCCATGGTGGCAGAGCATCAAGGCCCATATGAACTCAAAACATGCATGGTCAGTTGGTAAAAGAAAGTAAAGCACATGATATGACAAAGGTATGCATAAGATTACAATGGCTAGTTCTTGCTCAGATTTAACGTCTTCCATGCAGAGCAAACTAAAAAGACGCATCACATAAAGTTGATGTGCTGCAAGTCGTTAGATGAAGACATGTCCTTGTAATCACACAATCTGTACGTGGAACATGATACCTATTGACATGTCACACCATGGACAAGTAATGTAGGTACCTCCACATCATGTCATGATGCGCAGTACCTTGCAGCCATACAAAGTGATATCAATGTAAACTGTGTGGTGTATCACATGTAACATCCAAACGTCTAACACCAAGCTTGAGGGGTGCACATCAATGACCATTTCACCTCTGTTCAACAGGAGATCAACAATTGACTGCTGCAGAAGACAACACCGACCTGCAGAGCCAGTCTCCATCCTCGGAACATGGACTCTCGGATGCAGACTCCATACGTTTCTCGGATGAGGAGCCCGAACCTGGCCCATCCGGACTGCCAGGGCGCACGATGTCCCAGGCCCCCACTGTCCCCACCCCCACCACCTCAGCAACAACAACCGCGCTGACCCCTGCTGCAACGACCTGTGCAGCCTCAACCACCACCACCAGTGCTGCCTGCAACACTCTCCCTGCCTCAGTGGATACCAACACCATCACACAATCAGAGGAGGGCAGGGAGAGTCTGCGGGTGCGTCAAGTGGCCACGCCACAGGTCGGGGACAGCAGGGCAGGTGGGAGGGCAACTGGGGGACAAAATTGAGAGGACACTGGGACCGAAGCCCTGGCCAATATCGCCAGAGTCCTTGGGGCATACGAACAAACCCAGGGACACATGGGCCAGGTTCTGAAAGAAGTGCGTGAGCTCCGCCTGCTGCTGAGGTCCATGAACACGCGTATGGGCCAAATCGTGGACCTCATGGGCCAGCTTGTGGGTGTTCTGAGGGACAGTCATGCGGCCCAAACGACAGCTCAACCCCCCTCCAGTGGCCCGCAGGATGATACTCCCACCACCTCAGCTGCGGCCACAGAGAGGGGTGAGCTGCAACAGGATGACTCCTCAGACACCGCTGAGCCCGCAGCAGTGACCCCCCTGGAAAACGCAAAAGGGGCAGTCCGAGAAACACCACAGGAGGATCACGTGGCAAAGCACCAGCCAAACGCAAGTCAAAGAGCCAGCCATGATGGCACCTCTGTTCACCTTGACATTGACTTTGTTGACTATCCTTACCCACACTGCCATGTTGATGGCAGGTGTCTGTTGGACTGTGTCACCACATCAATGTTGTGACTACTCTATTGTCTCATTTACCATCACTGACAACTCATTGATTCACTTTGCACCATTTTTTTAAACATCACTTGTCTGTCACAAACACTCTTTGTAAATAAACACTCTTTACACACCTATGTTTTTGTGTCAGCTCCATGTTTTTCACAGTATGTACAATGTTAACTCTGATTCCGATGTACCAGAAGCTCTGATTGTGACGAGGCATTGAGAGGCTGAAGGGACCCATAAAGACACAAGAGAACAACATTTACTTGTCAGGTGATGGCATCACAGCCAGTACACCACACTAGTCATCAAGGTACACAAACCAGCACACATTACAATGAGAAACAATATCAACATAGACATCATGTGGCTGGTCATGTCTACACTGTGCCACAAACATCAGCCATCAGCACAGAGCCAACAACAGGCAGCAGTCAAAAAGCTCCTCTAGGCCTTTTCACTACCATCAAAGACAGCAGACAATGGCACTGTTGTACAATGTCACTCACACTTGAGGGAAGTAGCGGTTGATGAGCTGTTGACGCAGGTCGACACCTTCCTCCTCTCCACTATCCTCATCACTGGACATGTGTGGGTTTGCAGGTGGGGGCATCTGCTGCTCATCATCGTCCAGGAGCAGGGGGATCTCTTTGCGCATGGCCAGGTTGTGGAGCATGCAGCATGCAACTACGATCTGACACACCTTTTGGGGAGAGTAGAGTAGTGCACCTCCGCTCTTGTCCAGACACCGGAATCTAGACCTCAGAAGACCAAAAGTACGCTCCACCACACGACGTGTCCTCCCATGGGCATCATTGTAGCGGACCTCACTCGGGGTTCTTGGATTCCTCAGTGGGCTCAGCAACCAAGGCCGGTTGGGATATGCAGAGTCACCTAGGTGTGAGATACACAGACCAATTTTGTAATATAACTGTAGCTGAGGACAGCATGTCACACAAAGCACACTACTTGACTCTGCGTACTCACCCACAATCCACGCACGCTCCGGATGCAGATTTGCCATCAGCTGTGGTACGATGCAGTTACGCAGTATGTAGGAGTCATGTGCTGATCCTGTAAATCTGGCACAGGATTGGCATACCACTTGCACATTAATGGAATGGAAATGCTTCCTGTTCCTGTATATGTGCTCACATGCCTGTGGTGGCTCAAGCGTTCCGTCCATCATCCCCTTTTGTATCGCTTTGGTCGCCCTAAGTTGGCGGGGGTATGCCCAGACGTGGGTCCCTTGCTCACTTTGCCACTGGATTCAAGCAAGCCTGGCTGATGACGGCTGAAATGCCAGAAACCGGTCCTAGGATGCTTGTTTCCGGTCCAGGGAAGACATGGCTTGGCAGTTCGGGCTGGACTGTTCCCATGAGGCACAGGGTCAGACTGATTTGCATATGGCCATGTCTGAACTGGGGTGGTGGAGTGAGCTAAAGAATGATGATGGATTAAACCCAGATCAGTTGACTGGGGGTGAGTGTTTGATTGGCTCAAGCGTTCCGTCCATCATCCCCTTTTGTATCGCTTTGGTCGCCCTAAGTTGGCGGGGGTATGCCCAGACGTGGGTCCCTTGCTCACTTTGCCACTGGATTCAAGCAAGCCTGGCTGATGACGGCTGAAATGCCAGAAACCGGTCCTAGGATGCTTGTTTCCGGTCCAGGGAAGACATGGCTTGGCAGTTCGGGCTGGACTGTTCCCATGAGGCACAGGGTCAGACTGATTTGCATATGGCCATGTCTGAACTGGGGTGGTGGAGTGAGCTAAAGAATGATGATGGATTAAACCCAGATCAGTTGACTGGGGGTGAGTGTTTGATTGGCTCAAGCGTTCCGTCCATCATCCCCTTTTGTATCGCTGTGGTGGAACCAGGCCAACATGTGTGCAGTCAATAGAGCCAACAACATTAGGGATGTGGGCAAGGTCATAAAAATCACCCTTCACAGCTACCAATTCATGTCTCCTGGGAAAATGGATGTAGCTGTCCTTGTATGTCATCATAGCGGACAGGACATCACGTAGCACCCTGCTGAACATTGGTTGAGACATCCCACCTGCACTGGCCACCATGTACTGGAACGAACCAGTTGCAAAGAAATGCAGGACCGCCATCACCTTACATGTTGGTGTCAAAGCAGTCGGATAGGTTCTGCGAGGCCTCAGATGGGGCTCCAACTGACCACATAGGTCTTGAAGGGTAGGTCGATCCAAACGGAATTTACGTATGATGTCCTCATCCTCCATGTCCCCAAGCAATGTGAATGGACGATGCACATTTGGTCGCCTCCTACATAAGATAAAAGGGGACACATGTCAATTCAATTCCCCTACGAGATGTGTCCAACATCTTACGTTTTGACTGACACAGCATAAACAATGACTGGCCTGAAACAACAGCTTACAGCACAAGTCACATGCAGAGACACCTTGATCTAAAGTAGTTGTACACGTGTTCAGTATGTACATAGTGAGTACCCCCAAAACAGATTCAGACTATGTGAATGTAAAATGGTACATTCCGACATCTTGTGTCACCAGCCCTGAGAGCAGTTGACACAGCACATGTCTGAAACAGCAACACTGCTGGCTTCTACGTAGCTGCTGTACCTGCCACACCTTCTTGCGTAAGTCTGACAGGGCACACATTAACAACACAACGAGCACAGTGTGTGCATAAAGATCAAGTATCAGCATGAGTTCAGCAATCTACACAGTGAAATAGGCACATTATGTAGTCAGTCCATCATTACTGTGGGTTGCTTAGCCATCTCACACATTGACATGTTTACATATTTGACAGTCCATCACACAACAGATCTGTGTACATGCACAACAACATCATAAGTGACATGTGAGGGAGTACATGCCAATGCATGTAATCCTGTGCACTGACATGGCATGTGTAGTCATCAGTGAGTTAAATGTCACACTAGCATTGAATTTAACTATCTGGTGGCATGATTCATAGTAAGTGTCTACTGTTCAATGATGAGAACTGGCCATTGCCATTGCTACAGCATGATGTGTCCATAGATGCCGTAAGTGTGCACCGCCACCGCAATCACGGTCATTGGGTACAATTTAAAAATGCCAATTCGCGGTAGCGAATGCATGGGCCCCGCCGTGTGACACCGCCAATGCCCATGCCCCTTCAGCCAATGGGAACCGCGATCGCGGTCGTGAAATACACTTTTGAATCCCGCGGTAGGTGTGCTCTGCCACCGCGATCACGGTCATTGGGTATAATTTAAAAATGTCAATTCGTGGTAGCGACCGCCTGGGCCCCGCTGTGTGACACCGCCAATTCCCATGCCCTTTCAGCCAATGGGAACCGCAATCGCGGTAGTGAAATACACTTTTGAAAATCGCGGTAGGCGTGCTCCGCTATTGCGGGGCCGGTCATTGGGTACAATTGAAAGATGCACGATTGCGGTAGCGACCGCCTGGGCCCCGCGGTGTGACACCGCCAATGCCAATGCCCTTTCAGCGAATGGGAACCGCAATCGCGGTAGTGAAATACACTTTTGAAAATCACAGTAGGCGTGCTCCATACCGCGGGGACGGTCATTGGGTACAATTGAAAGATGCATGATTGCAGTAGCGACCGCCTGGGCCCCGCGGTGTGACACGGCCAATGCCCATGCCCTTTCAGCCAATGGGAACCGCAATCGCGGTAGTGAAATACACATTTGAAAATCGCGGTTGGCATGCACCGCCACCGCGGTCCCGGTCATTGGTTACATTTGAAAAAAGCTGACCTGAAACACCAATTGCAGCAGCTGAGTACCACTGAAACAACCCCAGGGGGCTATATATGTCTGGGAGAGAGCCACACATTTCCACTGCATCCAGACACTGCTGCCTGCCATTCTTCATCCCCGACTGCTGCTGTTCCTGTCTCCTGGACCCAGTGATGGTGAGAACTGAGAACATCAGGGCCCGTCCCTTCACCACAGAGGAGCTGGAGGTCCTGGTGGACAAGGTGCTTTCACAGTATGGGAGGCTAAACGGTGCTCCTGATGTAATGGTAAGTGTTTCAGGGTGAAAGTTTGAGAGAGCAAAGAGTGCTCACATGATGTTGCTCTGCTGTAGTATGTGCCTGTGAGTGCATGTTTGTGTGATACACTGCCTAGCATGCTGACTTCAGGTAAATGGGGTGTGTAGCCTTATTTCCACAGATCCATGGCTGAATTTAAGGATGGGAGGGGCATCCAGTGTTTTTGCAGCCATACAGTAACACTGCTGGTTTGGACAGTGGAAGCCTGAACAAACATTGCCTGTGCTAATGGATGTCATAGTCCATGAGGTTTTCACATGCTCATTTGTGGCATTACAAATGTGTTTCATCCAGGGGGTACTGAAGGATGTGTGTACAATTTTCATATTGCCACCAAGGATATGTATGCATTATGCACAAGATTGAAATGCCTGAGGGTAACACTCTTGGTGGAAATTCACCTATGACACATCAGATTAATGTACTTCGGAAATATCATCCTTCCATTGTTTTCATTATGTGTTGTGACTCGCACGTGTAGGCACAGTTTGCCCTCAAATATTGTACATGCATGTGAATGTTCTGATGACCCACGTTTAACCTCAGTGTGAGTCCCCCTGGCCTGCACAGATACTGCCCAATTTGACAAGGACCCATCAGTAAATGGACATAGTAAAACATATGTGTTGTCTGCCACCCTATTTCTCAATGAGCTATCTTAGGCCTGAGGATTGCACAAGACAGACCTTGTGAGAAGAGTGTGAGAATGTAAGATCATGTCCCTAAATGTGACCTCCATGACACAGTGAGCCATTCACAGGCCAAGGACATTGAGGGGCGTGTGGTGTTGAACACAGTGAGTCTTCCCCGACACATTATTTCCAATGTATTGTATGTCTTGCTCACTCACATACTGCATCACAGATGAGGGCCTTCTTCACATTGCTTTCTGTGCTGGCATTCTGCATGTGTATGAGATGGCCATGTACTGTGTCCATCCTCATACCTGCATACATTTCTATGCGATTATCCGATGCAAATGTACTACGTGCCATGCTGTATGGCCGCTGCTCAACATTTCTGTATTGGTGTGCTATGTTTTTGCATGCTCCTGTACTGACACACAGTGGTACATAACACAGTGTCACTGAAACTTCCTCTTCTTGTCTCCCATGCCTGCAGCTTAAAGACTGTTTTGAGTGCACAATGGTGGTTTGTCCTCCTATTTTTGACCTGTCACTTGTCAGGATTGTGCATGTGCATGCTTGTGGTACACTATGACACCATGTTCACTTGATGACTGGTATGGTGTCTCTGTCTGTCTTAGCTGATTTGTCCCATTGATCCCAGTTAGTGTTCATGATTGGCTTTTGATTATGCAATTCTTGTTTGTGTTGGGGTATGGTGTCTGTGCATTGGTCCTGAGTGACAATGTTGTGTATTCCTGTTCTGTCTAGGGTCACATTGCCTTTCCACTGTTTGGCTGCACATGTCTGGGCTTGTTGGACTTCTGTGGATGTTGTTTGTGAGCTTTGTGTTTGGCTCTTGTTTTTGTGGCAGCATTGGTTCAGGCATCCCTGAGTGTGAGTCTGATATTTGTGGATGCACCACAGGGAGTGTGTTTGGTTGTCAGTGAACTTACAGTACATAATTTGAACCATTATGTGTGTTTCTCACAGGTGTTGAGTGTTGCAGGTGTGAGGTGGGTAGAGAAGGGGTATGTGTGAAGGTCCTACTTGTGTTTGACAGTCAGGGAGTATGACAATGAGCCATGTGTGTTGTGCTGATGATATACACATGTCAAGCAAGTTGACATAGATGTGTGGCTGGTCACTGTATGACTTCAGACACTTCCTATCATTCCTGTGCCTATGCATGACTTGCCTTGATGTATCCCTGAGTTGTTGCACAGAGGTCACTTTGGTTTAATTTCACTCACTGTGCCACCCATGTCTGATTTGATGGCCTAAGGGTGGTGTGATATGTTCCTTCTCTTGCATGTGATGTACGCATGCTATGTGGCTTGCTCCATGGTTTTCCAGCACTGTCCACTTCACTTTTGGCTGGCCCATTTATTGTCCTCCATTGCTGCTGACCTATGGCATGAGTATGTGGCTGGGTGTCAGTGTGGGGTGTTTCTGAGTGACTTGACAGGCAGTGTGAACAGTTCAGTGGATGTTCATATGCAGTGTGAGTCTTCATTTTGTAATTATACTCAGTTTGCTTCACATGAGTGGAAGGTAGGTGTGAGGAGGAGGGTTGTCCAGCCCCTGAGCTTCTGTGCAGGGTGTTCCTCTTCACCCCCACCTTCCCAGTCAATCTCCCTTGTCCTTTGATGTGTGAGGTACGAGGTCTGGCTACACCTGGCTGATTAATTGTGCAGGGGGGGCACAGTAGAAGCACACAGCATGTGCCCAAATGGGTGTGGGATGCGTAGTGTGGGAAGGGTGAAGGTGGAGCCCTGTGAATCTGGCCGGACTGCCCATGCCTGGCACAGGCCTTGCCTACTACATAGTGCGCAGGTTTTCCGGCGTCTTCACCGCTGCGGTGACTTTCCCGGGACATTGCAGTGATTTCGCAGTTGATGGGTGACCCGGATGCGGAGGGGTGAGTTTCTGACAGGTAAGACATGTGTGGGTACACTGGGGGATATGTATCTGTCCCCACCAGAGTGTCTGATGTGGACAGGAACCGTATGTCAGCACAGGAGTTGTGTGTTGTGGTTGTGTGCGGAGTTGTGTATTTGCGTACCTGCTGCGTTGTCTGCGACGGTGTATTATTTGCTGGTAGTGGATGAGGTACAGCAGCGGAAAGGCTTGAAGAGCTGGATCCTTAGCGGTCAGGTCCGGGTGGAGGGTACCGGGAGTCGGGTTTCGCTCTCCGCTGTCGTGCTTCTGCCGTCTCCAGGTGGGTGGATTCTCCGCTACGGTGTGATGGGCTGTTTGCGGCATGGTGATTTATACGGCGAACTGGACGTCATTCCACACGGCTGTGTGTCTCTATTGGCTGCCTCTGCCACGGTGGCGGCCGGAAATTTCTGGCGGTTCACATAACTCCGCAGCGGACACAAAATGGGCTATGTTTGCCTATCGTAATATGGCGGGCGCGTGGACCGCCGCTGGAGTGCGGAAAAGGCCATTTTCCGCCACCGCCAGCACCACGGATGCGCCTCCGTCCGCCATCCTAATGAGCCCCTAAGATATTTTTTTTTTTAAATTAGGAGTGGGATGTTGGGGTTTGTAGTAATCCAGTCAGATTCAAATTCAGCTTCTTGATGAAGTTTATTGGAGAATACAATAAATGTCCACAACCTTCAGCAATACAGAAAATACTGGTCATTCTTGAAATCTTTGCTGTGAGGCTGTTCTATCGCATCACAGCTACATCATAAGATTCCAGCTACCACACATCTCCCCCCCAATATTACCCTAAAACAAGAGAAAAATTGTTAACTTGCAGGGAACAAAGAAACACAAGTAATAGTACATTAATACTAGATAAAGCAATAAAATAAGAAAAACTAAACAACATAATACAATATTTGTATGTACACTATAAGAATAAGATGCACTACAATATCATTAGACACTACTGGAATGGGATATTTTACACAAATAAATAGCAATGCTGTGCATTTCCCTGCACTACGTGGCAGGCACCTGCCACGCAGTACAGGGAAATGCAGGGGGGTACCATGGGCACCCCCCCAGTGTAGCAACACCTCCCCCAAGACAAGGGGGGCCCGCAACGGGCCCCCAAACCCAATCCCCGCCAGCCTTTCCATGCCGGTTCCACTGCCATGGAAAGACTGGCTGACGCCAGCATTGTAATCTGATGGGCGGTGCCTGCTAGGCACCACCACCATTTCCCCGGTCAAATCCTAATGATTGCCTGTGGCGGAAGCGTGGCGGGCGGTCTATGCGCCCGCCACGCTTGCGGAACGATTCCCCCCCCATCCTAATGTGGTGGGGGGAAATTGGCAATCGGATGGCGGAGGGCCCGCCACTGCACGGCTGGCGGTGGCGGGCCTTCTGCCATCCTAATGACCCCCATAGTTTTTAAAGTACATTGATGTAACATAAATATTTTATTACATATACAAGATTTGAAACAATGTAAAATAAATGCAGAAGCATGATCCTATTTTATTTATGTTTTTATTTAGAATGAAACATTGAAGAAGAAAAGGAAAAAACATTTTATTTTATGAACCATATTTAATATATATTGTTAAACATAGGAAAAATAATAATTTTTTTATTTTTGACATAATATATTTTGTAGATATGTATACATTTATATATAATATTTTTGCAAACTCAGGATTAAACATTTTTGTGTTTTTTATTATAGTCATGTACATTTTTTAGCAAAAAAATATGTAGTTATAGATTCATTTTTATACAATTTTTCAAACAAAATATGTTTGTGGTAACAGTGATACATTATTTATTTATATTGTAAATATTTAATACATTATTACATATAGTGTACATTATTAATAACATATAAGTTTTAACAATTTTTTATTGTAAAGGTTTTTACAATTATTTCTTTTTTTTAACATATAGGGCCCGATTCCGATCCCGGTCGGAAACCGTTTCGACCGACACGTACGCGCGCCCTCCGACCAGCGGAGTACGATGCAATGCGTGCAGAGAAAATTATTTACCTCCTACTCGCACGGAGATAAATATTAACGTCCGACTCGCACGGAAATGAATCCGTGTGAGCGTATCGTCCCGGAAAACGGTCCGATGTGAACCAAGCGTACACGAACACTGGAACATAGTGTTGAGTCATTGTGAATGACTCGGACCACCCTGCCAATACCTGAACAAGCATTCGGTGCGGTCAACGGAACGTTTCTGTCATACCCAAAGAAATACCAAAAAATAGACAGAACAAGTCCAAACAAGCATTGTCAATGTAAAAAAAATAGTAAAAAAAAATATTAAACCAATGAGATTCAAAATAAGCCACACCCACAACTCCACCTATATAAAGGGCCTACAACCTACCCATGATCCTTTGCTACCTCAACAGAACTTGCTGAACATACCACCATTACACTGCTTCTCAGACACACACTCACAACTCATACACCACACAACCTGCACACTACTATCACCTTTTCACTACTACACTCACAAACACACACACTTCAACTCGTACACACTCACCTTCACCTTCACACTTCCCCACACATCCATCTCCACCACCCATCACCATGCCCCCAAAGAAGAATCCAAAGTTCACAGCGGATGAGCTGGAAGTCATGATAGATGAAATTCTCAGAGTTGAGCCCCAGTTATTTGGGACCTTAGTCCAACAGGCCCCCCTGTCCCAGAAAACCAGAATGTGGGAGAGGATAGTCAACAAGGGGAACGCTCAAGCACCTTGCCTGCGCACAATGGAGTATATCAAGAAAAGGTACTATGACGTGCAAAGGAGGGTCAAGAAGCTGATTGGCAGAGACCATGCCCTGAGCCAGCGGACAGGTGGTGGCCCTCCTGCAAAACCTACGCACTTCACTTCCTGTGAGGAGAAGGTACGTGCCATCCTTCCACCGGAGGGCATCCATGGATTTATCAGGAGTACCAGAGCCTGGTGAGTACATAAACAACGATCTAATATTGTCAGCTACTACACACCCCCAGACATCACTGTCAAGGGGACAGTGATACCAATCACTGCCAGCAAAGCAAGAAAAATGCTAAGCCAGTGAGCATGTGATGTGTATGCCATTTAGACAAAGAAAATCCATGAAACTCAGAGTAACATGTAACTATTTCATGACAAGTACCAACTTTGCTAAACAAAAAAGCACGGCCTGGTGCCCAAAACAGCAGCCACCACTGACAGCCTTCTTGCCAGCACTGTTGCACTCACTCACAGGGAAGCAGAGTCACAAGGAAGGGAGGCTGAGCATGCAGGGAAGGTAGGTGTAGCAGCAACTATGATGGGAATCATAGTCACAGCCAACAGTCCTCCCCCCACATGGCCCAACAATACCACCTTGAACCATGCTCATCTCACAGGGAGTGGAAAAGTACTGGCAAGATGGCTGACTCTGTGCTCTGGTGTGTGAAGCACAAGGCCCTGTTGTGAGTTGTGCTCAAACAAACACCAAGCCACACTGTCAGACATCTTGAAAGCAAAGTTTGACTCACTGTCATGGAAGCATGGATCATGGTGGGTCATTTGGTCTGGGGGAAGGAGGAGTGCTAGCTCTGACTACATCTACCAGCAGGCCCTCTCACACACACACACACACACACACACCCAACACCAAACAACACACCTGGGACCATGTTCTCCCTGAGAGTAAAGGAAATTATACCCCCAAGATGCCTCACATTGGGCTCTGGGGTGGGGAGCACAAGTCCATGCTGGGATATGTGCTCAAAATTAAATGTTCACTAGCAACATACCTGCAATATAACTGGAAAGCTCTCCATTCACAAAAATGAGCTAACTCAGCACCAACCCACAGCAAGGCAATGTGATCCAAACACCAGTCACATGCAGCAGCCATCTTGTTTGCACACATTCACTACCAGGAAAGCAGAGTCACAGGAAGGAAGCTTGGGTTGGCTGAGAAGGTGGGTGTAGCTGAAAGCATGATGGGAATCGTAATCATAGCCAACAGTCCTCCTCCCACATGGCCCAACAATCCCACCTTGAACCAGGCCCATCTCACTGGGAATGGAAAAA
Organism: Calotriton arnoldi; assembly: GCA_963921515.1. Classification (NCBI taxonomy): domain Eukaryota; kingdom Metazoa; phylum Chordata; class Amphibia; order Caudata; family Salamandridae; genus Calotriton; species Calotriton arnoldi. The sequence goes on from CAWUFW010007645.1 coordinate 479,389, forward strand.
TACTGGCAAGATGGCTGACTCTGTGCTCTGGTGTGTGAAGCACAAGGCCCTGTTGGGAGTTGTGCTCAAACAAACACCAAACCACACTGTCAGACATCTTGAAAGGAAAGTTTGACTCGCTGTCATGGAAGCATGGATCATGGTGGCCCATTTGGTCTGGGAGGAGGAGGAGTGCTAGCTCTGAATACATCTACCAGCAGGCCCTCTCACACACACACAACCCCCACCAACACCAAACAACACCCCTTGGACTATGCCCTCCATGAGAGTGAGGGGAAAGCTACTTCCAAGATGCATGACACTGGACTCTGTTGTGTGGAGCACAAGGCCCAGCTGGGAATTGTGCTCAAACAAACACCAGGCCAACATTGTCAGCCATCTTGCCATTGCAGGTCCACACTCTCACAGGGAAGCAGAGTCACAAGGAAGGAAGTCTGAGCATGCTGGGAAGGTGGGTGTAGCTGAAAGCATGATGGGAGTTGTAGTCACAGCCAACAGTCCCCCTCCCACATGGCCCAACAATCCCACCTTGAACCAGGCCCATCTCACAGGAGTGGAAAAGAACTGGCAAGATGGCTGAGAGAAGGTCCTTAGGTATGAATTGGCAACAAGTCACAACTAGGCCCTGGGCCTCTCACACCACTCCCCACTCACAGCCATCTTCAATGTACATTTCCAAACACTGTCTGGCGATGCATTGTCCCAGGTGTGCTCCCTGGGCTGGCTGGGAAGGTGTGTGGAGTACAGGACATGGTGTGAGTTGCAGTCATACCACTCATCAACACCCACACACAAAGCAACATGTCCATCAGTGACAAGGGATACCTGACAGTGAATGTAAGGGCAACAACAAGTTGGCTGACACAGTAGCATGGTGACATGTACCCAAAGCACTGTTGGGCGTTGCATTCAACTCATACATCATGCAGCGTTCTCATCAATAGCCCTAACACTACACTCCCCTCACTGTCCTTGATAATCTGTCCACGAAGAGTGAGCTGGACTGGGTTGGACGAGGGATACAACTTCCAGCAGCATCACACAAGCACACAAACATCTGTACAGCACAGATCTGAGCCAGATGAATTTGGAAAGCAGGCTTGTTTAACTCATCAGTCCATGGAGGACACGGACAATATACATGATGTGACCAGGCAGAAAGCTAAGCTGTCAAAACATTTGCCACTGACAGACATTCACATGTGTGCAATGAGACAAGAACAAGGAACACATTCATCTAAATACTATCAACCAAACACAACATACATTTCGGGCTGTGATTGTGAAGGTAGCCACACCAATTTCCCAGCAAAACACATGCACAAACGCAAGCACACATGCACATATCTTGAGACATCTCGTAAGAGGAAGAGTACATATATCAATTGAAATGCACAGATGTGTGAAATACCAAAACAGCTGTGTCATACACAGGGTGTCACTTGTCAGTCAATGCCTATGTACAGTCAAATGAACACAACATGCCCATTCATGCACACAGCTGGACATGCTCAGCAAAAGACTTCTTGTCATGATCACTATGTTTGCCAAGAACATAGGCCTGGGTCCGTGATGATACAGGACCATTCAATGTACTGACACTCATCATAATGTACCAAAGCGAATGTAATGTGTATGATATGATGAACTGTGCAAAAAGACAACAAACATTGTGTCTCTCATCTTACCACAGGGCCTGCTGGGGAGACTGCAGGAACAGAAGACCAATCCCAATTCCAGACCCTGGTTGACCCTGAGCTCTCCGGTGCAGATGTCTCTCAGCCCTCAACGGATGACGAGGAACTACCTGACACCTCCGGCGTGGGTCAGCGGGCAGCACCAGCAGCTGTGCCACCAGCACCACCTGTGACCACTCCTGCAACATCTGTTGATACCCAGATGACCACTACCCACACGGACACACAAAGAGTAGGATACCCAGAGAGGACAGCATCTCAGGGCACTCCAGAGTTGGCAGACAACAACACCACTGCCAACGATGAAGGAGGCCCAGTGTTGGATGTGCCTGCAAGAACCAGCACTGCTCGTGTGGGTAGGGGTGGTGGGATGGGTCATGGGGAGAGGTCACATCAGGCAGCCGGTGCTGAAGAACAAGCTGACCCACAGTTGACAAGCATTCTAAATGCCTATAGAGATTGCACCGGAGACTTTGGCCAGGTAGTTGGGATCCTCAGAGACATACAACAACAGCAGGCTGCCCATCAGGCCAACATGGAACAGCACATGGCCAGGATGGAGGCACAAAATGGACAAAATTGACAACCTGACAGCGGTGCACAGTGACATACTCACCTGTCTTCGCCAGATAGCAAACAACATGACCCCCCCTCCATGTGAGCCCAATACATCGTTTGCTTCAACATCTGCAACTGCCACAGGGAGGGATGAGGACTCTGGTGGAGAGTCCCGTGCACCGCGGCAGCCTGCACCTGAGGATCCCCCACCCAAGAAAAGGGGTCGTCCGAAAAAGGGCAAATGAGAGACTGATGGCTATGCATCCCCCCCAGGGAGTGACAACCTGCTCCTGATATCCTCCATTGTGTGCTGAGCGTTCACTCAGTTGACAGTCCCTGAACTTTCCCACCTGACCATACCAACAAAGTCAGACACTAAACTACTCAAAGGATCATGTTAAGTATCATACATCCACACAAATTCAAATATATTGGCCAAAGAACACTTATCATGCTGACAAATAGCTCTTTCAATATCACTATTGCATACTCACAATCATGAGAAGAAGTTGTTGATGAGCCATCTCCGGACATCCGCCTCCTCATCCTCATCCTCACTGGCAACATGCCCCAGGCCAAGATCCTCCCCTACTGGCGGCTGCTGGTCCTCGTCATCTAGAATGAGAGGTACCTCATTCCTCTCTGCCATGTTGGGTAGCATGCAGCACACAATGATGATCTTACACACCTTTGCAGGTGCATATTGGAGGGCTCCTCCTGTACGGTCCAGGCAGCAAAATCGGCTTTTCAGTAGCCCAAATGCCCGCTCAATCACTCTCCTGGTCCGCCCATGTGCCTCATCATACCGAAAATCTGCAGGGGTGACAGGGTTCCTGAGTGGGGTCAGCAACCATGGCATGTTGGGGTATCCAGAGTCACCTAAATCAGATCAGAAAAGACTTTGTGTGTCTGAAAACAGGGTACAACCTGACATGCAAGCAACACACAACATAGACAGACAACATTACCCACCAACAAGCCAGGCACGCTGATTTTGCAGATGAGACATCATCTCTGGGATCCTACTGTTTCTCATGATGTAGGTGCCGTGTGCTGATCCGGGAAAACGCGCACAGACATGTGAGATTGTCATGTTTGCCAGACATACCAGCAGGGCATTAATAGAGTGGAAATGCTTCTGATTCCTGTATGTGAGCTCCGTGGCATGTGGTGGGACCAAAGCCACATGGGTACCATCAATGGAGCCAATCAAATGTGGCATTGTGCCCAAAGCATAAAAGTCACTCTTGATGTCGGCAAACTGACCTGGTGTTGGGAACTTGATGTACGTGTTCAGGAAATGTAACATTGCCTCCAAACAATCTCTAAGCACACGGCTAAACATTGTCTGGGACATCCCACCAACACTAGCCACAGTATACTGGAAGGTTCCCGTGGCGAAGAAATGTAGGGCTGCCACCACCTTCACCTTGGGGGTCAGCGCAGATGGATATGTGCGTCCAGGCAGCAAATGTGGGGCCAACTGCTCTGCCAAATCCTCAATGAGTGGTCTGGTGAAGCGGTAACGTCTGATGCAGTCACGTTCTACCATGGTCTCTAGGTCGGGGAAGGGTCTGTGGACAGCTGGTGCCCTGTGGTACATGGGTTACAAATACAAGTCAACTCATTACATATTCTAATGTGGCAAATAACATGCAACATATCATATGCTACAACTTTGCAAGACTGACTGTGGTCATGTGTGTAATGTTGAGCAGTGACACAAAGGCCAGCCATGTGAGCCTCAGACTACATTCCTATTTATGATGGTTCATGCACAATTCCAAGGCTGGGCTGCAAAGGAACAATGGTGTCTGTCATAGCCCATTTAATCTAACATCATACACTAAACACACACCTAACCAACTATCACAGACAGATGTCTGCAACAACTGAGACGTGGTGGCAAGCTACACACACAGGGATCATGTAATGCCACCTGAACACTGTCATGATGTAAGGGCTGACATACATGTACCATCACATACACATTCACTCATGATCTGCATCACATTCAGTTACACGGACAAACAGGTATGTCTGTGACCCAAAGACACAACAGCAAGTCACATACCAAAAAATTTTGATGTACCAGTGAATATCATCAACAACACCAACAATGGAGTGTGTGCGTTGTCCCAGCCTCAGATGTTGGGGATTCACTCAGAAATGACAGCACACAATGCACATTCAAACAGCCAGGCCATTGAAGCCGTCACTATGGCTGTATATGACCTGTGATGACACAATGTTATCCTGGCACCTGTGTCCAGGCCTAGGAGGGTGATGTGTGAATTGGTCACTAACTGTTGTGATGTACCTCCTAAAAGAAGTGTTTTGGGCACATGAAGGTAGGCTCATCATGGGAGTGTGAGCTATGAAGTGCTCTGTCCAATGTGACATGTCAATCACTGTTCACACACATGTACAACAGCAGGACATGATGTTTAGATGTACTGTCTGACATGCTCATTGCATAGTGTAGGGCACCTGCGCAGCAAACTACACGTGTTGCTGTCCCCTTTTGGCTGTTGACTGTAATGGTGACAGACGCGGGTGATTTATCTGGAGACGCGTCGTACACATACCAATGGATGCGGACTCACACCTTGGCCATTGGTCGTCATGGGGACCGAAGCGGGTGAGTATTCAAAAGACGCGTCGCACACATACGATTGGAGGCATATGCACACATTGGCTCTTGTTGGACATGGGGACAGACGCAGGCGAGTGTTCAAAAGATGCATCGCACACATACAAATGGAGGCGTACGCACACATTGGCTCTTGGTCATCATGGTGACCGATGCGTTTTGGCGTGTTGTAAGCATCGTGTGCAAACTGATTCGGTTTTTTGCAACTACAATGTTTCAAACTCCCTAGTGTCATGAAGCTGAAGTTTTTGAACGACGAGGAAGGCGGGTCAGATGCGTGCAATCTCATGGATTGGCCCAATTTGGATAATGCGACCGACTTGGACCTATCGCTTTGGAGGCATGGAACAGAATCTGCCTCTGCTGCACAGATATAAGTCTGACAGTTCCCAAGAGACTTCACTTGCCTGCACTGCATGCAACTTGACTAGATTCCTGCCTACCACTGCTGCTGTCTCTGCATCCTCTGTGTTCTACAATGGCACATACTGTGGAGAGGGTACCAGCTTTCTCAGAGGAGGTGAACCAGGCCCTGCTGGACAGCCTCCTTCCACAGTACAGCAAGCTGTATGGAAAACCAGGGGAGCAGGTGAGTGCTGATTACACTGCCATTTCAAATGAGCTTTTACTTCCAGGGCACTAGTAGCATTGTGATCCCCAAGGGCAAGTATACACACATAGTCATTGTGAGTCTTACAGTGTGCACTTAGATGTTCAGGAAAGGTACAGTGATGTAAAAGTGTATTCAGTGTTAATATTTTCATTGCACTGTCATCATGTTGTGAAAGGCAGACCTGCACACAGGACAACTGCCTCTGAGGATACTTGTGCAAGCTCTATACATTATCAGCCCTCCTAACCATGACCTATATGTCCAAGTGTGAGATGAATGAACATGTAGCATGTGTAGTAATGGTGTGTCACTATGTCATCCTTACAGGTCGACGCCCGTCAGAAGCAGGAGATTTGGCAGACCATCATCCGGGCTGTGAGATCTGTGGGGGCCTACAGACGCTGCATCCGCCACTGCCAGAAGAGGTGGCAGGACCTCCGTGGCTGGACCCGGAGGATAGCAAGAGTCCAGCTGAAGCTGTCACCTCCTCGCAAGAGGGGTGGACGACGGACCCTAACCCCCCACATGCTCCGGGTACTGGAGGTGGTCATCCCTGACCTGGATGGGCAGTTGAAGGCCAGACAGCAGCAAGGAGGGGGTGAGTATGTGCCTTGTGAGTGAACTCTGTTTGAAAAGCATGTTGCACTCCCTCAGCCTGGTAACCCTCTCACAGGTCTACTGTCTGCTGAGACAACACTCCTGTGGCTAAATCTAATGAAGCCCCATGAACATCTGTTACACAGGTGTCTCCCTTTCCGTCTGTGACATGTGTCACTTAGGCCCTGTGTATTTTCCTGGAGTGCAAGGTCAATGTGACCCACAGCATATACAACAGGTGTAACCCTGGGCAAAGCACCACGCTACGCTCGCGTAGTTTGCGAAGTTTGCACTACTTCGCACTACGCGAATTGCACGTAGCACAGTGCAAACACGCGTAGCATAGCGTAGCGTAGTGCAGCGGTCATTTTTGCTTGCTCGCGGTCCTCAACGTCAAGTTGGCGACCGCGAGCAAGCAAAATGACATCACGGCGACACTTTTTCCTCGCTCGCGATCAGCAACATCAAGTTGCCGATCGCGAGCGTGGAAAATAAACCTCCCGGCGAGATTCTCAACGCGGGGAGGTCAGGTTTCTCATTGTGAGTGGTCGCGTATGCTCGCGACCGCTCGCGATGAGAAACTACCATTCCGCGTTGAGAAAGCTGCCGCTCGAGTAAAAATCTACTCGAGCGGCAGTAAAAGACAGCTCGCACTGTGCAAGATGCCGTTTTCAATGATTGCACAGTGCGGACAAGCATCCGGCACTGTGCAATCATCGCGAACAGCGCACTACGCAGTTCGCGTAGTGTTACGCGTAGCTTGCGTAGTGCGAAGTGCACTTTGCGTAGCTTCGCGTAGCGCTACTTCGCGAACTACGCCCAGGGTTAGACAGGTGCATTGAGTTGTCCATCATGAGTGTTGTAATTGTCTCACCTGTGTCAGCACATTGACTGAAACTTGCCCTGTACTCTGTGTGGAAGATACATACATGTCCTAAATGGTGATCTGTGGTAACACCGGTAGGTGCCTCTGACAGATGTGATGGGTAAGTGTTCTAACAGTGTAGTCAGCTGCATAGTGCTCTGTGTTATCATGTGTTTCACATGGACCAAGGACAGGACTGCCAAGTCAGGCCATCTGAGACCCTGTCACATCAGATTGTGGTGTGTCAGGCAACACTTCCAACATTGTTTAATATAAAAACAGGTATCTGACTCTGTGTCACTGTGTACAAGCATGACTTTCATGATACACAGGTAGTTAATATTGCTACTTTGCACAGACATCTTATGTCTGGTAGGTGGCTCACATACACAGGATTGAACATGAGTGTGTCATCCGTTGAATATGCATAATGTTGTTTTCAACAAGGATGTGTATGCTGCATCCCTTCCTTGGATGTATTTGTGAGTACATGGAGACCGATGTGTCAATTAACATGCTCCAATGTATAAGTAGAACACCGTGAGCTCGTCAGACTGATCAGATGGGGTGTTGCACAAAGGCTACATGTATACTTGCCCACTACAGATGTAACTTTGAAAGGATTGCATGATTGTGGCACAGTGTGACTTTCACGTTGTTATTCATTGCCACTGTCACAATAGTAGTAGACAGTTTGACCACACAGGCTAGTGGCATAGTATGCCACATTAACGTTTATGATGGTGCTGTATTTGTACTTGTCTGTTGTCATGCATGCAGACCATTAGGGCATTCACGTGCAGGACATCAGCCCATCATCATGACTGGTGATGGCTTAAGGTGCAACATGTCTACTTATCAATTTGTACATCCCATTAGCTCTGTCTTATCCAGACTCCCTTGCATGTGATGGGACTTGTACGTAACAACACTTGACCGTCAGGAGCATTTCAGATCAGACTACAGGCTGATGTGTGCATTGTTGAACATGTGTATATTGTTTTTTGAATACATCATGCTGATGGTTCCATTGCCAGCATGGTGTTGTGAACCATGGTTCGCTGGCAGACTGACAAGTGCCATATTCACATTGGTGCAATGATGATGAGAAGTGAAAATAACGTGATGCTAAGGCTTGCTCTGGACTGTGTTGTGCTTGAACTCATGTGTCAAGTGTATGCAGATGACTGATGTGAATCTGTTTCTCTTCCTTGTTCACAGCATCATCAACGGCTACTGGAGGAGACAGTTCCACGGAACAAGAGGAAGCAGCTAGCCAGACTGGGTCCACATGTGAGGAGGAGGGACCCAGATGCACGGAGGGTGAGGGGAGCCACACTGAGGGCCGGTCCGGGACAATGACATCTGCAGAGGACCTATCAAGCTCCAGTGATGACTCCCTTGTGGTGGGGGGTGTTACCAGTGCAGAGCCCACAACATCTGAGTCTGACCCCGCCACCACCACCACCACCATCTCCACCCTCCCAGCTGCTCCCATTCCATGTGTCCGTGGAGCCACCCGTGTTAGGGAGCATGTCTCCTTCGGCCCAGGTACCGCACCCCCAGCTTCTGTCACCCCTGCTGCCCTGAGTGTGGAGTCTGTGGATTTGCCTATAGCGATACATGTGGGGCAGACATCTATGCTGAGTGTCCTCCATGCTCAAACCAATCTTTTGACCCAATTGGTATCATACATGGAGGGCATGTCATCACACATGTCTGCCCTACAGCTGACAAGTCAGTCCATGGCCTCCTCACTGACGGCAGTAGTGTCCCTCCTTCAGCAGTCCCTCACTCCTCCTACCTCTGCACCATCCACAGGCCCCACTAACCTACCTGTCCAAAGCACACTCACAGAGGCACATGCACACACCCCAACAGACACAAGCAGCACACAACAACATAAAACAAAGCACATGAAAACGCACACTCAGGGGACTGACATCACACACACAGGGGATATGGCCAAAAAACACACACACACATCCACAACCACCACGCAGTCCTCACCTACCTCTCCCTCCAAAACCCCTACCCTTGACTCTCCAGCAACCCCCACCTCCCAGAGGCTCTTCCTCTGTGACCTTGGCCTCTTCCCCACAAAGACATCAGACCTAACTCACAAGGGGAGGAGGAAATCAACCAGCACAGAGAGGAGAGCCACCACTGCCCGCACACCCTCCCCTAAGAGTAGGAAGAGTGAGGCCCCACCCGTGCATCCCCCCGAACAAGGAAATCTGCAACCCCACCACCATCCCACACTGCCACCGCAAAACCTAAATCATCCCAAGGCCAGGCCACCCCTCCCAAAAATCAGACATTACAGACCATTACATTTCCATCCCCACACCATTACACCATCCCCAAAAAGATAAAGCCCTCCCCCCGACCACAAGCACTTCTCCGCCCACAACACCACACCTTCAGTCAGTGCCAGACACTGCAGTGTAGCACCCCCCCTCAGACAGACCTGCCCACTGCAGTGGAGCACCCACCCCTCACACGGACCAGGCCACTGCAGTGGAGCACCCCCCCTCAAACAGATCTGTCCACTGCAGTGGAGCACCCACCCCCTCACACAGAGCTGTCCACTGCAGTAGAGCACCCACCCCCTCAAACAGACCTGTCCACTGCAGTGGAGCCCCCGCCCCCTTCAATCTGAACTATCCACTGCAGTGGAACACAACACTCCAGTTGCCCCTATCCCTCCCGTGACCCAATCTGGTACACCCTAATCCTGTCCCTGCGGTGCCTGACATGCCCCTAAAGATGCCCCTCCAGGGGAGATGTCCCCTAGTTGAAGCAGTGCAGCCAAGCAAGTGAGTCCAAGCCATTGGGTTCACCCCCTGAAGGACAATTTTCAAATGGACTGGCCATTGGCCATGTTGGACTCCATGTTATGGTTGTTCATTTCAAAGGCTGAATAAAGCATTCAATTTTGTTTTGTAGCTTAGAAGTTTGTGAAATCGCCACACAATCCTCGAAACAATCTATCTCAACTCACCCCCACGATTTCCCCCAAAAACCACACAGATTCTAGAAGCAGAGGGAGCCACACCCACACAGATAAACTCTCTCCATCCCCGAACACAACCAAGCACCCCCCATCCATAGATGGCCAGACTCTGGACACATCGAGACCAAACTCCCCCACTCCGTCCTCCATGGATACAGCCCAAATATTGGCACGATTGGAATACCAGCTAGAAATAGTAATACAGGGTATTAATAAAATCTTGTCTAACCCCACCACTCCAATCACCCAACGCCCACCCCTCACACACACAGGCACTACCAATAAATACACATACCACCACAAGGCCCAACGACTCAGATGGAACACAACCCCCCTTAGAAACCAGCCACATAGACCCAAAAGGACTAGTGCTGTAATGTCCATGCAAGAGGTGAGGGATCTTGCTGAATCCTATAAAGCAGCTCCAACTGTCGCCCCCAGTTCTGTGATCCAAGTAATCACTGGATTTGGTAGAGACCATACCGCACCGAGAACGGTGAGGCCTCCAGCTCACCTCCCCAATATTCCTATGGCTCCCCCAAAATGAGACACTCAACAACAAGAGGGTGACTAACTGCATGCTCATAAACTGCAGATCTGCGAACAAACACGCTACAGAACTGGCAGAAACCATCCTAACACACGACATAGACATCACGTTCATCACAGAAACCTGGTTGAATGAATCCTCACCCCCCATCTTCGATATGCTGGTACCACCGGGGTTCTCAATCATCAATAAAGACAGAAAAAACCAGCGGGGGGGACCGCAATCATACATAAAAGGAATATCTCTATAACAGAAACAGACTCCTTCAAATATAACTCACGGGAATACCTAACCGCCACCATTAAGACGTCTGACAACAAAATGCTTCACTGCCACCTCCTCTACCATCCACCAGGCAACACCGCCACATTTGGAGAACATCTGGCCGACCTGATCACACATTGCTCTCTATCAGACGCGAACAACCTAATACTAGGAGACCTAAACCTTCACTGGAATGATGTAAACAACCCTCTGATACAAACTTTAAACGAGCTCCTTCACAATAACAATTTGACCCAACACTGCACCGAACAAACCCACAACAAAGGCTCAATCCTGGATGCCATCATAGCTCACGAAGACGCAATCACCATCGACTGTACCCTCCCGGTTGACTGGTCAGACCACCATCTCATTCTTTTTCACATCAATCAAAAGACACATCGAACGCCTCGCACAAATGAACACTTTCACTGGACGAGAAACCTGAGACTGATCCCCCTCGCAGAGCTAGAAGAAAGGCTAAATACACTCCTCCCCTCCATTGCAGGTGACAGGCCCACAACAGAACTTACCTCACACTACAATGCGTCTATGACCGCCATGCTGGACCAAATAGCCCCCCTGAAACGAAAAAGAACCAAGACCCTTCCATCGAGATCGTGGTTCAACACTGACCTAAACTTGGAAAGAAGACAACTAAGAGCTGCAGAAAGACTTTGGCGCAACAACCCTTCGTCAACCCACCTTGACCAACTCAAAAAGGAACGTAAGAAATATAAAAAGCACATCAAAAATGAAAAATCCACCTTCTTCTGCGGTGCACTAAATAATGCTAAAAATCACCCCAAAGAACTCTTCAATATCATCAGACAGCAAACATCCAAACCATCACCTTCTGCAATACTGGCCTCCAAAGACCTATGTGACAAATTTGCCAATTTCTTCAATGAAAAAATATCAAAGATTGAGCTCTCACTTAAGGATCACCTCCGACCCCCCAATGAAGGCCCGCTACTCTATAAAGAAGACATGAACCCATTCAGGCAATCCACAAACAACTGGATAACATTCGAACCCATCACTGAAACGGAAATTATTGAATTGACTAACGGATCCAAGCCCTCACCACACATTGAGGACCCCCTCCCTGCCCAACTGGCTAAAAAAACTCAAACTCTCCCTAGCCCCACTCTGGTCGAAGATTATAAATAGCTCCCTGAAAACAGGAATCATGCCTGACTGCCTCAAAATCGGTCAGGTAACACCATTACTAAAAAAAGCAGGCGCTGACCCAAACGATCTCAACAACTTCAGGCCTGTCTCCAATCTCCCATTCCTAGCCAAACTACTAGAAAAATGTGTCCTCCGTCAACTCACCCATCACATGGACAACAACGATCTCCTCGACCCTCTCCAATCAGGATTTAGAAAAGGATGCAGCACAGAGACGGCCATCTTGAATGTCATTGATGACGTCCACAAATCACTGGACAAGGACCGCTGCTGTCTACTCATACTCCTGGACCTTTCGGCGGCCTTCGACACGGTTGACCACAAACTACTCATCAACGTACTCCGAGAAAGGGTAGGAGCAGAAGGGGTGGTCTTACAATGGTTCACCTCCTTCCTGCAAAACCGCTCTCAAAGAATAAAAATCAGAAACTTCACGTCTGACCTACACCCCATAAACAGAGGCGTTCCCCAAGGATCAGTTCTCTCACCCGCACTGTTCAACATTTACATGGAGCCACTCACCACCATTCTCAAAAAAGCCAACATACCCTTCCACCTTTATGCCGATGACACCCAGATCTACCTCGAAACCTCCACCATAGCGGACATGCAAAGACTCAATGACACCCTAATAGAAGTCCAAATATGGCTGTCCCAAAACTATCTGAAACTCAATCAAGATAAAACAGAAATCCTCCTAATAGCCAACAAAGAGCATACCCCCCGAATCACGGAATGGATAAAGTCTATTGATGCTCTCAACTGCACTCTCATCCCGGCTGACTCCGTGAAATCACTGGGAATCACTCTGGACCCCAACCTTGACATGATCAAACACATCAAGAACACCTCAAGATGTGCCTTTTTCAACTTAAAACTACTAAACAAAATCAAACCCTTCATCCCTCCAAAAGACCTTAAGCTAGTCACGCAATCCCTCGTGCTATCCAGATTAGACTACGGGAACGCCACCCTCACAGGCACGGCAAAATTGCACCTTGCTCCTCTTAGATCAACCCTAAATGCAGCAGCCAGAATGGTGACGGGAGTAAAGAAATACGAACACATCTCCCCCGCTCTCAAAGAGCTTAACTGGCTCCCAATAGAAATGCTTGCTAACTTCAGAACTGCCTGTCTCACCCACAAAGCTCTGCACACCGGTAAACCCACCTATCTAGCCACCAAACTCAACAAAGCGGGACAGACAAGAAATCTCAGGAGCACCAATACTATGCTACTCATCCCCCCGAAAACCCGCAAACAAAAGACCTTATCTCGGTCTTTCTCTGGAAATGCACCCAGAATTTGGAATGCCATCCCAATACATCTCAGGACTAACCCTTCCTTCAAAGAATTCAAAAGACAGCTCAAAGTGCTCTTCCTCAATCGAGCTTTCAAGAAGTGACAACGGACCTACATTACCGAACCGCCACCAACTGAGGATCCAGTCACTATGATAAGAACAACTCCTTACAGCTTCTTCCTCTTGACCCGCACCTTACCCCCCCTTACTTTTACCACCACCACTACTACTCGGCATTCGAATACTACGTGACTTATGCCGATCAATGACCCGTCTTTAAACACTGTGTTTACTGTTCTACTCTTTGTATACTCGACTGTCATTCGACAAATGTTGTAAAGCGCTCCGATACCTTCGGGTCTGGCTAGCGCTATATAAAACTCCTAAATAATAAATAATAATAATAAATACTATTTTTATACAAATTTTCAAACAGAAATGTATGCAAGAATTGTAAATTGTTGAAAATGTCCTGGAAGCTTGCTTCTGTTAAAAGCTCGGAAAGTAAACTTATAAAGTTATTCCATGAAATTATCTCATCTCTAAACAATGAGGGTTACCGTAAGTCTAACTCTGTTTGGGGAGAAATTGGATTGGAACTTGGACAGAACAAGCTATGCACAAGGTTATGGCTTTATCATGTTTGGAGAGAAGACAGAAGGGCAATTAGGACAAAAACACTAGCCTATCAAAATAGTAAGAAAACAGACTTGCTTGTCAAGGATCAACCCTCATTTTCTCAAGAAGAAGATGAAAATCTATATTGTGTATGCAGGCAAACAAATGACTCCAGCAACCATATGCCCAGTGTGATTCATGTAAAGAATGGTTTTATCGGAGGCGCGCGGCAGCGGCGATTCAAGATGGCCGCCACTTGAAGAGCTCCGCTAATTCGAGCTCCGCTCGAAAACGAAGGAACTGTTCCTGAGCAGCACCTGCATACCGGAATTGTGGTTTCCTGCATAGGAGCATCACAGGACCATGATGGCAAGTTTTTAGACCTTGGGAAGGTCTCTTTTCCTCGTTATCGGCCCCGTTTGTCTCCACTCGACATCGGCCGCCATTTTGTATTTCGCCTCATGCAGCACCTCAACTGACTATCAGGAGAATGTTCTCCGGATAATGTCTTTGCGTAGCATTATTCCCCGCATTTAATGCTGACTCTGTTGTGCCTCATATCAAAAGAGACAGACCAGCATGTACACTGATCCTTGTGTCCTCCTCAATAACGGCTCCGTTAGTTTCAGCTGGGCAGCGGCCGCCATTTTGTGCTTCTCTTCACGCAGCACTGCACTCGACCGGGAGGAGAGTGTCCTTCGGGCTGACCATGTTGTGCCTCACATAAAAGGGAAAAAAGAGATAAACCAGCATATATACAGATGGCGTTCTGTTGGACATATGCCCCCTCCTTTTTATAGCGGATGTCATCAGCTATAGTGTTCAATTCTGGCGGTATCTAGGGAAGTAATAATCTTTTTGTTTATAGACCGCTTTTATCTGTGGACATTTCGCTGGTCATTTCTGCTTGGCTCTTCTCCAGTATATTAACAAAGTTGTCTCCTGCTGTGTTGCTTTCTAATCCTAGACTGTTGGTGCTTTCTCTCCTTTGATATTATGGATTCCCATCATCCACACAAACCCCAGGGGGGTGCTGCGGGTGGAAGAAAAGACACTGCGACTGGTCCTGGCAAACGTACAAAGAAGGACCCGCCCTCTCCGTCAAAATCACCGCTCCCTCTCACATTAGAGGATATAATGGAGGAACTGCGCCTCATTCGTCCTTTTATGTCGGACACAGCTGCTACTCTGCAAAGGTTAGATGACAAATGGACTGGATTAGATCTGAGGCTTTCGGATGTGGAGCAAAAAGTCAGTGATGCTCAGGATGTTATTGCCAAAGTTGACTGCCTTACTAAAGAAGTCAGTTTGCTAAAGAAATCTACAGAGGACTTAGAAAATCGTAATAGGCGTAACAACCTACGCATTTATGGTATTCCGGAAGGTTCTGAAGGATCAGATATGATTATATTTCTGAAATCTCAAGTCTTACAGATTACTGGTTGCGCAAAATCCACAGACTTTAACATCCAGAGAGCTCATCGATTGGGACCACAGAGTGCATCCTCCTCGTCTAAACCCAGAGGTATAATTGCTTATTTCCTTCTCTATTCTGATCTCATGGAAATTCTCAACGCAGCTAAACAGCACAAGCAGATGTTCTGGTCTGGCCACAGAGTTTTCTTCAGTCAAGATGTCTCCAAGGCAACTGCCACTCGACGTAAGGAATTCCTCGACCTAAGGCCTGCCTTGAGATCTATGAATGCCAGATATGGGTTAATACATCCTTGCTTCTTCAAAGTTACCTACAAAGACAGAACTTACAGTTTTGAAGATCCTGCCGACCTCCGGAAGTTCATCCACGCCCATAAAGGAGAATCCATGGAACTTAACAAGCCTTAATTACTTTTCGTTATTTTTTTTGTGCTCTGTTTTGGTATGCTTCTGTAAGTATTTTGTAACCTCTAATTATGTCCTTGTCTGTTATTTCTCTCATTTCCCAGGTTTCCCCAGCACGGAACTGCTGTAGTTGTTCTCCACCCTTGTTACCCCCCTGTCTGTAATGTGTGACTCATGTTGCTGCAATATCTTCCCATTGTTTGGTAAGTTCCCTTCTCTTTGTTCCGTAATGTTTGCCTCATGTTCTTATACTTGCTTCCTTGCTTACTTTTAGAAGGCAATATTGACTTTTCTCGGAGTCTCTTTGCCTGTGTGGCTGTCTCTCGCCGCCCCCCCTCACTCGTCAATGTTCTTCTTCATCTTGTTCTTTATGACTAAAGCCGCTCGGTTTTTTGTCATCTTCTCTTGGTTATCTTTCCTTGGGAGACTATGTTATCCTCCCTTGCTTTTTCGATTTCCCTCTTTTTCCTCCTTGCTTGTTATCTCTTTCTTTCCCTCTCTTAGCTGGCGATTATGCCTTTTTCCCCTTTTTTCACTCCCTTCTCTCTCTCCACTTTTTCTTCCCCTTCCTTCTGGATCTTTTTCTTGCACGGAGTTTTTCGTTCCTTTTTTACTCTTTTATAACAAGGTTTGTACATTTACCTTTTCGCTCATTTCCTTCGCCATACCAAAAAATGTTGTGTACTCTTCTTCCTTTTTGCTACTCTCTTTAACCCATTCCCTCTTTTTTGCTATACTTGTATCCTCTTTGTCTCTTACACTTTCCCTTTTAATGAATTTCCATATTTCACTTATTAACTTTTCTGCATTTGTTAAGTTTAGAGATTGTTTATCCTCCTATGTACAGTACCTATGAAAAGTCTCCGCATCATTTCATGGAATGTAAAAGGTATGCGTAATCCTGTTAAGAAACAGAGAGTATTGTCCCACCTGGCTAAACTGAAATGTCATATTGCTCTGTTGCAAGAATCACACCTCAGATTACAAGATTTGCCTTCATTACGTAAATATTGGGTGGGTGACATCTTTTGCTCCCCAGCTGATAATAATAAGAACGGGGTTGTTATTTTGCTCCACAAGTCGTTGTCTGTTCACCTACAAACCGAATCTAAAGATACCAACGGTAGATGGCTTCTTCTAGACGTTACAGTTAACAACACTCCACTCTCTTTTTGCAATGTATATGGCCCGAATGGCACTGACTTATCCTTTTGGTCTGATTTTTCCACTCTTCTCTCCTCACATTCTGCCAACAATTTGATTGTGGGTGGTGACTGCAACCAGCTAATGGATCCCTTTCTAGATCGAAAATCCCAAGCCAGATACACTCCCAACAAGATGCAAAAAACTTTCCACAATGGCGATTACTACAAGAGGACTGGTTGATGCCTGGAGAACCTCACACCCGGATGCTCTTGAGTTTTCCTTTTTTTCTCCTGCACACAAATCTCATTCCCGTATAGATTACATTTTCCTTACTCAACATACCCTACAATTCATGAACGACATCGAGATTGGCTCCATTCTTATATCCGATCATGCCCCCATCATTTTAGATTTAGATTACCCTTTACCCACACCCTCACCTCGGCGCTGGCGCTTTAACAATTCTCTTCTCTTGGACTCTCAATTTGTGGAACAGTTTTCGCTCTTTGCTCAAGAATTCTTTCTTCATAATCTCTCTTCTGTCTCTCAATTTCATTTAATATGGGATGCCTTTAAGGCTTCTGCCAGAGGTTTTATAATAAACTTTGTGTCCCGAAAAAGGAGGAAAACTCTCTCTGAGTCTGCATCTCTCCTCAAACAAATTAAAACGTTGGAACACCAGTATTTTTCGGCCAATTGCCCTGACACATTATCTAATCTGATTAAAGCGAAAATGCAATATAACAAACAGTCATGGGATTCGGCTTGTAATAACCTCCTTAAATTCAATGCAAAAATGTATGGTGGAAGGAACAAAGCCGGCAAAGCTCTAGCCAATTACCTTAAAATTAAAAAACAAAAATCTAAAATAGCTGCTATTAAGGATCCTTCCGGAATTTTACATCTCTCAGATGCCAAGATTCTTGAGTGTTTCACTGACTACTATACCTCTCTGTATACCCCAGAATTTTCCCCTTCTATCGATCTTATCGATTCCTTTTTTCAACGCATTCCTAAAAATCCTGAAAATCAGGTCGACCTTTCTTCTTTAAATATTCCTATCTCCGAACAAGAAATTACTGCTGCTATTTCCCTTTTACCTAAAGATAAGACACCGGGCCCAGATGGTTTTACTGTTCGATTCTTTCTCCAATTTAAATCACTTCTGATTCCTCACCTCCTTTCCTTAATTACGCACTTTCTTACTACGGGCGCAGCGCAAGGCACTTTTTCCCAGGCTATGCTCTGTCTGATACCTAAAAAAGATAAAGATCTGTCCTTATGTAAAAACTATAGGCCCATTTCTTTGATTAACACAGATTGTAAAATTTTCGCAAAATTACTCGCCATACGAATTAATAAAGTTATCCCTGACCTTGTAAATATATACCAATCCGGATTTGTCAAAGGCCGCTCTATTACAGACAACTCACGCACTTTTCTTAATATTATCCATTTAGCCTCTAAGTTGGACTCTCCGTTAGCTGCCGTAACATTAGATGCTGAAAAGGCGTTTGACAGGGTTGAATGGGAGTTTATTTTCAGTGCCCTCAAATGGCATGGTTTTGGCCCTCCTATCCTTCAATATATTCAACTACTTTATTCAGTCCCGACCACTTCTGTCTGGGTTAATGGTTGCCAGTCTAGTTATTTCCCCCTTCTCAGAGGGACTAGACAGGGATGCCCTCTTTCTCCCCTTCTCTTTATCCTTGCGCTGGAACCCTTCTTAGAAACAATCAGACGCTCTCCTCACTATTCAGGTCTTCAACTCAAGTCACTTGACCTTAAATTCACTGCTTATGCTGATGATATTCTTTTATACATTTCCAACCCATCCACTTTTCTACCAGCCTTTTTTTCACTCCTGCAGGAGTACTCAAAAGTATCTGGCTATAAATTAAACGTTGATAAGTCTGAAATTTTACCTCTCAACAAATTCTGCCTCCCTTCTATGTTTGCAAATACAGGTTTTGAGTGGACCTCTAGACATATCAAATGCCTAGGTATCTTATATGCTAACACCATTAAGGAGACTATCAAAATCAACCTGGCGGATATTCTAAAGAAAATTTCTGCCCTGACTGAGGGATGGTCACCGCTATTCCTTTCATGGTGGGGTAGACTAGCCACCATTAAAATGATGCTTCTCCCTATCATAAATTTTTATTTATCCATGCTTCCCATTTCTCTTCCAAACCCCTTCTTTCGCGTTATTAATAGTTCTCTCTCCAAGTTCCTCTGGAATAACCGTAAACCTAGGATTTCATTGGTCCGCCTCCAATCTCCCAAAGATTTAGGTGGTGTCAACTTTCCTAATATTCGCCACTATCACTCTGCTTTCACTTTAAAGCAAGTATGGACTTCTCTATCTGAGACCTCTGATCCGCCTCTAACTGCATGGAGATTGTTGGAGCAAGCTCAGTATTCTCCTTTCTCTTTTACCTCTGCTGTCTTAATGTCCCAACCTCCGAAACGTTTCTCCTCCCCTATTTTTATTCACTCCAAAGCAATTTCCATCTCTCTGATTCACTCACATTTACCGTCTGCTGACCCCTTTTTACACACCCCAATTTGGTACAACAAATCCATTAAGATTAACAAACGTACTTTATTTTGGAAGGAATGGATTGATAAGGGAATTATTACACCACAACACTTAATAAGAGATGGTACTTTTATGGATTTTTCAGATCTTCAAACCTCCTATAACGTCTCCTCCTCTCATGCCCTTCACTATCCCCTGCTTAAGGAATCTCTCACATCTCTCTTCCTTCAGGATCCCTGCACCACTATTTCTAATCAGACACTACCTACTTCCATTGACTTCTCTACTCAATTTAGTGCTTCTTTAATATATAAAATACTATCAAACTCTGCGAAGATCAGAACCAAATCCAAACTGGAACTCACATGGGAAAAGGATCTTTCCCTAGAAATCCCTTTACGCACATGGAACTCCTTATGGAAAAAGATTCATTCTGCTTCACGTTCTGCTAGCACTACACAGACTTCATATTATTTCTATAACAGAATCTTCTTTACCCCTTGCGATATGTACAAATTTAAGTTATTAGATTCCCCGAAGTGTTGGTCTTGCCCTAATAATAATAGTGATTTAATGCACATGTTTTTTCACTGCCCTCGGGTAAAAAATTTTTGGGCTCAGGTTTGGTTAAAATTGACTGATATTTTAATGTCTAATGTTCCTTTTGAGATTTCACATGTTTTTCTGGGAAGTTTTTCTCCTGTTTGGGATACTCTTGGTCCTGTGGGTAAATTTATTGACCTATTTTTTGCTATTACTCTCCAAATTATAACTACCAACTGGAAGGACACTTCAAAAATTTCACTACAAGCTTGGTGGAATTTACTATGTCACCATCACAGACTCGATCGTGCCTTTGCTAATTCCACTGCTCTGTTGATCAAAAAAGATTTGTTATGGTTACCCTTGACGTCCTTTCTTTCCAAGTCGGAAAATTAGTATGCACATGGTTCAATTTCCATTGTAGTTTAAATTATTACATATTCTGTGTTTCTTCTGATATCATTTTCTTATCCTTTCCTCTCTCTTCTTTTTCTCTTCCCTCTTTCTTCTCTTTTCGTCTCTTCTCTTCCTCTACTTCTCTTTTTAATAAGTTTAAAAAATGCATTTGACTTTGTACAGTTCTTACAATTGAGGGGTGATTTATTTTCTATTCTACTGCAAATGTTTATTCTATATTGTCGCTCCTCATCAGATAAGCTGTATTAATGTTATACTTTGTTCAACACTTCAATAAAGCTTTCTAAACTTAAAAGAATGGTTTTATCCAACTTATATTGGCTATAAAAGTATTACGGATATAGCATCTATTTCACCATGGTTTTGCCCTAAATGTAAAGCAAAAAAGGAACAGTGCCAAGAAATTAAGATTCACAAACTTTGATGTTTCATTGGCATCTCCTAAAGGATTATTCACATCACAACTGAAGTCTTGTACGAATTCAAAAGAATTAAGTCAAATCTTGCCTATTGAAAGTGGGAATGATAAAGATGTCTCTCAGCCAACTGTGCTAAACCTTGTTATGGCTTCTAAATACCAAAATGAATATGCAACAGTAAATAAAAAAACAGAGGGCTCTTCTGAAAAAGCAATAGATGCTAAAAAAAGCAAAAACTTTAGCCATACAACGTTACAAAAAATGATGCTAACAGATACATTTATGGCTAGTACAAAACAGGAAGACAATTTACCATCAAGATTTAAAATAAAACTGACCAAAGAACAATGGAAACAGATAAAACCAGAGGGCAGGCAGGGGTATAATCTGTTATTGAATGGCTGGTCTGACTTAATTTGCAGAAAGCTTAATGAAATTAATACATTTTGTGTTATTTCTTTCAAATACAATAGAGTCAGATGCAAAGGGTCGCGAAAAAAAGTATCTGTTTACTGGCGTGGCAAAGGACATTGTAAATTTTGTGGCTGCACCAAATATGATTTCACTATTGCCAAGAAACCCACAAAGCATAACAATGTCATTATTCAAGTGGAGATGACTGGTGCAATCAACCATACCATTCAACATTTTCACAAGAGGCATACTAGTGGTCTAGAAAGAGGGAAACTGAAATCCTGTTTAGGAGAGACACAACCTTCTCATCTGTATATATAGTCCATAGCTAATGCAGATCCAGAACAACTTTTAGCTGGTAATCTGAATACCATCAAAAAAACTACAGTCCTACAGAAAATTTCCAGTGAAAAGAATCTTAGTAACTGAATGAATAAAAATTAATTTTTGAACTGCAACAAAGACAAGATCAGAAAGAACATAATCCAATTGTGACTGCTCATGGTTTCATTCAATATATTTGCATGAGCCATCTTGTTATTCATGTGTACAACGATGTTCAGCTACACATGCTGAAGGACCTTCAGGTGTTTGGTAATTGTTATCTGTATCTTGATGCAACAGAGTCAGTCATTGCAAACCCCAAAGAGACCCACCACAGAGTTTTGTATTATGCTTTGTGTCTTCAAACAAAGACACCTAGTAATCATACAGTCCCAGTTGCAGAAATGTTATCTTCTGACCAAAGCACACCAACCATTTTGCACTGGTTAAACTGTGTATGTCGTGATTTCCTCAAGCTGTCCAACCGTAGACTCATCCCACAAAAAGTTGAGGTAGACTTCAGTTGGGCAATGATCCATGCAGCCATGCAGGCTTTCAATCAGATTACGCTTGCTCAGTACCTAAAACACTGTTTGAACATGTTCATTGGTGGAGAGAAAGATATGTTGACTGTGGTCCATATCTGTGCAGCTCACATGATTAGACTCGTGGCCAATAAAGTGAGCAAAGGGGAAGCCAGAAAAGAAGCCAAAGAGTTCTTTATGTATTCCTTTGCCCTTTTGCAAAATGCAAGTAAATTGAATGAGCAGCGGCGGTGCGTCCATTGGGGCGCTGGGGCGTTGCCCCACTAGACGTGCGGTCACGGTGCAAGCAATAAAGCAATTTCAGATTAAATTGCTTCATTGCTAAAACTAATTAAATTGTCTCGCGCAGACCCTGGTCAGTACGCAAGTCAAAGTCAGGTTGACTTGAGAGCCGGCAATCCGTCGGCCGATGAAGGGGGTGGGGCCGGGGGCGAGCACTCTAGTCTATGGTTTGAGTGACACACATTTCACTGCGGCGGCGGCGCGTAATGCGCATGCTCGAGTTTGGACTGGTCATTTTTATGACCAGCCTGAACATGCGCACTGTCAGCCAGCCAGCCACTACTGATCAGGAGAGCGAGGGAGGGGGACCCCGGAAGCCGAGGGTTGCTTCAAGCAGCAGCCCCCGGTCTCTCCTATGGGCGAGCCCTATTCGTGCTCTAGCCAATCCAGGCGCTGATAATGCAGCGTCTCTGGATTGGCTTAGACACCAGACAGCCTGCAAACAAAGCATTGGGTGCCGCGCAACTATGGCCAATCACTGTGGCTTATTATGTGAACAGTGATTGGCCATTTCGCCTTTGAGGTGTGCACTCTGTCTGCAGTTCGTCGTCACCGCGCCACACACTCAACACTCATGGCGGTGACGGTGTACTACTGGGGTGCGTGTGCCGATACGTGGATCCCTGCTCAAGACAATAATAATTGACAACCGAACCTTTATGTAAGTGTGCGGATATGTTTCACTCCGAATATTTATTTTCATGCAAGCATCTCATAACCTATGGAAGGTTCTGCGCTCCAGAGCTTTCATTAATGGATTTTGAGGCGCCGAGGCCTCAACTGGTGACAAATTCATGTTTTAAAAGGCTACAGAAGGAGTAGTAAAGGAATTGTTATTTGGGACATGTTTAACGTTAAAACATTACGTATGGAACACAAGTTAGATATGTAACAAACAACGAATCCTCCTGGGCTGGTGTAGTGAGACTGTGAGAGCGCAAATGTCACATACAGCTAGTACGAGATAGGAACAAAAGTGAACAGAATAAACCAGAGGATGCAGCCTTACGACTAGAGCTGCCGACCTTGGAGTCGGAGAACCGGGTTCGAGCCTCGGCGTCGGCTCAACAACATCCTGTGATTTTGGGCAAATCACTGAACCTCCCTGCGCCAACCAAATAATTGTGTGACGTAACTGGTGCTCATGTAAAGCACTCAAGAACCATTGGGTCGAGTTCGCGCAATATATATATATTAAAAAAAAATGCAATTGTTAGAGATGTTTCTTCTTTTTTAGTTTAGCTAGCGGGTCTCAACTAAATATCAAAACGAAGCAGCAGTTCCTCCACCGTGCAGGTTCTTCAACCTGCAAAAATAAGCCGATTTTAGCATATAGTTAGTTGGGCATCATAGGCAGTCCAAATGACGAATGCTGTAAACAGGTTTATAATTGAATCTTACAAATAAATTGAAAATTTATCGGGTGTTTGCAAATGTGCAAAACTTAGCTCTTTCAAAATTGCGTGTTTTCTTAAACTGTTTGGCAGCTTTGCGAAGGAAGAAGTTAGTAAAGTTGTTCTTACTATAAAAGCGGCAAACAGGGCCAGGCATAACCAGCTGCAGTTTACCAGTACCAGTACCCAATATCCTCTCTGCTCTCCTTTTCTCATGCTAGAAGTACCAAGACAGGGCAGCTGCAGTGGCAAAGGAAAGTGCTTGGCTTGCATGGTCTGCAGAAGAGAAGAGAAGTAAAGCATGTACGAGCTTTACAGTAAAGAATTAAGCAGTCATACATACGAGCTACAGAATTAGAATTTCCCCATTTACATTTTCTTCATGTGACGTGAGTTACAGGAACCTTCACATCACATTCCTTCATCTTCCGCGCTGGAATTGGCCCCTCGTTGCAGATTTGTGGCGAAGGACGGGGATTTGTTACACCGATTCAGGCCTGCACCGATTGATTAACAATAAACATTAATTAGCAATAACCGCAGTCACAAAATGCCAGCTCGCCAGAAGAGGCATTGCTTTACTGTCTTAGACGTGATGATGCGTGTAATAACACCGGGATGGCTCTGTTTATCAGACATTAAAAGGCTGAGTGTCAGAGTGTGTGCCTTCCCACAACTCGAACCTATGGCCTTTCGGGCAGCGCACAAGGTGCAGCGAGCACTCAACCAACTGAGCTAACTTATTAGCTTTGTTATCCTTTTATTGTTTCAACCGTGAAATAATATCTGATGAACATGTTTTATATTAATGGGCTACTATTAAACACAACACCACCATACACTACTAAATGCGGCAATAATTAAATTATGTCTGAAGTGGCCGTGACTATTATTTTCTATTTTGTTGGAAAAAGAGCCAGTCCAATAGTCTTTTTTTCTTTTTAGGGACAGCAATATTTTCAGACTGTCACAGTTATGACTTAATTGGAGTCTGCCTGGGTTGGGCCAAGGGTCTGTGAGCCACCCTGCAAGGAGTTATTAGTGTCCACCTTCAACTGCAATAGCAAACTAGTGCAAAAATGATATCACCGAACAGCCTCTACACAAATCCACTTTTGCACCTGTCAGTTAGTGTAAAATGTCTTTTTTGACGGGCTGATCAGAATAGATGTTGAAAAACTGTCAGAACACACAGCAAATGTATGAAATCTGACCTACGAATTCTTAACTTTCTTGCCAAATTACAAAAGAGGAAAAGGATAAAACATAATAGTTGTAATGGGTGATAATAATCAATCCTGGTTCAGTGTTAAACTTCTTAAAGGCGAGGCCGACCTTCCTCCACACAGTGTGGCGCTGATAGACTCCTGCTAAGGGGACATAGGCACGGCCTTGCATATGTTTTGCATGGAGCCAAAGCTGATAAACGGCATTGGGAGGCGCAGACTTCCACAGATTGAAGCATGCTTTGCCAGATATCCACATGCCCCACCCATCCTAAACCTTGGCGCTGCAGCCGGTGAGTCCAGTGGCTTGGCAGGGACGTGTGTAAAATGCGTGACGCAAAAGAAAACAGACACATATCTCAACACCACGTGCGCCAGCCAAACCGGCGCGCAGTCCTCCACTGCGAGTATGCAAATTTGTGTCACGTGGGCCCCGATTAGGACTCTGGCTGTGCGGTACCCCCGGCTGGGAAAAAGCTTTCTGATTATAACGTGGGCACTTAAAGAGAGACGTGCTGATTTCATTTACAAAAAGTAAACAATATGTTCAATGCAGCTACTTTGCGACCAGTTTAGTTGTTGTTGTTGTTCAATAAAAACATCTGTGAGGTACTCAGAAATGCATTGTATCTCGAAGTCTGTTATGAAGCTCTGTGGTTATACTGAATAAGCAGCTACCTATGTTATATGACATCTCTTTATTAATGTAATAACTGCACTTTCACAATTGCTTTATTAACCTTCCTGCTTTCTCAAATTTGCTTGAAAATGCACAATTTTTCCGCTTTTTTCCAAACTTTTCTCAGGGGAGAACCCCCGAACCCCGCTTAGGTTGTTCGGGCTCGCTCGCTACGCTCGCTCGCTACGGTGCAGTATGCCAATCATTTTACGCCCCACCACTTTCAAATGTCACCAGCCGCCCCTGTGAATGAGATTAAAGTACACCTCAGGAGAGTACTCTATGTTCTAACAGTGAAAACTGAGACAAATACATATTTTGAATACATAACAGAAATGAGAGCATCAATCAACAAACAAAAAATTAAGCTCTGTAGTGATGAGTTAGAAGACACGCAGTACGCAGACCCTACAGACGACCTTTTGAAAGAATCCACCTTAAAAGAGTCTTCTCCATTTTGAATTTTTCAAGACATTTTATCTGAAACTGTGAAAAAAGCACTGAAGTCTGAAAATGAAAATAAACATCTGAGGCAAAACATGAATTGCTGTCCACACTTTGTTAATTTGCCAGGCAAATATGTCACAACCTTACCACTTTGGAGTGGAATAATGTTAGGTGAAGGACAACATAGAGACACTAATGCAACAGTGGAAAACTGGTTCAGAACTGTAAAAAAAGATGTTTTAAATGATAGGTAACATCGGAGATTAGGCGACTTTTTGTAACTAATGAAATAGTTTGTTGAAGGGAAAATGCGTGAGATTGCACTAGTAAATTTAAAAGGTGCCACATGTGAGAAGTCTAAAAGAAAACAACAACACAACATAACATACACACATGTGAGTGAATGTACTACAGAGGACATTTCACAGGGAGATGAGAAAGGTGTAAGGCTAATCCATGGTTCAGAAGATGAAGGACATATGTTAACTCATGAAGAACAATGAAAAAAGAGACCGAAAAGGAAAACAAAGCAGGCTAAGTACTATAGCTCACCAACACCTAAATCAGTGTTAAAGAAAGTTGCAAGCAACTGCCCACCGTGGTCAGGCACAGGAAAGTTGGGCAGAAGAAGCATTTTAAATTACGTAACACTTGTACAATTGACAACTTGTTTTTTGTTATTCACTTGGCACTAAAGAAATATCCTCAGGTTTTTCATGAGTTGATGGCTATAGCACAAAAAGAGCCATGGATTCAAGCACTTATGACAGTGCATGCACATTTTACTAAAGGTCAGTGGGTGAAAGGAAAAATTCAGTGGTTAAAACAATTTGCCCGCTTTCAAGGCAAAAGTGTTTGGGATACATTTGGCACTGAAAATGACCTAGTTGTCTGCTGTCTTGACTATCTTCTAATCACTACTGTTAAAGCGAGATGCAATTCCCCCTTTTGAGTGGAAACATTGATCATGAGACAAATAAACTTGATTGAAGTCTGGTAAGAAATGATTCATTGTTCATAGTCTGATATTATGTTAATTACGTCAGTGGGACATATATGCTTTCTTTGCTGGTTCCCACCACAGACTATGGTGGTGCATTAGCTAGAGTTAAGCATCTCCAATGTCTATTTCATATAGTCGTGGATGTATAAGAAAAATCAAGGCAGTAGGCATAGCTTTTCTGAATGATAATGTCTGGCCAAAGATGTGTGCCTATTTGTTCTTCTGAAAGCCTCCCTGACCACATGTATCATAGTCTTTTTCAGTAACACTTTCAAGGAAATAACTTTTCAGATGTAGTATGGGATATAGATTTAAGCAATGCTAAAATGGCCATAATAACATACAGATCGGCCAATAACTTGGTGTGATAAAGAAGTCTGCACGTCATGTAATCTCATACTGTCAATTGTAGCGATTGTGTAAACAGGTCTAATCACTAACCAGTTCCACGAAATACAACAATTAAAAGTGTATCACCAAGTATCCAATGTCTGCCCTAAGAAAATATCTTGCTCAAGCAATAAAGTGGATTGTTATGTGTGGCTTCCTCTGTGCACCTTTTCGTGAATACCAGATTCTAAATCTGGTTATGCACTGCTATAACGCAGAGACAGTGGGAAATAAAACTGGTTTCTCACCGTTGCCGCGCCATTAAAGAATTCCAGGCTGTTGTGGGAGCACTTTCTGAGAGCCTGTCAGTGCAGAGTAGCTCTTTGCCTCAAAGGATAGCAGAGGGCACATCTTTTAGAGGGGAGGCATTGGAAGGAGGTAGACGACTCTCTTGGCAGTTGGGTGGGTCGCAGGAGGCAAGGTATTTTTCTTTACATTTGGCATAGGCAGGAAAGGCCATGTATGTATGACTCCCCAATAACTGTGAAGCATTTGAAAGAAGGGGTACATGATATTGAGGGCATAAATAGCTTAAAATTATAGATGCGTAAAATGTGAATTATGGGGATGTTTTTCGCTTTGGGGTTCTGGCTGACATCATGGGACCCTTGAGCTTCACTCTTGTCTATTTGACATAACTCAGAACCCCTTGATGAAAGAATTCCTGTCATTCACTCTTTGCCACCTATGACTATATATGTTCTCAGGTTCCACATGGAAAGAGGCACTTTCAAGTTATAGGAGAGAATCTGGAACATGCTATGGCAGTACATATGATACCTTTAAATGGAGTCATGGCATCCACTTATCAAACTGTTCCCTCAATCCAGGTGGGAGAAAGTTCTAAAATCAATTTCTGGGAAAAAGATTTTTCTTTATTCAGAGAGGATTTCTCATACCGTCCTATCTTGGCTTTCCTAGCAGTGTGTTCTTTGAATGTTCTTTGAGCATGAAGGTTTGCTGAGGGTGAATCAAAATGATTTCATATTGTCTATTAGCTATAGAGTGAAGTCATCTTGGTTCAAGTCAGTGAGACGAGATTGAATTTGAGGTTGTCTGAAGCCTTCTTGAGTTGAGCTTTGGACATGTACTCGACGTCCAGTTGAGTCAAATAATATCATTTGGTAAAGAGATTTTTAGATACAGTTGAGTGTTGTTGGCATATTGATGTAACTTGATGGTGTTGGGTGTATCATTGAGAGGTGTTATTTACAGGTGTTTAAAAAGATGGTGGAGAAGATGAAACCCTGAAGTACTATGCAGAATAGAGGGAGGTTTGGGGATTTTGCATTTTTTAAAATTAATCAGCTGCAGTGTATGAGGTTGAGGTAAGAGGGGAAACATTTCTGGTTCCTTGATTGCTTCTAGGTTGGTAAGTAGACAAAATATCGATTTTCAAATATTGTTGTGTCATAATATCGAGTTTTAAATGTTGATAGTCAAAAATATCGTTGTTTAAAATATTGATGTGAAAAATATCGATTTAGTGTGTTGTATAAAATATCGTTGTTAAAAATATTGATTGTGAAAATAACGTTATTAAAAAAAATTGTTTTGGTAAATGTTGTGTATTTTTATTATAGTATATATTTGTATATGTGATAATAATTATTAATCAATTGGATATATATTTTAGAAAATTTGTGTTAGGAGAGGGATGTTGGGTCTATAGGGGATAAGGGTGGGGAGTGTTTTATACATTTTTATTTTAAATTTTAACTTTTTTAAAGTAATATTAATAAAATTCAAAATTGTTTTTTAGGAGCGGAATGTTGGGGTTATAGTGGAAAAGGGTGGGGAGTGTTTTAAAAAGTTTTTATTTAAATGTATAAAAATATTAAAATTAATATTTAAGAAATTTAAAATTGTTTTTTAATAACGGGTTATTGGGGATAAGTGTGGGGAGTGTTTTTTTTGTTGTTTTTTTTTAAACATTTTAAAATTAATATTTAAGATATTTAAAATATCTTTTTAGGAGCGGGATGTTGAGGTTATAGGGGGTAAGGGTGGGGAGTGTTATAATAAAAAAAAAATATTAAAAAAAAAAAAATAATATTTAAGGGGTCGATTAGGATGGCGGTCGGAAAACCATTCCGACCGCCGTGGTAGTGGAAATTAACCGTCCGCATGTCCTGCGGGAAAACCGGCGGTCAGATTAGGATGAACCGCCAGAGTAATCCGACCGAGGCGGGCGGATTCCACGAAAGTCCGCCGGGAGCGTGCGGAGCAGGTGAAAATCCATCCGCGGCGGTCGGATTTGATGCGGCAAGACCCAAAACCACCGCACGGCCAGTGGATTGACCGCACGTGAAATTAGGAGACGATTGCGGTGACAGCAGAACGATCCGCTGTTTCCGACCGCCGCGATCGCAACTATTGATGAATGGAAGAGCAGGCGGAAGGGCTGTTGTATTCCGACCGCCGCAGTTGCTCCAGAAGAGTAATGGCGGTCGAAAGCAAACACACAACAAGGCTACCAAGTGTGGCCATTAATCTGGCTCAGCCTCAAAAAACACCTAACACACCCCAATGACACATCCCCATGGCAACTAAAAAATACAAATCCCAGGTCAACCCACACAACACACCTGACATGAATACTCCATTTTGACCCACCCACATAGCTGAGTATAAAGCCAGCCCTTTCCCTGACCATAATCCTTTGCACTACTCCACAACTGAAGGGCCCAACCCCCAGCACAAAGGAGTGGCAAATCTGCAGACATCACACCATCACAACCAGACACACACCACACACATCACCACCACCACCTTCACACCTGCACATTTAACACCATGTCACAGAAGAAAATGCCCAAATTCACTGACAATGAGTTGTCAGTGATGGTAGATGAGGTAATCAGAGTAGAACCACATTTGTTTGGAAACCTGGTCCAACAGACACCATTAGCCACCAAAAATCAAATGTGGGCAAGGATAGTCAACAAGGTCAATGCAGTAGGGACCATCCAGCGCTCCCAGAAGGAGATCAGGAAGAGGTGGAATGACCTCAAGACCAAGGTGAAAGAGCGTAACAACAAGAACCGTAAGCTGACTCAGATGACTGGCGGTGGCCCTTCCATTCCACTACGAACATTCACCGAATGGGAGGAGAAGGTGCTTGCCATACTGCATCCAGAGACTCTCACAGGAATACCCGGGGTAGTGGAGGCTGGTGAGTACCAACAAATGTCTCCCATTACACTGCTATGTACTGTCTTGCACAACTACAAAGCGACACCTCCTAGGCCCAAATGCACTCATGTGCACCACACTCTCCCCAACACATGTCTCACAGATCCAACATTTACTCCCTCTGATTCACCACAAAGGTAGCTAGCAATATTTCCATGGGGGCATGTGGACAGGCAGCCAGCACTACAACTCCCACCAGGCACCCTAGCCCCAAAGCTGAGCAGGATGTAATACTCCACCCCACACCCACAACCATGTGTCAGCCATTACATTGCTCTCCACAACCTTACAGGTAGGTAGCCATCTTAACAGGGAGGGGTGTTTGTGGGTGGGAAGCCTGCACTACAACTCCCACCAGGCCCCCTTGTCCCAAAGCTCAGCAGGATGGAGCACTCCCCCCAGCCAGAAGCATGTGTCAGCTATTGCATTGCTCACCTTCACCTAACAGGTAGGTAGCCATCTTATGCTCTCTTGTCCCACCCCTGAGCAGGATGGAACACTCCCCCATCCAAGAGCCATGTGTAGCTTATTCCCTTCCTCTGCTCCACTTCACAGGGAGGCAGCCATCTTAACAGGGAGGGGGTTTGTGGTTGTGAAGCCTGCACTACAACTCCCACCAGGCCCCCTTGTCCCAAAGCTCAGCAGGATGGAACACTCCACCCCACACCCACAACCATGTGTCAGCCATTGCATTGCTCACTTCAAACTCACAGGTAGGTAGCCTTCTTAACAGGGAGGGGGGTTTGTGGGTGGGAAGCCTGCACTACAACTCCCACCAGGCCACCTTGTCCCACAGCTCAGCAGGATGGAGCACCCCCCCACCCAGAAGCATGTGGCAGCCATTGCATTGCTCTCATCAAACTAACAGGTAGGTAGCCATCTTAACAGGGAGGGGTGTTTGTGGGTGGGAAGCTTGCACTACAACTCCCACCAGGCTACCTTGTCCCACAGCACAGCAGGATAGAGCACTCCCCCCACCCAGAAGCATGTGGCAGCCATTGCATTGCTCTCATCAAACTAACAGGTAGGTAGCCATCTTAACAGGGGGGGTGTTTGTGGGTGGAAAGACTGCACTACAACTCCCACCAGGCCCCCTTGTCCCAAATCTCAGCAGGATGGAGCACTCCCCCCCCCAGCCAGAAGCATGTGTCAGCCATTGCATTGCTCACTTCAAACTCACAGGTAGGTAGCCATCTTAACAGGCAGGGGTGTTTGTGGGTGGGAATCCTGCACTACAACTCCCACCAGGCCCACTTGTCCCAAAGCTCAGCAGGATGGAGCACTCCCCCCCCAGCCAGAAGCATGTGTCAGCCATTTCATTGCTCACCTTCACCTAACAGGTAGGTAGCCATCTTATGCTCTCTTGTCCCACCCCTGAGCAGGATGGAACACTCCCCCATCCAAGAGCCATGTGTAGCCTATTCCCTTCCTCTGCTCCACTTCACAGGGAGGCAGCCCTCTTAACAGGGAGGGGGGTTTGTGGGTGTGAAGCCTGCACTACAACTCCCACCAGGCCCCCTTGTCCCAAAGCTTAGCAGGATGGAACACTCCACCGAACACCCACAACCATGTGTCAGCCATTGCATTGCTCACTTCAAACTAACAGGTAGGTAGCCATCCTAACAGGGAGGGGTGTTTGTGGGTGGGAGGACTGCACTACAACTCCCACCAGGCTCCCTTGTCCCAAAGCTCAGCAGGATGGAGCACTTCCCCCCCAGCCAGAAGCATGTGTCAGCCATTGCATTGCTCACCTTCACCTAACAGGTAGGTAGCCATCTTATGCCCTCTTGTCCCACCCCTGAGCAGGATGGAACACTCCCCCATCCAAGAGTCATGTGTAGCCTATTCCTTTCTCTGCTCCACTTCACAGGGAGGCAGCCATCTTATCAGGGAGGGGTGTTTGTGGGTGGGAAGCTTGTACTACAACTCCCACCAGGCCACCTTGTCCCAAAGCTCAGCAGATGGTACACCCCCTACACCCAGAACCATGTGGCAGCAATTCACCTCAACTGTGTCACAGAACAGGTAGGTAGACAGTGCATGCACTCTGCCATTCCTCTCAAAAAGCATGGAGCCATATGACCACACCAGCCCTCACATGTCACCCAAATTGGCATAGATCCAATAGCCACTTCCAGTGTGCAGACAGCTAAGCATATGTAACTGTCACAGAAATTAAAGTCTGACTCACCAAGTCACATGTTGAAGAAATTCAGGGCACAACCAGGCACAGCACTGAATGCTATGTGTAAGTGCCATGGTGGCAGAGCATCAAGGCCCATATGAACACAAAACATGCATGGTCAGTTGGTAAAAGAAAGTAAAGTACATGATATGACAAAGGTATGCATAAGATTAAAATGGCTAGTTCTTGCTCAGATGTAACGTCTTCCATGCAGAGCAAACTAAAAAGACGCATCACATAAAGTTGATGTGCTGCAAGTCGTTAGATGAAGACATGTCCTTGTAATCACACAATCTGTACGTGGAACATGGTATCTATTGACATGTCACACCATGGACAAGTAATGTAGGTACCTCCACATCATGTCATGATGCGCAGTACCTTGCAGCCATACAAAGTGATATCAATGTAAACTGTGTGGTGTATCACATGTAACATCCAAACGTCTAACACCAAGCTTGAGGGGTGCACATTAATGACCATTTCACCTCTGTTCAACAGGAGATCAACAATTGACTGCTGCAGAAGACAACACCGACCTGCAGAGCCAGTCTCCATCCTCGGAACATGGACTCTCGGATGCAGGCTCCATACGTTTCTCGGATGAGGAGCCCGAACCTGGCCCATCCGGACTGCCAGGGCGCACGATGTCCCAGGCCCCCACTGTCCCCACCCCCACCACCTCAGCAACAACAACCGCGCTGACCCCTGCTGCAACGACCTGTTCAGCCTCAACCACCACCACCACCAGTGCTGCCTGCAACACTCTCCCTGCCTCAGTGGATACCAACACCATCACACAATCAGAGGAGGGCAGGGAGAGTCTGCGGGTGCGTCGAGTGGCCACGCCACAGGTCGGGGACAGCAGGGCAGGTGGGAGGGCAACTGGGGGACAAAATTGAGAGGACACTGGGACCGAAGCCCTGGCCAATATCGCCAGAGTCCTTGGGGCATACGAACAAACCCAGGGACACATGGGCCAGGTTCTGAAAGAAGTGCGTGAGCTCCGCCTGCTGCTGAGGTCCATGAACACGCGTATGGGCCAAATCGTGGACCTCATGGGCCAGCTTGTGGGTGTTCTGAGGGACAGTCATGCGGCCCAAAGGACAGCTCAACCCCCCTCCAGTGGCCCGCAGGATGATACTCCCACCACCTCAGCTGCGGCCACAGAGAGGGGTGAGCTGCAACAGGATGACTCCTCAGACACCGCTGAGCCCGCAGCAGTGGCCCCCCTGGAAAACGCAAAAGGGGCAGTCCGAGAAACACCACAGGAGGATCACGTGGCAAAGCACCAGCCAAACGCAAGTCAAAGAGCCAGCCATGATGGCACCTCTGTTCACCTTGACATTGACTTTGTTGACTATCCTTACCCACACTGCCATGTTGATGGCAGGTGTCTGTTGGACTGTGTCACCACATCAATGTTGTGACTACTCTATTGTCTCATTTACCATCACTGACAACTCATTGATTCACTTTGCACCATTTTGTTAAACATCACTTGTCTGTCACAAACGCTCTTTGTAAATAAACACTCTTTACACACCTATGTTTTTGTGTCAGCTCCATGTTTATCACAGTATGTACAATGTTGAGTCTGATTCCAATGTACCAGAAGCTCTGATTGTGACGAGGCATTGAGAGGCTGAAGGGACCTATAAAGACACAAGAGAACAACATTTACTTGTCAGGTGATGGCATCACAGCCAGTACACCACACTAGTCATCAAGGTACACAAACCAGCACACATTACAATAAGAAACAATATCAACATAGACGTCATGTGGCTGGTCATGTCTACACTGTGCCACAAACATCAGCCATCAGCACAGAGCCAACAACAGGCAGCAGTCAAAAAGCTCCTCTAGGCCTTTTCAATACCATCAAAGACAGCAGACAATGGCACTGTTGTACAATGTCACTCACACTCAAGGGAAGTAGCGGTTGATAAGCTGTTGACGCAGGTCGACACCTTCCTCCTCTCCACTATCCTCATCACTGGACATGTGTGGGTTTGCAGGTGGGGGCATCTGCTGCTCATCATCGTCCAGGAGCAGGGGGATCTCTTTGCGCATGGCCAGGTTGTGGAGCATGCAGCATGCAACTACGATCTGACACACCTTTTGGGGAGAGTAGAGTAGTGCACCTCCGCTCTTGTCCAGACACCGGAATCTAGACCTCAGAAGACCAAAAGTACGCTCCACCACACGAAGTGTCCTCCCATGGGCATCATTGTAGCGGACCTCACTCGGGGTTCTTGGATTCCTCAGTGGGCTCAGCAACCAAGGCCGGTTGGGATATGCAGAGTCACCTAGGTGTGAGATACACAGACCAATTTTGTAATATAACTGTAGCTGAGGACAGCATGTCACACAAAGCACACTACTTGACTCTGCGTACTCACCCACAATCCACGCACGCTCTGGTTGCAGATTTGCCATCAGCTGTGGTACGATGCAGTTACGCAGTATGTAGGAGTCATGTGCTGATCCTGTAAATCTGGCACAGACATGGGTGATTATCATATCCGATTGGCATACCACTTGCACATTAATGGAATGGAAATGCTTCCTGTTCCTGTATATGTGCTCACATGCCTGTGGTGGAACCAGGCCAACATGTGTGCAGTCAATAGAGCCAACAACATTAGGGATGAGGGCAAGGTCATAAAAATCACCCTTCACAGCTGCCAATTCATGTCTCCTGGGAAAATGGATGTAGCTGTCCTTGTATGTCATCATAGCGGACAGAACATCACGTAGCACCATGCTGAACATTGGTTGAGACATCCCACCTGCACTGGCCACCGTGTACTGGAACGAACCAGTTGCAAAGAAATGCAGGACCGCCATCACCTTACATGTTGGTGTCAAAGCAGTCGGATAGGTTCTGCGAGGCCTCAGATGGGGCTCCAACTGACCACATAGGTCTTGAAGGGTAGGTCGATCGAAACGGAATTTACGTATGATGTCCTCATCCTCCATGTCCGCAAGCAATGTGAATGGACGATGCACATTTGGTCGCCTCTACATAAGATAAAAGGGGACACATGTCAATTCAATTCCCCTACGAGATGTGTCCAACATCTTACGTTTTGACTGACACAGCGTAAACAATGACTGGCCTGAAACAACAGCTTACAGCACAAGTCACATGCAGAGACACCTTGATCTAAAGTAGTTGTACACGTGTTCAGTATGTACATAGTGAGTACCCCCAAAACAGATTCAGACTATGTGAATGTAAAATGGTACATTCCGACATCTTGTGTCACCAGCCCTGAGAGCAGTTGACACAGCACATGTCTGAAACAGCAACACTGCTGGCTTCTACGTAGCTGCTGTACCTGCCACACCTTCTTGCGTAAGTCTGACAGGGCACACATTAACAACACAACGAGCACAGTGTGTGCATAAAGATCAAGTATCAGCATGAGTTCAGCAATCTACACAGTGAAATAGGCACATTATGTAGTCAGTCCATCATTACTGTGGGTTGCTTAGCCATCTCACACATTGACATGTTTACATATTTGAGAGTCCATCACACAACAGATCTGTGTACATGCACAACAACATCATAAGTGACATGTGAGGGAGTACATGCCAATGCATGTAATCCTGTGCACTGACATGGCATGTGTAGTCATCAGTGAGTTAAATGTCACACTAGCATTGAATTTAACTATCTGGTGGCATGATTCATAGTAAGTGTCTACTGTTCAATGATGAGAACTGGCCATTGCCATTGCTACAGCATGATGTGTCCATAGATGCCGTAAGTGTGCACCGCCACCGCGATCACGGTCATTGGGTACAATTTAAAAATGTCAATTCGCGGTAGCGACCGCCTGGGCCCCGCGGTGTGACACCGCCAATGCCCATGCCCTTTCAGCCAATGGGAACCGCAATCGCGGTAGTGAAATACACTTTTGAAAATCGCGGTAGGCGTGCTCCGCTATTGCGGGGCCGGTCATTGGGTACAATTGAAAGATGCACGATTGCGGTAGCGACCACCTGGGCCCCGCGGTGTGACACCGCCAATGCCAATGCCCTTTCAGCGAATGGGAACCGCAATCGCGGTAGTGAAATACACATTTGAAAATCACGGTTGGCATGCACCGCCACCGCGGTCCCGGTCATTGGTTACATTTGAAAAAAGCTGACCTGAAACACCAATTGCAGCAGCTGAGTACCACTGAAACAACCCCAGGGGGCTATATATGTCTGGGAGAGAGCCACACATTTCCACTGCATCCAGACACTGTTGCCTGCCATTCTTCATCCCCGACTGCTGCTGTTCCTGTCTCCTGGACCCAGTGATGGTGAGAACTGAGAACATCAGGGCCCGTCCCTTCACCACAGAGGAGCTGGAGGTCCTGGTGGACAAGGTGCTTTCACAGTATGGGAGGCTAAACGGTGCTCCTGATGTAATGGTAAGTGTTTCAGGGTGAAAGTTTGAGAGTGCAAAGAGTGCTCACATGATGTTGCTCTGCTGTAGTATGTGCCTGTGAGTGCATGTTTGTGTGATACACTGCCTAGCATGCTGACTTCAGGTAAATGGGGTGTGTAGCCTTATTTCCACAGATCCATGGCTGAATTTAAGGATGGGAGGGACATCCAGTGTTTTTGCAGCCATACAGTAACACTGCTGGTTTGGACAGTGGAAGCCTGAGCAAACATTGCCTGTGCTAATGGATGTCATAGTCCATGAGGTTTTCACATGCTCATTTGTGGCATTACAAATGTGTTTCATCCAGGGGGTACTGAAGGATGTGTGTACAATTTTCATATTGCCACCATGGATATGTATGCATTATGCACAAGATTGAAATGCCTGAGGGTAACACTCTTGGTGGAAATTCACCTATGACACATCAGATTAATGTACTTCGGAAATATCATCCTTCCATTGTTTTCATTATGTGTTGTGACTCGCATGTGTAGGCACAGTTTGCCCTCTAATATTGTACATGCATGTGAATGTTCTGATGACCCACGTTTAACCTCAGTGTGAGTCCCCCTGGCCTGCACAGATACTGCCCAATTTGACAAGGACCCATCAGTAAATGGACATAGTAAAACATATGTGTTGTCTGCCACCCTATTTCTCAATGAGCTATCTTAGGCCTGAGGATTGCACAAGACAGACCTTGTGAGAAGAGTGTGAGAATGTAAGATCATGTCCCTAAATGTGACCTCCATGACACAGTGAGCCATTCACAGGCCAAGGAAATTGAGGGGCGTGTGGTGTTGGACACAGTGAGTCTGCCCCGACACATTATTTCCAATGTATTGTATGTCTTGCTCACTCACATACTGCATCACAGATGAGGGCCTTCTTCACATTGCTTTCTGTGCTGGCATTCTGCATGCTATGTGGCTTGCTCCATGGTTTTCCAGCACTGTCCACTTCACTTTTGGCTGGCCCATTTATTGTCCTCCATTGCTGCTGACCTATGGCATGAGTATGTGGCTGGGTGTCAGTGTGGGGTGTTTCTGAGTGACTTGACAGGCAGTGTGAACAGTTCAGTGGATGTTCATATGCAGTGTGAGTCTTCATTTTGTAATTATACTCAGTTTGCTTCACATGAGTGGAAGGTAGGTGTGAGGAGGAGGGTTGTCCAGCCCCTGAGCTTCTGTGCAGGGTGTTCCTCTTCACCCCCACCTTCCCAGTCAATCTCCCTTGTCCTTTGATGTGTGAGGTACGAGGTCTGGCTACACCTGGCTGATTAATTGTGCAGGGGGGGCACAGTAGAAGCACACAGCATGTGCCCAAATGGGTGTGGGATGCATAGTGTGGGAAGGGTGAAGGTGGAGCCCTGTGAATCTGGCCGGACTACCCATGCCTGGCACAGGCCTTGACTACTACATAGTGCGCAGGTTTTCCGGCGTCTTCACCGCTGCGGTGACTTTCCCGGGACATTGCAGTGATTTCGCAGTTGATGGGTGAACCGGATGCGGAGGGGTGAGTTTCTGACAGGTAGGAAATGTGTGGGTACACTGGGGGATTTGTATCTGTCCCCACCAGAGTGTCTGATGTGGACAGGAACCGTATGTCAGCACAGGAGTTGTGTGTTGTGGTTGTGTGCGGAGTTGTGTATTTGCGTACCTGCGGCGTTGTCCGCAACAGTGTATTATTTGCTGGTAGTGGATGAGGTACAGCAGCGGAAAGGCTTGAAGAGCTGGATCCTTAGCGGTCAGGTCCGGGTGGAGGGGACCGGGAGTCGGGTTTCGCTCTCCGCTGTCGTGCTTCTGCCGTCTCCAGGTGGGTGGATTCTCCGCTACGGTGTGATGGGCTGTTTGCGGCATGGTGATTTGTACGGCGGACTGGACGTCATTCCACACGGCTGTGTGTCTCTATTGGCTGCCTCCGCCACGGTGGCGGCCGGAAATTTCTGGCGGTTCACATAACTCCGCAGCGGACGGAAAATGGGCTATGTTTGCCTATCGTAATATGGCGGGCGCGTGGACCGCCGCTGGAGTGCGGAAAAGGCCATTTTCCGCCAGCACCACGGATGCACCTCCGTCCGCCATCCTAATGAGCCCCCAAGATATTTATTTTTTTAAATTAGGAGTGGGATGTTGGGGTTTGTAGTAATCCAGTCAGATTCAAATTCAGCTTCTTGATGAAGTTTATTGGAGAATACAATAAATGTCCACAACCTTCAGCAATACAGAAAATACTGGTCATTCTTGGAATCTTTGCTGTGAG
Source organism: Calotriton arnoldi (assembly GCA_963921515.1). NCBI lineage: Eukaryota > Metazoa > Chordata > Amphibia > Caudata > Salamandridae > Calotriton > Calotriton arnoldi. The sequence goes on from CAWUFW010007645.1 coordinate 519,025, forward strand.
GCTGTTCTATCGCATCACAGCTACATCATAAGATTCCAGCTACCACACATCTCCCCCCCAATATTACCCTAAAACAAGAGAAAAATTGTTAACTTGCAGGGAACAAAGAAACACAAGTAATAGTACATTAATACTAGATAAAACAATAAAATAAGAAAAACTAAACAACATAATACAATATTTGTATGTACACTATAAGAATAAGATGCACTACAATATCATTAGACACTACTGGAATGGGATATTTTACACAAATCCCCAAATCTCCATTTCTTGCCATCGTACAATTGAGCCACTGATCCCATGACTAGAATGACTTTATGGGGCTGTGAAAACTTACTCTCACCCTTCCTCACAAAACCAGCTTTTCTCACAACTACCCAATCACCCTTATCAATGTCCAACTCCTTAACATTTTTTCGACTGTCAAAGTTAATTTTGTTACGTCACTGACAATCAGAAACACTTGACCTCATTTCTTCTCTATCAACCCACACTTGATTCTTCTCATGAAGCCACAACGGAGACTCCTTAGTACCAGGTTCTATTCCCTTCAATGCTATAAAAGGAGAAACACCCGTGACAGAATGAGGTGTGACTCTGTGAGCCCATATCATCTTCCGTAACTCCTCTTTCCATGATAATCCATTTGCTAGAGAAAGCTGAATACACTCCATTACAATACAATTTACCCTCTCAACAAGTCCATTAGCCTGTGGACGAAACAAAGCCACCTTGTCATGTCTGATTCCAAGTCTAGCAAGAAAATTTCCCATTTCAGAAGAAACCAACTGAACACCGTTATCAGTCACAAGAACTCTAGGTACACCCTCTTCAAGAAATACTTCCTCAAGAACTTTTATCACGTTTTCAGTAGTGACTTGACCCATTGATTTACATGCAAACCATTTACTGTGGTAGTCCACCAACACAAGCAAGAAACGATGACTGGTACCCAATTTGTCAATCGGACCTAATACATCCAACGCCAATTTATCCCATGGCCTCATAGGCAAATCCACACATCTCAAAGGAGGCTCTCTGACCACTTTTACTTCGTCATTATTACTGCATGCATGACAATCTCGTGGCAAGAAATGGAGCTTTGGGGATTTATGTAAAATATCCCATTCCAGTAGTGTCTAATCATATTGTAGTGCATCTTATTCTTATAGTGTACATACAAATATTGTATTATGTTGTTTAGTTTTTCTTATTTTATTGCTTTATCTAGTATTAATGTACTATTACTTGTGTTTCTTTGTTCCCTGCAAGTTAACAATTTTTCTCTTGTTTTAGGGTAATATTGGGGGGGGAGATGTGTGGTAGCTGGAATCTTATGATGTAGCTGTGATGCGATAGAACAGCATCACAGCAAAGATTCCAAGAATGACCAGTATTTTCTGTATTGCTGAATGTTGTGGACGTTTATTGTATTCTCCAATAAACTTCATCAAGAAGCTGAATTTGAATCTGACTGGATTACTACAAATTTTGGCAACGAGTTGGTCCTGTGCAGAGGGCAGGAGACACTACAGCCTTCACCTCTGGAACGCCGCTAATTAGTTAATTAGCGCTATTGAAGGATTTCCCTTGACGCTTCTTGGCAACATCTTTCATCAAACTGTGACTTATGAGGCGATTTTAGGTGTCAGCGCTTCAGCAAAGATTCCAAGAATGACCAGTATTTTCTGTATTGCTGAAGGTTGTGGACGTTTATTGTATTCTCCAATAAACTTCATCAAGAAGCTGAATTTGAATCTGACTGGACATGACTCCGCCCGCCATCGTTGCGGTGGTTGGGACCGCCCGCCAGTCATGCAGCAGTCCCACAACTGCATACTGGCGGGCGCATCCCGGCTATTTAACATTGCGGACGGTGCTGCTGGCTGCAGCACCGTACGCAATGTTAAATAGCAATGCTGTGCATTTCCCTGCACTACGTGGCAGGCACCACGCGATGTCTGCCACGCAGTACAGGGAAATGCAGGGGGGTACCATGGGTACCCCCTCAGTGCAGCAACACCTCCCCCCAAGACAAGGGGGGCCCGCAACGGGCCCCCAAACCCAATCCCCGCCAGCCTTTCCATGGCGGTTCCACTGCCATGGAAAGACTGGCTGACGCCAGCATTGTAATCTGGTGGGCGGTGCCTGCTAGGCACCACCACCATTTCCCCGGTCAAATCCTAATGATTGCCTGTGGCGGAAGCGTGGCGGGCGGTCTATGCGCCCGCCACGCTTGCCGAACGATTCTCCCCCATCCTAATGTGGTGGGGGGAAATTGGCAATCGGATGGCGGAGGGCCCGCCACTGCACGGCTGGCAGTGGCGGGCCTTCCGCCATCCTAATGACCCCCATAGTTTTTAAAGTACATTGATGTAACATAAATATTTTATTACATATACAAGATTTGAAACAATGTAAAATAAATGCAGAAACATGATCCTATTTTATTTATGTTTTTATTTAGATTGAAACATTGAAGAAGAAAAGGAAAAAACATTTTATTTTATGAACCATATTTAATATATATTGTTAAACATAGGAAAAATAATAATTTTTTTATTTTTGACATAATATATTTTGTAGATATGTATACATTTATATATAATATTTTTGCAAACTCAGGATTAAACATTTTTGTGTTTTTTATTATAGTCGTACATTTTTTAGCAAAACAAATATGTAGTTATAGATTCATTTTTATACAATTTACAAAATATGTATGTGGTAACAGTGATACATTATTTATTTATATTGTAAATATTTAATACATTATTACATATAGTGTACATTATTAATAACATATAAGTTTTAACAATTTTTTATTGTAAAAGTTTTTGCAATTATTTCAATTTTTTAACATATAGGGCCCGATTCCGATCCCGGTCGGAAACCGTTCTGACCGACACGGACCGGGAATCCTTTCCGACCGACACGTACGCGCGCCCTCCGACCGGCGGAGTACGATGCAATGCGTGCAGAGAAAATGATTTACCTCCTACTCGCACGGAGATAAATATTAACGTCCGACTCGCACGGAAATGAATCCGTGTGAGCGTATCGTCCCGGAAAACGGTCCGATGTGAACCAAGCGTACACGAACACTGGAACATAGTGTTGAGTCATTGTGAATGACTCGGACCACCCTGCCAATACCTGAACAAGCATTCGGTGCGGTCAACGGAACGTTTCTGTCATACCCAAAGAAATACCAAAAAATAGACAGAACAAGTCCAAACAAGCATTGTCAATGTAAAAAAAATAGTAAAAAAAAATATTAAACCAATGAGATTCAAAATAAGCCACACCCACAACTCCACCTATATAAAGGGCCTACAACCTACCCATGATCCTTTGCTACCTCAACAGAACTTGCTGAACATACCACCATTACACTGCTTCTCAGACACACACTCACAACTCATACACCACACAACCTGCACACTACTATCACCTTTTCACCACTACACTCACAAACACACACACTTCAACTCGTACACACTCACCTTCACCTTCACACTCCCCCACACATCCATCTCCACCACCACCCATCACCATGCCCCCAAAGAAGAATCCAAAGTTCACAGCGGATGAGCTGGAAGTCATGATAGATGAAATTCTCAGAGTTGAGCCCCAGTTATTTGGGACCTTAGTCCAACAGATCCCCCTGTCCCAGAAAACCAGAATGTGGGAGAGGATAGTCAACAAGGGGAACGCTCAAGCACCTTGCCTGCGCACAATGGAGTATATCAAGAAAAGGTACTATGACGTGCGAAGGAGGGTCAAGAAGCTGATTGGCAGAGACCATGCCCTGAGCCAGCGGACAGGTGGTGGCCCTCCTGCAAAACCTACACACTTCACTTCCTGTGAGGAGAAGGTACGTGCCATCCTTCCACCGGAGGGCATCCATGGATTATCAGGAGTACCAGAGCCTAGTGAGTACATAAACAACGATCTAATATTGTCAGCTACTACACACCCCCAGACATCACTGTCAAGGGGACAGTGATACCAATCACTGCCAGCAAAGCAAGAAAAATGCTAAGCCAGTGAGCATGTGATGTGTATGCCATTTAGACAAAGAAAATCCATGAAACTCAGAGTAACATGTAACTATTTCATGACAAGTACCAACTTTGCTAAACAAAAAAGCACGGCCTGGTGCCCAAAACAGCAGCCACCACTGACAGCCTTCTTGCCAGCACTGTTGCACTCACTCACAGGGAAGCAGAGTCACAAGGAAGGGAGGCTGAGCATGCAGGGAAGGTAGGTGTAGCAGCAACTATGATGGGAATCATAGTCACAGCCAACAGTCCTCCCCCCACATGGCCCAACAATACCACCTTGAACCAGGCCCATCTCACTGGGAATGGAAAAATACTGGCAAGATGGCTGACTCTGTGCTTTGGTGTGTGAAGCACAAGGCCCTGTTGGGAGTTGTGCTCAAACAAACACCAAACCACACTGTCAGACATCTTGAAAGGAAAGTTTGACTCGCTGTCATGGAAGCATGGATCATGGTGGCCCATTTGGTCTGGGAGGAGGAGGAGTGCTAGCTCTGAATACATCTACCAGCAGGCCCTCTCACACACACACAACCCCCACCAACACCAAACAACACCCCTTGGACTATGCCCTCCATGAGAGTGAGGGGAAAGCTACTTCCAAGATGCATGACACTGGACTCTGTTGTGTGGAGCACAAGGCCCAGCTGGGAATTGTGCTCAAACAAACACCAGGCCAACATTGTCAGCTATCTTGCCATTGCAGGTCCACACTCTCACAGGGAAGCAGAGTCACAAGGAAGGAAGTCTGAGCATGCTGGGAAGGTGGGTGTAGCTGAAAGCATGATGGGAGTTGTAGTCACAGCCAACAGTCCCCCTCCCACATGGCCCAACAATCCCACCTTGAACCAGGCCCATCTCACAGGGAGTGGAAAAGAACTGGCAAGATGGCTGAGAGAAGGTCCTTAGGTATGAATTGGCAACAAGTCACAACTAGGCCCTGGGCCTCTCACACCACTCCCCACTCACAGCCATCTTCAATGTACATTTCCAAACACTGTCTGGCGATGCATTGTCCCAGGTGTGCTCCCTGGGCTGGCTGGGAAGGTGTGTGGAGTACAGGACATGGTGTGAGTTGCAGTCATACCACTCATCAACACCCACACACAAAGCAACATGTCCATCAGTGACAAGGGATACCTGACAGTGAATGTAAGGGCAACAACAAGTTGGCTGACACAGTAGCATGGTGACATGTACCCAAAGCACTGTTGGGCGTTGCATTCAACTCATACATCATGCAGCGTTCTCATCAATAGCCCTAACACTACACTCCCCTCACTGTCCTTGATAATCTGTCCACGAAGAGTGAGCTGGACTGGGTTGGACGAGGGATACAACTTCCAGCAGCATCACACAAGCACACAAACATCTGTACAGCACAGATCTGAGCCAGATGAATTTGGAAAGCAGGCTTGTTTAACTCATCAGTCCATGGAGGACACGGACAATATACATGATGTGACCAGGCAGAAAGCTAAGCTGTCAAAACATTTGCCACTGACAGACATTCACATGTGTGCAATGAGACAAGAACAAGGAACACATTCATCTAAATACTATCAACCAAACACAACATACATTTCGGGCTGTGATTGTGAAGGTAGCCACACCAATTTCCCAGCAAAACACATGCACAAACGCAAGCACACATGCACATATCTTGAGACATCTCGTAAGAGGAAGAGTACATATATCAATTGAAATGCACAGATGTGTGAAATACCAAAACAGCTGTGTCATACACAGGGTGTCACTTGTCAGTCAATGCCTATGTACAGTCAAATGAACACAACATGCCCATTCATGCACACAGCTGGACATGCTCAGCAAAAGACTTCTTGTCATGATCACTATGTTTGCCAAGAACATAGGCCTGGGTCCGTGATGATACAGGACCATTCAATGTACTGACACTCATCATAATGTACCAAAGCGAATGTAATGTGTATGATATGATGAACTGTGCAAAAAGACAACAAACATTGTGTCTCTCATCTTACCACAGGGCCTGCTGGGGAGACTACAGGAACAGAAGACCAATCCCAATTCCAGACCCTGGTTGACCCTGAGCTCTCCAGTGCAGATGTCTCTCAGCCCTCAACGGATGACGAGGAACTACCTGACACCTCCGGCGTGGGTCAGCGGCCAGCACCAGCAGCTGTGCCACCAGCACCACCTGTGACCACTCCTGCAACATCTGTTGATACCCAGATGACCACTACCCACACGGACACACAAAGAGTAGGATACCCAGAGAGGACAGCATCTCAGGGCACTCCAGAGTTGGCAGACAACAACACCACTGCCAACGATGAAGGAGGCCCAGTGTTGGATGTGCCTGCAAGAACCAGCACTGCTCGTGTGGGTAGGGGTGGTGGGATGGGTCATGGGGAGAGGTCACATCAGGCAGCCGGTGCTGAAGAACAAGCTGACCCACAGTTGACAAGCATTCTAAATGCCTATAGAGATTGCACCGGAGACTTTGGCCAGGTAGTTGGGATCCTCAGAGACATACAACAACAGCAGGCTGCCCATCAGGCCAACATGGAACAGCACATGGCCAGATGGAGGCACAAAATGGACAAAATTGACAACCTGACAGCGGTGCACAGTGACATACTCACCTGTCTACGCCAGATAGCAAACAACATGACCCCCCCTCCCTGTGAGCCCAATACATCGTTTACTTCAACATCTGCAACTGCCACAGGGAGGGATGAGGACTCTGATGGAGAGTCCCGTGCACCGCGGCAGCCTGCACCTGAGGATCCCCCACCCAAGAAAAGGGGTCATCCGAAAAAGGGCAAATGAGAGACTGATGGCTATGCATCCCCCCCAGGGAGTGACAACCTGCTCCTGATATCCTCCATTGTGTGCTGAGCGTTCACTCAGTTGACAGTCCCTGAACTTTCCCACCTGACCATACCAACAAAGTCAGACACTAAAGTACTCAAAGGATCATGTTAAGTATCATACATCCACACAAATTCAAATATATTGGCCAAAGAACACTTATCATGCTGACAAATAGCTCTTTCAATATCACTATTCCATACTCACAATCATGAGAAGAAGTTGTTGATGAGCCGTATCCGGACATCCGCCTCCTCATCCTCATCCTCACTGGCAACATGCCCCAGGCCAAGATCCTCCCCTACTGGCGGCTGCTGGTCCTCGTCATCTAGAATGAGAGGTACCTCATTCCTCTCTGCCATGTTGGGTAGCATGCAGCACACGATGATGATCTTACACACCTTTGCAGGTGCATATTGGAGGGCTCCTCCTGTACGGTCCAGGCAGCAAAATCGGCTTTTCAGTAGCCCAAATGCCCGCTCAATCACTCTCCTGGTCCGCCCATGTGCCTCATCATACCGAAAATCTGCAGGGGTGACAGGGTTCCTGAGTGGGGTCAGCAACCATGGCATGTTGGGGTATCCAGAGTCACCTAAATCAGATCAGAAAAGACTTTGTGTGTCTGAAAACAGGGTACAACCTGACATGCAAGCAACACACAACATAGACAGACAACATTACCCACCAACAAGCCAGGCACGCTGATTTTGCAGATGAGACATCATCTCTGGGATCCTACTGTTTCTCATGATGTAGGTGTCGTGTGCTGATCCGGGAAAACGCGCACAGACATGTGAGATTGTCATGTTTGCCAGACTTACCACCAGGGCATTAATAGAGTGGAAATGCTTCCGATTCCTGTATGTGAGCTCCGTGGCATGTGGTGGGACCAAAGCCACATGGGTACCATCAATGGAGCCAATCAAATGTGGCATTCTGCCCAAAGCATAAAAGTCACTCTTGATGTCGGCAAACTGACCTGGTGTTGGGAACTTGATGTACGTGTTCAGGAAATGTAACATTGCCTCCAAAAAATCTCTAAGCACACGGCTAAACATTGTCTGGGACATCCCACCAACACTAGCCACAGTATACTGGAAGGTTCCCGTGGCAAAGAAATGTAGGGCTGCCACCACCTTCACCTTGGGGGTCAGCGCAGATGGATATGTGCGTCCAGGCAGCAAATGTGGGGCCAACTGCTCTGCCAAATCCTCAATGAGTGGCCTGGTGAAGCGGTAACGTCTGATGCAGTCACGTTCTACCATGGTCTCTAGGTCGGGGAAGGGTCTGTGGACAGCTGGTGCCCTGTGGTACATGGGTTACAAATACAAGTCAACTCATTACATATTCTAATGTGGCAAATAACATGCAACATATCATATGCTACAACTTTGCAAGACTGACTGTGGTCATGTGTGTAATGTTGAGCAGTGACACAAAGGCCAGCCATGTGAGCCTCAGACTACATTCCTATTTATGATGGTTCATGCACAATTCCAAGGCTGGGCTGCAAAGGAACAATGGTGTCTGTCATAGCCCATTTAATCTAACATCATACACTAAACATACACCTAACCAACTATCACAGACAGATGTCTGCAACAACTGAGACGTGGTGGCAAGCTACACACACAGGGATCATGTAATGCCACCTGAACACTGTCATGATGTAAGGGCTGACATACATGTACCATCACATACAAATTCACTCATGATCTGCATCACATTCAGTTACACGGACAAACAGGTATGTCTGTGACCCAAAGACACAACAGCAAGTCACATACCAAAAAAATGTTGATGTACCAGTGAATATCATCAACAACACCAACAATGGAGTGTGTGCGTTGTCCCAGCCTCAGATGTTGGGGATTCACTCAGAAATGACAGCACACAATGCACATTAAAACAGCCAGGCCATTGAAGCCGTCACTATGGCTGTATATGACCTGTGATGACACAATGTTATCCTGGCCCTGTGTCCAGGCCTAGGAGGGTGATGTGTGAATTGGTCACTAACTGTTGTGTGGTGTACCTCCTAAAAGAAGTGTTTTGGGCACATGAAGGTAGGCTCATCATGGGAGTGTGAGCTATGAAGTGCTCTGTCCAATGTGACATGTCAATCACTGTTCACACACATGTACACCAGCAGGACATGATGTTTAGATGTACTGTCTGACATGCTCACTGCATAGTGTAGGGCACCTGCGCAGCAAACTACACGTGTTGCTGTCCCCCTTTGGCTGTTGACTGTAATGGTGACAGACGCGGGTGATTTATCTGGAGACGCGTCGTACACATACCAATGGATGCGGACTCACACCTTGCCCATTGGTCGTCATGGGGACCGAAGCGGGTGAGTATTCAAAAGACGCGTAGCACACATACGAATGGAGGCATACGCACACATTGGCTCTTGTTGGACATGGGGACAGACGCGGGCGAGTGTTCAAAAGATGCATCGCACACATACAAATGGAGGCGTACGCACACATTGGCTCTTGGTCATCATGGTGACCGATGCGTTTTGGCGTGTTGTAAGCATCGTGTGCAAACTGATTCGGTTGGTTTGCAACTACAATGTATCAAACTCCCTAGTGTCATGAAGCTGAAGTTTTTGAACGACGAGGAAGGCGGGTCAGATGCGTGCAATCTCATGGATTGGCCCAATTTGGATAATGCGACCGACTTGGACCTATCGCTTTGGAGGCATGGAACAGAATCTGCCTCTGCTGCACAGATATAAGTCTGACAGTTCCCAAGAGACTTCACTTGCCTGCACTGCATGCAACTTGACTAGATTCCTGCCTACCACTGCTGCTGTCTCTGCTTCCTCTGTGTTCTACAATGGCACATACTGTGGAGAGGGTACCAGCTTTCTCAGAGGAGGTGAACCAGGCCCTGCTGGACAGCCTCCTTCCACAGTACAGCAAGCTGTATGGAAAACCAGGGGAGCAGGTGAGTGCTGATTACACTGCCATTTCAAATTAGCTTTTACTTCCAGGGCACTAGTAGCATTGTGATCCCCAAGGGCAAGTATACATACATAGTCATTGTGAGTCTTACAGTGTGCACTTAGATGTTCAGGAAAGGTACAGTGATGTAAAAGTGTATTCAGTGTTCATATTTTCATTGCACTGTCATCATGTTGTGAAAGGCAGACCTGCACACAGGACAACTGACTCTGAGGATACTTGTGCAAGCTCTATACATTATCAGCCCTCCTAACCATGACCTATATGTCCAAGTGTGAGATGAATGAACATGTAGCATGTGTAGTAATGGTGTGTCACTATGTCATCCTTACAGGTCGACGCCCGTCAGAAGCAGGAGATTTGGCAGACCATCATCCGGGCTGTGAGATCTGTGGGGGCCTACAGACGCTGCATCCGCCACTGCCAGAAGAGGTGGCAGGACCTCCGTGGCTGGACCCGGAGGATAGCAAGAGTCCAGCTGAAGCTGTCACCTCCTCGCAAGAGGGGTGGACGACGGACCCTAACCCCCACATGCTCCGGGTACTGGAGGTGGTCGTCCCTGACCTGGATGGGCAGTTGAAGGCCAGACAGCAGCAAGGAGGGGTGAGTTTGTACCTTGTGAGTGAACTCTGTTTGAAAAGCATGTTGCACTCCCTCAGCCTGTTAACCCTCTCACAGGTCTACTGTCTGCTGAGACAACACTCCTGTGGCTAAATCTAATGAAGCCCCATGAACATCTGTTACACAGGTGTCTCCCTTTCCGTCTGTGACATGTGTCACTTAGGCCCTGTGTATTTTCCTGGAGTGCAAGGTCAATGTGACCCACAGCATATACGACAGGTGTAACCCTGGGCAAAGCACCACGCTACGCTCGCGTAGTTTGCGAAGTGTGCACTACTTCGCACTACGCGAATTGCACGTAGCACAGTGCAAACACGCGTAGCATAGCGTAGCGTAGTGCAGCGGTCATTTTTTGCTTGCTCGCGGTCCTCAACGTCAAGTTGGCGACCGCGAGCAAGCAAAATGACATCACGGCGACACTTTTTCCTCGTTCGCGATCAGCAACATCAAGTTGCCGATCGCGAGCGTGGAAAATAAACCTCCCGGCGAGATTCTCAACGCGGGGAGGTCAGGTTTCTCATTGTGAGTGGTCGCGTATGCTCGCGACCGCTCGCGATGAGAAACTACCATTCCGCGTTGAGAAAGCTGCCGCTCGAGTAAAAATCTACTCGAGCGGCAGTAAAAGACAGCTCGCACTGTGCAAGATGCCGTTTTCAATGATTGCACTGTGCAATCATCGCGAACAGCGCACTACGCAGTTCGCGTAGTGTTACGCGTAGCTTGCGTAGTGCGAAGTGCACTTTGCGTAGCTTCGCGTAGCGCTACTTCGCGAACTACGCCCAGGGTTAGACAGGTGCATTGAGTTGTCCATCATGAGTGTTGTAATTGTCTCACCTGTGTCAGCACATTGACTGAAACTTGCCCTGTACTCTGTGTGGAAGATACATACATGTCCTAAATGGTGATCTGTGGTAACACCGGTAGGTGCCTCTGACAGATGTGATGGGTAAGTGTTCTAACAGTGTAGTCAGCTGCATAGTGCTCTGTGTTATCATGTGTTTCACATGGACCAAGGACAGGACTGCCAAGTCAGGCCATCTGAGACCCTGTCACATCAGATTGTGGTGTGTCAGGCAACACTTCCAACATTGTTTAATATAAAAACAGGTATCTGACTCTGTGTCACTGTGTACAAGCATGACTTTCATGATACACAGGTAGTTAATATTGCTACTTTGCACAGACATCTTATGTCTGGTAGGTGGCTCACATACACAGGATTGAACATGAGTGTGTCATCCGTTGAATATGCATAATGTTGTTTTCAACAAGGATGTGTATGCTGCATCCCTTCCTTGGATGTATTTGTGAGTACATGGAGACCGATGTGTCAATTAACATGCTCCAATGTATAAGTAGAACACCGTGAGCTCGTCAGACTGATCAGATGGGGTGTTGCACAAATGCTACATGTATACTTGCCCACTACAGATGTAACTTTGAAAGGATTGCATGATTGTGGCACAGTGTGACTTTCACGTTGTTATTCATTGCCACTGTCACAATAGTCAGTAGACAGTTTGACCACACAGGCTAGTGGCATAGTATGCCACATTAACGTTTATGATGGTGCTGTATTTGTACTTGTCTGTTGTCATGCATGCAGACCATTAGGGCATTCACGTGCAGGACATCAGCCCATCATCATGACTGGTGATGGCTTAAGGTGCAACATGTCTACTTATCAATTTGTACATCCCATTAGCTCTGTCTTATCCAGACTCCCTTGCATGTGATGGGACTTGTACGTAACAACACTTGACCGTCAGGAGCATTTCAGATCAGACTACAGGCTGATGTGTGCATTGTTGAACATGTGTATATTGTTTTTTGAATACATCATGCTGATGGTTCCATTGCCAGCATGGTGTTGTGAACCATGGTTCGCTGGCAGACTGACAAGTGCCATATTCACATTGGTGCAATGATGATGAGAAGTGAAAATAACGTGATGCTAAGGCTTGCTCTGGGCTGTGTTGTGCTTGAACTCATGTGTCAAGTGTATGCAGATGACTGATGTGAATCTGTTTCTCTTCCTTGTTCACAGCATCATCAACGGCTACTGGAGGAGACAGTTCCATGGAACAAGAGGAAGCAGCTAGCCAGACTGGGTCCACATGTGAGGAGGAGGGACCCAGTGGCACGGAGGGTGAGGGGAGCCACACTGAGGGCCGGTCCGGGACAATGACATCTGCAGAGGACCTATCAAGCTCCAGTGATGACTCCCTTGTGGTGGGGGGTGTTACCAGTGCAGAGCCCACAACATCTGAGTCTGACCCCGCCACCACCACCACCACCATCTCCACCCTCCCAGCTGCTCCCATTCCATGTGTCCGTGGAGCCTCCCGTGTTAGGGAGCATGTCTCCTTCGGCCCAGGCACCGCACCCCCAGCTTCTGTCACCCCTGCTGCCCTGAGTGTGGAGTCTGTGGATTTGCCTATAGCGATACATGTGGGGCAGACATCTATGCTGAGTGTCCTCCATGCTCAAACCAATCTTTTGACCCAATTGGTATCATACATGGAGGGCATGTCATCACACATGTCTGCCCTACAGCTGACAAGTCAGTCCATGGCCTCCTCACTGACGGCAGTAGTGTCCCTCCTTCAGCAGTCCCTCACTCCTCCTACCTCTGCACCATCCACAGGCCCCACTAACCAACCTGTCCAAAGCACACTCACAGAGGCACATGCACACACTCCAACAGACACAAGCAGCACACAACAACATAAAACAAAGCACATGAAAACGCACACTCAGGGGACTGACATCACACACACACAGGGGATATGGCCAAAAAACACACACACACATCCACAACCACCACGCAGTCCTCACCTACCTCTCCCTCCAAAACCCCTACCCTTGACTCTCCAGCAACCCCCACCTCCCAGAGGCTCTTCCTCTGTGACCTTGGCCTCTTCCCCACAAAGACATCAGACCCAACTCACAAGGGGAGGAGGAAATCAACCAGCACAGAGAGGAGAGCCACCACTGCCCGCACACCCTCCCCTAAGAGTAGGAAGAGTGAGGCCCCACCCGTGCATCCCCCCGAACAAGGAAATCTGCAACCCCACCACCATCCCACACTGCCATTGCAAAACCTAAATCATCCCAAGGCCAGGCCACCCCTCCCAAAAATCAGACATTACAGACCATTACATTTCCATCCCCACACCATTACACCATCCCCAAAAAGATAAGGCCCTCCCCCCGACCACAAGCACTTCTCTGCCCACAACACCACACCTTCAGTCAGTGCCAGACACTGCAGTGGAGCACCCCCCCTCAGACAGACCTGTCCACTGCAGTGGAGCACCCACCCCTCACACGGACCAGGCCACTGCAGTGGAGCACCCCCTCAAACAGATCTGTCCACTGCAGTGGAGCACCCACCCCCTCACACAGAGCTGTCCACTGCAGTGGAGCACCCACCCCCTCAAACAGACCTGTCCACTGCAGTGGAGCCCCCGCCCCCTTCAATCCGAACTATCCACTGCAGTGGAACACAACACTCCAGTTGCCCCTATCCCTCCCGTGACCCAATCTGGTACACCCTAATCCTGTCCCTGCGGTGCCTGACATGCCCCTAAAGATGCCCCTCCAGGGGAGATGTCCCCTGGTTGAAGCAGTGCAGCCAAGCGAGTGAGTCCAAGCCATTGGGTTCACCCCCTGAAGGACAATTTTCAAATGGACTGGCCATTGGCCATGTTGGACTCCATGTTATGGTTGTTCATTTCAAAGGCTGAATAAGGCATTCAATTTTGTTTTGTAGCTTAGAAGTTTGTGTACATATTTTTGGAAATGATTCATAATGATATGGCTGTAGACACCTTGTTTAGTGGGAATGATGTGTTTGCAATGCGAGGCACTGCATGTGGTCCACAATATTTGTGTACAATTACAGTAGGTATCAGAGTCATCATTGACAGCACTTTCAGGTTGTCATGCTCCACAATGTTATGGACACGGAGTGTGACCTGCTTTTGACAACATCCCATCGTTGCTTTACAATTTTTAACATATGTTGTTCTGACATTTGTACACATTGTACAATTTGCCTACGGTTCAAGCCTCTGTGATAGACATGCAGATTAGCCCATTGAAGATGAACACCTCATCTGTCTCATTGGTGCAAGCTTGTTAATCATGGAGTTGGCCTAGGTGCAGGTGACTTTGGGAACACACGTGTACACAGGCTGATGGGTACATAGTATTGTGTGTGTTGGAATAGTTGGGTCCATGTCCAAGTGTAATTGGGACATGGTAGACCCCTGCCATGATCAAGCGTGACACAGCTGACCTTACACAGTAGTGACATCACCTCATGACAGTGTGTAGATCTGTCACATATCATGAGACCATGGGGTGTGTCGTGTGAACATTCATCTCTGTCTTTGAACCACATTTCCTGCCAGGACTGTAGTCCCTGCAGATGTTCCTGTTGGAGAATATTTCAGTGTGCTGAATGGTACAGTGCTTTCTCTGCCTATTGTACTTTGAGTGTCCGAGATGTGGGTGCACCAGTAGAATGGTGACATGATGGGGACATCCCTGGTTGGGTTGGGAGAAGGGCCTTCAGTGTGGGCATACACATGCAACACTTTTTAAATTCATCGAGGCACACTTGTGATAGCCACATCTGCGTATTCATTTTGTAGTCATCATTTTCTTGTGCATGACTGCTCACACCCTGCAGTTTCTTGCCTTCCCTATGGGCTGATGGCAACATGTATATGCTGATTTCTCCTTGGGTGTTTCATTCTTCTGAGACCGTCTTAAGATTCCGAATGTGTCTGTTACATATCACGTTATGCACATGTACTCCATCCTAAACAATTTTACAAGTTGAAACATGTGTAATGCCTAGCTATGTGGATGGTGTTTGTTCGAATACAGATTCCGCCACCACCCCTGCGCGGGGAGATTCGCTTACACTTTGACCTATGCATTGGAGCCTACTGACACTGTTGTGTGTGCCCCTATCTGGTGAGACATGTATCTTCTAAGTCTTCTGCAGTAACCTGTCAGCATATTCATTTTGACAAGAGTGATGATCTGCACATGGAGCAGATTTGATAGCTAGATGCAGAGTTGATGTGATAGAAATGCCAAAGTAGGTAAGGTTGAAAATGGTCTGAGCTTGAGTTGTGTGCAATGCACATAGTCAAGACATCTTGGCTGTCTTTTACATTGTTGTTCCATGCTTTGCAACACCTCAAGTGTGAATCTGTTCCGCAACTGTAGCGCTGACAGGTGTGACACAACTACATAATATTTATTGCAGTGGTAGCATCATTAATGTTTTTTGATTGTCTGTGGAGTTGTGTGTTGTCGTGGGCTGTCTCCTGTGTGCTTCATTGTACAACAACTCATCTGAATGTCATACTTCAGTGAGTGTGTTTACTCCTGTTTCCCTACAGGGTTGGAGTTTGTGTTGTTGTGGACAGATGGTGTGAATTTGTGTCCCAAACATATGTGTGTCTGGCAGCTCTAGTTCAAACGTGTACTGTGTGTGTCCTAGTATGTGGCATGCTGAGTGTACCTTGCTGATACGCTGTTTGACAAATTGGTCATACACAACAGTACATGGACCCATGTGTGTATTATGATCAGAATGATGTGTGGTGAATGGTGTTTTCCTACTAATGCAGCCAGCGATACACACTGTCGTGAGTGCCTGTGCAATGTCTCCAGCCTATTTAGGCTTCGGTGAGGTGCAATGTGGCTGGTCAAGGTTTGTTGTGTTTGGACTGCCCAAATGTCTGTGGTCTCTCAGCAAGGCCAATACCTCTTGTGTGGCCTTACATTACGGGACATGCCGTGGGAGTAATGTTTGGGTATGTGAGATGACAATGGTTCTTGCAAGGAACGTGCCACAGTGCGCATGAGTGATAGTGCTCTGAAGTCTGGCACACATCCAAATTAAGCATGACAGAGGGTCAGCAGGTATGATACAGTCACCACTGTGATGTGGCTTTGCGGGTCATGTGGAAGTGAGTTAGTCTCTTGTGTTTTGTTTGTTGCTCCACCAGGCTTGTCCCACCTGAGACTCTTGTGTACCCACTCATCATACAATAGCTGAATTGCCACATTCACTGTCCCTAAATATGTGATCCTTCAAGATTATTCTCAGCACGCATATGTCTCAGTGGAGTTTGGACCCACATTGAGTGTACTGTGCCAGGCAAGTGACACTTCAACACTCACACAGATGTTGTGTTTGTACTGCAGTGTGTGGCTGTTTGGTTGACTTCGTGCATCTTCACCCCAAAATTTCGGCAGTGTTGAAATGGCATGTGTGTTTTCTATAGTTGTTTGCTCTACTGGCCCTAGGACTCCTTCATCTTCACTCAGCACATCCCTTATGTTTATCATTTGACCTTGCTGCCACTGTGTGGTACTGGTTATAATCCCAAATATTGTTTTGGATAGAATCATTTGAGATTGTGTGTGCTTGTGACAAAATGTGTGTTTATGGTTTTTTGTTGGTCACATGTTACGTTGTCCAATTGAACATTGCTGGCAGTGTTTTCCCCCAAGAGCACAGTTTGGATGTACATGGCTGCGGATATCTGACACACACAACAATGTTGTCGAAAACTGTTATGTAGTTGTTTGGCACACAACCACTGCTTTCTCACTACATTGCTTGTGTTTTAGGCTCAAGTATGACATGACTGGTAGGACATGCTGGGTGTGTGTGACATACATTCTCCTTTTTGTCACTACAGTGAGGGTTGGTTATCCCACATGACCCCTATGTGCTTGAATATGATGGTGGATTGAACACCAAAAGTCCACTTTTTGTCACTACAGTAAGGGGGGGTTATCCCCCATGACCCCTATGTGCTTGAATATAATGGGGGATTGAACCCCAAAATCACCTTTTTGTCACTACGGTAAGGGGGGGTTATCCCCTATGACCCCTGTGTGTTTGATGATGATGGGAGAGTGAACCCAAAACTCTGCTTATTTTCACTACAGATATGGGTCGTTTGCCCAATAATTCTCTTGATGTGTCAAATTTTGCAAACACTATACATTCTAAACACATTTTAGGCACTACAGCACTGGTGGAGTGTTCTGCATCCTCCCCCTTATGGGGTGTGCAATACTGGTAGTGTTAGGCATCCACCCCTATGGGGTGTGCAATGCTGGTAGTGTTGGGCATCCACCCCGTATGGGGTGGGCAATACTGGTAGTGTTAGGCATCCACCCCCTTTGGGGTGGGCAATGCTGGTAGTGTTAGGCATCCACCCCCTATGGGGTGTGCAATGCTGGAAGTGTTGGGCATCCACCCCCTATGGGGTGGGCAATACTGGTAGTGTTGGGCATCCACCCCCTATGGGGTGGGCAATACTGGTAGTGTTTGGCATCCACCCCCTATGGGGTGTGCAATACTGGTGGTGTTAGGCATCCACCCCCTATGGGGTGTGCAATACTGGTAGTGTTGGGCATCCACCCCCCTTTTTGTCACTACAGTAAGGGGGGGTTATCCCCCATGACCCCTATGTGCTTGAATATAATGGGGGATTGAACCCTAAAATCACCTTTTTGTCACTACGGTAAGGGGGGGGTTATCCCCCATTACCCCTATGTGCTTGAAGATGATGGGGGAGTGAACCCAAAACTCTGCTTATTTTCACTACAGATATGGGTCGTTTGCCCAATGATTCTCTTGATGTGTCAAATTTCGCAAACACTATATATTCTAAACACATTTTAGGCACTACAGCACTGGTGGAGTGTTCTGCATCCTCCCCCTATGGGGTGTGCAATACTGGTAGTGTTAGGCATCCACCCCCTATGGGGTGTGCAATGCTGGTAGTGTTGGGCATCCACCCCGTATGGGGTGGGCAATACTGGTAGTGTTGGGCATCCACCCCCTATGGGGTGGGCAATACTGGTAGTGTTTGGTATCCACCCCCTATGGGGTGTCAATACCTGTGGTGTTAGGCATCCACCCTCTATGGGGTGGACAATACTGGTAGTGTTAGGCATCCACCCCCTATGGGGTGTGCAATGCTGGTAGTGTTGGGCATCCACCCCCTATGGGGTGTGCAATACTGGTGGTGTTAGGCATCCACCCCCTATGGGGTGAGCAATACTGGTAGTATTAGGCATCCACCCCCTATGGGGTGTGCAATACTGGTAGTGTTGGGCATCTACCCCCTATGGGGTGGGCAATGCTGGTAGTGTTAGGCATCCACCCCCTATGGGGTGGGCAATACTGGTAGTGTTAGGCATCCACCCCCTATGGGGTGTGCAATGCTGGTAGTGTTGGGCATCCTCCCCCTATGGGTGTGTTGCCTTTCGCGGGATTGTGTCGGTTTTGTGTATGGTAGGTGTCTGACTTACCGTCTGCGACGGACACGTCGGTTCCGGTTGTTGTTTCGACCATAGGCGTACAGTATTGGGATGACATGTGCGATCGGATACATGGCTGGTTCGTCTCGTACGCGTTGATCGTGTTGTGGCGCGAATCGGAGCTGAAATACAGCTCTTCCGGATGCTCTGACGTGCCAGAGGTGGTGACCTGTTTGGAACGTAGGAAGTACGCATCATACTTGGCCGGCCGGAAACTGCTTTGGAAATGGCTCCGTGCGACTCCATTCTACGTTTCAGGATCCGGCTCGGTCGGGAAATGGGGCTGGAATCCGTGCGGACAAGTCGGTCGGGAATTGGAGACATTTGCGCATCGTACTTCGTCACTTGGATGGACCGGCTCCTGGAACGAGTCGGTCAGAAGGTAACGCTCCGGACGGCTCTCGGAGGCTCTTCCGTCCGAGATCGGAATCGGCCCCATAATGTTATATTTTAGGTAATATTATTAATATTTTAAATATAAATAATATTAACTAGTACATAAGTCGTTTTGAAATACAAACATTTTTCATAACATTTATACATTTGTACACATTATTTATAAATAGTACAGATTTTGTATATACATTGGCCATGAAATGTATATTATTTTAATTATAATAATAAATATTAAATGTATAATAATATTTATTATTATAATTTTACATTAGAAAAAATATGTCAAATAATTTTTTATACATGAGTATTATTTTGTAGTATTTTTACAAACATATATAGTAATGTATTTCTAATGTAAAATAAGTTTAATAAAGAAAAATATAAATGTTTAATATTTAAGGCAGCCATTTTTATTTCTAACTTATATTTTGTAAGCTATCGGTTTTGTTTTAGGTCATTTCTGAGGGGAGAAGCTCACGGTTGGAAGCTGCGTCGCATCGATTAAGGTAAGTTT
Organism: Calotriton arnoldi; assembly: GCA_963921515.1. Classification (NCBI taxonomy): domain Eukaryota; kingdom Metazoa; phylum Chordata; class Amphibia; order Caudata; family Salamandridae; genus Calotriton; species Calotriton arnoldi. The sequence continues at coordinate 538,824 of CAWUFW010007645.1, forward strand.
AATTTTCTTTATTTAAACTTTAATTTTGGGTTAATTTGAAGGTAGACAAGTAGTATATAGTGTATGCAGTGTTAGGTTTTTCAATTTTTGGTGAGTTGTATGTTTTAGTTATGTGTTTGCGAAAAGCGGTTAGTTTGTTAATCGGTCGGTGTTAGAGTTTGATCAATATGTGTAATTATGTTTATAGTATGGTGTTAGTGACATATTTATTTGTATTACGATATAATGTAAATGTGTATTTGTGCGGGAGGGATTGTTTTTTTTCCTAACAGGTTTTTGTCGATTGGAAGTTGTCGTTGGGAGAAGAATGCATTTTTTTTTTTAAGTGAGTGTGTATTAGTTTTACTAAACTAATAATTATTTTACACTTCCTTAATTTTTTTTGTTTTCCTGGAGCGTTTCTTTTTTTAAATACGTTTTTCGGGATTTTTATGGTTTATTGTCTGTGGAGCTATTGCCGGTGGATTACTTTTCATACAGTTGGATTTTTCCCATTTTTTGGGGGGATTTTTTTCACTTATTGGGATTTTCATCAATGTGGATTTATTTATGGCAGTTTGTATTACATTTCTTCAGCTATGAGAACAGTACGTTATTTTAAATTATTTATTGTGGGAGGAAAATGTTAATATTGTAATAGTTATTGTTATTTATGTTATATAAAATATAATTATTATGTCAATTTATTTTTTACATATTAATTAAATTAATTGACAACATAATTATATTTTTGGAGTTAAAAACAAATTATTTATTTGACTGCTTGCTTTTAGATTACCAGTTTTTGGGATTTTGAGGTATATTTATTTAAAGTAGGTTTTTAGCTATTGTTTCAAGATATTCTAGCCCTTTAGTTGTTGGTTAGAGTCTTACTTTGTATTGTAAGTACTCAAACATTTGTTTAGTTTGCTTTGTTAGTTTTGGCCCTAGTTGTGTTATAGACTGTTCCATTCTTAGTTGTTTATTTATTTTTATTTATTTATTTATTTGAGTTTTATATAGCGCTGGCTAGACCCGGAGGTATCAGAGCGCTTTACATAAGGAAACAGCGTGTTACAAGTTGCAAAAGTTTCATAATAGTTACAAAGTGAATAAATATACATTACAGGAGTAATTTAACGAAAACGAAAATCAGGAGCAGAAAGATCAGGAAAAGCTGGTAATTCACAGGAAGGAGACAGCAGCGGGGAAGAAAACGAGACAAATGTCCGAAGTCCAGCTGGATAGGTGACGGCCATAGCGGTGTGCCAGAGCCAATCTCCCCTATAACTGTCGGAGCAGCTCCACCGGGAATCGGCCATGAATGCGTTTCGGGCTCCGCCAGAATAGAGTGAGGATCAGGAGGAGATCAAAAGTCTAGAATCCAAAGACGGGAGGGAGGAGCTGGCGAGGATGGCAGGATAGGAGAAGGAATGTGGTTTGGCATCCTTGAACTGAAGAGGGGTAGAGAATGGAAGCCTGAACTTCAACAGAGGTTAGTCCTCAGTAGGCCACCCATAGGGACATTGAAGAAATAGAGTCTGGGCGCCATTTTAGAGTCAGGCAAGTCCCGGGTAAGGAGTCCTACCTCGTCTAAAAGGACATCTTCCCTCTTCGGTGGAGATATCTTGGCGGGCACCATTTTGGGGTCGGGCTCAGCGAGATCCGATTTAAAAGTAATTAGCAGAGTTAGAAAGGGGATTAATTTTGGCGCCAGCAGGTCCTCTAAACCCCATTGGGATCGAGTGTGGCTATTTTCTGCTCCCCCACTCACCGCCTCTGAAGCGCGTCCGCTGAGGATCTCGGGGGGCGCTGCCGGTCGTGCTCGAGTGCCCCTCCCTCTCCAGCACAACCGTACCGTAGCAAAATCAGGGGGCCAAGGGACCACATAGTGAAGAGAGCGTTCTGCGATGGAAAGGTAGAGCGTGTTCCGTAGACTTCAGTCGCCATCTTAGGGTCAGGCGGCTATGATGACATGAATGCCGAAAGTTTCAAAAGCAACACTGAATCAGGCAACAAAGGCTAACTTGCCTTGTCGGGAAATAGTGCCTGAAGAAACCTTGTTGTTGGTAGCTTTGTTCTTTTTGGATAGATTGTAATAGTTTATGTAGAGTTGGTGGAGTTCTGCCTGATGTGGCTTGGAAGGCGTTATGCCATCCTTCTACAGCATTATTAGTTTTAGCTTCTTTGTTCAGGGTACTGTTATATACATTCCACCATGGTAAGTGGTATTTAGGCTGTCTTCTGTGTCCTGATCTGTGTAGCCTTCCCACCCAGGTATCCTCAAAATAGTCAAGTAGGGCAGTTCGTTTTTGCTAATTTTGTTGGTAGTAGGCACTTTCAATTAATAAATTGTAGTGTTCGGCTACGTCAGTAATTGAGACGTATGCTAGTGCTATTAGTTTTTTAATTTGATATGCAAAGGTGCTATTTGTTCCATATGCTACACTTTCCATTTTGCATGGCCTCTCGTGGGTGGCATAATACATGCTTCAGCCCATGCTCTGGGGTACCTATGCCCTGAGTACATGGGTACTATATACTAGGGACTGATAAGGGTACCCCGGTATCCAATCTGGAGTGTACCAAAGTACATGCATGACAATTTAAGGGAGAAAGCAGATAGACTGGGGTCCTGATTAGCAGGATCCTAGTCAGACTCATCAAAAACAGTGAGACATCAAGCAAAAAGTGGGGGTAACCATAAGAAGCAGATCCTACTTTCCTACACAACCCCCCCCCCAAACGAAAGGACCTGAGCCTAACCTAGACTAGTTGAGTCTTCATTTTCTAAGTGGAAATATCTGGAGAGTCCATCTGCATTGGCATGGTTACTCCCAGGTCTAGGTTCCACTGTATAGTCCATCCCCTGTAGGGAAATGGACCACCTCAAAAGTTTGGGGTTTTCACCCTTCATCTGTTTAAGCCATAAGAGGGGCTTAAGGTCTGTCTGAACAATGAAGTGAGTGCCAAACAAGTATGGTCTCAACTTCTTCAGAGCCCAAACCACAGCAAAGGCTTCCCTCTCAATAGCTGACCAACGTTTCTCTCTGGGGGTCAGCCTTCTGCTTATAAAAGCTACTGGCTGATCCTGACCCTCTTCATTCAGTTGTGATAACACAGCCCCTACCCCCAACTCAGATGCATCAGTTTGAACAGTGAATTGTTTGGAATAGTAAGGACTTTGCAGAATGGGAGCAGTGCACATGGCCTGCTTCAGGTCATCAAATGCCTTTTGACAGCTAACTGTCCACTGAACTTTCTTAGGCATTCTTTTAGAGGTCAGATCATTCAAGGGGGTCACTATGGATCCATATCCCTTGACAAACCTCCTGTAGTACCCAGTCAGACCCAAGAAAGCTCTGACCTGAGTCTGGGTAGTTGGAGCAACCCAGTCCATGATGGTCTGGATTTTGCTCTGCAATGTTTGAAGCTGGCCTCCACCCACAAGGTGGCCCAGGTACACAACCTGACTCTGCCCTATCTGGCACTTAGTGGCCTTGATAGTGAGGCCTGCCGTTTTCAGGGCCTCTAGAACATTTCTCGGGTGGACCAGGTGATCCTCCCAGGTGAAACTAAAGCCAGCAATATCATCAAGCTAAGCTGCACTATAGTCTTCCAGGCCTGTGAGAACTTTATTCACCAACCTTTGAAATGTGGCAGGTGCATTCTTCAAACCAAAAGGCATTACCACAAATTGATAATGCCCACTAGGGGTTGAGAATGCTGTTTTGGGCTTGGCATCCTCAGCTAGTCTGATTTGCCAATAGCCAGCAGTGAGGTCAAATGTACTCAAAAACTTGGCTGAGGCCAAAGTATCAATAAGTTCATCTGCCCTAGGAATAGGATGAGAATCAGTCCTAGTGACTGCATTGAGCCCCCTGTAGTCTACACAAAACCGCATCTCTCTTTTACCACCCTGGGTGTGAGGTTTGGGTACCAGGACTACTGGACTAGCCCAAGGGCTATCTGAGGGTTCAATACTCCCAATTCCAGCATCTTTTGGACCTCAGTCCTGATGCAGTCCCTGACATGGTCAGGTTGCCTGTAAATCTCATTTTTAACAGGCAGATTTTCACCTGTGTCCACTTCATGGGTACACCAAGTGGTCTGAACAGGAGTCAGGGAAAACATGTCTATACTGATTGGGGACCTTCCTACAATCAGTCTGTTGCTTTTCAGTGAGACTGCCTGCCAAGGCTACACCATCAACTGAACCATCATCAGGGTTCTGTGAGAGGAGGTCAGGGAGTGGGTCACTCTCTTCCTCCTGTCCCTCATCAGTAGCCATGAACAATCCCAAGTCTGGCCTGTCAACATATGGCTTGAGCCTGGTTACATGGAGCACCCTGTGGGGGCTCCTGGGAGTTCCAAGGGCCACCAGGTAGGTAACCTCTCCCTTCTGCTCAAGTATGGTATGGGGTCCACTCCACTTGTCCTTGAGAGCTGCTGGGGCCACAGGCTCCAACACCCATACCTTCTGTCCTGGCTGGTACACAGTCAGAACAGCCTTTTGGTCATGCCAAGCTTTTTGTAATTCTTGGCTAGCCTCAAGGTTTTTGGATGCCTTCTTCATGTATTCAGCCATCCTGGAGCGGAAACCAAGTACATAGTCCACTATGTCTTGTTTAGGTGGTTTGAGAGGTAACTCCCATCCCTCCTTCACTAGACACAAGTGACCCCTAACTGGATGTCCAAACAGAAGTTCAAAAGGGCTGTAACCAACCCCCTTCTGAGGAACCTCTCTGTAGGCAAAGAGAAGGCAGGGCAACAGGAAATCCCATTTTCGCCTAAGCTTTTCTGGGAGGCCCATGATCATGCCCTTCAGGGTTTTGTTGAACCTTTCAACTAGCCCATTGCATTGTGGGTGATAGGGTGTGGTGAATTTGTAATTCACTCCACACTCCTTCCACATAGCAGTTATGTAACTTGACATGAAGTTTGCACCTCTGTCAGTTAAGACCTCCTTAGGAAAACCCACTCTGGAAAAAATTCCCAGGAGGGCCTTGGCCACCACAGGAGCTGTGGTGGTTCTAAGGGGTATGGCCTCTGGGTACCTAGTGGCATGGTCCACCACCACTAGAATATATCTGTGCCCAGATGCAGTTGGAGGATCCATGGGACTAATTATATCAATCCCAACCCTCTCAAAGGGAACCCCCACCACAGGTAGTGGTATCAGGGGGGCCTTTGTGGTACCACCTGCCTTACCACTTGCTTGACAGGTGGCACAGGAGCGACAAAATTCCTTTGTGTCTTCTGACATGTGAGGCCAGTGAAAGTGAGGGACAAGCCTGTCCCAAGTCTTACTTTGGCCTAGGTGTCCTGCTAAAGGGATATCGTGTGCCAGTGTTAGCAGGAAACCCCTAAACTTCAGAGGTATGACCAACTGTTATATTTCATATTGGTACCCTAATATAGGTCCAGGGAACATCATACACTTTCCCCACATCATCTCCCCTTCATTTCATATGAACGAGCCTTATAAGGACATAACTCCTAATAAGGAAAGAATGCCTTATAGGGACATAACGCCTTATAAGGACTGACGCCTTTTATGGACTAAACCTTTCACCTAGTTTCATGCAGAGGGAGAGTTTTTCCCAATCGATATTGCTAAGACGTCATCCTTAGCACATATGAATAATTTATGAGAACACTACCCAGGGGGTATACTTTACCTCTCCTATCTACGCACAAGGTTTAATCCCCAACGTCATCCTCATACTGAACAATGGCTAACACACGCACAAGGACTGTATAAATACAGCACCTCTTGCTATCAGTAGGCAGGAGGGAACCGAGACTTCAAGGCCGACACACTGACCAGAGACGCTGAGACTCCTGCATGCAGTCGCTCCAGCTGACAGCGGTCTGAACATCCCTTGCGGGGTGTCCAACTGGAGACCAGGATGAGGTCCCACACTATCATTATTCAGGTAATGGGGTGCGACTAAATCCTAGCGGGATTCTTGGCTCCTAGGCTTATTAGCTCTTTCACACCTACTCACATGCTAGGTACACTTAGGTACATCTAGACAGGCATATTAGGAGTATGCGCTTTATTTTATAAATGCATTTTATATTCATGTATATGTTCATGACTATTGCAAAATGGTAGAACTGTACTATTCCTTTTTATTCACTGTACTGCTGATCCTATATCTCTGCTACTGTGTAACAGTTGTAGCAGCGCATATATTTTACACTAGAACAACAACAGTACAATAAATTCTAATTGTAAACACGCTCGACTGTTTCTTCCGTGTATCTCTCTGAGACAAAATGAGCAAGCACGAGTGACTGGGTGAAAAGTAGTATATTGTTTCCACGAGTCTGAGGAATCAGGGTTTGTTGTGTTCTGAGGTTGCCAAAAACTAATCTCTCTGATAAAAGGAGATTATAGTGGCACTGTGAGCTAGCTAATGCAAACTAGGCTAACATGCGCGGTGGGGGTGCACAGAGTCAGTCTGCCACCCGACCCACAGTTGTCCAAAAGCGCAGGTCCTGCAGGGGTACTATAGGAACTACACTACATGGCGCCACCAATGTTTGGTTTGGTTTGGTACTTATTTAACAGTAGAATCTGAGTAGCTCAGTCGTGCTTATTCTCAGAGACCCCTACTCACAAAAACCAGAGACGTCTGGAGTGGGTGGGCACAAAACTCCGCCACAGCTGAGTAGGCGAAATATCCTATTTATTGGCTGTTGGTTAATCAAGCTTGAAAGGAATTTTCCCAAAATTGTGCATAAAAACCTTATCATAATTTCCTTGGAAAGGTAGTCTGTGTTCTATACACAATGACTATACCAGCCTTAAACCCACTAAAACAAGCACTTCCCGATGAAGAGGAAGTTGCCGATGCAATACATATTGCACCCAATGTAAGACACGCTCTGACAGTTAAACTACTAAAACATGGGTTACCACCCAGAGGAGGTGTAGTAATATTCGTGAACGAGGCACACGAAGATTTCCAAACAGAGGTGTTCTATTCCTGGGTTACATTCCTAGCAGCGAATGCCATAACAAAAACTTTTCATTATTACACACATGAAGAGACCCCAGCGGTCTACACTCCGTTTGAGGAGATTGAAATTCCGCTTACCTTCCAGGAACATATTTTCTGATTTAATGGCGCCCTACCCCACACAAGAAAAAGAACAAGACTCGGTCCCTTAGGAAGACCAGGAGCAACATGGCCGATATTAGCGACCTATGCACCACATCCTGACATTGTCACAATGCCACGTGATGAACTGCTTGTTCAACACAAAGAGTTGATAAAACTTTACAGAAACATGACACAATTCGTCATGAGGACACTAGCGGTCCAACCTACAGTAATTACACCAAATACAGCTCCTACACAGAGCACAGCTACTAAAATTACTCCACAAACATTACACGCGGTAATGGGTAAATTGCCCACAAAACGTGAACAAATTCCTTTCTGAGTAGCTCAGAAAATAACCCAGTTAGAAGCAGTATTCCCAAATACAACACCATTTGAAAAACACAGAATGTTAACAATCTGCTTGCCCATAGGGATTACACCACAGTTAGAGGATTGTACCTCTTGGGGTACAGTCTTTGCTGCCATACATACCAGAACTCATGGTATTCCTTCATTAGCAGTGATACCAGATGTATTAAGACAAATACAAAATGAGTATGGAGCAGAGCCTGCCCTAAACTTAGGAATGAAGTTATTAAATAACTACGACCAGGTATCAGTCATAATACTAGCTAACATTAAAGGGGAAGCAGCATCAGTGGCAATCCGCCAACGCCTAAGGGAGCTCTCTCCATTAATTCATGAGAATGAACTACCCAAATTAATCGAAACTGCGTATGCAGAATTAGGCAGGGATAGTTTGGGGGGAAAAGCTTTAAAACCTCAACTACTGGGCAGTCCCGAAAAGGATACTTTTAAGCAGACACCTACTTCTTCTAAAAAGAAGCGGGATAATAAAAAACAAAACTCTAAAGACAAGAGATCTCAGTCCCGAGGTAGGTCTCCTCCACAGGAGCCCTCTGAAAAGAGGTACAACCTTAGGAATAGGGATAATATTAGGAAACCTGACAGGTATCAGGATACTCATACAGGTTCCTCTCGTTCCTTTCAGGGCTCGAAGAAAAGCTCCGAAAGAGAAGGACGGTCAGAACATAGAGAGGAGCGCACACAGTCCAGAGACAAGCAGCGCGCTCAAGACTTTACTTCTAAAAAAGAAGATAAGCAAAACTCAAAACCTCAATTTAAGAAAAAGAAAGTTGCTGGTCTGAAAATCAGACATGCCCAGAATTCTGAGGACACAACTTCTGAACGGGGAATGGGCTTTGACGATGCTAGACAGTGCGGCAGAAGTAACAATAGCTCGCCAGAACCTGAAGGAATTTCTGGTGGCAGCGGAGTTGAATGATTACATCACGGTGGAAACACCAGACACCAGGGTGGGCGTCCTACATAAGTTATATGAAATAACACTCTGGATGGAGGGGGACAAGCCCAGGAAAGTAAAAGGTCTTTTTTGGAAGAACTTATCATCTGGTTATGACATCCTGTTAGCTGAACAAGATTGGCCACCAGCATTCGTAATGGAGTGCCCCAGGGGAGAAAGTATAATTTTTCCTGCATTTTCCGATCATGTTCCCGTTCACCTTAAACATACATATGCACGGGAGTGGGCAGTAGCCCAAGCTCCAGCATTGTACAAAAATCACACTGGGTGGGATGAGAACTCTACCTACCACGTGATCTCGTTAAAAGTTTCACCTATTGCTCAGAGGCAATATCCAATAAAGCAAGAAGCTAAAAAAGAGGTCAGGGAGATCTTAGATCAACTTGAATACCAGGGGGTCATTGAAAAATGTACCTCTCCAATGAACAATCCTTTGTTTCCCGTCTCTAAACCCGACAATACATATCGTCTAGTTTTAGATTACAGACATTTAAACTTATGCACAAAGACATTTGCTGTCCAAAATGCACATAGTGCCATATTAATGAATAACATTGTGCGCAAAAAATACAAAACAACACTTGATATCTCAAATGGATTTTTCTGCCAAAATATAGCGCCTGAAAGCAGGTATCTGACCGAATTCAGTGCGTTAGGGTCCCAGTGACAATTTTGTTGACTCGCCCAAGGGTATAAGAATAGCGCCGGGGTATTTTCAGCAAGAGTAACAGAGTTACTTCAAAAATTTGATGAAGAAGCGTTGTCCTATGTGGATGATATTTATCTAACGGACGACGACTTAGAGAGGCACTTGACCAGGGTAAGCACCATTATTATGGGATTTGCCACTGAGGGCTACAAATTTAACTTTACAAAATCAAAGATAGCCCACCTCAATGTCCTACTTTTGGGATACGAACTGTCAAGTGAAGGGAAAAGTCTGGCAGCAAACTTTTTAGAAAAGTGTGCGCTGCTCCAGCCTCCAAAATCATTAAAAAATTTGCAATCAATACTAGGATTCCTAAATTTCGGCAGAACATACATTTTAGATTATGCACAAAGGGTAAAACCTTTCTACGACTTAATAAAACCTGACTTTTCAGCCAGAAATTGGACACAAGAACATACTAATATTCTTTGTTCACTCCAGGAAGACATGATAGCTTCCAAACACTTCCAAACTCGCGTAAACGTACGCCACTTGGTGATCCGTATAATTGCGGGTCAATGCAGGTACACTTATTTGACCTTCAATGAAGGCGAAACAGTACCAATTGCATACAAATCACACCTGTACACAAATGCAGAAATGCGTTTCACTTCAACAGAAAAAATCCTGACAGCTGTTCAGACTGCTGTAGCAAGAGAAAGAGCACTGGCTCAGGGGAAACGCATTATTGTCGTAACTCCGGTACCGGCTTTAGAAGCTGTTACAAAGGCCAGCATTCCCAATGCGAAAGCATTACATCCAAGATAGATACAATGGGCTAATTCTCTTACTGCAACAGACGTTGAATACAGGTTTGATCCAAGTTTAAAAACACAAGCATTCCTGCAATACGAACAAGAATATCCTCTACCAAATGAAATCTTGCCTCTCGATCAGTATGAATATATTATTTATACTAACGGATCTGCGCAACCGGCCAACGGAAGTAAGCAGCAATATTTTTCGGCGTGTGCTATCATTAAAGGTCGCATGCGTGATGGCAAGTTCCATCCTAGTTGCACAAAAACGCAATCTCTAGGAGACTGCACGGCACAGTTGGCAGAATTGAAAGCACTGATACTGGCACTTGTAAATACAGATCACGAATTCCCCACACTAATCATGTATGATTCTTTTTACTGTGTACAGTCGTACAATGAGTACTTACAACATTGGGAACAAAACGGGTTCAAAGATGTGAAAGGTGGCACAATTAAGCATAAAATGCTATGGGAACAGAGTTGAAAGCCGAGCTACTGAGGACTCACGTGATTCACACACTGAGTCATCAACGTGATGGCGTTCAGGTTGCAGGGAATTCATTGGCTGATGAAGCCGCAAATGGGGCTGTTTGCACGGCTTCCGTAGCTGCACTCACTCGTTCAAAAACGAGAATAGACGGAGATATTATGGTAGCTGTCATCGCTTCATGCAAAGGCAGCACAGCAGTACCTAAAAAAATTCCACTCAAATACTCCTACAAGTTAGATGCACAAAACATTCCATATGCTCAGATTCCTGGAGTGGGGGATAGAGTAATACCAAATATAGATCGTAGGCAAGGTTTAATACTAGCTGCACACGAGGGTTTGGGCTCTGCGCACACAGGCGTTACAGCGACAATTTTTTTACTGAAACAGCGCTATTGGTGGCCAGGGTTAACTAAGCAAACTAAAGACTTAGGGGCCGATTCCGATCTCGGCCGGTAGGGCTCCGAATCGGATTCGGCTTTACCGGATCCGATTCGGAGCCCTGTTTCCCGACCGAATTGTACGCGGGTCCGGCCGAGCGAGTACGATGCAAGCGCCCGCGAAATCGCCGACCGACTCGTACGCGGCTTCAACACGCTCCGACCGACTCACACGGACACAACTCGCACCGCGCAATGGAGACGTTCCCCGGCCGGGTAAGTACGATGCGCACCGCGAGCAGTCCGACCGACTCGCGCCGTCCGGCTCGAAAGAGCTGTTGGAGCCGGACTTTGGGGGTCCGCGTCGGACCCCCCTGTACGCGTGGCCGCGCGAGTCGCACACAGGGGGGACCCATGGGTCCCCCCTACCTGTGCATGTACGGCACGATGCGCTTCGACGCGTACCCGCTGTAGGGGGCGCCCTTGTTCGCCTCGCACCCATGGAGTCAATGGGAGCCCGCGTACGCGTTGTACGACCGGCTCCCATTGACTTCAATGGGAGTCCGACCGAATCGAGTCCGATAGCATGCGTGCGCATCGCACTCGTTCGGTCGGACTGCCAGAGTCCGATTCGGTCGGAATTCTCTCCGGGTCCGGCTCGGTCGGAGAGATTTCCGGCCCGAATCGGAATCGGCCCCTATGTCTTGAAATGCGACATCTGCCAGCAGATTAAAGGCTCCACCGTTGCACGCCCGGCACAGACGCCTTTATTAAAATCAGACAAACCTCTTGCATGTGTGTACTTGGACCACTGCGGCCCCTTACAAACGGACGGGGCTTACAAATATATTATGGTTGCAGTGGATTCCTGCTCGAGATTCCTATGGGTATGGCCTCAGCGCTCGGCTGACGCTCAAACTGTTATAAAAGATTTGCGAGTCTTTATCGGCACATACGCAGTTAGCACGTTACATTCTGACCGCGGCCCTGCGTTTAGCTCTCGGGCTTACAAAGAGGCCATGGAAGGAATGGGCGTAGGATTGCGGTTCTCATCTCCATACCATCCTGAGGGAAATACGGTTGTGGAGAGAAAAAAACGTGACTTAAAGCAATCTTTAACAGCTAGGGTATTAGGCAAGGGCGGTAGTTGGGTCAAACACCTTTATGGGGTACAGCGGGCGTTAAACAACCAGCCAAGAAACTCTCTAGGGGGTGTCACTCCATATGAGGTCCTCTTTGGGACACGAATGTGGGTACCTGATCTTGATTGTGAAGGCGCAGTGGCGGATGAAAAACCATTTGATATCCATGATCGTTTGGCTGTTTTACAGGATCTAAATGAATCCAGGACAAAACAAAGTAATGTCCATCTAAAGCAGACCGCCACTGAGGAAGTCAAGGTAGTCACGGCAAGACCTGTCTGGATCCCAAAAGTCTGGGATCTGGTCAGAGAGAAAATTGCAAACAAAAAGGAATTTGGACCTTCATACAGAAAACCTGTACCAGTCCTTGCAGTACACGGAACAAGAACGGTGCTGCTCCCGCCTCTTGCCGGAATAAAGGAGAAAAGATTTGTCCCAATAGACTTAATCAAACCACACTATGTGGCCGATACTAAACAGCAGGCCTCGTGGACTCCGCTGTAGCAGACGCCCTTCTCTAGCTACAATCCAAGAAGTTCTAACAGAAAGACTCATCACGTTTGAAGAGCCTCCTGTACGGAATGAAGGACTAAGCAACAACGCTATGGAACTCGTTCCTCTTGAACCCGAGCTTCAAAATCAAGCTCAAAGCAACACCCAAGTTGCAATTAAACCAAATACAGAAGTCTACATCAACATGCCTCGTCGAGAGGAAAATAACATTTCAACTAATCCCGATGCAATTCCTACAATTGATCGAACTGCTTCTGGCTATTTCATGAACTTTCATACGTTTTCTCTGGATCCAAGCGAGCCGGAAACGACGCCAGCCAAAACACCATTCAAGCAACAATTAAAGAACTTTTTTCACTTTCTTCAAAAGACATACCTGGTATCACCTTGGATTGAACTCTGGGTAATTTCTGGGATATTGTTTTTTCTTTTCTGGCTAGGCTAAGTACTAACTTTTAGTATGCTTATTAATGGACACTATCTTCAACAAAGTTCCACAGCCCAAAAGGTCAACATCCTACTGAAGCCACATACATCATCACATCATGAACAAAGAGACTTGTCATCAGAGAAGATTACAGCAGTTCCTATACCGGATGGTATAGTATGGGACAAGGTTGATTTTAACATATTCGGCCCGACCGAACTTTTAAAAATTAATCATGTATTTAAAATTTCATTAAGTGATATCATTACCTCAAGTACATTTTCTGATGATTGTGACACTGAAACAGTAAATAACATGTTGTCTGATTTAGAGAAAACTGCTGCATTTTCTAATAATGAAGTGTTAGAGGGTTCTTCAGACTATGACAAATTGTACTGTTACCAACATTATGGTCATCATTTCCTGCACAAATCCATTTCACCTAGGAATGTTTTTGAGTACCATCAGTGGGAACATTGCCCAACACCACCAAAAAGTAGTTCACAAGCGTTTGCAAAGAAATTTGCATACTTTTCAGGGTTTAACACCACAGATCCAGCCTCATTTTACTATAAGGTTGCACCAACATCAGCACTGAAAATTATGTTGACCAATACTAAACAGATTTACTCTGCTTCCTTTTTGGCCCAATTGTCTGAACAGGGTTTCAACCTATGGAAAGGCGAAATTGACTCAAAATCAATTTGGGGTTCGAGGGACTGGCAAGTCCAGGATACAGAGGCACTATTTAGAGCATGCCTCATTCCACAGCAGATGATCTTTTTAAATGATACTGTGCAACAGACATCCTGTCTTGGACTAGCCAAGAACAAGGACCTGAACACTCCAAGGTTTCCAACACCAATACAGGGGTGGCAGAATTCAACTACAAAAGAAGGGGCAACTGTAGATGACATACTAAAGTACAATAGAACAGACCCAAATTGGAAGGAGTGGGTGGTTTGGCCCTTAGACACAACACATGTCATAAACTGTTCCTGCACATCACCGAGGGACTTAGTATCCACAGGCCAGACCCACGTTATGTACAGAGAGAACATCTAGGGGTAGTGACATCCTACAGTGTTGGGAAGTTGTGCCTAGATTGGCTAGAAACCTCAACACTTGCAGAAGTGAAACAACACTTATCTTTACTCTCACAAGACATGGATCTTAGGGACTTCTTATCAGGACCTAGGAAACAACGTCAAAAACGTTTCATATATGCAGGCATTTATGCTGCCTATAATGAAATCTGGAAGATTTCCCAGCAGGAAGCAGCAGAAAGAATATGGGAAATAGACCGTATAAACTTAGAAAAAGCTTTAGCTGTGGTAGATAATGGGTTAACAACTTTGACCACCAGGATATATTCATTGGGCAACATTGTATCTTCTGCTATTGACATACTGGAACAGGGTTTAGCCATATTACAACACGGCCAATCTCAGTTACGTTCTATTATGTTATTGAGCTGGACGCTGCAATCTTTGCGTGCAGGCTTTGTGCCTTGGCGTTTTATAAACAGTACGTCTCTGTTTTCAGAATACAATCTAACAGATACACAGAGAGAAATGGCACAAAGAGGAGCTAAATATACAATGCTGCAAATTAAAAAACTGGATAGGCTAGCATTCACACTGGCGGAATTACCATCAACAGAATGGCTACTTCACGGCCAAATCACTCTCCCGGTCACGACCTTTCAGTTTCACTATTGCCTTGAGAATAGGCAGGCAGGCAGGCAGATATGAAAAATTGGGTAAAGAATGCATTAAGAAATCCTGGGATTTACCATATAGATTTCGATGCCGGAGTGGGGATTGAGAAGTGTTTCTTAGTGGTACAAACTGCAAGAACGCTTTAAGCGGTTCTCTCATGTGCCAAGATATCGTTTTGCACGGAGCCTGTAATGGTTCAATAGCGAATCTGTCTTGCCACATGAAAGGAACTCCAGCTGCCGTGATCACACAAGCGTTTGAGTTACTTTCGAATGGGAGTTACTTGATGCTGAATGATCAAGGTTGCTGTGGAATGCTTCCGGGCATCGCCTATCTGGTCACCGTGAACACCAGCGTTACTTGCTGTATGCAAGTATTGTTTCCTCCGACAAATACAGTCAGGGAGGCGCCGCTATGGCCTTCACTGAATGTTTCTTTTATACAGTTTGATGCTTTGAGCAGAATGAAAGCCATGCTTTTACAGCATACCGTACCCTTAACCTCCGCTAGAGAAACCTTTGAACTTCAAATCGCAAGGACCTCGGCTGAGATACAGGCACTTATTCATACCAACTGCCCCCTACATTTCATAGAAATGGTGGGTCGTATCTTTAATATGTCAGATACGAGTGGTATTGTACACCTATTTAAGACCATAGGGTCAGGATTCCTTAGCACCTTTCAAACAATCCTCGGAGTTATTCCTAACTTTATACACTCCGTATTTGGAAGCATTTTTGGGGGTCTACCTCTGATCCTGCACGCAATAGCTGGAATCCTGATTGTCGTTTACCTGCTACGCAATGGACGGACCAACCGCCAGAAAGATTGCAAAAGCTCTCCTGGAGAGATATTACCGTGAGAGCATGGTACAACATCTGGGTGCACCTCGCCTTCGAGAACTAAGTGCTTCTTGGTTCTTATCGTTCAGACTAGTCTTTGAAGACTACATCATACCTGTTTTCCGATGCCTGTTTTGCGGAGGAGAATGCAAGTTGGACATCTGTCTGACACCTCTAATGGAGACGCCGGCGGACTTAGACTCCAGGCTGGAACCACTGAGGTCCCATGCTCGACTCTGTCCTCAGCGTATTCCCATCTTGACAAATGCATTCCTCGAGGATCCGCAGGTGCCCTTTTCAACTGAGTTGAATTTCAGCTCCACCATTGGCACCGAGGTATCGACTACAGCACCGGCTGCCTCTCCAACAACTGTTGGCAGCGCTGAATTTCATCTGTGCACTCTTGACGTGCTATGCAAGGTACTACAATGTTTGTCCCCTATGGCAGCAGGCAGCGATAATGTTGTGTCTCCCAGCTAATACATTTAATCTAAATCTGGCTCACCGTGTGCTGGGAACGAATTCAGATTTTTTTCTTTCCCTTTTCTTAAAACAACTTTTTCAAATTGACACTTTCCATAACAAAGCATGGCGTTCTAAGTACGCTTGCAGTAGTTCAACGTGTATGATCGAACTCATTTTGGACTGTGATTTGCGGAACTTTAACACAAAAATCATATTTCAAGAGAACATTTTTCTCTCCTCGTTTTTTAAACTGTTTTTAAATGATTTTTTAACGTTTTTAGAAACATTTTAAATGACTCATTGATAATCTTATTCACTGACACCGTTATAAATGTGTATCTCAAATTGTGTATTATTATTGTTGAGTATTAGGAGGAGTGGGTGTTATATTTCATATCGGTACCCTCATATAGGTCCAGGGAACATCGTACACTTTCCCTACATCATCTCCCCTTCATTTCATATGAACGAGCCTTATAAGGACATAACTCCTAATAAGGACAGAATGCCTTATAGGGACATAACGCCTTATAAGGACTGACGCCTTTTATGGACTAAACCTTTCACCTAGTTCCATGCAGAGGGAGGGTTTTTCCAAATCGATATTGCTAAGACGTCATCCTTAGCACATATGAATAATTTATGAGAACACTACCCAGGGGGTATACTTCACCTCTCCTATCTACGCACAAGGTTTAATCCCCAACGTCATCCTCATACTGAACAATGGCTAACACACACACAAGGACTGTATAAATACAACACCTCTTGCTATCAGTAGGCAGGAGGGAACCGAGACTTTAAGGCCGACACACTGACCAGGGACGCTGAGACTCTTGCATGCAGTCGCTCCAGCTGACAGTGGTCTGAACATCCCTTGTGGGGTGTCCAACTCGAGACCAGGACGAGGTCCCACACTCATTATTCAGGTAATGGGGTTCGACTAAATCCTAGCGGGATTCTTGGCTCTTAGGCTTATTAGCTCTTTCACACCTACTCACACTTAGGTACATCTAGACAGGCATCTTAGGAGTATGAGCTTTATTTTATAAATGCATTTTATATTCATGTATATGTTCATGACTATTGCAAAATGGTAGAACTGTACTATTCCTTTTTATTCACTGTACTGCTGATCCTATATCTCTGCTACGCATATATTTTACACTAGAAGAACAACGGTACAATAAATTCTTATTGTAAACACGCTCGACTGTTTCTTCCGTGTATCTCTCTGAGACAAAATGAGCAAGCACGAATGACTGGGTGAAAAGTAGTATATTGTTTCCACGAGAAGTAGTATATTGTTTCCACGAGCAATATCGATTGGGAAAAACCCTCCCTCTGCATGGAACTAGGTGAAAGGTTTAGTCCATACTTTCTTTTTATTTATTTACTTACCAGTTTTTATTTCAGTCTTTTTGCACAGTTCATTCAGTAACTTATTTCCAAATCTAGATTCAATTCTGTTTCAAGGTGTCTCAGGCAACTCTTCGCTCCAATAGATCAAATCTGATATTAACATCAGATGTCTCTTAGCACTTGGCTCACTTAGGGGCCCATTAGGATGTCTGGTGGATCACCACCGCCGGCACGGCGGTGGCGATCCGCCCGCCAAATATCCTTTTTCACCCCCCGCCATATTAGCATGGCGAGGGGTACCGCGGTGGACGGAAAGACCGTCCGCCGCTTTTCCGCCGGTCGGATTGCCGGCCGGGCGGAAAAGGCAGACAACATGGTGGCGGTGCCTTGCAGGCACCGCCATCCATATTAGCATGCCTGCTGTGACATGCCTTTCCATGGCGGAGATTCCGCCATGGAAAGGCATGCAGAGAATGCCTTCGGGGGCCCGTTGCGGGCCCCTGGGGGGGGTGTGGGGGTGGATGCCTGCACTTGGGGGTACCCATGGTACCCCCCTTCATTGGCATGCACAAGGTGGCAGGCACCGCGCGGTGCCTGTCACGTTGTGCATGTCAATGCACAACATGCATATTTTGCATTGCGGCGGGTGCTGCTGACAGCACCGCCCGCCGCAATGTGAAATGTGCTGGATGCGACCGCCAGGGTGGCGGTAGCATCCTAATTGCCATGGCGGGACCGCCGCACCTTCGGCGGTCGGTCCTGTGTTCCGTTACGGTGGCGGGTGGACGAAGTCCGCCCGCCATCGTAATAGGCCCCTTAGTAAGTCCATTCAGGAGCTGAATATCTCCAACAAGGTACCTTTGTCCTTTATGTCGTTTGGATCTTCTGGGGATTTGAGGATCTCCTTCTCTGTCACTTACACTGTTTAACTCCGTTTCTTCAGCAATTGTTGGTGGTTTGGAACCAACGGACACACCTAACTTTAGTTCTTCCGACAATAGTTTTTTGGCTATTCAGCTTGGTCTCGATGCAGCACTTGTTCCTTCTCCAGAATCTTCTTGTTGCTCTGGTGGTATCTCAACTGTCACCTCAGATTGAATTTGAACTTCTCCTTGTACTTCAACAAGAGCTCCAATGTCACTCTGAGTTATCCGGAAACTGGATTTCTTCACCTGTCTGCAGTTCTTCACCCCTTACTTCTCCTTGCTACTGTGCCTCTAGAGGAGTTATTTCTTGTACTTGCACAACGTGTACAACTTGCGGTGGTACAGTCACCAATGTTCTCAGATTTGGCTCATAGAACACTATTTCTTCATACGGATCTCTTGTTCTCGGTTATGAGAGGCATGCACTCAGTTGGGTACTCCAGAACATTTGACAGCAGTATTCGTAATGAGGATCACCTGATAGGGGCCTTTCCACCTTGGTTCCAGACAGGACTTTCTCACAAGTTTCATTATCAGCACCTAGTCACCGGTGCTGAGGTCATGACATTGCTCCTGATGTGGATTTGCGGTGGCAGCTTCAACCTGTTGAGAGACAAAATGCACCACATCAGACAATCCCTTGCAGTAATCGAGTACCATGTCATCTTTAATATTTACAATAGCATTTTCAGGTACAGCAGGGCACACCCTATCAGCATTTCATGTGTCTTCGGTTGTATGTTGGAACAACGAGTTCGTCAACAACCACTACCCTAACAACGAGGTCGCTACCACGACCTCGTCTAAACCATTTTTTTTTTACCGCGCATTCCTTTACCACAAGTTTTCGTGGTAAAGGCATGCATGGTAAAAAAATGCATACCAACTACAACCCCGATCCCCCAACCCCCACCCCTAAAAACAAACACGATCCCCCACATGCCCTAAAAACTAACACAACCCCCTGTAAACTAACCCTAACCCCTCCAATCCCTGAAAACGAACCCCAAATCCCCCACCCCTAAACACTAACCCCAAACTCCGCACCCCTAAAAACTAACAACCCCTCCACCCCTTGAAAACTTATCCAACCCCTCCCACCCCCTAAAAACTAACCCCAACCCCCTAAAAACTAACCACAAACCCCTCTTACCTGTTCCTGTGCGACACTCCTCTGAACTCCGCCCTGCCCGAACACTAGACCGAATCAGCCTTAACCACGCACATGCGTGGTTAAGGCTGAGTCATTGTTTGGGCAAGTCATTGTTCAGCTTGCGTGACTCTGGAACTCGTTGTTCCGGAGTCGTGGCAAAGGTCGTTTCCGTGGCTTCATGTCAGGTGTACTTCACCATCAACACCAAAAGCAAAGCATCAGGCCATTTCAAAGAAGTGGATGCACAAGATTTTGTCCGATCAGGACTTTATGGTGCTGTATAACTGCTCCACAATTCCAGACACCTCTAGACGATAGCTGCAATGTAATTTCTGTTCCACCTATTGTGCTGCACATCATCCTTATGATCTCATTATTTAAGTAAGTCCTTTGATATGACTCAAGAGAAACCGGCATTCCGTAATGTGGCACTAGCTCCCTCAACAGCAGTTTGGCTAGAGTAAGACTGTCATTTCTTCGTGCTGGACATGCTTCCACCCACCTAGAAACAAGCATTTGCAATGCAATAGGTCTCGCATTTGCGAGAGTTTAAGCTAGTGGCATTGTAAATGACAATGTCTTTTATGTATCTGTTTTAAAACCCAGTCCATAAATAAAAGGCATTGTCATTTACAATGCCAGTAGTTTAAACTCTCGCAAACTCTAAAAAAAAAAAAAAATCTAGGCTGATTTCGAGGGGTTTAACAGCGAGTGGTGTTGCCAAAGCCCAATTAGCCCTAATTAGCGCAGGCTCTCTGGTTTCCATTTTGAAGGATCTACTTTAGGAACGTCGCTATGTTTAGACTTCCCACTTCTCTCAGGTGTGTAGTTGGAATCATGCCAAGACTTTAGAGTCCAATTCTCCAACTTTGGCCCAGACTGTCTGAGAAGAGTCTTCCTGCAATCTGACCAGTGTACTCCTAGTTAATCTTGTGTATCAGAGATCTAAAATAGCAGATCCGTATTATGCATTATTCTACTGACTGTTACATTTAGTATCGTCCACTGAAATGCGAATGACTAAGACAGCTCCACCATAGTGAATAATTTCCACAGCTTGGCATATACATCTGGGCATACCTGAACATAGGGTGACTCACTAAGAAAAAAAACGAAGGTGATGGATGGCATGCTCGCAAGCATCTACGCCACAGGCAGTCACTCGGCTCGGCCCTACTCCAGTATACTCAGACAGGATCACCTTATGTAAATTAGAGTAATAAATATTTATAGCACTTATAAGTAGTTCTAACTACCTTAGAATATGAAAGAATGAGGAAAGTTCTTAAATATTTTACATTTATGCCTTGAAGGTTATATGCTGTATAATTCACTAAACTATATGATCAGGATTGAAACTAGTTTATTACATGGATGTGTAAAACAAAAGCATTAACAGACTGAGGAAGGGACATTTAGTCCTGTAATCTGCATGTTACATTCCGTGCATTCCAGCTGGCGCACTGACACTATTTTATGTTCAGTCAAACTTGTGACCAGCTTGTGCGCTAATTTCTCTTGCAAACACATTAACCACCAGTTATCTCCCCCACCCTCCTACCCTGACACTTACTAAACACACAGACATCTGCAGCAAGTGCCTGAACCCCATAACATAACGCTCATGACGCAGCCAATGAAGTAAAGCACAACTTTAATATCGTGGTTTCTTGATACTAATTTGTTTTGTTTTTAACAAAATGTAGAAATTGTTATCAACTATCTCTACCTCTCATGACTCCCCCATTTTCTATCGTCACTCCACCTTATAAGACAGCAGCACAGCTTTCCAGAAGCATTAGATAGCAGCGGTGTCACAGCGCTTAATATACCCGTTTATGCAATACAAGCCCACCGCCAAGAAGACACCACCACAATGCTTACTATTATTGGGATCACTTGCGTTTTATTTATCCATACATTTTCGAGGAACTGAAAATGTTGCGGAGGATTGGGAGCACATGAAACAGACGGTGTGGTTTCGCAGCTTGCTGATGAGGCACAGCACAAATGACGCGCGCTTGTGATACCAGCGGCGACAACACCCCTTCCACATGCAGCAAATGTGAGTGCACAGGCACCCCATCCCGGGCAGACAGGGTAGGGGGGGGAAGGGACTGACTATACCTGACAGTAGGGAGCATGACAACCGCGCACGCACTAGGCAAGGCCCAGGATTAAAAAC
Source organism: Calotriton arnoldi (assembly GCA_963921515.1). Lineage (NCBI taxonomy): Eukaryota > Metazoa > Chordata > Amphibia > Caudata > Salamandridae > Calotriton > Calotriton arnoldi. Next base: position 560,341 of record CAWUFW010007645.1, read on the forward strand.
AAGTAAACTAGCAAACTGCGAGGGGATGGCGAAAAGAACAAGCAGACCTCGTGCAACAGAAAGTCGGGCGCCGTGCTGAAACAAAGCATGGCGCCCAGGCATATATCTATGTGGCCCTGCACGACCTGGCAGCAGAAACAAGCAGCCAAATCGGGCACCATGCTGAAACATAAAGCACGGCACCCATGCATAGAATTATGTGTTCCTGCACGACGGTGCCAGAGCCTTTCTACTGATTTCACTAGCCGGGTTATTGCTGCCCAAAGCTGAATCACTGACAGCGAAAAAAGTGTTTTAATTTTCTTGTCCGCCTACTGCCATTTTTGCAGTTTGCCCGCCTATTGTAAAGCTTGCGAAATTGCAGTGTAATTGTCTTTCGCCAGCTGCTGTTCTCTGCTTGGCATCTTGCCAGCCAGTGCCTCCCGCCGCCCTTTCCATCTCTCACAACAACTCTTGTTGTGCTCCCTCACCCCCACCAGCATGCCTGCTCCTTTGTGGAACGCGGACTGCAGCCTGATTAACACACCAAGGCGCTTTCTTGCAGCGTGGGCCCAAATTCCTGCTTTGAAGAAAGCAGATGAAGATTTCAGTGGCGGAAGTACCAACTCTGGCATATCTAAAAGTCAAGACTAATGGGAAGGCAGGGGGGCGCCAAACACCTACAACAAGCACTAACGAGTGGCGGCGACGGCGGAAAGTTACCTTCGCTCATCCCCGTGTGTACAGGCTAAGGCTACTCCTGCCTGCCCTCCGTAAAGCGCACCGCAGAACGCGCATTAGTAAGCATTACAGCCACCATGCTGCTACTGCTGATATTGACCCTGTTACAGCCGCGCTTCCGCTTCCGGGTAACGTTTGTATTGCGCATGTATGCTGGACAGGTCAGGCGAAATATAGTGCGAATTGAGTTAGCCAATCCCAGGGGGGAAAAAGCATTTATAAATGCAATATGACACGTTTTTACGCGAGTCCTATTGCATTGTAAACAAAAGTGCGGGAGTCGAAAAAGGCACGAACGGGAGGGGGGGGAGGGGTGAAGGGGATTGAAAAGTGACGAACTGCTGGAGGGGGCAGGGGGGGAAACACAAGGAAAAAATAGCATTACAGTAAAGGGGCTGATAGCCTCGGAAGTCTACAAATGACAACATGGCCGTGAAGAGGAGGGACTAACAATGGGAAAACCAATGAGAACACTGCATTTATGATGTAACCCAATCAAAAAGATGGGCGGACAGTGGGCGGAGCTTAAATGAAGCTTCCCCGGTATAGTGTATACAAGCATGCCTCGCAGAGCGATGGCAGCGCGTTGCGCTGCAACGCTATATGCGAGACCTAAAAATGCAGACTATGACCAAAATATATCTCAGCCCATTACAAGTAGGCATCTTGATGAAATCCATCTGCATCCTATTGAAGGGACCAACTGATCTTCCTACATGACTCAGTGTAACTGGTGATCTTTTCCCTACATTCATCTGTTGGCATGTTACACAACGGTGACACAATTCCTCTATAAGCATCCTAAACCTGGGGTTAAACCAGTTGTTTGAAGGATCTGACCATGGCATCCCTCCTTAAATGTATAGGACCATAGAAATGTTGTGTCATGGAAGATAGTAAACAGTCTAGTAACACTGGTCTCCCATCTGCTGAAACCCAAATGTCATGTGCATCCTGTTCTGATCCGACCTTTTTCTGCTTCTGAAACATTTTCCTGTAAGGTTTTGACTTCTTTCAAAATTAAAAAGACAGTGTCTTCTTCAGATTGATCTATGAATGTCCCGTTAACTGTGCAAGCCACAATAACATGCTACTTCGTCTGTGACATAACTATTGTCACTTCTGTGAGCTGCACATTTAACTACAGAGATTTCATTTGGCAGTTGCAATGGTTCTAATAGTTTTCTCACATGTTCACCATTTATGATAGGCAATCCAGATGATTTCATAAAACCTCTTTGTGACCATAACTGTCCAAAATCATGGACCACACTAATGCCATTTTGACTATCTGTAAATATAGTCACTCTCAATCGGCTGTTAGACTGCAAGCTCTGGTAAGGGCAATCGATTCTGCAACTTGTGCGGAGGTAATACCTCAATTACATAATCTGGTTTGATTAAAGGCTCATATTTTATGTCTGGCTTTGGCTTGGTGCATAAATCTGTGACATCTAGACAGTCCTGCTCAAAATCATCATCAATTGTATCATTCTCAGGTAAGGGCTACAACGTACTGGGATTCAAAACATGGCACCTTTTCAAAATCACATTGTCAGATGAAAGGATTTGCTGCTTATATTTTATGAGACAGGAGTTGGTCATGTACTGAGTTTTTGTTCTGGTCAGCAAAATTTCAATGGAGTGAGGGACCTAAACAATTAAAGGTTGTCCCATCACTATCCTTTCACACCTCTCGATGCTTGAGCTTACAGCCACCACTGATTTTAGACAACCGGGCAGTCCTGCAGCGACAGGGTCACGGGTAATTGAGAAATAGGCTACTGGTCTCCTTGCATCACCATGAATCTGAGTAAGCACTGAGATAGTGCAGTCCTCCCTCTCACTGCAAAATAGAGTAGATATTTTTCTGTAATCTGGCATTCCTAGTTCTGGGGCACGACAGAGACTTTCTCTCAGTTCTAGGAAAGCTTGCATGCATCGTTGTTCCATGGAAGCAGAGCAGGAAAACCTTTGAATGTCAGCCCCAGTAAGCCTTTACTAAGCCTTTAGACACTAGGTAAAAGTTCAGTATCCACAGTCTACAGTAGACAACCATTCCCAGGAACATTCTGACTTTTCTTTGTGTTCTCGGTAGACCCATTCTTAACATACTTTCCACTCTCTTTTGTGACACTTTTCTTGTTCCTTTCTTAATGATACGTCCCAAGTACTGGACTTCTCTTTGACAAAATTGCAGTTTACCTGGAGGCACTTTATGTCCATTCTCTGCCTGCTGGTTTAATAATGCAAATGTATCCTGCTTACAGGCATCTTTTGTGCTTGATGCCAGAAGTAGGTCATCAATGTACTGCACAAGAAGTGAATTACTCGGCATGTGCAGAGACTCAAGATTTTTCTGCAGAACCTAGTTATAAATTGATGGGCTCTCAGTATACCCTTATATACCCCCAGGCCAAAACTCCATTGGAACACGAAGGAGAAGAGGCATTGTTATCGTCATGTAAGAAAGCTTGACAAAGGTCCAGTGAACCATTCAGCAGTGCATGGAATCTGAAAAAGTATGGTGGCTAGATTCAGTACCATGGGACAGCATGGAACAACAATATTATTTATGTATCGTAGGTCCTGAATTATTCTGTACTTTCCATTTGGTTTCTCTAAAACCATGATAGGTGAATTACGTGGGCTACAAATGATTTACCTCAAAATCCTTTTATTCAGCATTCCCTCAATTATTGGAGTTATTCTTGACACTATCTCTGGGGTCAAATGATATGGTGGTGTTCTCTGAAAAATGGCATTTGGTTTAACTGTGATTCGGACTGGCTCTATGCCTTTGATTAGTCCGATCTCCTTTCCTGTAAAATCCCATACTTCTGGGTGCCAGTTTCTCTCAAATCAGGGACAATTCCTACACTGTCCTCATTGGATACAGTCTTACAACATCTTGCTGAGACAGTTTAAATTCCACATCCTCATTATGAGTCTGAAACTCAACTCCATTTGGTGTGCAATCGATGGTACAATTTAGTTTGCACAATAGATCCCTTCCTAGCAGATTTACAGGTTTTGAATCACATATGACGAAAATGAACCTAATTGTACAGGGACTTCTTTTAAAATTGGTTTAGAAATCTGTTTATATGTAACTCTTACATCTTGGATCTTCTTTACTGAGAGTTGTAGGTCTGCGATTTTCGCTGTTCTAACAGTGGAATGGGTAGCACCAGTGTCGATAAGAAATTACACTTGATGGCCATTCACCTCAGCATCTATGAATACTCCACTCTGATCTACCTATAAGACTGTGTCAAGCACGCAATCTGCCTCCTCTCTCCGGCATCATCATTGTGAATTGTCAGAGTCCAAGCTTTTGCTTTCTAACATAGGAAATTGTTGAAACAGGTTCTGATCTTGGACCTGAAATTAGTTTTTATTTGCATGGAGAATATGATTCACATTAATCTTTGAGTTACCCATACTCTGGGGCAGCATCAAGGCTTGTGGGACCTGCATCATTGGAACCTGTTTCTGCATTGATACTTGCATTTACTGAACAGGTACACATCTGCATCTGCATTTGATTCCCTTCTTGCATTTGGTTGTTAGTATTTGCTGGATTCAACCTACACTCCCTCTTACAATGACTGACCTTGTTACAGAAGTGACAAGTAGTCATTTTCTTCAATGCTGCAACATCTACACCAGTACTAGGATAAATGGGAAGTCCTCAACCTCTACCTTGAGCACCAGCCAAACCTACTTGAACACCTTGTGGTCCAGCTGAAAAACCAACACACTGCATTTCATTCTGAAACCCAACACCTTACATGGAGCCTGCATGAGACGGATTCTGAAGACCTTTCGGTGCCAACTTTGTTTGTGCCAACATAAACTTCTCCTTAATCTTCTTCTGCTTCGTCTCTGCAATACATTGCATATTTCATAATCTCATCCAAAGACTTGGTCTGCCAACAAAGAACATTCTGCTGTATATGCTGACTGATTTCTGGTCTCAACTCGATCACAAACTGTGAAATAAAGAACCCCATATCACTCGGCTCAAGATGTGTTTGACCAGTATGCTGCTAGAATGCTTTCAACAACTTTTCATAATATTCATGCACTGACTCTTTCACCTCTAGCTGAATCCTGTTGAGTTTCATTAAAATCCAAATCCTTCGGGGGAACTCTTTTTTGGAGGAAAATGAATCACCTCATTGTACTTATCCATCACAGTAAGTTCAATTCAAGACATTTGTAAAGCGCACAGCTACCTCCGTAAACATGTCCCCGCGCTAGTGACCAGTCCAAAAGAGAAGAGGAGAAGTGAACAAATTACTTGGCCATAAGATCCGTAAAAGTTTTGAGATAGCTTCTAAAAACTGATTCCGAAGAGATGCAGCGGAAACTGAGTGGCAGAGAGTTCTACAATTTAGAAGCCAATTAAGTAAAGGAATGACCACCTCGTCTAACTTTACAAATGCGAGGTATATGGAGAAGTTTCAAATTGTTGGATCTCAAGGCTGTGGATTGGAAATAAAACCTCAGTCTCCTCCTAAGATATAGAGGGCCCTTGTGATTGTAAGCTCTAAAGACTAAAGTAAGAGCTTTAAATTGGATTCTCTTGATCAAGGTAAGCCAGTAAAGATGTCGTAAATGAGAAGAGATGGATAAATGAGAGGGAATCTTCAGAATGAGGTGAGCAGCCAAATTCTGGATGTATTGAAGCCATTACAGAAGGAAGGTCGGAAGGCCTTATTAGAGACAGTTGGCATAGTCCAATTTAGCTGAGACCAAGGCATGGACAACCGTTTTTTCGTGAGTCCATTGCAATGAGGTGGAGCATTCTTCTAAGGGATCTCAGGATGGCAAAACAAGAAGCAGGGAGAGATATGACTTGGGGTTCAAAAGTAAGCTGCAAATCAAATTTTACCCCCAGGCTTCTGGCCAACGAAGTAGGGGTCGAGGAGCTCCTACCTCAGGAGGCCACCACAAACTAGCATCCTGGGCAAGCTTAGTGCCAAAGAAAAGAATCTCTGTTTTATCTGAGTTGAGTTTAAGATAACTTTCCTCCATCCAGGCTACCACATCTTTCAGACACCGCTTAAAAGAGCCAAGAGATGAAGGCGTTTGTACCTGGAAAGAAAGAAAGAGGTGAGTGTCATCAGCGTAAGAGATCACCCACACCCACCAAGTTTTCACCAATTTGGGAAGAGGCTCCAGATAGATATTAAAGAAAGGGATGAATGCCGAGCCCTGTGGGACGCCACATACTATCGGTTTGGAGGAAGAGGTAAAATGAGGGAAAAAAACTGCTTGGGAGCGATCTGATAGAAAGGATATCAACAAATTCAAAGCTTGGCCTCTGACATCGATTCTTTCAATTCCATCAAGTAAGGTGGCATGGGAAATGGTGTCAAAGGCAGAAGTAAAATCCAACAGCATGAGCAACACAGGCGAGCCCTGATCTAATTTTTCCTTGATGAATTTGGATACCTCTAGCAGAGTGCACTCAGTGCTATAGCCCGAGCGAAAACTCGACTGACAATCATGCAGAAGAGAATTAGATTCTAAGAAATGAGACCACTGTTTATTGACTCTTTTCTCTAAATGTTTAGCTACCGTGAGGAGAAGAGAAATGGGTCTAAAGTTGCTGAGAACCTTAGGATCTGCTGATGGATTTTTAAGTAGTAGAGCAGCAGAGCATGTTTCCAACAAAGTGGAACCTTACCCAATTCCAGTTATTTATTCATCAGCATGTTTATAATAGGATTCACCACCTCACTCGCTAACTTTATGAAGGCAGGAGGGCAGGAGTCTAATGGCGATCCTGATTTACACCTTACTAGTTCCATAAGCCAAGGAAATGGGGTCAAACCTCATAAGCAGAGGGCCCGGAGAAGTAGAGACCAGAAAGGTCACGAAAGAAAAAGTTGAAGCAGAAAATTGGTTAAAAAGGTTTTGGAGTTTCTCATAAATAAAATTAGAGAGATCTTGACACAGATCGTGGGAAAACGAGTAGTTTCTATGGCAGAGGGAGAAATATTTTTTTTAACAATTTTAAAGAGTTCATGGGGCTTATTAGCTGCTTCAGAAATAGAAGCAGCAATAAAAGATTTCTGCGCTTTCCGGATAGGGGAATGGTAGCATTTCAGTGCAGCTAAGTATGTTACTTTATCCCAATTAAGTGATGGTGAATTTGTACTAAGATGTCTTGGTGGCTCTGAATGTGGCCAATGCACAGCAATATTGCATTCAGCCCACAAATCATTCGGAACAACAATGTCCAAAAATGTATTCTATTCAGTCCACAACACTTTTGAAATCTTAACAAACCTTCCAACCTGAGTGTACCACTGCATAAGGTTTTCTCTCAATTTTGGAAAATTGCTTGTAAATGCTGCAAGATCTCCTCTACTCCAACGTACATATACAAAACCTCCACCTGGTATGTCATACTGCATCTGTATAATTTCTCATGGCCCTCTTTGCTTGTCTCTGGTATTTTTCTGTATCTGTAGTGCGAGATATCTTCTACCAAGCACTTAGTGCTTCAAATTGTATAGGTTTAGGAGTTGGCTTCATGTCACAACGTGCCTCTCATAATCTGTCTAAAATCCTCAAATTAAATGTACACCATCTAGAAAAACTCAATGGACCCTCTTTCTCACTGATTTTGCACCATTGGCGAAGTCATATACATGTGTAACCCTTTATCAATCATCATTTGGTAAGCAGGTGTACCGGGAGGTGCCTCTTCACCAGCCCATACTGCAATAGTCACATCACCTCTAAATAGACTTCTAATAGCTTTGAAACATTTCATGATTTCGAATTTAAAACAACGATTTAACAAACAGCAAAATATAAATCTTTACTGTGGAATTTTATTCCATATATGTCAATATTTAGTAAGCCCGTCTCACAGTCTCAGCGTGGCTCTTCAAATTGACAAATGAAACAGTCCCAGTTCCCTGCTCTGCACTCGAGTGTTACCTTCAAGGGCTCACGCTCAGTTGATTTCACTGATTGCCTGAAAGCCTTTAGTCCTTGGCATCCATCTTAGATCTACACATTTTGTGAATTCGGAGGTGCCAAGATTTAACCCAAAATCCGGCAGTGGAAGCCAGCCCGTTGCTTGCCAGACCTCAGATTTGGAAGAAACCCTTCCCTAGGAAATCTGTGGCACAGCGCTGATCCGCTCCAGCAAGGTAAACTTCTAACCCGGGCTTTTCGGGAAAGCTGCTTTGTTTTTCTTTCATAGAACCCTGGAACGTGTGACATGAGGACATGAGGACGCAAGGACGTGAGGGGAGGAGCAGCTGGTCGGCCGGTCGAGCGAAGAGACTGGGACGCTGTTTCGCCGCTTTGCAGACACAGACGCGGACACCGGACACCGTCACCACAGCTGCCCTGCCATTCCTGCTGTCCCTATTCCTGCCTTTCCCACCTTGCCCCTACCACTGCCAAGAGTCACCGCGAGCTTGCTTGTTGGTGCGGCCCATTCATTACTACAGCCTGCGGCCACGCCGATTGCCGTCTGTTTGGCTTTGCCGCTTTGCAGTTGAGCCATCTGGAGCCATCTCGGCAGCTGTTGGCCGTGGAGCTAGGTGGCACCTGGTGTGCAGTGTGTAGGGAGGGGGGTTTCTTGGTACCCCCGGTTGGATTGGCTGGATCGGGCTCAATTTAGGATCCAGGAGCATCAGGTGGAGCTTCAAAGCTGTGACCCTGCACTTTCGAGCTTTCTGGCCAAAGGATCAAGGGAGCGAGGGATCAGCCTTCAAGAAGGGGAAGGTGACAAGCCTGAGTGTGGAGGGCATAGTATCCCTCTGTGAAGAGCAAGAGCCCACCCACCTGCGGAGACGGCCCAGCTAGGACTTGGCGCGGTTTGTGGGATTGCCTGGTTAGCTCCGCTCAGTCTCAGGCTCACCCTTTACTCGCTTGATGGCACAGTTGTTCTCCTGTTTACGTGCTGAACGGCTTATCAGTTTACCTGCTTGCTTCTTCTTTCACCTTTCACTCTATTCCTATATCCTTTTTTGGTAATTAGTGCCATCATCTCAATCGCATTTACTTGCATTCTCCGGATGGACTTTTTTGGACTGTACGTGGGGCCTATATAAATTCCCCCTGTTAAAGGTGCCATCTTTACGTGCTATTACGTGCTATCACGATCCTCAGCTACTTTTAGGGCTCACTAGTGATCCTTGTGTCCAGCCATTTTTTCCCTTCCGTGGGGGTCCCAGTGACTTCAGCGTTAATGTGAATATCTGTGGACCAGTAGCGAGGACCAGTAACGAGGACCAGTAATGAGGCTAGCTATTGTCTGAAAGCCCACGAATTATCAACACTCGTCGGTGATTTCCTCTAGGTGCCTGCGGTCAGGGTTTTTAGGGCGTTCAGGGCGCTTAACCGCTCCTTCAGGATTCTCCGCAGGGTCGCCAGGGTCCACATCAGGGCCAGCTAGTTGTCCCTCCGATCACGCCAGCCCCCTCATGTTACAAAAAACCATCAGGCGGAAAAAACCCCGGGGTCACCTGACACACCTGAAATCCCATCCCACTGTGTTGTCAATGTTCTCGAAGGGCACGAGGGGCACAGTGCTAAAGGATAAGGGCCGGGGAGTGGGTTCTGGTGTAGTTAATGAGGATGAGGCAGGTGCTTACTCTGTTCTCTCTGAGCTGACTGTCCCACATTACCTTAAGTTCATCTATCAGAATCCAGGGTGTGTAACTCCACTAACTCAGGCCACTGACAAACGCGCTTTAATGATAGTAGCTGAAGATACGGAGATGGAAAAGGACTTGGTGATTGAAGATGGCAAGGGTCAAACTGAAATAAATGTTGCCGATAAGTCATTGACCGTATCTGTGGGGCCGGGGGCCTCGGTCGACAAAACTGGCCTTTTAAATGCCGCAGAGCCATCACCTGGCCATCTTTTTCTTAAAATGACCCTCCAAATACAACAGATTGAAGACCGCAGCCTCGAACCTGTGGACTTGGAGGACTTAGAGGATTATACCATGCTGGACATCGCCATACCGATGGAAAAAACAAAGTAATGCAGGCTAACTTGAAAACACCAGTTGCCAAGGAGTTGTCATTGAGACTGTCATCAGACAATCATGCTAGTTGTCCCTGTATGCTAACTTTGTTTAATAGTACCCCCTCTAGTGTGTTCCGTGCGCAATCATTAGGTTTGTCAAAATCTGAGGTGTCAGAGGCGTCTCAAAATAAAGCGGTATTAGATTTTTGGCAACTGTTAAACGTAGCGGATAACAGATTGGGGGAGGGGGGCAATCTTTACATACTTTATGCATTAGAGAGGATTCTTTCGTCCATTTTATCCCCGCTGGAGAAAACGACTGTCAATTCTGATCACATGCTGGATGTTCTTTCACCGATTTTAATGGGGGTCCAGAAGCTCAATTCTGCCAGTCCCTGTATATGTAAGGCAGAAAAGGGTTTTGAAGTAAATCTCAGGCAAGCCAGACACACATAGGGGTATCAGAGTTGGGAATCCAGGTGGAGGCTTGGGAAGACAAGGGGGTCTCTCCCACACCACTGTCTAGAGATAGTCCCCCATTATGTATTGCCCTGAAAAACTAGCACTAGGGGTTCATTCGTACGTCAGTCCCGGGGGAAGCACAAAAGTAACTGCACCCACAAATCCATTGCAGCTTTATCCTATTTTCAAAAAAAGGGAACATCACAGAATCCCAGAGGGGAGCCGCAATAGCGTCACGCCTAAGATTTATTCAGTTTAAATACATACACTGCGCTTATTTTACTAGATATAGGTTGTGGAGGGCAGGACTAATAGCTTCCCCTACATGTCTCCGCTGTGACAGCGCGGAAGGCACATTCATACACACTATTTGGGAATGCACGTGCTCAGCAGATTTTGGACGGGGGTCACGACCTGTCTGTCGGAAGTACTGGGATGGGAAATACCCTTGTCTCCTAAGCTTGCTCTATTACATGTCACCGAAGAGATTGGGGGAAACCTGTATAAAAGACATCTGTTATTCTTGGGCCTTACCCTGGCCAAAAGGGATATAGCTAGGACATGGAAAGACACTGCTCCGCCCAAATTGGGAGCATGGAGGACGAGTCTGGATTGATGTATGAGCATGGAGCAACCTATATTTAAGGCACTGGGTTGCCCGCAGAAACACTTCAAAATTTGGAAACATTGGGCAGATTTTCGAGGTCTCATTTTGGATCCCCTCCACCACGCATTACTGATGTGGAAACTTCTGGATGATAGATCAGGGGGACAAGAGATGATACAGGGGCCTGCGTTTTATGGGAATTGGCTTGCAAGGTATGTTAAACAGATTACTATATTGTACATGGCACACCTGGTTGTAAAGTTATGGGCTGCTGTTCACAAGCCCGAAATGTTTATCTAGTTATTCTGTAAATGTCACCAGCCTGACTCTTACAATTCTGATCAGAACTAACTGTATTTCTTCTGCTCTAAATGTGGCTGTCTTATCTGCTAACTTAATAAAAATGTGTTTTGAAAAAAAAGGGAACATCACTATGTCCTGCACCACTGGATCATCAATAGACCCACTCCCCGTCAAATGGCCCATGGATAATTTAGATGCTGCTCCCCCTGGGGAGGGTGACTCACTCAAAGAAAGTGATGGATTAAAAGGTCGGAGGGAGAAGAAGAACAGGATTCGGCATATTACAAGGCGTAAGCCTAAAAAACTGTGGTTCCCTATGGCATCCGTGGAGCCAGACACCCCGATTCCACTCCAAAGTAGGAATGAACCCAGACCTACCGTCTTAGACGACGTCCAGAACTTGGAGCATTCTGAGTTAAATCCTCCCCCCACTATGATAGATGACCCCTTATGGGAGGGAATAGGGGGACGGAAAGGCAGGCACATATAGGGATACTCAGACTTAATGGTGGGGGTGGGGGTGGAATGCATGGTAGAATTTTAAAGTAAATATTGATCCAGCTTTAGCGCCCCGTGGAATCAGGAAAGACCAGGATTTAGTGAGCTTAGCTGTATTAAAAAACACATGATGCTGTGCTAGATATAGGGCTGCCCGTGGATAATGTCCTTTCTGTCCTTCCGGGCGGGGTTACTCTCCCAGTACAGATTGATCCTAGCCAAGGGAGGTTTTTGGAAGGGGTTCCCGTCCATGCTTCTCGCACAGCGCAAACATTAGAGTCAGGGATTGACTTAAGGTTAAGCGATAATACTTGTGTAGGATATAGATCAAGGCAAGATCTAATATTCAGATTTTTGCTTCCATGTTTGATATAGAATCAGCTCAACTAAACAGAAGCTCCCTGTTGCAGTTACTATCAGAAATAGAGGACTTGCAATTAGTAAAGACATTGAGCGGGTTTACTTACACCGTAGTAGTGGGTCTCCAAACTCTAGAGTCACATTCAGTTCAGGGATAATCGCAATGCTAGTTCTGGCTAACGCTTATCATTTCAGGAAAAAGGGGCTCGACGTGTTCCCATACGAGTTGCCTTCTTTGGCCCCGCTTGAATCCCATAGGAAAGACTGCCAGGAGCTACGTAGTATGTTATCTAACATAAGGGGTGCCATTAACCCGAAACATATAAAAATTTCGGTGGGTAGGTCCACGGGGAAAAGAGAGATTAATATTATAGGTCCAGAGGTCCAAAGGGCCATCAAACATAGAGAGGATGAAGAGATGGCCCAGTGGTGCTGGGTGGCTGGCTCTCTGAATGGCTTAAAAGAAAACGCAAAACTCCCCATGTTGCGGAGTTAGCGCCCTGGGAAAAATCTTGTCCTGGAACCTAGCAGGTGTTGGAAATCATAACTCTAAGTTAAATTCCTTACTAGTGCATGATCCTGAAATAATTTGTCTTCAGGAAACATGAAGCTGTGTGGATTTTGACTTTGAGAATGTTTTTGTCTTCTGTTGTGCAGCAAAACCCTCATCAAAAGGTCACGCTAGTGGAGGTCTAGCTATTTTATTCAGCTGTACTATAAATTGGAATCCTGTGCTTTTTCTTCATCCATCTAAGCTTTTCAGGGTTTTGAACCTCAGGTTGGGTAATGGGACACTAGGAAAGCAACCATCCCTTCTTTTGGTAAATGTATATATTCCGCCTGGGAGTGCAACCAACTCTCTGTGTAACTCTATTTTTTCTTTTGTGCATAAGACGAGTATTTCAGAGATTTGCATCTTGATATTGATGGTGGGTAACTTTAATGCTAAAATTTCAAACTGTTCCTCCATGGCTTTTTCTAACCTTGAATTGGAGAACATATGACCATTCCAGAATCATCATTGCCCGGTCATATTAGATCTGACATGCGGGGCTTGTCTTACTTGCATAATTTGAGAATGAACAATTTTGTTATATTGGATGGCAGATTCCCAGACGATTGTCCAGCCTCTCTTACCTTTCACGCTCCTCGTGGGCAGTCACTGATTGATTATATGGTGGTATCCTATCAGCTATTTGGTGCATGTACACAATTCAAGGTACTGAGAACAAGTTTGAGCGGTCACAGTGTTCTGTCAGTGGATGTCAGCCTGGAGCCTGAGTTGCTGGAATCTTGGAATCGAAGGGAAGATAGCATTTTGTGTAACAGAAGAAAGGGGCGCACTTTTTAGTCTAACAAAAACCTCCCATGTCTTGGGAGGATTATTGACAATGTGAGCCTTGGCCCTTGTCAGCAAAATCCCATGTCCTGGTTTGAGAAGATTCTGGCCCTAATTAGATCATGTGGAAGCAAAAAGCAAGTTAGCGGCAATAGGCCCCCAGTGGCTAAATCATGGGAGGTAAAAAAATTAAATCGTGAGATCAATGCCCTAATAAGGGAATAATTTAAGCAGTCTTTGACGACTAGACAAAGGGAAATTAATAGATTAAAGCAGGCAAGGAAACAAAAGCTGGCATCGGAGCGCAGAGGGGTGGAAGATGCTAATTGGATAAGATTAAAAGAGGCTGAGCAGTCTAGTGATTCACGTAAATATTGGGCTTTAAAGTTCTGCGATGGTAGAACTAAGGCAAATGTCATTTTAATATCCGATGCAGAATGGACCTTATACATTTCTCAGTTGTATGCATTAAATCCCATGGCAGGGTGGAATCCAGAATTAGCCTTTGATTCCCCCATGGGGAGCGATTATGCCCCCCCCCCGCTCGTGCAAGGAAATAGAGTGCTATATTAAAGGGGCAAGGTATTCAGGCACGATGGGCCCAGATGACTTACCAATAGCTATAGTCAAACAAAATAGTTTACCATGGGCACAATTGCTTTGTCCAGTATTTTCTTACTGCTACGTACATGGGACTATTCCACCGTCCTGGAAGGGAAGTATTGTGGTCCCATTATATAACAAGCATTTGCAATGCGATTGGTCTCGCATTTGTGAGAGTTAGAGGTATTGGCGTTGTAAATGACAATGTCTTTTACCCATGTGTTTTGGTTTGGAGTGGATGTATGTGGTGTGGAGTGGAATTATGTGGGCTGGATTGGAATTGTTAGTTGTGGAATTGTGTGAGGTGGAATTGTATAGTGTGTAGTGGATTTGTGTAGTGGAGTTATGTGGCATGGTGTGCTGTAAAAATATGTGGATAGTAACTATGTGGTATTGAGAGTTTTGGAATTATGTGAAGTGAGATTGTGTGTCAGAGTGTAATTATGTGGAATGGCATTTTGTATTGTGGAGTGGTATGTTGTGGAGTTTAATTATGTGGTGTGCTGCAGAATGTTGTGGCATGATGTGGAATTCTGTGGTGTGGATTGGATGTATGAGGTGTGTTGTATGATTGTGTTGTTGAGTTGAAATATGTGGTTTGCTGTCGAATTATGTGGTGTAGAATGGAAATGTGTAGAGTTGAATTGTGTAGCATGGAAGTGTGTGGTGGTTAAAGAAATTATGCTGATTGGAATTATGTGGCATGGTGTGGAGTTATGCTATGTTCCTAAAGCAGTACTGATTTCTAACTGAAGGATATTGGAAGGTAAAAAGGCTAATATCGCCCTGGTTTTAATGATAAATAACTGACTTCAAAAAGTTGAAAAAGTGAAAACAATATTGCAATGTTACAATAATCGTGTTTACAACAAACCAACACAAACTGAGGTTACCAGATTACTAAATCCTTCACCTTCTTTAGCAACATATTATATTGCTGAATTACATGTTCAGGATTTTTTAAAGCAATTGGATTGACATTAACAAACCTGAAAAAAAAAAGTTATAGGTTCGATAGTGGGGAGGATGAACTGAGGCACCGGAATGAGTGGTAGTGTCACCTGGTATTTATATGCTCGGAAGCTACAAGAGTATGGAAACAAGAACTATGCAAAACAAAAATTAAAGAAATATTAATAAGCATGAACAATGCACATTATTATTTTTGCTTTTGTTTAGTATGTTTTCCCACATGCTTCCTCATTTGCGTGGATAGTGGATTAGACAAGGTTTGTATTTAGAGGAGCCGAAGGCTCACAAAGAAGGAAAGTAAGGAACCACAGTGGTTACTATAACTTCAGCAACAGATGCAAAACAAATATTTTGGGCAGACAGAGATGTGGGCCAAGGGTCACAAAGCATTTCCCCAAAGTAGCAACCTGCACGTGGATTAACCCATCACCAAGAAATTCACATCGGACAACTCACAGAGCGTTGAGGACAGTGGGCATGCAATATAGTACAATTCAATATTATCACTATCACACTAAGTAAAGAGTTAGGTGCAGCAAAGGGAACTGCTTAATAAGAGTTTCTAACAGTTGTAACGGCTTACTAACGTACATGCTGAACAAAAATAAATATTATAATTCATTTTCAAGCTGAGCTATACCGTCAGGGGAGCTGGAAAACATCATGCCATGAGTACATAATTCACAGCTTACCTTTATATTTTTGTTGAAGAATGCCCAAAATCATGGGCCACCACACCATGAACATTCCATCCCCCAACAGTGCCGCTTCTGATTTCTCTGTGCCTCTAAGGGCATGGTTTAGCTTCTCCCGCTTTGCAGGGAGCGCAGTGTCAGTGCATAAATATTGTTCGCGGTAAGCTACTCTATTACAATAATCTCCCCTAAATGAGGAGTACCCTGGTAACCCCTGAAAGCGTAAGAGTAAAGAGTAATTAGACGTTTTCACAACAGAAAAACAGGAAGTGCCTTGGAATGGGAAGGTATTTATTATGAGGGGCCATCCTGTGATTAGTGCGGCGGAGGGTGGAGCAGGCAGGGAGCGGGGTAATAAAGAGGCTATGGCATAATGGCTAGAGCGACTGACCTTGATGCTGAAGAACCGGTTCGAGCTAGCGCTCCGATACCTTCAAAGTCTAGGTACAAAAGTTAACAAACAAAAAAACATAGTCACAACTCGCCAGCAAACACACAGCTGTTTTATCTGTATTTAGCACAGCTCTTGTTGCAATATGTGACGGATTCAGTGCTGGCTCCAAATGCCAACACTAAGGGGCATATTCTCAAGGACTCATCGCCGAGTTAGCGGCACTTTATCGCAGCCAAAGTGGTGATAAATTCATCGCACCATTCACAAGCTGGTGCTAACAGCTGACATCACCAGTATTCCTGCGATAGCAGCCGCAAGAAACTTCACCACGAATGACACCAGCAACCAACGCTAATGAGATGCAGAGTATGCCTTTCCGTGCAAAAACCCGCGGAAACACCACTTCGCAACATTCACAATGACCAGCCAGATCGGCGATAAGACCACAAAACATGCGATAAGGCGCATTAGCAGCAGGGATTTAACACCTGCTCCTACCTGGTGTTAAGTCGGACGACAACCTGCACCACAAAAGGGAGCCCAGCCCACAGCCACACCAGAAGAACAACAGATGCCATGGAGCTACTGACCATGCAGCTCGGAGCCCCAAGAGGGCCACAACACCCACCGCCACCACCCCGCCAGGACCCCCCACCCCCGTGGCCATACACCCGCCCCCCGGACAAAGATATCTCACATCTACCTCACGAATACATGACCACAACAATTCGCCTGATGTCGCACAAGTACACCAACCAACATCCATGTGTGGTTCGAAAAAGGAAAAACACACATACATCACAGAAGTCCAAAAATAATCAATTTATTCAAATTCCAATCAACATCAATAATTGGAAGAGTCATGGCGGGTCTTCTCCGGACAAACCGTAAGTCACAGCCTACAAGACAAAAGTGAAGATAAGAAGGTGTGTCATGAGCACAACAAAGGGCAGAGAGAGAGAGAAAGAGAGAGAGAAAGAAAGGGAGAGAGAGAGTGAAAGAGAGGGAGAGAGAGAAAGAGAAAGGGGGCGAGAGGGAGAAGGAGAGAGAGAAACAGAGGAAGAGAGAGAGACAGTGAAAGGAAGAGAGGGAGGAGAGAGAGAGGAACAGAGGAAGAGAGAGAGACAGTGAAAGGAAGAGAGGGAGAGACAGTGAAAGAAAGAGGGAGAGAGAGAGAGAGAAAG
Organism: Calotriton arnoldi; assembly: GCA_963921515.1. Classification (NCBI taxonomy): domain Eukaryota; kingdom Metazoa; phylum Chordata; class Amphibia; order Caudata; family Salamandridae; genus Calotriton; species Calotriton arnoldi. Next base: position 577,491 of record CAWUFW010007645.1, read on the forward strand.
ATAGAGAAAGAGAGGGAGAGAGAGAGAGAGAGAGAGAAAGAGAGAGAAAGATAGAGAAAGAGAGGGAGAGAGAGACAGTGCCGACACTGCGCACCCAGGCAGCTGCACCCCAGCCCCTCCTGCAGCCCAGCGCGGATTGCCCGCCCCTGAGCACCCAGGCCTCACTGCTCACCTGCTGCCACCGGTGTGTCCCCAACCACGTCCCAGGTCACACTGCAGGCCACCAGGTCCCTCATCTGAAACAGAGTCCACAGCTAATGATGGCAGAGTACATATCATTGCACACGGCAACATTGCATGGCCGCCCCTGCGCACCCAGGCCGCTGCACCCCAGCCCCTCAAGCCGCCCAGCGCAGATTGCCCACCCCTGCGCACCCAGGCCTCACTGCTCACCTTCCGCCACCGGCGTGTCTCCAAGAGGGCACACCACGTCCCGGTGCAAGCTCCAAGCCCGGGGCCCGCGACCTTGGCAGCCTCCACATCAGGCAAACCCGCAACGCGGGCAACCAGGCGCACACTTGACTCTGGGTCTTGATTTTGCAATGGCAGAGATCAAATCAGTGCACACGTCATCATCGCAGGCTGCACACCCGCTCAGCACTTTAGGTGCCCCTACCTCAGTGCACAGTAAGTCACCGTCCCATGGCGGTAGGCCCGTGCCGGCCGCAGTGCAACCGGTGCCACCGACTCCATGCAACGCAAGTCATGGACCCTATATGATTGAGCCTCGTTGTAGGCCAGGCGGACGCAGCCATGTCACCTCAGGCAGTGGGGAAGAACTGAGACACGTAGCGTCGTCGCCCCCCCTTTATACGTACGCCGAGTGGGCTGGATCAGCGTACGCCAGGCCAGTGTAGGGGTGTGAACAAATATCCCTGGCCTCTGGGCGTGGTTCATATCTGGGCTGCACAGGAAACCAACTGATGCGTGTGTCTCTGTTACAGTGTCTGCGCCACACGGCCCGCAATCGACAATGTTGCATGCAGCCGGAGGGCGTACGCGCACGAAGGGACTGTACATGGAGCGCAAGGCCGCTCGGGGTCTTGGCTCATACATGGCAACTGGTGTGTGTGTTCATCGCTTTTGGTGCACCATAAACTCAAGGCCTAGCCTCAATTGCAGCGCGATAGCCACATCACATATCCAGGATACAAGCAGTGGTCTGACTAACATTAGGGATGAAAGCCCCCTTGTCTTAATACAGAAGGCGGAAGGACATCTGCACCCCCGACCTTGGAAACGCATGCGGCAGGCGAGAGAGATGCCATGGCAGACGAAGACGACTCCCACACTACACACAGCACCAATGAAAGATCAACGTATCCACACCCCACACACAGAAGTCCTTGCCCGAGGTACTCCTGCATGGAACGGCCTTGACACTTACGTACAGGACAACCCATACGTACAAACTTTGCACGCTCATACGACTCATTGCTCCGAGCTGTGGCATATCATCCACATAACAGCCACAGGTCAGAAGAGTGTCGGTTCTACGAGTGCGAACAACGCAATGTCAGAACATCCCGGGCACATGCACAACCCCTGCCACGTGGAACTGTACAGTGACCGAATGCTGCATTTGTTGGGGGCACTGCCACTGGCAGTGTTGCGCATCAGTTACCGTCTGAGCTTCCGTCTTGCATACGTCACCTGCGTCCAGACCTGGTTCCACTGCCGATCATGCATATTCGAGTGGCGTATGTGCTGCCAGTTGGGCATGTGAGATCGCACAATTCATCGTGTGCGGTGACCACATCGAAGCGCTCCCCTATTGGGCTGTGTTGCGGATTGGTGAAACGGCGTGTTCGGAGCACATCTGTCCGGACCAGCTAATGGATTGGCTCGCCCCCATGTTCGTTGAAGTCGACAACAACGTACTCTTGGAACTGATTGCCCATGAAGCTGCGCTCGCTTTCATGGACGAGTAACTACGTTCCTGCAGCCACAAAAGATTGTAACCCATGGCACAGGTCCCAACACCCTTTTGCATCTTGGGGAAATGGACACATATCCCACCATGACAGTGGACATGTCTGCATTTGCCTGGACTCAGAATGCATGTGCATGCAGGACTGCGGGTTGACACACACCTATGCAAGGTGAGTGGACAGCGGCGCCTGGCAACGTTCCTCAACCTGACACACCGCTGGAGGGAGAGTACACACATGGCAATGTAGTACTACATGTGACCGTGTTGGACTCCTTCACCTGCTCACTGTCAGCAGAGCAGGCAGTCAGCGCTGTCCGGTGGTACAGGACTATGGAGATCCCATGGGCTGTGAGTGGTGTCCCCTGACACGGTGCAATGAGCATTCGCCAAACACCACATGACTCGTCCAGCAAGGCAAGGTGGGCTGAGGCCGTCGGCATCCGTCATGGTTGGTGTTCATTTGTGCCTCCCCATGTCTTGCACCTCTACATGTTCCTTGGCTGCCTGTTAGTGTATGATGCATTGGTCTGCATGTTGTAGCCCTTGTCTTGCCCGTACTGACACGCACATGCTAATAAAGTCTACGCAGCTTCACTAGTATTCAACTGTGATGAGGGTTGATTTGCATGCCAAATCGTGTGCCCCAATGAGCATTGTACGTACACAGGGAGGGACTGACTGACAGATTTCACTTAGGGGTGAGTCCCTATTGCCAGCTCCACCTCTGTGAGCCAGACATTGTGTTTGGGAGAGTTGGTGGTCGACCTGTGTGTTTATGTGTCTTCAGTAATGTGAGTATGGTGTCCAACTTCTTGCCATGTGGACCAATGTGTACCATCAAACCAGGCTGTGTCCACATAGTTGAGTGTGTGTAGGTATGCGAAGAGATGTTCTGTTGTCACATGTGATGTGGGACATTACTTTAGGCCTCCTAACGACTCTGACATATTTACACACAGCCCTATTTAATACATGGACGTGGGGCTAAGTTGGGGGGTTGCGAGATTGTTGTTCATGATCAATGAGGCCACAGCTAGTTCACACCTCCACAGTCATGTAATTGGCCATGTGTGTCACGGTCAAACATGCGCATTGATGTCATTTCCCAGGGTGTACCTTTTTGTGCAATCAATGTCCCTACAGTCATCCATACTGTCATACTTGATTGGACATAGACATGACACATCTGTGTGATTAGGAATGTTTTATTCACATCCTGTGCAGTGTCGGAGCTGGAGCAGTACATGGCCATGCACACCCCACATTACATGGTTGCCCAGTGGAGGGCGAAACAGAGTCCTTTTTGGGATGACAAGTCAATTGGTAGAGGAAGAGTTGAGTCCGCAGCCTGTTTGCTGTGTCATTGGTAACCAGAGCAGATATGGCAGTCCATGTCGGGGTCCAGGTGGATGTCACAGAGTGTTTCGGGTGACAGTGGAAGGTGTAGTACCAGGGCATGATGCAGAGGGCTGTACCAAGCAGGAACAGGCCATATGGCGGGGGATGAATGCTACAACCTCCTTTTTGACACAGAGTCATTACCGTCCACATCTTCGTCCTTTGATACGTCTTCTGTGTCAGGTGTGCCAGGTGTGTGTGGTGGTGTTATGGCTGCATCACTGTGTGCCACGGACTCATCAGGGGGCGGAGGTGGTATGGCTGCATCACTGTGTGCCACTGACACATCAGGGTGCGGAGATGTGTGTGTCGAAGTTCCTGCAGCAGTCATCTGGGACAGGCTCTGTGGCAGCAATGGCAAGATGAGGATCTGCAGGGCATGGTAGATCCCAGCTACATCTCGCTGGTGTTCAGCCGTGGCAGCCATCCTTCCTGCCTGCATCCACTCCATGTTCTCCATTGTCCTCCGCATCTGTGCCAACTCTGTGCTGTCGTCGCTGGAGCCTCTCGGCCTAGACAGTTCTTGTATCCGAGTAATGGATCAAGCGAGGTCAGCCAAGGATTGTTGTAGGGCATGGAGCGGACTGTGGGTGTCCGTTAGGGACTGTAAGTGGTCCCTGATGGGACTGAGACACCCAAGTATGGCATCTAGTTTGGCTGCCATGAGGTCGAAACCCACCCACACCTGTTCAGCCAGCCCCCTCTGGCAGTCTGACACACGGCGTTGGAATGCCATGTGTTCTTCGGTGAGGTGCTGGGAGCCAGCCGTGGTGGTGGGTGCTTCCTGCTGTGTGGTCTGTGCAGGGGGTGGTATCACCTCGATGCAGCTGGGCTGCCCTGCTCCTGGAGGTGGGGTGCGGAGGCTGTCCACGAGCCGTTGGAGGGTGTCGGAGCAGATGGCCAGGGGTTCCTCCTCCTCATCACTGAAGAGATGTCTGGTCTGCTCTGCAGGAGGTGTTGATTGTCCCTCTGCAATGAGAGATGCAGGTTAACAGTGTGTTCCATATATGTGCACGCATTGTACATGTTTACATACTGACTGCATGACAATGTACATTGTGACTGTTTTGAAGGAGCTGGGTATTTGATGGGGGGACAGTGGACATTCCGACTACATGACGGATGTGAGGTTGTACTCGTACATTATCATCTGACAGTTTCCTGCTATGCCTGATGTGATTGGCCATTTTCTACGCACGTGCAGCACCAGTTGTGTCCTCTGTTCTGTGGTGTACGTGTGGCACTTTGTACCACATTGTGGTCAATGTTGATGTGCTGTGATTGCTATGTGTGTGTGCTGCATTGTGGGAGAGTCGCCCCTGCAACTCTGATTTGGCGGCCCCTTAGCCCTTTGAGGCGGTCTGCCTTTGACATGTGTGCTTTTACGGTGCTGATATGTTGGCGACTTGGGTAATTTGTGCTCCTGTACGGATTTTGTACTCTTGTGCATTGTTTGTCTGCAGATGTGTTGTTGACGTCAGGGGTTGTATGTGCACGTGGATGTGTCAGAGTGTGACCTGCTTCTTTGGGGATGTTATCCACACTGGGCCACCTCAGTGTCGTGGCGTGCACCATGTCATGTATTTTGACTGCAGCCATGCTAGTGGTCATGCAGTGTCACATGCATTGTCAGTGTGGCTCACAGAGCCGCTGCTTTGCTGGGTTCAGCACATGTGCATGGGTAGGTTGTGGGATTGGTGAGGGGTGGGGAATTTGTGCACATGGTGGACGGGGGCCTACTTTGTGTTTCTGTGTGTGCTGCAGTGTGCCAAGGCCAGCAGGGACAGGTTCCACAGTCATTGTGGGTGTGCAGTGTGCTATTCTTGATTGTGCATGTGTGCCATTGTGCCCGTCTCCCTCCGTCCCACCAGTCCCTGGTGGTTACTCACCCTGTTGCTGTTGGGTCAGGTCATTTCGGGCAGTGTCCGGACCCCCAACTCCTTGCACCGTCTCCGCACTGATGACTGTGGCCACCATTTCCTCCAGCTCATCCAGCTCCTCCTGTGGCGCAGGACTCCCATCTCCAGTGGCCGTTGCTGCCTTCAGGTTGGCAGCGAGTTTCTGTTTGGTTTGGCTTTTGACGTCATGCCAATGCCTCTTGACCTCCTCCATTGACCTCCTCGACACTCCGACTGCATTCACGTTGTTCACGATGGACTGCCATATTTCCGTTTGTGTTGCCGAAGACACAGTGGAGGTGACGTACAGTTGTTGGTAGTGTTCGGTCACCTCCGTGACGATGATCCGGTTTTCCTGCGGAGTGAACCCCGTCTTCCTCTTCTCTTTGCCTTACTCCGGCCCCGGGGTTCCTGGCTGGTCGTCTGTGTGGCTTGTGGGGTTCGCGTTGTCCTCTGCACTGTGTCCGGGTGCGTCCATGGTGCTACGCAGTTGCATTTATTTGTCTTTTTTTTTGTCTGCTTTTTTAGTGCATTCTTACGCATGGCGCGTGGGAATCGCCGGCCTGTCGCTGGTTTTCGCTGATTTTTGTATCGCCATTGGGGTCATCGCAACTTTTTTCGCGTTGGGGTTTCGCATTTTTTCAGCGTCGCGTTGATTTTAACGCGGGTATTTGTCGCGTTGTCGCGAGGCTATCGCATGGTGCCGCCGGATTGTGAATGCTGCGTTCACACGTTGTTATTTTCCCGCGATGGACTGCGATGTGAGAAGTTGCGTTAAGCGATTTTGGCGATAGTTAACATGCGTTCTTGAGAATATCCCCCTAAATGTGATCACCATGAGGGAAGCAGTAAGAGAGAAACACACCATCTCAGCATCTGTAGGTGGAACCAGTGCTTTAAATGGAAAAAGAGACATTCCGGTACTCACCAAATTTATTCTAGTGGATCTGGTAGGGACGTGACTGCGAGGCAGGCATTTAACTATATTTTCTTCTTCAATGTAAAGCGTGCTAGTGCACTTCGGACAAGTTCGGCTTATATGGGCAAGGCATAGCTGGTACTTTTTTTGCAGCTTTATATAGTGCAAACTTGTCCGAGGACATTAAAGCCCTTTACATGAGAAGCAAACGTTTTACATGAAAGCATACTTTTCTGTTTTATTGAGTAGGGAGATTAAGTGAAGGATGTTGGTCCGACGCTTGGATGTGAGCTACCCAGGCCATAAAAACAAAAAAGTTATATGCTTTCATGTAGAACTTGTGCTTTTCATGAAAAGCGTTTCAATGACCTTGTGTTATGTTTGCGCTATATAAAACTGCAAAAAAGTTACAGGGGCGTAGGAAGGGGGGTGCAGTGGGTGCGGGCTGCCCCTAGTGTCATCACTGAGGGGGGGGGTGACAAAATGGCAAAGATATGTGTTTTTAAAATAAAAAAAAATATTTTGGGCTCACGACACTTTTTTGGGAAAAAATAATATTATTTAAAACGAGTTTAATAACTTCGTCTGGCAATTAATTAGCCTCAAGGGGGGGTGACAAGAAATTTTCCTCACCGGATACCACCTGACCTTGATACGCCACTGAAAAGTACCAATTTCACCCTGCACGCTTTAGCCGAACTTGACCGAAGGGCGTTAGGTACTCTTATGGGCATATTCACAAGGAGCTATCGCCGAATTAACGGCACTTTATCGCAGCCAAAGTCATGATAAATTTACCCCCCCATTCACAAGCCGGTGTTAACAGCCCACAGCACCAGTTTACCCGCGATAGCAGCCGCAAAAAACATCGCCACAGAGGACCCTCGCAAATATCACTAATGAGATGCAGAGTAGGCGTCCCCGTGACAAAAGCCGAGACAACAGCACACCTCAACATTCACATTCACAACGACCAGCCACATCCGCGATAAAAACACAAAACAGGCGATAAGGCACGTTAGCACCAGGAAATCTACACCTGCTCTGACCTGGTGTAAACTCGGACGGCCGCCAGCACCACAAAAGGGAGCACAGCCCTGAGCCACATCCGAAGTGCAACAGATTCCATGGAGCCACCCATCATGCGGCCCGGACACCCAAGAGGACCACAACACCCACCTCCACCACCCCAGGACCCCAAACCACACCCGGAACACCCCCCACCCCGGACCAACACAGACGCAGCGCAGACAAAGACAGCGGAACCCCAGGAAACGTACCAGCCGCACAGACCCAACATCTGACAATGTCACCTTCCACCACAGGCTGAAAGGGACAACCAACCTACGCATTCTGACCATCATCGCCTAACAGGCCTACGGCAACAACACAGCGGACAACCAACATCCCACCACACACAAAGCTGGTGGCATGGCTGCACCTGTTGGCCCCTGTGACCCCCCATCCAACACCCGCCAGAGTCGGAGGAGTCTCACAGCCAGCCACATACAAGTCCCCTACACCTGTCCTGGACATCACCATCACCCTGGTACCCCAGTCCCCATACGTACAACACAAGGCGCAGGATCCGCTGGAGACCAAGCAAGGACCATACGCCATAGCAGGATGCACGCACGTGTTGGGGGCAACACACAGCACACATGTCACCGCAACAGGAAGCACACGTCTCACACCAATGTGCAGGCAACAACAGAACACCGTGGAACACCCAACAATGTCGCCTCCAAATACACAGCCAGTGTGCATGATACCTTCATCCTCCGACAGTCCATCATCAACCAGCGTTCCCAGGATGGCAACAAGGGAAATGTACAGCCCCTTGGCAATACACAAATGAACATCCCACACACCTCAACACCACAACCATGCAACTCACAACTCTGGCAATGCACACGTCACAAAATCACATACAACAGGCACAACAATATGCCCACCCACCAGACACGACAGAACAACTTACAATGTCCACCTGGCAAGCCCTGAACATGAGCCAGCAACGGCATGGCAGCTCAGCCACATAATAGCCAAATGTGGGGAGTGGTGGCTACCAGGCATGTGTGAAGGATGCAGTAGAACCATGATTGGGAAAGTACACAATGCCAACAGTGACGGAGATGTGCTGGTCACCTCGCAGTATGCAGAACACACTGCTTGTGTATGGAGTGTAGTGGACAGTGGACGCCATCATGTCACCACATCCAGTGGGGGACCTCGCGGAAATGTTGCCTGTTACGCGCCCCCCTAAGCGTCAGCGGAGTGGGATGGCCCGGTGTACGCCACGCCAGCGTAGGGGTGTGAATAAAAACCACGTAGGCCTGGGCGTGGTCCCCTTCCAGAAAGACCAACGTCTCTGCCAGGGCGGCGCCTCCCACCCCGCCACGAGGCCGATGCCGTCCTCGTGAGCCGAGTTGCCTGCGATGCAGTGTGCCTGCCGGACCCCGGCACGCTGGACCACGAACACGTCAGGCCCGCCCCTGCGCATCCAAGCCACACTGATCACCTTCCGACACCGGTGTGTGTCAAGGAGGGCCCACCACGTGCCCCCGATCAGTGAGGCATAGTTCCATATGGGCTTCTTGCGACACGTGGTGCCACTAACCCTGTTCAATGCCAGCCGGCTACACGTGGTGCCACTAACCCTGTTCAACGCCAGCCGGCTACACGTGGTGCCACTGAACCTGAACAACGCAGGCCGGTGGGGCCATCCATACTACGCCGGCGACACAAGGTGAATGGGCCGTGCTGACCGCTGCCTCAGGCCTACACCACGGTCAGGTAGGTCACATATTTGGAACTGAGTCTTGATTACACCATGGCAGTGAACATTATTTAAGGCAGAGAACAATTCCCAATACACACTTCGATGTGGTGGCAACAAGTCTGTGCATGGCATCACAACCACACATGTCTGTGGGCCTACGCAGACTACTGCCCTCTGCCTAAGCTGCGCACGAGTGGGGTCACAGATTTGGAACTGAACATCGGTAATTCAAAGGACAGAATACATTTCATCGCACGCACGGAGAGGCGTAAGAGGATGACGCGTTGCAGTCCGGAAGGAACAGGATCATCGTTATGGAGGTGATTGAACACTACCGACAACTGCCACTGTGTCACTAACTCTGTGCCCTGCGAGCCAACGACAGGTGGCTGTGGGCCCATGCTGACCGCTGCCTCCGGCCTACACTGCGGTCCAGTAGGTCACAGAGACTTGATTTGGCAATGTTGGAGTTCACATCTGTGTACCGGCATCATCGCAGACTGCATCCCCTCTGAGCACCTGTGCCACTAAGTGTGTTCCCCGACATTCATGGACACTCACTGGTCGTACATTGGTGGCGTCTGTGTCAATAGAATAGGGGCTAGTTTTCATCCTCATGTAGCTGATCCTGAATTGTTGGTGACAACGAGGGTTGCGCTTTCCACTCCTCAATTTGCTGCTTCCGGATAACATCAGACCTTCCGCATCATGCCCTGGAGGACACCTTCCACTGTCCCCGCAACACTCCGCAACATACACCTTGGACATTGATGGGGACCCGCTCAGGTCGCATGGCCCATCTGACTGCACTGCACGTCACCGTCCCGTGGCTAGGTGCCTGTGCCGGCAGCAGTGCATCCGGGGCCACTAACTGTGCTGGTCACGCCTGGGACCCCTTCTTCTGAGACATTGAATGGCCTCTGTAGCGATGGTCTTGGGGTCATCAACGCCATGTGTCTGTGGCCCTGCGCTGTCCGCCTCGTCCGGCCCCAACTGCGGGCCACCAGGGCCCACACATGGCATTGAGTCCTGACCGGCCCGGACGTCGCATCACCGTAGGAGGCACATGACACCACGGCAAGGACCACCTCCAACCGCCAACTGCCAGAGTCGAAACGGTGGTCCTGACAGCCCTACAGCGTTGCTCAGACCTGTCGTGGATGCCATCATGTCCGTTACTGATCGTGTTTTGTGCTATTGTGAGGTTGCGCAGCAATGTCACCTCATGCAGTGTGGAAGACCTGGGACAATGATGAGGAAGATGTGTCATGTGTGCGGTCGGGAGAAGGCACAGACAATGGGAGGGCAGGAGGCAACAGCCCCAAGGCAGGAATGCAGACTGGTGGTGGTAGTCAAGCTACACACCCGTATCTATTACTGGGTATTGCGCTGTGGACTGCGGACGCAACTGTCACCTCAGGCAGTGTGGGAGACCTGGGATGTTGATGAGGAAGTTGATGCAGGTGTAACACACCCCACTGCATCTGCATCAGGACTGACCCGAAGGGACACAATCCTAGCAATTTCTTCACATGAGCGCGCTCTTCTCTTGTGCCCCTACCTCAGTGCACTGCAACTCACGGAACCTCCTGACTGAATATTGGGTGACCTCTGTCCTTACTCCGGATCCCTCCATGTTGCTCTGCAGTTGACTCTGTTATGCTGGTGTTTTATGTTTCCATTACACTGGTGTCCACTGTTCAGGTTGTTGCCAGCACCAAGCACTCTGTGCGGGCTGGCTTATACTCACCCCACACACATCCAGCACAGGCGTCACTGTACATGTGGCCCTGCCAATAAAGGGGCCGGGCGCACGTGCCCGTAGCCAGTTCAACATGATATGTGCATGTGTCTCTGTGGAGGTGTGGGTCTCCTTTGTAGGGTGTGGGGGGTCCCTGAAGGTTATTGGACACCCACGTATGTGTTCTAGTTCGCATTCCATGGGTTCGGCAACACCCTCACCTGTTGGGCCACCTCCTTTTGGCGTTCTGCCACCTGGCATTGGGGTGCCATGTGTGGGTGGGTGAAGTGTTGTGAGGCAGCCGTGATTGCGGGTGCTTCCTGCTGTGTGGTCTGTTGCAGGGTCTGGGTACTCCTCGGAGTCAGTGGCGTAGCTAGGGGGGGCGGTGGGGGGGGGGCGGCCCACGCGGCACTATTTTGTGGGCGGCGGCCGCACAGCACTGGTGGCCCGTGGCGGCGGCCTTTATAATTTATTTGGGGACACTCACTGACACTACTGTCAGTCATTACGGTAGTGTCAGTGTCCCCGAATAAATTATAACAGCCACCTCAACGGGCCGCCAGTGCCGCGCAGCCCTGTGTGAAGTGCAATCGCACCTACTTGTAAATGCTGCCTGCAGTGCACGCACCACCACCTAGCGTAGTGGTGGTGGTGCGGTGCGCGACGTACCGGGTTTGTGGTTGTGGGTCCCGTCCTAGGGCCGTCAATCTTGTAGCGCGTGAAAGCGCTACCAATGACGTCCCTGGGAATGTTTGGCCAGCCCTCGCGCTGAAATTGCAGTGCCAAGGGCAACGCTGTAGTCCCGGTATGGTACTGCGTCTTCTTGCAAACTAATGGGATAAGTGGCACTCCTTGTGCTGACTAAAGCGTGGGCAGGCTCCCGCAGCCCACGCGTAGTAAATCTGCAAACAAAAAGCTGCCCGGGAACAGATGCAGGCACGCGGGGCACGGAGGCACAGGTGCTGCGCCATGCTGCCCCCACCTGCCCGCGGTGCGTGTGTCACTAGCGGTAATTGTATGACGGAGGTGAGAGCTGAAGAGGGAACAACGATAAAGAAGCCGAGGCAGCAGCAACCCGCCCGCAGCTCCAGCCGAACCGCCATCTCCCCAGCCCACCGGGCCGCGACGCCTCCTACATCAAGTACCAAGTAAGTGAGCGGCGGTAATTTTTACTAAAGCACTTCTGGCATGATGGTAAACCATATTTTGATTGCTTGGAGAGCCATGCACACTCAGCCTTGTTAATAGCGGGCGGCATCGCATGCTGGACGACACCGGAGTCGGTGTGCTCAGCTAATCGCTTTTAATTATAATACTGCTCAGTACTGTCACGTAAGTGACAGGCCTGAGTGAGCGGCGGTATTTGTCCTAAAGCAGTGCACTTGTGTCATGCTAACTTTAACCGTAATTGCTTAGAGAGCTAGCCCGTGCAACATGAAGTATGAACACTTCCACTATTATTAACGAGGGTGAGTGAAAGTGCATGCCGGACGGACCCCGGGGCCGTTGTGCTCACTGCTAATTGATTTTAATTATTTATATTACTGCTCAGTACTGTGTCTTCACTTTTGAAGTAATACAGCCTCCGGCCTGACTATCTGCTGCGCAGTAAAGGCTGACTGGCAGCTGTGAGTTCCGTGGTGGGGCCTCTCACATCCTGTTTGACTCTTCGGCCCGGGTGTCCCATGTGGGATAGAGCGGCCTCAGCGATGTTCCTTTGCATGATTACCAAGGAGGAGCCCGGGGCCCAGCAGTTGGTGTTACTCACCTGGTTAAACAGTACAATCAGGTGACAAGGGCACTAGGTTAGTGAATTGTCCTTCCGTCTCTGGTGCTTTGTAGCGTTTAAAGATCTTCTTAGAGTTTCTCATTGCTCAAATGGGTGTAATTTCTGATATTTATGTTTCACTCGTCTTCATTGCTTGATTTTGTTTGCAAGGAAGTGTCACTCATAGTCGTTCAAATGTCACTCATAATTACACTGAAATTATGAAAATGTCATTGCAATGAAAATGTCATGACATTGCAATCTGAAACCTTGGCAGCTATGAGAGTACTGTTAATCGGTATTCACGGAGCGCGGTGCGTCTACTCGGGGTTTGACAGGTCGGTGTAACATTCTGCGTGAAACGAGCCCTTAGCCTGACAAACTACGCCACCACAGAGCGGCCCCCTCAACCATGACTGCGGGTGTTCGACCTAGAAAAATCATATATACCAAGGCCTATTCTAAAGTCCTACCAGGCCCGTCTGTGCGTAGATTTTTTTATCTAAATGCACGGATTTAATCCCGTAGGTTCAGTTTTTAAAAATATTTATGGGGGAGGGGGCTTGCAGCTTTGCTGTTTGTTGCCTCAAAGTAGAATGTTTTTTTTTCTGTGTTAGGCATATTAGGTGTGTATACGTGAATGTGATATACACACTTATCATTACCCGAAGCCACAGCCTCCCACATCCCCCTGTCAGTCAGCACGCTATGTATAGGGGTATAGTTGCCAAATGAAGTGGCTGCTAGGGAGGTTGCTGTCCTCAATCAACAGGACCACTCATATTCCAAATCTAGCACTCCTCAGACTCCAGAATTGTGACCCTTCTGTTGCTCTGTAGTCTGTGCATGGCATTTCTCCATAGCCCTGTTGCTGAAAGTTGCTGGCTTGTGGCAGTGGTTATGGGCATACAGCATGTCTGTACCCAGGAGTGAGGTCCCCAGACTCCCCTGTGTAGAAGTCCAGCTATCCTTGCAATGGGCCCGTTCTTGCATCTTCTTCCCAAGTGCACAAGGATCCTGACTGTGAGTTTGAATGTTCCTTGTAAAACAGAAATGCGTGTGTTGTCGGGTATTCAGTCCACCCTGCATTGCTGTTTAAAGCCTGCAGCGCAGCAAGTGTTGAAAGACCCCTAAATCTTAACACCCACCTTCAGATCCAGATACACGCAGGTAAGTGCAAAAGTAGTCTGTCTCGAGTGACAGTCACGACGCACGCTGATGAGAGTACGTGTCTGTGAACATGTGGCATTGCGGCTGTTTGGAGAGAGCTCAAATAATAAACCAGGAGAGAAGAATCGCTAAACTCCATGCTGCTCTCTCTGTCCCACATGGGACCTGGGCCCAGACTATAACAGGGTGTGAGAGGCCCTAACACAAATCTCAATTGCCTCAGGCCTATACCATAAATTCATTAGAGTCAGCTGACTCACGGACTCTGGCCCCCGCAGTGAGCATGTGCGTGATAGAATGATTGCTGGGCAAGCCTCGGTAGAGCCTGTGAGACACACATAGCGGTCACAGTCAGGCAGGCTTGCAAATATGTTTAAAAGTATTTTTTTAAAATCACACCAGTATAATTAAGCGAGTGGCCCCTGGGTGCTGTGCGCAGCCCTCTACAACTGCGAGTTTAGATAGTTAACACCTACTTGCACTAGTTAATAGACCAATGTAAAACTAGCATTCCAATGATACATGTGAGAAATATTTGTGCCCGAAATTTGACAGTGAGGTGAGATTCAAAATTCGAGTCGAGACTTAACCTCACACAATCACAGGACTGCGGATGCCATGGGCGGCAATCTGAGGGATAGCCCCGGGCACCACAAGCTCTAGCTACGCCACTGCTCGGAGTAGCTTGTCTGCCCATGTCCTGGTGGTGGGTTGTGTGGGATGTCCATGGGCTGTTGTAGGGCGTCGGGGTCGGGGGTGTGGTGTTCGTCTCGGGCATGACTGATGGGTTGTCTGTTCAGACCTGCTGGAGGTGTTGTTTGTCCCTCTGCATTGTGAAGGGGAGGTGCATTTTGGAATTGTGTTGGCGCCTTGTTCTTGTCGACATGCAGACTGTGTGACAATGGACATTGTGACTGTTTGGGCTGTGGTGGCTATTTGAGTTGGGGCGGTGTACATTTGGCCTACATGGCTGATGTGGGGTTGTAGGGGTAGATGTGCATCTCACAGTTCCCTGCTCTGTCCAATGTGATTGTTCTGTTTCTGCGCCTGGGTGGACCCAGTTGTGTCCCTTGTTCTGCAGTGTGGGTGTTGCACTTTGTGCCACATTGTCATGGTATGTGCTGTGATTGCTATGTGTGAGTGCTGCAGTGTGCTACGGGGATGGGGGACATGTCCCTGGGTAATTGTGGATGTGCAGTGTGCTACTCCTCATTGTGCATGTGTGGCATTGTGCCCATAACCCCCCGTCCCCCCAGTCCCTGTTGGATCCTCACCCTGTTGTTGTGTCAGGTCCTGTCGAGCTGTGTCCGTACTCCCTACTCCTTGCTCCCTCTCCACACTGATGACTGTGGCCTGGCTTTCCTCCTGCTCCTCCTGTGTCGCTGGACTGCCACCTCCTGTCGCCATTGCTGCCTTCCTGTTGGCAGCGGGTTTGTGCCTGGGTTAGGTTGTCACGTCCTGGCGGAGCCTCTTGGCCTCCTGGATTGGCCTCCTGGGCTCTGCGACTGCATTCCAGGCTGTCTGCTTGTGGGTCATTTGCTGGTAGTGTTCTGTCGCCTCCGTGGCCTTGGTCTTGTTTTCCTGCGGTCTGCACCCCGTCTTCCTCTCCATTTTCTCCTTGGCCTTCCCCGACCCAGTTGTTCCTTGCTGGTGGCCAGTGGGGGTTGTGGGGTTCGCGTTGCCCTCTGCGCTTGGTCAGGGTGCATGGATGTTGCTATGTGCTTTGGCTTGTTTCTGGTGTGTTGTGCCTGTGGTTTTTATGGTGCAATTGCCCGCCAGACGCGTGGGAGTCGCAGGCCTGATGCTGCTTTTTGCAGCTTTTTGTACCGCGATTGGCCTCATCGCATGATTTCTCGCGTTTCGCATTTTTTGGGCGTGGTGTTGATTTACACGCTGGCATTTGACGCATTATCTGGTGACTATCGCATGCTACCGCCTTGTAGTGTGTTGTTGTGTGGGGTTATTTTCCCGTGATAGGCTGCGTTATTGGAAGTTGCGTTACGCTACTCTTGAGGTAGTTATCACACGTTCTTGTGAATATACCCCTTAGTACTCCAGCGCTAGGTTGCAGCTGCAGCCTTCTTACACTCTGACTGACAGCGCGACAGTTTCAATGTCAGGGTATATCGAATTTCAGTCGTGCTGTCAGTGTAGGGCTGCATCAGCAAGCTAGTGCTGGAATAAACTGGCTCTGGACTGTCAGACTGGCGCATGGACGTGTGCCACTCGGAAAGCCTCGTTTGCTGCAGTACCCAGGGCCGGCTCTAGGGCGGTGCGAGCGGTGCCACCGCACTGGGCGCCACATTCTGGGGGCGCCGTTTGTGCATGCACTTTAAAAGCAAGCTCCTCCAGGAGTTCAGAGTGCGTGCACGAACAGTGCTGCCTGATTGGGCTTTGCTTATTCCCACTCAAATGGGTCACATTTTCCCATTTGTACATTAAAAAAGTTCCCCTGCTCGTTTGTAAAATTTGGGCTGATGCTCGCCCTCCCCCCCAGAGGCGTCTCTGCCCACTGTAAATTCAGTGAGTGCTGGCCTGGTGCTGCAGCTGAGCTGAACCGCCAGTCCTGGGAGGTGCAAGGGCATGCGAAGCAAGCAGCTAACAAGGGAAATTGTGGGAAGCTTAGTTTACCCATAATTCCTGGCCACCGTTCACTGGCGCCCAAAATTCCCCAGTTCCTTAAGTTAACTTGCATACTGCGTGCTGGGAAATGGTGCAGCGTGCAGAGCTGGCCTGCTGCTTTCCGCTTTACTATCCAAGGGGCTTTCAGGAGTTATTCGTCACTGATGGGTCGGTTTCCGTGCTACCTTCGTACGTGGAACTTACTTCATTCTGCCAGGTTGCCTAAGAGGAGAACTGCTGCTGGAGCTTCGAAACTCGCAGGTAAGCACGGGCTCCTGCTTGGCACCGATTACATTTACATGTTGTGCGACAAAAGTAATCCCCCGCTCCCCAAACCAGCATTTTACCCTAGGCTCTTGTGTTTTTTTTATGTCCAAACTTCCTCACAAATGATTGTTTTTTTTTTGTCTATTTGCGCCATTGTTATGGGTGCTTGTAAAATTCCGTGACATCCACCAATAATTGGCTGGCACGGATCCTCAACATGTTTATCGGAACGCGCTCCATGTTCCAACAAACTAGAGTTTTATGGTGCATTAGTCCAGTTTGTTCAGTGGAAGTGAACTAAAACTACAATTTCCAGCATGCACGTGTTAAAAGAAAGCTGCGGAATGGAACAGCCTTTAGGCTCAGAATTTAGTGAGGATGAGTGATGAGCAGGAATGTTTGAATTTTTGGGGATTTAAGGAACACTGGGGGAGACAACGAAACCCTGCGCAACGTCTAACACGAAGGTCATAAATGTGTATTCTATGCAGAAAGCTCAGTGGGTTACTGCGTTTGACATGGATATCTTTTTGCTACTTGCAGTTCGTGCATTACAATCCTTCTAAGAGCTACAGGCAAACTGCAAGGCAAAGGATTATAACTTTTTTCCTCCAACGTTTGTTATTCTAAGTTTGCTAAAAAGGGTTCCTTTGGGTAGTGAAACATTCTTATTAGTATAGATAGCACCAGCCACTGAATTATGTTTTAAATCCTGAGTTTCTGTTTCTCCAGATGAAGCGCTCTTAAAATATACTGCCCAGCTGCAGGGTGGCACCCCTTGTAGCCCTTTTTGTCTAATGTAACTTTTCCTATACATTGATTTACACACTTGTATGATTCACTGTCTCTGCATAGCATTTGTGTAATGTTAAGCACTCACAACCTACATTACGATGAGAGTGGTGCTATAAATAAAATAAATGTGAAAGATAGGCTATGGAAGGGTGAGGGACACTGTTTTTTGGTGGCAGTGAGGGAATCTGTGGAGGAGGTTCTGGGGGCGCCAACAAAGGCTTTCGCACCGGGCGCCACCAATGCAAAAGCCGGCCCTGGCAGTACCTGAGCTGCACATTCCACATAACAGAGTCTGGGCAAAGCCAGCTGCCACTAGGAGTACCGGTACTGTCCTAGCACAATGAGAAGTACCGGTACGCATGGGGAGAACACGGAGAAGTGCCGGTACTCAGTACTGGTCCATTTAAAGCACTGTGTGGCACTGAAGCAGAAATGTCACTGGTAGCATTTACTCACTGAAATTCTGCCAGTAGATTGTAATTGTTCCTGAGCAAATCTTTTCTGGTGGGCAGTTTTGTGGGCCCACCTTTAAATGTTGGTCAACACCCACACGTTTGTTCAATGCAGTCGGAATTGAATGTTTCTGCACCACGTTTCCCACATTGAAACAGTTTTAGATCTATCCCTGTAAAAGGCAGGAATAAATCTTTTTTAAGGGTGGGAGTTGGGAGGGAACACCCTAAGAAGTGGCAGAGGCGTAGTAGTGATGGTTTTTCTAAAGGAAAAAATATGTTTTAGTAGAGAAACAAAAAACTGTTACAAATGCACTTTGCATCAAATTCTAGAAGCGTAACTGTACACAAGTGTAGTGTGATACAAATGTGAGTATTCCTGGGATTGTCTGGCAGAAGGAACTTCCAAAGAATATGGCAGACAATCTTGTGAATTGCTGAAAAGTTGGAAAAATAATCAACTGTAGGCGACTTTTATCAATTGAGCCATTGTGTATGTTTCCAGTGATATACCTTCGGGTCGTGTTTGCACTGTAAAAAACTGCAAACAAAGCGGCGCCTCACTTGGTGCCAATGTCGCTCTCGGCAACATGAAAACGTTTCTGACTATCTCATTAGTGGGAACATCTAAGCCTAAGGTATTGGGGGCTATTCGCAACTCAATACTTATCTGGAAAAGCTTCTTCCATATATAATGGATAAAGTGCCTTCAACAAAATGCTGATCCCATTTACGCCTGTGATCCTGTGATTAGTGCGGGGCGGAGGGAGGAGGCAGAATGGGGCAATGAAGAAAATAGGGGGTAATGGTTGGAGCACTGACCCTGAGGCTGGGGGACCGGGCACGAGCCCTCGCCCCGGTAGCCTCGGAGTGTGGGTACAAAAGTTATCAAAAATAAAAGTTAAAACATGAAAGGAAAAAGCTGAGTAAGTCTTTTCATATGGGCCCACCTTTAAATGTTGGTCAACACCCACACGTTTGTTCAATGCTGTTGGACTTGAATGTTTCTGCAGGACGTTTCCCACATTGAAACAGTTTTAGATATGCCCCTGTGAAAGGTAGGAATAAATCTATTTTTAGGGTGGGAGTTGGAAGGGAACACCCTAAGAATGGCATAGTAGTGGTTTTATCTCTAGAGTAAAAAATAAGTTTTAGTACAGAAACAAAAAAACTGTTACACATGCATGTTGCATCAAATTCTAGAAACAGAAGTGTACACCAGTGTAGTATTATACAAATGTGAGTATTCCTGGGATCGTCTGTCTGAAGCAACTTCCAATAAGTATGGCAGAAAATCTTATGAATTGCTGAAATTCACAAGATGGATAAAGTGGCCGTTACCGAAATGCTGATCTCATTGCACCTGTGATTAGTGCGGGGCAGGCGGGAGAAAGCAGAAGACGGCAATGAGGATGATATGGTAATGGGTGGAGCAGCTGCCTTTGATGCTGAGGAACCGGGTTCGAGCCAGAGCTCCATTACTTTCAGAGAACGGGTACAAAAGTTGTTAAAAAAAATAATAATAATAAAACAAGTAAACATGGAAGGAAAAAGCAATTACTGAAATAGGAGAAAATGAGCAAAGGGGCGGAAAGGACAGACGGGCAAAATACAACGGGGTCGAAGAAATAGTGCATGCATCAGAGGAGGAGCACTAATCAAGTTGAATTAATCTGTACTTGAGCGGTGCTCCTCAGCTTGAAACGGAACTGATGTATCGGGTGCTGGAACCAACTGGGAGGAAGCCAAGAAGAGCGACGCTGCAATCAACCTATGGTAAGTGGGAGGTGGGATTACAGTCATTTTAGTAAATACAACAGGTCTTGCAGACAGCGCATGCGCTGCTAGGCTCGACCTAAAAAGGGTCCCAAAAAGTCCCCTGCTAGCTGTAGGCAGATCGCATTATTGGATGCGACCGGAGAATTGTTTGCCAAGAGCATACTTCTCCACCTCCAGGATTGGGCTTTTGGAAATGGCTTTGTCCCTGCCGAGCAAGCCAGGTTCCGCAAACATAGAGGTACCCTAGACAACATTACCGCTCTACAATCTCTAATTGAAAAATACCCAATGAGTAAGGGTATGGCCTTATAGGCGGCCCTTATAGATTTCTCCACTGTTTTCAACTGGGTTGATCGGGGGACACTGTGGAAAAAACTGGCCGCAATGGGGATTCCCATGCACCTGCTCAGATTAATCATCGCATTGCATTCCTCCACTCGGACGCTGGTCCTGATGGGAGGTACCCAGGGCTTGTCAAGCAAAGTAGAGAATCATAATGGTCTGAAGCAAGGGTGCCTACTGGCTCCTCTCCTCTTTTCTCTTTATATTAATGATTTGCCAAGTAGGGTAGGGCTTTGTAATGGGGACTCCCCGAAACTAGGAACAATGAAATTGAGCTGCCTGCTATACGCGGACGATGCCATCCTGCTAGATCTTACTCCAATTGGATTACAAAGGCGACTTACTAAGGACTTTACTCAGATGAGTATTTTTTTTAAATAAATATCTCAAAAAGTAAAAGTATGGTTTTTAGATATCGGGGATGCCTAGTTAAGAAAAATATGCACTGATTCTTGGGGAAAGACAAACTTGCTGTGGTAAAGTTGTACCCATACTTAGGGAGAATTTTTACAAGCAATTGGTCCAGTAGTGATCACATTGACCAATGCAGAAGTAAGGCAATCTCTCAGGCTTCTGCAATTGGTAGACTTTATAAACATTGCGGGAAAAGACATTTTGCACATATTCTATCAGTTTATAAAATTTAAATTCCTCCTTCACTGAGTTACGCCTGTGAATCAGTAGATGAACAGCAGTGGGATAATTTTGAGAAAGTAGAAGGGCGTATTTGCTGCAAATGTGTAATCTGAGCCGCGCAGCCCCTATAGCAGTGATTCAGCTCGAATTTGAACTACTTTCCACATATGTGTTTGCTATGGCTGCGTGCCTAAGATGGAGCAATGCACTACTCAACAGTGTTGAAAACCCCTTTCAGGCAGCATTGCGTGAGGAAATCTCTTCCTCCCTGAAGGGAAAAAGTGTCCTTTTTAGGAATCATGCGAAAGCTGTAAATTTCTCTGATTTTGAGACTAGTGGCACGGGCTCTCTTCCTAAACAAGTTTTGAAAACTTGAATTAAAAAAACAATTTAGGAAGTCTCTTGCAAAAGAGATACCACACTGTGCAACACACTCCAGTAATGACATCATAGTGGGGAGTAGTATTTATAAACAGCCCCAACCGTACGTTATTTGGAATCTCCCCCATGGAGTGCGTAGAACCATCTTGCTGCTACGGCTGAATTTGCTTCCCTTGCGAATAGTAACTGGAGCATGGGAGGGTCTCCCTAGACAGGATAGACTTTGTCATTTATGTGGTACCTGGGTGCAGGATCTAAACCATTTCTTGCTTGTCTGTCCCCTACTACAACCTTCACAACGTCGCTTTTTAAGGCCTTTGTTCCTAAAGTATAACATTGCTACAGCTGAGGAGGCTCGAAATTGTCTATTGGCCCCCCTCCAAACCAGTTCGCTTTAAAATCTTCAGCTTTTGAAAAAAAAAAATATATATTCTAGAGAAGGACTCACGTTGCCCCGCTAAGTTGAGGTTGGTAGCTTAGGTTTCTCTCTGGGCAATTCCTAATGAACCCTATAAGTAGTATCATCAGGTCGTTTTTATCAGACAGTTTAACCCCTTCCATGCTCATGATGGCCCCCGGCCGTCATGCGTCACGGTGGGCGTGTGCGGAGGACGGCCGGGGGCCGTCCGAATCCCGCCCACTAATAAAAACGCCTGCACAGCGCAAAAATTCGCCACGCACGCAAGGGGTTAAACTGTTAGAGTATTTAATGATATGACATATCTCATACTGATTAGGTTATGGTTATACACCAAAGGGTTTATGAACTTGGTACTGTAGTTGTGATTTTGCACTTCCATCTCCTCGTATGCTGCTATGAATACTGCCATGTACAATTGAATACCATTTAGTCAGAACTATTTTATCTGTTAGGCTTTTTGCATGTAAACTGATTATTAATCAGTACTTCCCAAGGTTTATTGAATTTGTTATCTTGCTTGAGCACTTGTAGTTTTTGTCATCTTTTATGCTGCTACTTATGGTGCACTGCAATTTAGAACTTTTAAAACTCTTTGCATTTTATTCTTCGTTGAATCAGACGTATTTTTTTCTTTTCAGCATCCTCGTAATGTACAGCCGAAGTCGTCTAAGAATCTTACGGTACAATTCGCTTTGCCCTGCCCTTGTTAGTCTTGTAATTGAAAAGACCCTGAAATTGATTTTGCGATCACAATCTACCTCCTTGTAATCTTAATGCAACCATGATTCTTGTATTATTTATGAAAGCTGTAATCGCTGATGTTTTAGGTCTTTTATCAGTTTGTTTTTAAGTGTTGATTTATTCGATAAATTGGAGTTGTTTGTATATGTTCTTATGGGGAACTCCTTGGAGCTCCAAATCATAATAAAATAATTGAAATTGAAAATTGACAAACTAATCACAGTGCAGCTGTCCTCACAGGTCAACCAATTTCAGCTTGACGTTTCACACCAACCGACCAATACCAGCACGGCAAAATATAACTTAACAACGTGCTCCTCGCAGTGGCTCACCCTCCTTTACAAATTATTTGTATTCACACAAAGCTAGAATTCTATGCAACTTAAATCACTGTCTTTTGTCTGCCACTTCTAAAGAAAACAAAAAGAAGAATTCAACAACTGGAATATTCAGGTTTTTACACCC